>OY728125.1:1898716968-1899966968 GCA_963277665.1 Viscum album | reverse complement strand
GACATGGCCATCTAAATCAATTAAATACCATAAAAATTTCATACCTTTGGTACTCTATGTATCCAAAAGATAAAATCCCTAGAACACTCATACCATTTTAATATGAACATGAGGAGAGGATAATGAAATATAGAAGTCATTTTTTATTCAACAATAATCTACTAAAATTATTATAAAATAATATTTCTTAGCATTATATACATGAATAGAAAAAAAAATTATTTCATAATATATGTTCATTGTACTAGGATAAACAAACAACTAATGACAATAAAAATATTACATCACATCATTTTTACAAGATGAATATATGAGTTCCCATTTTACAAAATAAGTAATTCCTGCTATAGATAAAGAAAAATTGATAGTGGTATCACAAAAAAATAATGATTCGATTATAGTATTGAACTATTCAACAAAATTTTACACCTAAAAAATATATTATAAGAAAAATAAGAAATTGATAACAACAAAGAAAAACCCTAGCCTCTTTCATTATCCAATTTAGGTGAATATGATAAAATTGTCCCATTATATTCAATTTTTCATTCAATTACATCACTTAATGAGAGTGAAAATTTATAATATATGTGTCCATAACAACATTAATCCCTCCTGGTGTATATGGAATGATGATTTTTATTTACTAAAGATACATTATGTATAAAAGATTATTAATGTTTAGGTCATTATAAAAACCGAAGTCACATTTTCTCTTAGGATTATAATATATCTTGACCATTTTCCCAACGAGGTAATGTTACAAAAAAAAATTGAGTTTTCAATTATTTTAATGGTTTTATATAATGGGATTATCAATTCTAATAATATATCCAATGATGATGATATTTGAATAAAACAAATAACCATATATCACATGAAAATGTCCCAAATTGGCAGATGAGGTATTAAAAATTACTACATATCCCATTCCTTCATCTAGGAATATCAATATTGATGTTGTAGTTAGAATTAACTTCAACTCAATAATGGAATAATGACATATATAATCCAATATAAATTTTAAACAATTCATGGTAACAGTAATCAAAGAAAATGAAAATTATAGAATAACATCAAAACCACATGACAGTATCGTACCAATCCAATGGAGTACCAAATATAAATGAGGCTTTATTACTCTTATATTTAATAAACATATATCACTATTTTAGGTTCAACTAAGATGTCATGTTTTAAAACAACATGACGTTATAGTTTAACATCTATAATATAAAAATTATATTTCCATAACATTTCATGATGGGTATAATCCATCATTTATCTACAATAAGACACCAAGGGACATTAATTTTCTTCATAAATTGTTGATTAAATTAGTTGTTTATGCATGAATATCGTGATGATGGTATCAAGTTACCAGTGGAAAATTCAATTCCTCGGGAATATGAAAGGAACTATATCTTTAGTTAAGTCAAATAAAATCACCAAATAATAATTTACCCATAAATACTCTTCATATTGATCATAAAAATAGCATAAACAATATCCAGACTGAATGATTACATTGAAGAAACATTTCTACATTTAATTACATTAATAATTCATATATATATATAGGTAATCATATAAATATTCTATATAATCACTAAATTATCCTTCTAATAATTAACACACAATCATATTCTCCCATCAATGTTTCTATTGTGAAGAATGGGGGATACCCAATGTGTAAAAATGTTAGGGATGATTCCATTACCAATAAATTCATTCCAATAATTCATAACATCTACTAAACATGTCATTTCTGAATGGTATAAATAAATGGTAATTTTATGAGTTCCCAATATTAAACCGATGGGAATAACACCAATATTTGGAGGAATGAAATTTAATTCTCGTGGAAACACTTCAATAAATTCCATAAACACAACAAATTATCAAAAACTAGTCTTTATTCCAAAATTTGTCCCTAAAATGAGAAAATGATTTGACTTTATTTTTAAAATGTTGCCAATATTTATATGATCATGGATATCAATACACATAAAACAATTTCTTCTATAATGATGAAAATTAAAAATTATAATGGTAGAGATTAATCATTACTCTATGGGTAAATATTCAATCCATCATGAGGATAAAAAACCAGATATAAGATGATAATAAGAAATATTAAAAAATTAACAGAACTTATAATAAAAAATAGAACATGATGGGAATACAATTCCATAATACTTATTTCCAATATTCATAAGTAACTCCATAATAATGTTAACGAGTTCATTTCTTGATAGGTTGTAATATAAATATTTGGTTAATAGTCTATCAACTCTTTGAATTTATATTTTCATATCCTTTGCTTTTTATAAAATTTTTCATCAGTGTAAAGTGTGGATTTAATCCCTTAGTGAAATTGGATGCCTAGAGACCATCACAAATCAATTTATATGGAAATAATAATTTCATAAAAAAAATGAATATAATTATATATAATTTATGAATACAAATAAATTAAGTTAAATGAAAATTAAAATTAACCGTAAACTATGTTATGATATATGGTGAAACTGGTATTGATATCCAAGGATCAATTTTCATTATTTAAAATCATTCAACTACTCATGTTAATTAAATACCATAAAATACAATAATAATTCCTATTGAATTTAGTCTTCCCATTCATCATAGTGTATAAATACTTAGGATAGACAACCCCTATATCAAGGTGAGCTATAAAAAACCTATGATTGTTAAATATTTTATTTTATATAGGTGGTAGAGTTGAGTTTTCAATCACATTCATACACACCACATTCACATTTTTTATAATATCATAATTAACATTACTCTTTATAGGAGAAAATATGATAGATCAAATATTTATGATTAATATGATACTATTAATTAATATGTAAATATATATTAATGAGAATGATGTAATTATATAATCATCCCCATCAATTAGAATCACAATATTCTATGGTTCAATTATGTCATGGATAATATTTGATTAACTATTTAGGATAATGGAATCAAAGATAATAGAATAAAAGTAACTAAACAAAACAAATTGTTATGAAAAAAATAAAATAGTCACTTGATTTTCAAATAAAAGATATAATTAAATTTGAAAATTTTAATCATTAAACAACATATAAAATATAAGCCACTACATGTGGAATATCATAATCAGGATTGATCCACCAAGATCAAATTCAAATTATATTCGAAGATAATAATTTCACCCCAGATTTCTTTGTTGATCCCTCTCATGGTTGATTATTTAAGGTTAAATATAGTACTATAATAATAATACTTCAACCCCATTATTTTGTTTTTTATTTGTACATTTCCCTTGTTAAGTGTTAAATTTGTCCAATAATTCACCTACATAATCATGTCACATAACCCACATATATTTTCCTGAAACTATAATGAAATAGATGTTAATTTTCAAAAATTCTTAAATTAATATTTAATATAGTGTAGAAATGACTTACATACCATATAGCTTCTTGATCAAGATCTTATATTTATGTTTTGTAGCTCATGATATACTATAATACCCATTTGATTGATCTGAAAGTATATTATTTGAAAAAAAATTAATCATGAATTAAGTATGTCCATCAGACCAACAAACATTGAATCTCATTAACATATTTATTCCTCAAAAAATATGTTGTGATGTAGAGGTTTCCAGTTATCAAATATCCTCTTTTAAACTCAAGACCATTCAAATTCCTAAACCATAAAAACAAATTTCATGTGATTCACTATGGAATGGCTTCATGTTATATGATTTTTTACAGCTTGATTAATAAGAAATGATAAAACATTCACCTCAAAATAAGAAACCCAATTACATGGATTCATGATCTATATTTTATATAAGAAGAATATGATAAAAATAAAACTTCATACAATAATATTTTACTATAATGTTGGAATTTGAAAATTGATGTTAAAACTTCTCATGGATTCATTATCTATGGTGTATCCTAGACACCCATAATGTCATAATCTAGTTTATGTTATTCTCTATAGTGACCCAAAGATGTTCTTATAATTCTTCAGAATATAGATATATGTGTTGTAAGAAAGGAATTTAGCTCCACAAAATGGTTATAGAGGATATGTGACAAAGGTTTCGAGCTATGATCAAATTGTGGGTAGTGTAAAATAGTTTATATTTATGCATTATGTAACAAAAATGGCATCATGAAACAAAATATCATTTTAAGTAAAGAATATTTTTTCAGCTGATATTTCACACATTGGTTTTTAAAAAATTAATCTTATCTTAGTATGTTAATTTTCACTAATTATTCATTAGAAATCTATCCATAGTCTATTTTTTGTCATTTATTAACTTAGTATATACTAACACACACACACACACACCAAATATTGATATTTGTCGTGCCTTTGAATTCCCCATGTTATATCTCCCACATGCCCAATAAAAAACCTTATTCCAACCCACACTATGTCATTTCACACATTCACATCTCACACATGGGTCATTGTTGGTTGGTAATTCATCTAGAAAGATGGATGGAAACATATTCAATGATTGTATATTTTTTGGATGAACAATTTCATTTAATCTTCTCTAATCATATATAAAAAAATTATCATGTAGTATTGTATCCATATTCCACTATATAATCCAAATATCATAGAAAAAATTATAAACCTACTAAAAATAGACTAGAAATTTTTTTATTCACTAAAAAATTTGAAGTCTTTTTATTTGAATAAAAATTGAGTGACCAAAATTCTCATGGAAATATATATTCATTATACTATAAAGACACCCTCACACATAAATAAATACTCTTACTTCAAAAAAGTGTCAAAATTAAACTCATAATCATTACAAACATCATAAGTGAAAATATTGAGAGACTCATTCTCATAAAACTATATTATGACCTTAAGATATTAAAATAATAAAAAATAAAAAATTTTGTCACAAAGGCATGCTTACTTTAAAATTATAAATTCAAGAAATTTTATATTTTTCACTAATATCCTGAAACCATTTATTAATTACACATGAAAATTATAATAAACCTCAATAGAATTAATTTCCATCACCCCTTAGGGATAATTGATATGGTGTTATGCACAATCACAAAAATGGGATTTTCATTCATATACTTGATTGTTCATTTAATATATATATATATATATATATAGAAGATTTACCAAAAAATTTAGTGAGATAAGTTTCATTATGATTATAGTGAATATTAAGGTCATGGTGGGTAGGTAGTGATAAAAACACTAAAAATAGGTGAAAAAATAACGAAAGACCATTTCATAAAATACAATTCTTTATATTAATGTTAAAAAATATCCTCCTGTTAAATATTGATTATAAAATATAAAAACATCATACCACCTGGACTCTATGTATGACTCATGACAAGAAGAAAACATTGAATATTAACCTATTTCTATATCATAATTTCATGTTTTGTCGAGATAAGCCGCACATCCACCACCAATTCCAAAATTATCATAATCATTTTACATGTAATGATTTTTTTGATACTCCAATTAAAAAAATTACTTTTTTCATTTACTTAACGTACTAGATTAAATAAATGACAATGATATATTTACGGAGCATTTTCCAAATTATATAAGTGAACAAAACACCGTGTCATAATTCATTACAATAATTTAAGTGAGTATATAAAAATATCCGACACTCAATATATTTTTCAAGGAATTGATATGAATTTTGTCTAAATTATACTTGGTAGGTCATATATATTATGTATTAATGTATCTTAACATCAATGGATTTTTTTATTATGATGAGGTTGAAAATTTATATAATGTATTGAACGTCTCACGATTAAATAATATCATACATTATTAATTTATTTTTTTAGAAAATTTAAATTATGTTCCCAATCTTCATGTCTATACAAAAAATCATGTTCACGTAGTGACACACATGTTAGATTCTCAAATAAAATATTTATAAGAATCAAAATTCACAAATAACTCATATTTAATTCATAATAGTTAATTATAAATTCCACACAAATCATATTATAGAATTGATATGAATAATTCGTCGAATAAATGAAAACCAACTAGATTAAATTCAATGAATTAAAATCATATCATAAATTAATTATCAATAATAAAAAATTGATTAATAATGTGAGTTTAATAAATATCACTATATATATTTCCCATTTATTGGAATGAATAATTAAAAATTGTTCAAAATGAAGAAATATATATTCTATGTGATATTATATTAATGGACAAATAATAGGAAAAAAAATTACTGGGTATCAAAGGATTTCTCAGCATTCATAAACTATACATTATAAAAAATTTCAACCTTCATGAAGGGGGGGTATTGAATTTTCAAAATTTTAATGAAACATATTAAATGATTAAAATAATTTGATTAATTATAAAATATCCCCAAATAAATTAATCTTCTATCCCATTACCTATGAATTAGTTGATTTGAAATAAAAAATACTTGTAATATTTTCAACTCTTTTATTCCATTCCAAATTTTCCTAAAGTATTGACATATTTGGTCCATTAAGAAATATTATGTGCTAATAGTAAATATTCCAATCCTTAGCATTCAAAATTATATGAGCATCTACATCGGTAAAAAAATTGAATTTAAAAAACTATAATTGAAAATGAAGATTATCTTCCAACAAAGATTTATTAATGCATTCAACCCATGGGTTACTATATGTTTTCTATTTTTTATTTACCTTCAATACATAGCTTTTACACTGGATATCCCAAAATTAGACTCTCTTATAGTGTTAACGTTTATAGATTTAATATTTACATAATTAGTTGTGCATCCAAAACGAATTTCCTTATCTTTTTCAATTATGGAATCCATATACCTCAAAAATAGGTGAACAAAAATGGGATAATTTTTAATGGGTGAACAAGTTATGCAGGATTTGGCCAAACCTAGATTTACTCTTCTTATACATCCTTTTCCTCATGTCATATTTATATCAAATTTGTAATTTACGCCTTCTATTCTATAGTTAATTCCATCATTTCAATGATATATGTGATTAGTATTTGAATTCAGAATGGCTTTCTCTTAATCCAGACCATGTTCATTATGATGTTTTTAAACAAAATCTCCAATTTCGGAACACTAATCCTTGAAAACTTCTCCCATGTTATATTATTTTATCGTAAGGAAAATATATCAGTTACACCCCCGTTATCCTCCTCATAAACATATTTTTTATGAGTATGTGTCATTTTTTCACTGAAATCTGTAGTATGTTATTGGGTTTCCATTATACATACATTAGTATATCTTTCCATATCTAATGACATGATATTAAATTAAAATTCAGAATATTAATCTTCATGTGTTGGAAGAATCACATTGATATCCCTTATTGGAATAAATTTTTATTCAATATCACTAAATTCATCCTACATTAATACATATTTATACATATCATTATATTTGATTATTTTTCTGAATATCCATGATGTTCCCCTTTTTAATATTTTTCTAGTCCGAGATGTAATTTTACATAAAAAATAGATCATTTTTAAAAACACTATCCTCAATTATTTTTTATATTCTTCACCTTTTCCATTTATGACGTGTCTTTAGATTTCAGAAATAATTGGAACTATTCCTAGATTGGTTGGTTGGCCAACCTCAATAATTCATTTGTGGTCACAAAGAATTCCATCATACACTTTTTGTATCTTTTACAATTCATTTATAGTGGTTTTCAACAAGGGGGTATGGAAAGATTTTCAGAATTTGTATGTGTCATAAGTTCTTATTTAATAATAATTTTAGTAGGTTCAAAATTTACTATTACATTCATCAATCCATATTTAATTTCTTCATCAAGTTCTATGTTAGTGTTTTAAATTTTAGTATCATTTTTATCATCTCCATATTATATATATAATCTATATCACATAAAAAATTGAATAAAATGGTTATTCTCTTTACTCATTAAATATTTTACATCCACATATATATTTAATGTGAGTAATAGGTTATATTCCTCTATTTTTTAATTGATTCCCTATATAGATTGTGGGATTCCTGCATTATTCACTTCATCATAATGGGTTAGAGTTATATACATTCAAAAAATTAATATTTTTATTGAACATATGTTTCACCACCACATATTTCTTATATTATTCTTTTAAATCTATATTAAATTTAATAATCCTTTCAACTACAATTTTTTTTTGGTTTTTGGGATGCTACATTAACGTTGCTCTTAAAAAACTATATCTCTATCCTGTCCGCTCAATTCTTTTTCCATAACTATATTGATGTAGCTATGAATTTTTATAACATCTAATCCTTAATGTCTAAGAAGTATTATTGAAAAAAAGTTCACAACATTAAAAATCATTAATAAAATCACCCCACAAAAATATATTAACACTTGAATCAATTTTAATGTTGGATTCTACCTCAGGTGATGAATTTGTGTTCTTATAAGCCATTGATTCCATGATAACATCAATCATGTTTACATACTCATCAACATGAATTCTTAATAAGGATCCAAATTCATATTATTCTTCTAGAATTTCAATTAATTTGGAAAAATTTTGTTCATTAAACATGTTTTCTCTACTAAATCAATCTTCACTACCTCAAACATATAGGGTTTCACTTCTCTTACTACTTCTTATTTTACCTATTTTTTTTCTATAAGTTCTTGATCACATTCATGCATGTTGTGATCCTCATGTGTTTATAGTAATTTATATTTAAAAATTCACACCATTCATATAATATTTTCATATATATTATGTTAAAATTATTAAGAATTTATAGTTATTTTCAAATTCCCTTATTCACCTCATCTATTATTAGATCATATATAGTTCTACTATTATTCTCAACCCTTGATTTCCTGAACCTCCCTCCCAAAAAATAACATTAATGATGTCTATGATGGAATTTTTAAATTTCTTATCTCCAATATTAGACTGATATATATTCATATATCACATTTTAAAATAATTATTCAGAAGGTAAAAAACAATCACCTTCCATCTCTTCATGAACATGAATATCCTATACATTTTCATCTTCAACAATCAATTCTTAAATCTTGTACAATTATTATGTCACATTTTATTATAGACTACAAAAATTAAAATTTATAAATGAATTATTCTCATATAAATATAATAATATACTATATTCAAAAAAAAATATTGGATATTTTTTCTAGTCCCACAAGCCTTTTATTATTCTTCATGAATCACCTTCAGCCTATTTTAATCTTGTTAAATGATTTAACTGATTACACGAATGATTCCACTATTATTTATTATTGATTTAATTATTGGGTAATTTGATATACAACTGATTATTGGTTGGATTACTCATCACATAATGAAACATAGTTTTCCTGATAATTAGGATATCCCATATAGGGACATTAGTTAGTTATTTTATACTATTTATAATGAAATTTATCATAATTTCCATGTATGAATCATTAAATCAAATTCCATATTTTGACTCCCATTCCGAATTTAGTAAAACAGAAGAGGTTGACTCCTCCTGAAATCCTTGATACTCAAATGAGGGTATGGAATTCAACCCTTGAATAATATAAAATTCCTAAACACCACCACACTAATAAGTCACATAGAAAGAAAAATAAAAAGAATATAAATATTAATTTAAATAATAGAAATGTAGTAGGAATAGTCATTATGCAGTCCACAGGTTCACAAATCATGAGTTTTGTATATTACATCCATGATAATGATGCCAATGTGCTAAAAGATATTAATATTGTCTTTGTTGGATCATAATATAGATATAAATGTAAATTAGATGGAACAATACAAGTGGGGGTGAATTTTATGTCTAAAAGAATTGTATTTAAACATTTGAGAATGAACATAGTTTTATAGGTCTTAATATCATACAATTCACAACCAATACAAATGTTTTTATGGGTGTGGGATCATATTGATATGATATGATGTAATACCGCAAGTATTGGAAACTCAATTGTATTTTAATTGAATGCTATGATAAAAGTAATACAAATTTAAATTATTATACTACACAACATATATAATATATTAATACAATATGCAATGAATTCACCCTAATTGAAAATATTACAATAGAAAATAATATGAATAGAAAGGATAAACTACATTGATTCCCTGTTAATTACAAATTGCAGAAAAAATATAAATGTATTATCATTATTTTATCCAAATGAGTAGGGCATCCTTTCACCTAGGATATAAGGTAAGTCTTACAACCATTTAGGTAATCCATCAATATGATTATCATAATTACTTTCATAATATCTCTTGATATCCATAGATTAAGAATGTAATTTCCACCATAGTCTTTCAAACATTTGAAATCCATGGATACAATGATCAGTAACATCGTCTTCATATACTCAGATGCCATTAATTAAGAAGGAAACATCACCTCTATCTTTAAAATACTTAAAATCCCTCTATATGATGATTTGTAGAACTATATTCATGTCCATGTAATTCCTTGACCATTATCATATTGATTATATGGAAAAAAGAAAAACAAATCACTTATTTAGTTACAAGAACTATGAACAAGCCATTCAAGTCTTGTATCTTTAAGGCATTCGCATGAAGAGAAATAGAAGTCACACTCTCTATCTCTAGAATGTGAAAGTAGAAAATTTTGTTTACAAATGTTTGAATGACCTCCTATTTATTGGCCTCAGGTTACAATGGTCATATTTTCCGCAATAGTCATATTTCTCCGTAAACATTGGAGGTACTCAGACACCTAGAATTATAACGATGAAAACAAACAGAATACACGACATCATTTTGATTTGTATATAACGAACTCGAAAACATCGGTATTGTTATAGAAAAATAAGTACAAAAGTATAAACCCATGATTATGATAAAAATGTATATGATATTGGAGAAGGATAATAATACAATGTATTAAAAGAGTATGATAAATAATATGTCTACAATGATTATCATGATTACAAGGCGTATAGTTGTTATAATTCATATTGTAGTTACAATACGATTAAAATGATTATGATTAATATAGTGGTTACGATTCATAACGTGGTTATGATTCATATCATGGTAATGATAAATAACATGGTTACAATGCATAATGGGATTACGATTTATACCATAGTTATGATGTTTTTTAATGATGCATATTATGTGTACGATACATAATATGATTACAATGCTTGTGGAAAAAGTTCATAACAGGAATACGATACATGAACAGGTTATGATTCATGTGGTTATGATTCATAACATTAATACGATACATGATCATGTTAGGATTCATGTTTTTATGATGCATAAATTTAATATGATAAATGATCTCTTTACGATGCATGTGGTTACAATTTTATAACAAATCAATATGATTATGATTAGAAAAGAACATATTTGATTATGAAATATGAGATTATGAAAAGAATAAATCATATAAGAAAACAAGATGTAATATTTTATTCCCAAAACAAATACCATTGAGAATGTTGAAACACATTTTGGCTAAAAAATATCACCCTTTTGGGAAAGCTCAAAACAATATAAATAATACAGACTTATCTCCACCTGATTTTGGATACTCTTTTTAATATAATAGTTAATTTGACTAATTCCACCATAGGATAAAAATATCACTAAGGAACATATTATATTTATTTTTACTTGTGATTTCTCCCCCTTAAAAAGGAATTCCACATTTTTATTTTTATGAAATAAACTTCTTATTTTTAAAATTATTATACCTCTTTTTAATTTTTAAAAAGAATAAAGGAAAATATTCACGTCCTGCAAAGGGTTATAGAAATACATTATGAAGCAGTAGAAACTAATTTGAATGATATTATGTATCATTACAACAGGATTACAATATTTAATTCTTTACCCGTTTGTTTGTCAAAGAGGATGAACATCGAAAGATTCATCTTCTTAAACTATTTTCTATCATCAATCAATTTATCATGATCTTGTTGATGAGTATTTAAATTCACATCTTGTTCCACACTAAGCTATTATTGCTTCATGATTCTTTGTTCATGAAGCTGATTAATTTCTTCATGATCATTAAGCCTTGGTTATTGGGCATTGAAATAATCTATTCTGATCCTGTAGTCCTTCTCTAAAGTTACAACTCTATTTGAGAGGGGGAAAATGTCATTAAGTCCATCTTTCAATTTTTCTTGGTATTTTGAAGCGATTTATATGCTCTTTCTTTTAAGGTACCTAGTCATTGAAATTCATTACTATTTTCAGTCAAATCTAAAATCAAATTTTGATAGTCATAATTGAGATCATTTACCTAGTTCACCAATTCCTCCAACATGTCAACATGATTCATGAGACAATCATCAATGTTGTGTAACCACTTCAGACCAATATTACAAGCCTTGTTGTGTTCAACATCATTCTTCTTTGAACAACTTGAAATCGAATTCTTGATTTAGAAACCTGCCATTGACAATCTTGACTGATTCTGTTCTTTCATTATGACTAATTGAAAGGATTTATAGACAATAATCAATTTTTGGATTGAACGGTATCATATTTTCGAATTTATTCAATGCATGTTTTATATATTTAATTCCACTCAGTCTAATTTTCATTTCAGAATCCATATCATTAGAAAATAATGGTACATAAACGAAATGTAATTCTGTGATGAAAAAATGAGTTGATTAACTAAAATTATTATTGTATTCTTCATCATCTCTTTTATCAGAAAATGTGAACCTCTTTCTTGAACAAAATCTCATGAGAGATTCTTTTTGTTGGATGTAGATTATGAGAATGAAATTTAATGTATGGTTCTTCTGGAGAATCTACGGAATGATTTCTATTTTTTCATCCTCTTTCTCATGCACTTATCCTTATCTTTTACCTTATTCTTCGTCCCATTGTACTTTCTTTTCTTCTTATTTTTCTTCTTAATATTCTTGAATGATACTCTATGTAGCCAATTATTCAGATCCATTTATCATGTTTCCTTTATCTTCTTGATAGGATTCAATATGAACATCCGGTTCCCTTATTACAATAATTATTTTCTCTTGCTCACCAATTTTTATAAGACAATCGATGTCAATAGAACAAGAATTTATCTTATTATAATCTTCTTTCTTTCTTCAACTTTTAATGTTTCTTATGATCATATTTTCAGATACAAAGAATCATCTGGATTCAATCTGAATTGAGGATCCCCTTCTTTACATTCATCCTTATTTTTACTCTACTCGGTCACAACATCATCTGATACTACCTTTTGTTTTTTTTTTGAAATTCTGGATGTTGTCGTCATAACTAAATATATTTTTCATGCGGAGGATTTTGAGGTATTATAATTTTTTTCCAACCTTTAGCTACATCCATTACATTATTAGCTTTTAGATCCTTCTCAATCATTTTAGATTCTAGATTGAATCATATATTATGTATCCTTATAGTATCCTTACTAATTATAAGATCCTTTAATGATTTTGGATATGAATTGATGGAAACATTTCGTAAACTCGGACATTCATTCAATAATTTACTGATAAAGCTAGAAAATTGAACCATTTGAGACATTATGGAACCAGATTAAATCTTATTAACTATCATGAAAATGAATCACATTTGATTAAACATTATCATATCCACAAAATAATAAAGAACATATGCAATAAAAAAATTCCATGTTTCATTATCACTTTTTCTCGGAACTCAAAATCCCAGAATACATATGGTTATGAGTCAATTATCTCCAAATAAACTAATTATCATTTTCTTCACCTCATGAATGTAAAAAAGTGATTCTTCACCATTTCTCATATAAAAAGACCCATCATGTTCCAGATGTATTTGGGAAGCACACAAGGGTTCACCCATATATGGAACACCTAGGATAGTACCTTCCTATCTAATAATGGTTTTATACTTATTATCAGACATCATAAAAGAAATCTTGAGACCATTATTTTTCTAAACACTTTAACACCTCTATATAGAACAAAAAATCCAAATATGAATCTACCCTTTCAACACAAATGGATTCTTATCCTGGAATGGTATTATCCTTTTCAATGATGTATCAAAAGTATCCTAAACATATTGAGAGACATCCCTTTCATATGAAAAATTCATGGAAGATAAATCGTTTTGAAAAATTTGTTTTGAAGAAGAAGAAGTTGACTCATAACTGAATGACTATCTCGATCCCTGAATATTAAATGGTAACTAAAGCTAAGGTCTTATCTAGTTACAAACACTGGGGTAAAATATGATTACAATTCATGTTATGTATTTATGTAGTATTAGGTATTTAGTAAATTTTAGAGGGATTTGATGTGGGATAGGTAAAGAGGGGTTATTTAAAAATGAAATTGATGGTCATGATTTGATCTACGAGATCCATTGGTCGAGAATGAGTTTGAACTCTTGTGGTTTTCCTTAAAATAAAATATAATTTAGTATGAATCTGGTTAGAATATAAAATAAAGAGTTCCAAAACAACTATTTAAAATATAATTCACAGTGTAAGGTTTTAGAATTTGTACATATTAGAGTGTCAGGATTGATATATTGGTTTCAATATATTTTAATTATGATAAGACTACAAAAAAGAGTAATACTGAAAATTAAATGATGTTCATATGAATTCTGAAACTTATAAAATAAAATAATCTAAAATGGATAAATTAATCTAATACAGATAATCTAGTACCGATAGAAAATTGAAATACAGATAATCTAGTATAAATAAAAACTATAGTAATTATAATCTACTACCAATAAAAATTCTAATACTAATAATATAATACCCATAAAAAATTATAATACATATAATCTTGTATTGATAGAAAATTCTAAAACTGATAATATAGTTCTGTTTGAAAATATAATTATATTAATGCAAAATCGATAAATAAAATCAATAAACATGAAATCGATAATTATGATATCGATAATGGTCAAACTGCTTAAAAGTAAAACTAACAAAAGTTAATCTAATAAAAGTAATATCGTTTAAAATGTAGAACTGAAAAAAGAGAATCCAATAAAAGATATGTATACTCCCACATTAAAAAGGATTATGTTAATGTAAATAGATGGTTTAAATAAGAAACAGATGTGAATTATTACGTTAATTTGATCATTCCAATGTTTTTTAAATATATTCAAATATTTCCAAAGATAATGGTTTGGTGAAATTTTCAGCACACTGTTCTAGCATGTCAATAAATTGTAACCTAATATCTCTTTTTAGTGTGGGGTCTTAAATAAAGTGATGCCTAATGACTATGTTTTTTTCATGTTAGTGATGTGTAGGGTTTTTAATAAAAGAAATGGAACTAGTATTATAAAATTGTTTATGAGTTTTTGAATAAATAATTCCATAATCAGTGAGTGTGTTTCATCCACAACCCTTAAGAACAACAAATTCCTACTGCTATATATTCAGCTCCAACAATGGAAATTGATACTGAATGTTTTTTTCCATGAACATGAAACTAATGAATCTCATATGAAATGATATGTTCTAGATTTATTTTTATCTCTATTTTATAGCCTCCAAAGACATCATTTGAAATTAGTTTTAAAACCATATAATTTCTAGACTAATAGAGTTATCATAAATCCATAGTTCCCATTAAGTATAAAAAAATTCATTTCACAGAATTTAGATGATATTATGTTGGATTAAATTGATATCCTTCACATAAGCATAATAAAAACATTATTTCTAGTTAATTATTTTTTTATATGACCAACATCCTTTCAAACATCTAAAAGATTTTTGATCTTCTGATTTACAAGAATTATCATGATCAAATGTATTTTATGTACCAATTAGAGTGCTAATACTTTTATTGTTTTCATATCCATAATTCATACGTAAACATTTGATATACATATTTTGGGATATATATGATCTTTCTTGGTTTTGAATGATTTGAAATCCTAAAAAAGAATGTTAACTCACCCATCATACTCATTTCAAACATAGATTTCCGGAGATTTTCAAAAGAATTTGTTAGTGATGGGTGAGTTGATGTGAATATAAAGCACTCAACATATATTTTAATAATTCGAATATGTTTTTTTACATTTTTTTAATAAAGGGTTATATATGCAGTACCTTCTTCATAATTGTTTTTATGAAATCATTTAATTCTATCGTAATAGGATCTAGGAGCGTGTTTAAGGCCATATATTGCTTTGTATGTTCAATAAATAAAGATCATGATGTTTTGAGTCAACAATCCAGAGGTTGTTGTAAAAAAATATTAATGAACAAAAAAATTAGAAAATAACATTTAACATTCATTTGAATATCATTGAAATTAAATATTGTTGTAAAGACTAATATAATTTGAATAGATTTAAATATAGATACATGATAATAAGTTTCCTTATATTCTATTCCTTCTTCTTGATTATATCCTTTAACCACAAGTTATGTGCTATTTATTATAATGTCTCCATTTTCATCACAATTGATTATGAAAAACCATTTTACTCCAATTACAGTTGTTTCATTAGGTCATTAAACCAAGGTATATATATTATTTCTTTCAATTTCATTTAATTCATGTTGTGTTTCTTTAATCCAATCCTCAACAATTATGGCCTTGTTCGATGTCTTAGGTTCAAATTTGGATTTAAAAGATAGATTTTCTATTTCAATTCTCAAAGACTTTCTAGTCCTTATGGGATGATTTACGTCACCCATGATATTATATCTGGGATTTTTCCTAAGAATCAATTGATTTCGGTTTTGTAAAAAATATTCGTCAACATAAGATATAATGTCTTATATGGTAAATTATATCAGAAAATTTTCTAATGTGGTTCACTTTTCCTAATAGTTTTCAATTATGTTTTGATAATCACTTACTGAAAACACAACTACTGATGTTTTTAGGGTTTTAAAAAAAAGAATGATCTATTTTATCAAATATGACCGGAACTGTTACACCAATAGTATAAGGGTTTTTTAATCAACAATTAGCCTTAAAATTAGTGGAATAATCTAGAAATATTCCTTCAATGGATTTGGGATAGAATTTATGTAGACTATCATTAATAATAAATATTAATACTTTTCATACAAATACCCTGATATAAGAAACATTAGGTTATTTGAAATTATACAATTCATAATATGTTTTATTAAGAAAATGTCTTGTTAGAACTGGACTTATTGTATAACATGAATTAAAAATATATTCCTCCTAGAAATGATTTGAAATTGAGTACACACTCAACAAGGATCTTTTCATGTCTGGAAGAATATGATTTATTATTTCATTAACACCATTTGGGGGGGGGGTTCATGGACATTAAAATTTGTTAGTAATATCATTCATACTAAAAAATGTTTCAAAAACCTAAAATTGAAATTCTCCACCACAATCACTAGAAAAAGTGCTCATTTCTAGATTTATTTCAATTTTAACATGGACTCCTAAAGAATTGAAATTGAGAAAGGCTTTTCATTCCATTGATAGAAAATAGACCAATGTAAATCTGGTGTAGCCATATACTAAAAAAATATATAGTATTTTCCACCAATGCTTCCAATATGTGTATCAACAAAAAGATCCTTCTGTACAATCTATAAAGAATTATATGTTAGTTCTTCATTTATTGATATAAATCTAGTTTTATTCTGCATTAAATATTAAAAAACGTCAAAGACTTTTGATTAATCATACTTGATATATGGTTGATCTTTAATAAGTCTTTTATTTGATATTTTAAAAAGGTACTTATGGTTAGAGTTTCCTAACCTTAAATTAATTAAACATGATTGGTCATACATTACAATTAAGAAAGGTATGTAATGGCTCCTATGGTATTTAATGTTATGTGTGTATATATTGTCATTCCTCTCAGAAGAAAGAATGAATTCATCATTGGAATTTTGAACTAAAAATTTTTTATTCCTAAAATTCACATGGTAATATTCACCACATAATTTAATTAGGCATATGATTTTTTTCTCAATACCTTTAACAAACCCAAAATATTAAATTAAAACTATTCCTAAAAGAACAATATTACCTATACCAATGATCATTCCATGAGAATTATCTCTCAGGTTCATTATTCTACATTTCATTTCAATTATATTTTCAATGAAATATTTTTTATAGTAATATTTCTAGGACAAAAACTATCCATGTAACATATATTCGTGTTTTTGGGAAATTTGTTTCTTCATGAAAATGAAATTATTCATTTTTTGGAACGCGGACTTGTTTGGATCATGAAATGTAATATAAAAGGACTTTATGAACAAATATTTTTTTTTCAATGTGAGATTTATGAAATCATAAATATTAGGTTTTAATAAGATAACAATTTTGTTCCCAATTTCCACCATATTGACATTTAGTGCATATTAGAGCACTTTTGGGAACTAAATAGTTATGAATAAAAATTGGTTTTGAGTGAGTATAAGCAACTCCATAACTATTCATTAGAAGATTAATTTATAAACAGATTTTTCAAACTTTTTCCTTCAATTTGTAACATTTTATAAAATATTTTTAAGAGAAATAAAATCTGATTTTATTCTAATGACTAAATTATCATAAACACAAGATATTATTTAGGAAATGTTTTATGTTTCATTAAAACATGTTGTTCAATGTCCTTATAAAGATTATCCTTCTCAGATTTATCTTCGATAAGGTTATTTAAAAAAATTCACAATCAAGTTTTTTATTTTCAATATCATATGAAAGATATGATACTTCTTTTGTATGATTAGTTATTCAATAATTTTCTTATCAATACGTTCCTTCTGTTTGGAATACCCATTTTCATGTTATTTGGAAAATCTGGATATGTATTCAAAAGAATGTAAATTTTTCTATTTTGAGGAATATTATTCATCCAAATATTAAGAATATTTCTCATTAGTGTAATTTGAATTTAGTGATAAATTAGGAAGAGATTATGCATTGCATACCTTTTCCATGAACCAATGATTTTCAACATGTAGTTTGGATATAAGTCTAAAGTTATTTTGTCCAGAAGATTCTTATTCTGATGATTCATCTGATGAAGAACCACCACATGCACTCCAAGTATCATTTCATATCAATAATTTATTTTCATTATACTTGTAAAACATTTTCATATTACTTTTAAATTTTTTCTCTTTTACTGATTTTATTTTGAGTAAAGGAAAGCCCGGTCTGATAGAACCTACTCCTTTACATTGATAATAAGTTACATTTAAGTATTTCTTATCGTTTCTATCATTATTTCTGAATCTGTATTGAAAATATTTCATTCTAACAGTCTTGTTCATTCTTTGAGAAATATAGGTGAATTCCAATTAGTTGTACGTAAATTTTTGATATCCAATTTCATATAGATACAATTTTCTTCTTCGAATGATGATATATGACTATATATATTCCTGGTCATAAAACATAAAAATGTATTGTATACCTTGTAATTCAGTTGAAATTCATGCTTGTCTTGATTAGTGAATGTTCTGACCTCATTCTCAATGATTTTTTATTCTCCATTGAGCATCAAAACATTATCTACTACAATATTAATAACAAAAATATTCATTCGATATCTTTAATACTCATAAACATTCTTATAAAAAAATAGGTTGTCTTGTTGGGTTCTGATTTTCAATTGCTCCAATATTCATTCCCACCATCTTATTAAACAACACTTTTCCACTCCACATGTTAGTGTAGTATGTAATTATGAACAAAGAGATTACAAACAAAAGAAAAATTTCTTACAAAAAAATCATGTAAAAAATCAGTGGAAAACTCCCCAGATACCAATTATTGAAAATTAATATATATGTAAATGTATATTAAATGGAACAATACAAGAAGGGGGTGACTTGCCTGTTTTAAAAAATTGTATTTAAACTATTAATAATGAACATAGTTTAAGATTTCTTAAACTAACACAGTTCAAAACCAATAAAAATGACTATACGGTTCATGGATCTGATGGATATGATATGATGTAATACCACAACTAAAGAATAAACAATTGTATTTGAGTTGAATACAATGATCTGGGTAATATGAATAAAAATGATACTACTATAAATCATATAGAATCTAATAATACAATTTGTAATGAATGTATCACAAGTAAAAAAATTAAAATATAAATTAATATGTGTAGAAAGACGATAAAAAATGAGTTCATATCTATTACAAATAGTCGTACAAATATAAAGGTATTATAATTCATTTATCTAAAAGAGTAGGGTACCCGTTCACAAATGATAAAAGGTCAGTATTACCACCACCTGAGTAAGACCTCTATATTATGATTGACAAATCTAGCTTCCTATCCCTGGAATCCTTCAATTAATAAGTTAATCAACACCTCTTTATTTCAAATACATTTTATCCCTTGATAAGATGATCGGTTGTACCATCTTCTTATCCCAGGAAACCCTCGATTATGAACATAATCAAAACCTCTATCATTCAAATAATTCAGAAACCTTGATAGGATGATTGGCAGAACAATATTTCTTTTCCCATTAGCCCTCGATCATTATCACAATGATTATACCCACAAATAAAAACAACGAACATATTGAGATACAAGATCTAAGAACTTGTTGTTCATATCTTTTATAATAAAGGATTTCTAAAAAACATGACAGATGTCACACTATGTCTATATAGATCTTTAATAAAGAATAATTTTCTTAATCTTGTTTGAACTAAATCTTATTTATTGGTCTCAGTTTCTAACGGTCATATTTTCCACAATAGTCATATTTCCCAAAAAAATAGGAGGGACTTAGACATCTACCATTATAATGGTAAAAAAATAGAATACTTGTCAGCATTTTTAAAGGACTATAACTAACTTAATGACATAATTTTTTATAGATGAAAATAATACTCAAGTATGAAACAATGAATATCTGAAATATGAATTTTATATTGGAAAAATAAGAATACAATGCATTACATGAGTAGAGTTAATAATATTGTTACAAAGCTTATCATGATTACAATACCTATAGTGGTTATGTTACATATTGTGGTTATGATTAAATTAAAATTCTTAACATGGCTACGATACATATTTTGGTTACAATTCATATCATGGTTACGATTCAAATTGGGGTTACGATACCGAACATTGTTATAATGCATAATGTGATTACTATGTATAGCCTGGTTAAGATGCATGGTAATGATTCATAATATGAGTACAATACATACCCTGATTAAAATTCATGTGGTTACGATGAATAACATGAATAAAATACATTACCTAGTAATGATGCATGAGTTTACGATGCATAAGATGAATACAATACATGATATAGTTATAATCCATGTGGTTACGATGCATAACATGAAAATGATACATGATCTAGTCACGATGCATGTTGTTACAGTTGTAAAACAATAGTATATGATTATGATATGAAAACAACATATGTGATTATGATATATATCATTATTATTATAACACAAAATATATGAAAAACAATTAGTAATTTTAGATTTCAAAAAAAAGAAAAATGAGAAAGTAGAAACACATTTTAACTGAACAATATTCTGATATAATTACAATGTTTATAATTTTTGTTTATGTGTATAAAATAACTATATAGATGTATAATTGTTGAATCTAAAACATTGATATAGTTAGGAAGAAAGAATATCATCTACTATCATTGAAATAATATTTTGTAATTTATACTTATGTTACATAATTATGAATCGAATTAACTTTTCAAAATTCACTAAACATAAAATAATTTTAAAAAATTTATAACTATGTGTAAATATATAGATCCAATCCATTAAAACATATAGACACATGATTTTAATTATACAAAAACCTATAATTCCAAGAGAATGATAATAAAGTATAGATTATTGGAGATTAGGTATGTAGTTAATCATATTGTTTAAAAAATAATAACTCCTTTTATTTAATCCTCATAGGATGATAAGAACATTATTTGATCCCTTAAATCATCATAGGATAACACATGTGTTATAAGGTATAACATAATGATATAAAAAGGCATGGATCATGATTAAACATATAGAATCATAATATATAAGACATGAATCCATATAATCGATGAATCATATTAACATAGTAGAATAAAAAGAACATCACCTTAGCATGAGTCAAGGCCCATTGTACATGGAGTAACATGAGTCATGTCTAACCACCATGACCGTTGCACATGGAGAATGAGTCAAGGCTGACCCCCATTATTGTTGTACATGACATTTCATGAGACTGAACATTTTCCAATGCATTGAAGCAGTATCAAGGAAATAAAATAATAACATCTTATTGACTATATTTCCATCATATAGAATCATACATAATCAATCATAAATAAATATTAGGGTTACCTATTGAATGAATTTGGTATCATAATCATGTTAAAAGGAATATCAAAAGGGAATATAATAATGGTGTCCCTGAAAGGATGGATTTAAATAATAAATTGAAATTCATAAGTTAATATAGTCTTATATATTTTTATTTTACCTATAAATGATGTTAAAACATGTAAATATAGGGTATAATAATCATTAGAGTATGTTTGAAAGGAAACATTTAACATTTATTTAAATTGAAAATGATTTATTTTTGGTGTAAAAGTAGAATTGATGAAATATAGTTTTTAATGATAAAATGTGTTATTTTAAAAATATAACGGCGGCTTATAACATAGTATGATGTTCATTTGAAAATGTGTAATAAATAGGGAAGTTCCCGTGAATCAGGCTAGCTTATTAAGATGAATTGTGAATAGAACATTTTTAAAAACATGTATTTCCCCTTACAATAAGTTTGATACCACATGGATACATGATATTTGAGTATTTAAAAAAATTTAGAATTATACATAAAAATATATAATGTTTACAATGATTACATAGTGATGAAACATAACCCGAAGGAAATGCGGTGGTTTGTAAAGGATCCATTTCCTTATGTCTAAAATGGATCTTCACATGAAGTATATATACAAAATAATAAAATTAAATTTAGTAATTAATAATTCAAGATCCATTTCTATATATTATTTTTTATTATAAACTTATTGTGTTCATTTATGTTCTATTTAATGAGTTATAGTGTTCATTTTCATCATTCACGAGTCCTCATTTTCTTAATTTTCTGTATTGGTTCGCTTATATATGAGTGTGTTAGTTCATGTAGAATTGGTATAATTACCAAGAATTGAAATTATTAAAGATTAATGAAAACCAATGATTTTAATTGTTAATATATATTATGTTTTCTTTATATGCTGATTAATCAATTGATAACATGATAATGATATCCTTTGGAATAATTTTTTCAATTTTCCGATGAAAGTGAATTAATTTTTTTATTATATAATATAATGAAAATATAATCGTTCTAGAACATTACATAAGATGAAATATATATATATATTAAAATCACATTGACCTAAAAAAATTGATTCATGACCATCTATAAAGATAGTAATGGAAATTTAAAACTAGTCATCCTCGAATCTAATTAATTAATACATTAGAGATGAAGTTTTCATTTTATAAACAAAAGCAGTGGGGAAAGAGTTGATGATGGATTATTACATAAATTTAATACCAATATATAATAGCTAGGGTAAAATATTAATCATTCGATTTTTATGAGGGGAGGCGATGATTGAATAATAAAAGAAATAACATTAAATGAATGTAAATGAAATGTAAAGAATAAATCACCTCATGAATTTCTCCACCTTGAGAACCTCAATAGATATATTTTTTGTATTTTTTGGAGAAAAAGTCATTTTGGTCTTTAAAAATAGGATTTCGAAGGGTATTCGGTAATATATGGAAAAAGATCAATGCTAGTAATGTGTTAGGACAAGAGGTGGTGAGGGGTTTTATTTATAGTAGAGGAAAATGTGTTTTCTCATTATTTAATTCCTTTATTTATAATTTTTCCCATAAAAATTCATAGGGAGGATTTTTTTGAATACATAGAGTAACTACCACATTTTAGTTCAGACAAATTTTTGTTACACCGTCTGTGAATATTATAATGGTTTATTTAACTTACTATTTTTATATATCATAAATTAATGTGATTTTCTATTCATCATAAATTCATTTATTTCACACACAAAACCCATAACCATTTTTCATGCAATATAAATCAAAAATAAACCCCATTTTGTGGAAATAATTTTATAAGTATGAGCAGTTTAATTATTCATTAAATTTATCAATGACTCGATGAATAGTAATTTTATAATTATAACTAATTTTATAACACTTTCAATAATTAAATATTTTCCCATAAAATTATCTTATAATCATAAGTAAAAATAATAATAATTGACGAGTGCATGTTATGGGAATAAATATTCATTTAATCATTCTATTACGTAAAAAAGTTTAAATATGTACTTATGTGTTATAATAATATCAACATTTCATTAATAATTTCAAAAATATTTTTCTACATATACTTTGATTTAAAAATATATTAATACAATTTATAAGGTTTCCAATTTTTCTTTTACATTCATAGGTAATGTTAAGATTTTAATGGCCAGTTGACGATTCATACGGTCCACGTTTTAATTCTATTGGCCAATATACTAATTCATCAGTATTTCTTCCATAGAATTTATAAATACATATTCTTTAATTCACTATTCATTTATAATGAAAATATTTTGTTATATTTTGAGGTTTAATGTGATTTAAACTATATTAAACAATAATAACTAATGCATTTCCATTTATAAATTTTTTTTTGTTTTAACGCTCATCCCCCATTACGAAATTTCACCATTGAAAGTTTGATTTACATTCTATATTGTAAAAAAGTGGGGGTATGTCTCCTTCATCATTTCCTCAATTTACAATGTATCCTTTTCGTACTTATTATTATCCCATGGTTCAGTGACCAGGTGTGTACTTTTATTTCATATAACATAATTTCTTGGATCCAAGATCCTTAATGTATGCTCCTCCTATGAGATATTACTTTCCAATTGTTCAACTTCAAAATTCAGTATAATGGAATGATCTATATATACATTCTCAAGAGGGATATGAGGGATACATATTGTAATTGAGTCATGGAAGGTAGATGTTACACCCCAAGCATCAATGGTTCGTTTCTATTTGAATAATGCAATAGCTTACATTGTACGCAACATGGAGTTTTAGCACACCACGACCAATCAAACTAGCTGTTATGAGTAGTAATACCCAATATTTGAAATTATATAAATTTTATAATTCAAAATGGGCTTCATTTTGGGATTTAAGATATCAAAATTCTCTTAGAGTGATTTATTGGTATTTTTCTAAAGACATTCATTTCTTGATGAATAGTGAAATACCCTACATTATTGCTTAAAAGTGAAATTTTATATATAATATTAGTTATTTTTTAAAATTTATTTTAGGATAAAATAGATACGTAATAACTATATATGTTCAATATAATTAATTGAAGACATTTTATAATAAGATTAGATATATAAAATTTTATTAAACCTTTAACGTCTTTTACCCACCTTCTAGGTACCTTTGCAAATTTGCATAAAACATAATTTTACCTTTTCTGTTAATTGAATAAAAAAATCTGGGAGACATACATCAATAGGTAAAATGTTGTTCATTTGGAGGAAAATAATTTTTTTGTGAATAATACATTTTAAATTTTATTTACCACGGTTAAAAGTGAATATGGAAATTAAAGGTAAAAATTATATTATAATTACCCTAAAACATGTCCTAATTCTATGGGATACGTGTATTTCAACCAAAATCAACCATAGGAATAAAATATGATTTTTGGGTCCACATGGATTACATTAGGTTATTTTTTATTAATTTTTTAAAGAATAGTTAGAATTGTTAAATTCAAATTTTAATAACAAAACCATTTTAAATTATGTGTTATAAATAATAAAAATTAGACTATTAATATTAATTATAACGATAAAATTATTTCATATATAATTATACTTTTTTACAATTTTTAGAAATTAAATAATTAAAAATATTTCTAACACAATGATGATGCAGTTTTTACCTTATTAATGTATGATTAAAATAATTAATTTTATAAATATCCAAATCAATTTAATTTGAAACTATTGATGATTTAAAATAATTTTATAGGTTAATAAGACATGTTAGGGTTGATTAAATAAATTTTTTCAAAGTGATAATGTTATTATGACTATCAATATATTCAATTACTAAATAGTGTCAAAATACACTTAAATGAGTTTTTTTAAAAAAATACTTTATTATTAATTGATATAATATTCCTAAAAATATATTGTTCGGTCGAAGGACTTATATAAATTTATATATATGAATAATTAGCCACATTAGGTTCTCTCGGATTTTTATAGTACTTTTATTAACCATTTATTATAATAATACTAGAATACATGGAAAAAGTTTAACTGTTTATCTAAGAGTTAAATAAAAATGATAAGGTTAATATGGTGACCTAAACCTGTCTAAAACCTATTGGTTGAGAGGTCTTCGACCCAACACCACCATATCCTCAAAATTAATCTTTTTCCCTTATAAACCGAATATTACTATAAAATAATATAAAATTTCAAGCTTTTCCAAATGTGACCCTCATCTCACTTATATAGGGTACTTCCCCTTCTCTTAATTTCCCAAATCCAATGCCAATTGGTTCATCCAAAACAAGATGAAATATCTTCCCAACTACCCTCTCTTACTCCTAGAGACCTTACATTGATCAAAAAACCAGCATACATATCCCTTTTATCAAAACAATAGGAAGTACCCGAAGAGGATGTAATAATTTCATTCTCTTTCAATGTTATTTTCTTCTTCCACATCTTCATTAGTTGTTGTTTCCTTATCAAAATAAAAAACTACAGTACCTTTTATATATTGTGATGTTATTATAAATATTATTCCACTTTATTAATTATTATATCCATCCTAATAATGAAAAAGTCACTATACATGCATGTGTAAGGCTTAGTGTCTCCACGTCTTGGTGTACTTTGTTATTAAAAAATTATTTTTTTGGATGGGTAAAATAGTTTGTATAATTGATTTAAAGAATAAATATAACATGTTAATTATTATTTAGATATGATATACCATCTAATTACATATTATTTCACTGTCAATATATTCATGTTTTCGCTCGGGCGTATGTACGGATTACTGTCTCCATGAATGTGATTTGATTCATTCCCCATCATAACCATTCCTAAATAATTTTAATTTTATGAATAAAAATAATTATTATGAACTTTATATAATGATGGATATGAATCAAATACATCCTATTCATATCAAAGAAGACTTATTTTACAAAACTCATAATGAAAACAAGAGAAGTTAACAACTGATACAATGTTACTACTGAAATATTATTAACAAATAAATATTAAAATATCATATTTAATATCACATTTAGGTATATGGTTCTTGTATAATTATATAAAAATTATTTAACTATTATACATGAGGTTAACGTACCCTCAACAATGGAAAATTACAAGGAAATGGTTAATTCAACAATCTCTTAGTTATATGAGGATGTTTATACATGAGTATCTAATGGATTATCTTTATCATCCACATCTATGTTTATGAAAAATGTATTTCAAAACATATTTAATATTTCATATAATATGTGTTAAAGACATTTATATGCTTGTTTGACTTTTTATAAATATTTTTGAAAGGAATCATTCTGTTGTTTTCCAAACACGATACTTTATGTCATTTTTGACGAATTAAACAAAGAATTTTTTAAATTATACGAAGAGTGAGGATATTTTATTCCAATATAACATCTTAAAAGATTCCCTTAAAAGATAATACAAATATTCTAAAAATATTATTTTTATTATTTATCCAAATTTTGATTTTTTCCAAATCGAAAGTGATATTTCTCTTAAATAGTTTTGATTTTATTTATGATAACATCGTTTGACGGATTTTACATGTGTTTGAAGTTGATTAAATATGATATAATATTACATATTGTATTGATTGTTTTGTGATATGTTTGATAGTGGTGTTGGGCGGAGAAAGAAAGGAAGTGATGGCAAAAGGGGGGTGAATTGCCTTTTAAAAATTAATTAACAATTTAAAATCAAAGTGAAAGTGCAGCGGAAATAATAGAGGCAAAACACACAACGTGATAACGGAGTTCGGCTTAAACCCAAGCCTATGTCTCCGCTCCCAACTCAACCGTTGAGAGATTTACTACCACTTGCTTTTCAATGGTTTTAGCAAGAAACCCACTAGACTTTTCAGGTAGTCTAGAACCTATTACAGCTTGCTTTTATTGGTTATGCAAGAACCCACTTGCTTTCAATGGTTGAGCAAGAACCCACTAGCCTTCTTACAGGTGAAGGTTATCTCACCTTTGATTCAAGCCTTTTGAAAGGTAAGGCTTGACTAACCTCTTCACACCTTGATGGTGGTGTGAGAACCCAAAAGAGAGGATGAGTGAAAGAGGTGGGGGTTTGTAGGCACAAACCCAATTTGATGCTCAAAATAAATAAAACAATAAAAACCGTAATGGGGGAAGCCTTGGGCGCCAAAGGATTGATTGTAGTTGATGAAGGGTGCTCCCAAGATTCTTTGATGGTTCTCCTTGGATGTGGAATTGAGTTGGAGCAATTGGGTATTCTTGAGGGAGTCCGCCGGAGATTTGCCAAATGATGAGAAATGTGTCCCGTGGGCTTCCGTGGCTTGGTTATGGTTCCGGTTATTGTTCTGGGGCTTCCTAGTCCTTTATTTATAGAGGGGGAACCCTCATATGGCCTTTGGAGGTTTTCGGAGCCGTTGGAAAAGGCTTCGGAGCCGTTGGGAGGCAAGTGGACAAGTCTGGTCAAAGGCCCAACGGCTAGTTTGACTGGCTCTATCGGCTGACCGGTGCTAGGCCACCGGTTGGCCGGTGCTTGCAAAATGGGGGAGGGCTCGGGCTCAGGCACCACCGGCTGGCCGGTGAGGAGGCCACCGGTTGGCCGGTGAGGAGGCAGTAGCAACCCCTTCTGTCTGGGTGCCACCGGCTGGCCGGTGCTGAGGCCACCGGTTGGCCGGTGCTGAGGCAGTGGCTCAGCCTTCTGTCCAGGGTCCATCGGCTGGCCGGTGGTGAAGCCACCGGTTGGCCGGTGGACTGAAAGACAGTCCACTGTTCTTCCTTTTCCACTTCTTGCTCCTGAAATCATGCCTATTAACAAAAACACTTGAAAACAAGATTAGATAAAAAGGAGAGTGATTGTGATCATGAAAATTAAACACGAGTGGTACGAGAGGTACAACAATCTCCCCCTATTTTGATGATCACAATCACCAAAACAAGTAATGTAAAAAGACTGAAATGAGAGGCATGCTTTAAAATATTTTTCCCCCAATCAACCAAGAATTTTTCCCCCTTTGTGATTATCAAAATAGCACGGGGCATAAAACTTGATTGAGGGAAAACGTTGAAAAACGAGATAGAGAATTTAAACCAATTGAAATTTTTGAAATTTGAATTGAATGTTTTGAATGAAAATTTTGAATGAAAATTTTGAATTGAAAGTTTTGGATCGAAAATTTGAATTGAAAGTTTTGAATTGAAAGTTTTGAATCGAAAATTTGAATTGAAAGTTTTGAAATAAAAGGTTTGAAATAAAAGGTTTTGAAACATGAAACAAAAAGGCTTAAACAAACCTAACTCCCCTAAATAAAAACAACAAATCACCGGGGAGATGTTTTTGAAACCGAGACAAATTTTGGCCCTGGGAGACTCGCTAGAAGGGATTTTTCAATCCATCCTTGTCTTATGGCCGGTCTTCTCCTTTGAAATTCATCATTAAGGAAAATGGTTTTGGGCCTACCATACCGGGAATTTTTGCAATCGCACTCATAAATTAAGTGCCCGGGGTTTTTGCAATAATTACAAAATTTAAATTGGGAGCTCCCCCTTACAAAAATAGTAAGAGCATGGGAAGAGGAAGCTAGCTTGGAATAGCCAAGCCCTTCGGTGGTTCTAGATATGCGTTGGGAACCAAGCAATTTGGTCAAATTTCGTTCCCCTTGGGTGAACTTGGCTAGAGATTCCCTTAAATCTTTGATAGTTGATTCCATGGAATCAACATCAGGAAGATTTTGGATTTTGAGGGACAACTCCTCCTTCTCTTTGAGAAGTTGTTCTTTTTCGGAAGAGAGTTTTTTGAAATTATTTTTTTAAGAAAAAAATTTGGAAGAAAGTTCGTGAAAACCTTCCTCCAATTGATCTCTCGCATTTTGGAGATCCTCATAAGACATGTGATTGAAAGAATTTGAAGAGCTAGAGGATGAAGAGTCGGAAGAGGTTACCTCATTAAATGCCATTAGGAATTTCGTACCGTTGTCACTTGAGGAGGAGGAGGATGATGAGGAGCTATCACTCCATGTATCTTTGAATGCCTTCTTCTTTTCCTTTTGCTTGGCCTTTTTCTTGTTGAGTGGACAATCGGGCTTGTAATGGCCTTTCTCACCGCACCCATAACATGTTACCTTGGGCTCGGATTTTTCGTTGGGTTTTTCCTTTTGAGCCTTGCGGGATTTCTTCTTCTTGTGCGTCTTCATGAACTTGTGCATTTTGCGGGCAAGGTTCTCCATTTCGGAATCGCCGCTTGAATAGGAAGACGATGAGGAGGAGGAGCTTTCTTCTTGTTGAAGTTTGAAGGCGATGTTCTTTGGAACTTTGATTGGTTTCCCTTCCTTTTCAGCTTGCCTCCTCATGGTGATCTCATAGGTCATGAGGGATCCGATGAGCTCTTCGACCGACATGTTCTTGATGTCCTTCACTTCTTGAATTGCCGTCACTTTTTGAGCCCATGAGCTTGGTAGGATCCAAAAGATCTTCTTGACCATTGTCTCTGCAGAAACATCATCACCAAGGGACTTTCTCCCATTGCAAACATCAGTAAAACGAGTAAACATATCAGTAATATTTTCAGATGGATGCATGGTAAAAGACTCGAAATCTTGACGGTACATATCCAATAGAGTATCCTTAACTTTGTTGGTCCCCTCATGGGTAACCTCCAATAGTTTCCAGATTTCATGAGATGAGATGCATGTGGAAACGCGATTGAATTCATTACGATCAAGGCTGCAATGTAGAGCGTTCATGGCTTTTCCATCAAGCTCGAAATTTTTAATATCAGCTTGGGTCCATTTGGATTCATCGGGAGAAGATAGAGAATAACCATGCATGACAATTTTATAAATGGTATATCCTATACTTCTAAGAAAATTAGTCATGCAGGTTTTCCAATAATTATAGTCGGTTCCATCAAAAAATGGAGCACGACCCAAAGAATAGCCTTCAGGGGCGAAATAGGTTGATGCCATCACAATGGATCTTGAATTTGAAACCGGTTAGGGTATTACTCAAATTTCCCTCTGATACCAATTGTTGGGCGGAGAAAGAAAGGAAGTGATGGCAAGAGGGGGGTGAATTGCCTTTTAAAAATTAATTAACAATTTAAAATCAAAGTGAAAGTGCAGCGGAAATAAAAGAGGCAAAACACACAACTTGATAACGGAGTTCGGCTTAAACCCAATCCTACATCTCCGCTCCCAACTCAACCGTTGAGAGATTTACTACCGCTTTCTTTTCAATGGTTTTAGCAAGAAACCCACTAGACTTTTTAGGTAGTCTAGAACCAATTACAGCTTGCTTTTATTGGTTATGCATGAACCCACTTGCTTTCAATGGTTGAGAAAGAACCCACTAGCCTTCTTACAGGTGAAGGCTAGCTCACCTTTGATTCAAGCCTTTTGAAAGGTAAGGCTTGACTAACCTCTTCACTCCTTGAAGGTGGTGTGAGAACCCAAAAGAGAGGATGAGAGAAAGAGGTGGGGGTTTGTAGGCACAAACCCAATTTGATGCTCAAAATAAATAAAACAATAAAAACCGTAATGGGGGAAGCCTTGGGCGCCAAAGGATTGATTGTAGTTGATGAAGGGCACTCCCAAGCTTCTATGATGGTTCTCCTTGGATGTGGAATTGAGTTGGAGCAATTGGGTATTCTTGAGGGAGTCCGCCAGAGATTTGCCAAATGATGAGAAATGTGTCCCATGGGCTTCCGTGGCTTGGTTATGGTTCCGGTTATTGTTCTGGGGCTTCCTAGTCCTTTATTTATAGAGGGGGAACCCTCATATGGCCTTTGGAGGTCTTCTGAGCCGTTGGAAAAGGTTTCGGAGCCGTTGGGAGGCAAGTGTACAAGTCTGGTCAAAGGCCCAACGGCTAGTTTGACGGGCTCTACCGGCTGACCGGTGCTAGGCCACCGGTTGGCCGGTGCTTGCAAAATGGGAGAGGGATCGGGCTCAGGCACCACCGGCTGGCCGGTGAGGAGGCCACCGGTTGGCCGGTGAGGAGGCAGTAGCTACCCCTTCTGTCTGGGTGCCACCGGCTGGCCGGTGCTGAGGCCACCGGTTGGCCGGTGCTGAGGCAGTGGCTCAGCCTTCTGTCCAGGGTCCATCGGCTGGCCGGTGGTGAACCACCAGTTGGCCGGTGGACTGAAAGACAGTCCACTGTTCTTCCTTTGCCACTTCTTGCTCCTTAAATCATGCCTATTAACAAAAACACTTGAAAACAAGATTAGATAAAAAGGAGAGTGATTGTGATCATGAAAATTAAACACGATGGGTACGAGAGGTACAACAAGTGGATGTGTTATTTTTATACCATTCATGGTTTTTTAATAATGTATTAAAATTTTATATGCTTGTTTTAATACAAATGTTTATGTTATGTTTCAACCATTACATATGAGGAATGCATTGGACTATGTAACTGACAGGTGAAGCGTGATATATATCTTCGAGGCATTAGTTGGTCTCATGAGATAAACTAGTGTCTTGGGACAAGGCCTGGACAAAATCTTATTTATATTTTTGTCACAAGGCATTGAATATATGGTTATGATGTCCGGAAATATGCATTTCTTAATTAAGAAATTGGCTATTGATAATACATGTGATATTTCGACTAGTAGAAATCCATGTGAATATGTAAATGGATTTATTTGACTTATCATTCCCATATTATATTGATGTTTTTTTAAAAGGATTTTATTTTTGTCTTATACATTTCCTTAAATGTTTATACTTATTTTTGAATGTTTTTGCTATATTGTAATCCCTACTGAGTACCATAGATCAACCATGTCAATGTTCTAATTTTCCCTTGATGCGAAGAAGTATATTATGACTGGCCTGCCTGGATAGTCTAATGTAGATGAATGTTTTCAAATGAGACAGAATGTCATTTTTTCATTTTACAATGTAATGTAAAACTTATTTAAGTTTATAGTACATTCAAGGCTACAAAATTGATTTTCCTTTTGGGATTTTATCCCTTGTGATCATTCCATTGGGATATAATAATGCATTAACTTCTGGTTACTAGGGTACCTATATTATAGTTGGTATTAGTGGACGTCTAGTACAGAAAATGGAATACATATTTAAAAAAAATGATTAGAAAAGATTTTTCTAAGATAGAATTTATGGATTTGTATTGAGAAACCTCATTTAATATTGGTAATGAATATATTTTCTATATTTTCCATGAAATACATCCTTTTCTTGATACGAGATGATACAAGTGGCTCTGGAACAGATGTACCTAGGAGTGAAAACTCCAACAAAGAGTTTCTGGCTTGACCAGGGGTATCCTGGTACAAAACAACGGGCGTTGTTGCACTCTTGGTTATGAAACTTCTATGTTAAATGCTTAGGATAATTCACATTTTTATTACAAAACATTATAAAGGATTTATGAGTAAATATTTCATCAAATAAACTATTTTTTATGAATATGGATTTTATGCAAAAACTGTTCATTTTATGATAGGAATTTTAATAGTTTGGAATTATGTATTGTGAATGATAAACTAATCTAGTGTATTCCATTTTTTAGAAATGGAGAATATTGGAAGGAACATAAACCATATAAACACATGTAATATAGGTAGTTATTTCCCACCAACTAAAGATTATTATAGTGGAGTGGGTGAGGAAACTAGTTCTAAACAACTTATAACCATCCTGGGATGACTCACTCAGGTTGTGAATAATAATCATACTCGTATGGAGAACCCTAATACACAATGTATGGAATTGATGTTAGAGAAATTCATGGGGAAAAAACCACAAACATTTAATGGGACTACAAATCCATTTGTATCTTAGGAATGGATAACATCCTTAGAGAAAATATTTCATGAATTGGGGAGTAGTGAAAGGAAATAATTTGTCATGGCAGTTTATTGTCTCATGGGAGATGCAGATCAATGGTGTTCGTTAAATCATATAACAAAAGATGATGAAGAAGTATAAAATATGGAATAGAGGGAGAATAAAGAGCATTTCATAAAAAAAATACTTTCCTCATGACCATCAACCATATATGGAAAGGCAATTTTTGAGTATGAGGAAAAATGAGGATGAGAATGTAGCAAGGTATGAAGCTATCATTACCAGGATAGTAATGCATGCAATAGATTATATATGTAACCCAATGATTAATACTGATCGATTCATTGAAGGGTTAAAACCATTTCTCTTTTAAGAATTACTCTAACAATCCATCTCATCGTACGATGACAATGTCTTACATGATATCAAGACAGAATAAGAATTCTTTATGTCTTATGAATTTAATGCAATGTAAGAGAGGAAGAGATCTTTTGAACACTATCGAAATGGAAATAAGGGGAAGAATGTAAATTTTGAATTTCTATCTTGTATTAAATGTGTGAATAAACACCCTTGTTCTTTCCTGAAGGTATTGAGAGTATTTTACAAGTGTGGTGAAAAAGGGTACCTAGCTCATGATTCCAAGGGAAAGAAATAGGTTGTCAATGAGGAATGTTAAAATTGTAGAGAAATGGGGAATTATATAAATTAATGTACTAAGCGATAAATAATATTACCTCAAAAAATGCCAAGGTAGCAAGGCCAAGCTTATGAGATCACAAATGTTGATGTTGAAGATCTGAATGATGTGGTGGATAGAAATTTATTGGTTTCCTCAAATTTAGTAATTTTGTTATTTGATTCTAGATCATCGCCTTGTTTCATATCTTCCCAGTTTTCTAAGAGAATTAAATATTTTTATTTTTATTTAATACAGAATTTATCCGTAAAAACTCCAAAGGGATGTATCATTTCAACAATTTTTTGTGTATCCTTCCATATTAGATAATAAAAATGTTCATTATCTGTTGATATCATCTTCAAAAACATGATTAAATTTTATATAATCTTCAATATGGATTGGATTTCGGACCATGATGTGAAAATTGAGTGTTAGAAGAAAAAGATTTCAATTTACAAGGATGATAAGGAGTATATTGTCTTTAGAGAAGAAATTTGACCACCTAATTTTTATCAAGATCCACCTCTAGTAGATCTACTTAATTCAATTATTGGTAATATAGATAATGAAATAACTGTGGGTGAGAAAAATCATGTTCAAATAGAGGATATATCTAATGTGAAAGAATATGTTGATGTGTTTCCAGAGGATACCTAAAAATCCTAAAGAATTATAAATTTTGTTTTCCATTGATTTTATTCTGGATCAAGACCCTTATCTGAGACCCCTTATAGAATAGAGAATTTAAAATTTGTGGAACTATAGAAACAACAAGTGAAATTGAGTAAGAAACTATTTATTATCCTCGGTGTTTCTCTATGGGGAGCCCCTATTCTTTTTATTAATAAGAAATATGGATCAATGAGGTTCACCATTGAATATAGGGAGATCAATGTTATAACAATAAAGAACAAGTATCCCCTACCTTGGAATGATGATTTATTCATCCTACTTCATGGAGCTCAATATTTTTTAATGATTGACCTTTAATCTGGAAATCATCTGTTGTGTTTGAAGAAGGATAACATTTCGAAAAAAGTATTTCAAACCAGGTATGGGAATTATGTGTTTACAGTAATCCCTTTCGGACTGACTAATGCACCCACTATTTTAAAGAATCTAATGAATATATTTTTTAATGAAATTTGAGATGAAATCGTAGTGGTATTTATTAATGATATATTGGTATACTCAAAATTCTATGATGTTCATGAATATAACTTGAACAATATTTTGAAAACGCTCACAATAAGTGAATTATACATGATGTTTAACAAGTGTGAATTCTGGATTCAGAAAATTTATTTTCTTGTCTACATTGTCTCTATGTATAGAATCTATATCGATCCTTCCATGACCAAGACAATATATGAATAACTAACCCCTACATGTATAACCGTGGTACACAATTGTATTATATTAGCAGGTTATTATCGGAATTTCATCTAGAATTTTGCCTAATTAGAAAAACCATTAACCAATATAATACACAAAGGGGATAAATTTTACTTGAAAAAATAGTGTGAAGAATATTTTGAAGAACTGAAGAGAAGATTTTTGAATGCTCATATATTGACTATACCATCGAGTAATGATGGTTTTGTTATTTATAGTGATGATTCAAAGAAAGGACTTGGTTGTTTCCTTATGTCGAATGATTGAGTTATTGCCTATGCATCTCAACAGCTAAAAATTAAGGAAAACAATTGTCCCACACATGATCTTGAGTTAGTATTTGTAATATTCTCTTTGATGATATGGAGAAACTATATCTATGGACGAAGATGTGAAATATATAACAATAACCAAATATTGAAGTTCATTTTCTCCCTAAAAGAACTAATCATGATGCAATGATGATGGTTTGAAATACCCAAGCATTATTATTTCACTATACACTACCACCTAGGGAGGACAAATAATGTGGCAGATGCTTTGACCTGAAAGGATCATGCAATTGTGAACAAGATGATATTTTAAAGGGATACTATGTTCATGGATCTAATAAGGATGGATATGGGAATAATCATGGAAGGTGAAACATCAATACGTTTTCAAATGGTTGCCAATCCATAATTACTAGATAGGATAAATATTTCTTATACTGATAATGATGTGTTTCAAAAGAAATTTAATGTCATGAATGACGAGAGATTGATCAACTTCGTATATGAATATGGAATTATTAAATTTGGAAAGAGACTTGGTGTTATTATTATACCTTATCTAAAAAGGGAATTTTTTTATGATGTTATGAGCTCCAATTTCACTATTCACCCTAGTATCACTAAATGTATAGAGATTTAAAGGAACATTTTTTGGTGGGACAATGTGAAGCGGGAGATTTTTTATTATGTGTCAAGTTGAATGGTTTTTCAACATGTTAAGATTGGAAGAAAACATCCTTGATGAGTCATGGAACACCTTCCCATGCCTGAGTGGAAATGGGATGATATTACTATGGGCTTTGTCATGGTGCTACCGAAGACTCTAGATGGAATGATGCAATATGGGTCATTGTTGATCGTCTTTCGATGTCATAATATTTTCTTTATATAAGAGATGATTTACCACATGAAAATTTCACAAGACTATATATTAACATTGTTTTATGACTTCATGGTGTAACCATATTGATTTTTTCTGATCGTGATACCCATTTGACATCAACATTCTTGAAAAGTCTTCAGAAAGCCCTGAAAATGGAATTTTTTTGAGAACCGCATACCACCCTCAAACTAATACAGAAATAGAAAAAACTATTCAAACCTTAGAAGACATGTTATGGTATTTCTAATGTTACATTAAAGGTTTTTGGCATCAGTATTATCCATTTATATAATTTTACTATAACAATAGCTTCCATTCAAGTATCTAGATTCCAACATATGAAGCATTATATGGAATGAGAAGTCTCCCACAGACTTTTTGGGATTATATTGGTGAAAAAAACACATCGGCCCAAAACATGGTGAGGAAACAATGAATAAGGATATGATTATCCAAAAACCATATCAAAGCAGCTCAAAGTAGGAAACAGTGCTATGTTGATAATTGATAGAAGGATTAGGAATTCCAAGTTGGATATCATGGTTTCTTAATGATATCTCATTGGAATGGTGTTTAACATTTTAGTAAGAAGTGTAAATTGACTCCAAGGTACATTAGACCATTCAAAATTCTAGAAATAATTGGAGTTGTAGCATACAGTTTGGAAATACCACCAATTCTCTTTAAATTTCATGATGTGTTCCACATATCACTATTGAGAAAATACATGCATGGCCCAACGTTTGTACTAACCTACGAAGTAATAGAACTATAACCTGATATGTCTTATTGTGAAGAGCCTATCATGATTCGTGATACTAGGGAATCTGTGTTGAGAAACCGGACGACTGGCCTGGTAAATGATCTTTGGAGAATCCATAAGATGGTAGAGGAAACGTGGGAACCCGATGAACATATGATGAAGAACCATCCAAATTTTTTTATACAGCAGTACTCTTGAAATTTCTATGATGAAAGTATTTGAATGAAGGAATAATGAAACACCACAAGAATCTGTGGTAAGTTTTTCTTTTCATAATTACGTAACTTACGTTATACGCAACATAGAGTTTTAGCACACCCCGACCAATCACACTAGCTCTTCTGAATATTAATACCCACTTTTTAAATTGTATAAATTTTATTATTCAAACAGGACATCATTTCTGGATTCCGAATATCAAAATTATTTTAGGTTGACTTTTTGGTATTTTTCTAAAATCATTCATTTATTGATGAATAGTGAAAATCATTGCATTATTGTTTAAAACTGACTTTTTATTTAAATTTATTTTTATTTTATTTAAATTTATTTTATTCCAAAATATATACATAATAAATATTTATATTCAATGTAATTAATTGGATTCATTTTATAATAATATTAGATATGTATTTTTTTTTAAAAAAATTAACTACTTTTTCCCACATTCTAACCACATTTCTTAATTTTCATAAAACATAATTTTACAAATTCTGTGTATTGAATTTTAATAAGTTGAGAGACACTGTGGACATCATTATATAAAATTTTGTTTAAAAGAATGAAAATAATTTTATTTGAATAGTAACTTCTGAATTTTATTTACCACTGTTAAAAGTAAATAGTGAAATTAATGGTAAAAATGATTAAAGTAACTATTAAAAGACACTTCTGGTCCACTTGGATTTGATTAAGAAATTTACTATAAATTTATTTAAAGAAGACATAAATGTGTAATATTCTTATAACTAAAACAATTGTTGTGTCCATATAAAAATAAAAATTACAGTACCTTATATATACATTGATGTTATTATAAATATAGTACAACAATATTCATTATTTTTTCCATCCTATGAATGACAATGACACCATATGTGCATACGTTCGGCTTACCATCTCCATGTCATGGTGTAGTTTGTTATTAAACACTTCATTATTAGAATGGGTATAATATTGAGTTTAATTGATGTAAATATTAAATATAAAATGTTAATGATTCTGTATATATGTCATACTGTCCAATTAAATACGATTTCTCCTTCCATAGAATGATATTGTTTCTCATGTGTACGTACGGATTACCGTCTCCACAAACCTGATGAGATTCATTCCCCATCATAACCATTCAAAAATAATTTCAGTTTTATGAATAAATTTTTTTAAGAACTTAATATCATTCTAGATATGAATCAAATACATTTTATCCATATCAATCATGACATATGCAAAAAAACATATGAATTATAATGAATTAGTTAGCAAAAAAAATAATGATACTACTGAAAAATTATTAGGAAATAAATATTATAAGATCATTTATAATATTATATTTTTGTATATGGTTATTATATAATTTAATAACAATTATGAAACTATTATACAATATTTTATCATACCCTCAACCTAGGATAAGTACATGGTAAGGGTTAACTCTACAATGTCTTCATTATCTGATGTTGTTTATACGTGAGTATCTACTAATACCTCTTTATCATCAACATATGTGTTTATTAAAAATGTATTTCAAAACATTTTTACTATTTACTATAATATGGGTTAAAGTCATTTGTACATTTTTTTGACTTTTTATAAAATGTATTTAAATGAATCTTGTCCTCATTTTCCAAACTAGATACTTTATGACCTTTTCAATAAATTAAGGAAACAAAGTTTATTTATTTAATACAATGACTGTGGATATTTTTTTCTATTCTAACACCATTGATTCATCCATTACATATATATAATCATATTTTCAAAATAAATTATTTCATTTATAATTAGGTTACTTTTAAATGATTTCAAAATAGATAACTATATTTCTATCAAACAATTTTGATTTCATCTATGATGTCATCCCCGGATGGATTTTACACTTGTTTGAAGTTGATTTATTATAATACAATCTTCCATATTGTATTGAAGAATTTGTGAAATGTTTTACTAAGGATGTGTTATTTTTTTACCATTCATGGTTTATGGCTAAAGTATTAACATTTCGTAAGCTAGTATTAATACGAATGCTTGTGTTATGATTCAACCTTTTCATATGTGGAATTAATTTCACATAGTAAGTGATAGGTGATCCCTCTATAGCACCTTTATGCCTTAGTAGTTATCATGAGAAAAAATAGTGTCTTGGCACAAGGCCTTGAAAAATTTTTATTTGTAGTCTTGGACACGACCTTTAATATGTGGTTATGATGTATGAAATTATGCATCTCATCATTATGAAATAAGCTATTGATATTACATGTGATTATTGGATTGTTAGAATATCCATGTTAATAAGAAAGTGGAATAATATGATTCATTTTTACCATATTATGATAATTTGTTATTTAAAAAGGCTTTTGATTTAGTTTTATACATTACGTTAAATGTTTATACTAATTTATAAAGGTTTTCACTATGGTTTTATCCTTATTGAGCACCTTAGATCACCACTTTCAATGTATTATTTTTCCCGGGATGTGAAGAAGTAAATTATGACGGACTTGTAGGGATAGTCTTTGGGAGATGAATTTGTTAAAAGGAATCAAAATGGTTTTTTTATTTCATAATGTAATGTAAATCTTTTGTTTGTATCTACTACATCTAATGCTACAAAATAGATTGTTCTTTTGGGATTTGATCCCTTGTGATCATGCAAATGTAATATAAAAATTCAATGACTCTATGTAACTACGGTCGGGGCGTTACAGTTGAAGTGTTATTTGATAGGCCAAATATCTAAAACGATCAAGGATATCAAAGAAGTTGATGTCCCTGTGACACAAATTTCCATTATTTCCATATATTATGATCATATTCCTTAGAGATAAGTGGAGGAATTCCATGTCACCAACATTAAACTCATGGTATCATCGTCGATTGTCGGCATAGACCTTTTGTTGACAATGGGCTACCCAGATGTACTTATGAATGGTTTCCAATTTTACTCTATTTATTAAACCATTTATATTTCTAGAGGCTTAAGATCACTATCCACATCCCCACATGACAGTATTCTATATAATTCCCCATTATGTAATTCATAAGGATCCAATTGGATACATTATTAGAAAATGTTGTTTTTCAAGAATCATATTGATGAAAGTTATTGGTTTTATACCCTTTTGAATTCTACAAACATTCTCTCAACATGTCATCCAGTGTCTAAGTAGACTTCTCAAATTGACCATAAATTTGAGGATGACAGGTCATACTAATGTCTATCTCAGTTCTTAAATCATTTTGATGAATTTCTAGAACCTTTTGGGGAATCTCAGATCTTGTTAGGATACAATTTATAGTTCCACTCCATGAACCTTACCAATTTCTCAATACATATCCAAGAATTTTAATCAAGTGAGATTATTTTTTAAATTGTGATAAAGATAGTAGTCCTTGTAATATGATCCACAATAACCCATATATTGTTAGCTCCTCTGGATGTTTTTGGATGTGCAGTGAAATAGTCCATGATAATTTTCTCCCACTCCCATGTTGGTATGGGCAGTCTTTTCAACATCATAGTAGTATTTTTGATTTCATCCTTCACATGATAACATACCAAGAACAATGATATATATTGTCACGACCCATCCTCGGGGCCCGTGCCGTGACTACCCCAAGCTCGCCTTCCATAGGCTAGGGGTTGTTGACTAGCACCAAGGCGTAAATCCCGGTAAAAAGGGAAGGCATTGCCTTTTTAAAGTAAACAATCACACAGAGTACAAGTGGAAGAAGTAAACACTAAGTAAAAACTGAGTACAACAGTAAGTGCGGAAAGTAAAAAGGGGCAGGAAATACAAGCCCAACTGTAAAGTACAACTCGAAAGGGAAAACAACAACTGAAAAGTAATGCTGCTATGCCGAGCTGTCCACTGGAAATCTCACCTGAAGGGTGGGTACAGACATCTCCTCTGCTCCTCGGGTCCCGCCGTCCGCTCCGAGTATGTCCCGCCCAGTGGTCCACCTCCGGGTACCGCCTCGTCATCACGTCCACCTCTGGGTACCGTCTCGTCGTATAGTCCACCTCCAGGTACCGTCCAGTCCTCAAACACTCGGCCTTTGTCAGTACTGGTCGTCGTCTGCAACCAACACGAGGTGTGGGCATAGCCCTTGCAGAGGTGAGTATAACGATACTCAGTAGGGACCCCGAGACCCTCAAAGTCTCACTAAAACCAACAAGGATAACCACATAGAGGATCTCAACAGATAACCTCTACTTAGGTATATGCCCATACAAATACATAAGTTATCAAGTAACTCATCTCAATCATGAGGAAACACAAGGATTGTGAAATCAACGGATAACTACTACCCAGGTATATGCCCATACATATACCTAAGTTATCAAGTGACCCATCTCAATAATGAGGTAAACACAAGTTCAAAAGTCTCAGCTCAAACCAGGATTTTCATTATCGAAACCGTAACTGTTGAAGAGATCCGTCTCTGGAGTGTACAGTGGTCCTGTCACGACTTCGAGTTACTGCTTACTAACCTAAGACTGCTGAAGAACTCCACCCATCGAGTACTGCAGGCCAGCTGCTACAACCATGCGCTCCCATGTGGCGCTACAACCAAGCGCACCTCTGTCATGGGTCTGCCGCTACAACCAAGCGCTCCCATGTGCCGCTACAACCAAGCACACCTCTGTCGTGGGTCTGCCGCTACAACCAAGCGTTCCCATGTGCCGCTACAACCAAGCGCACCTCTGTCATGGGTCTGCCGCTACAACCAAGCGCTCCCATGTGCCGCTAAAACCAAGCGCACCTCTGTAACACACCGAGTCGTTCGATCAGCAGTCGTCGGGTCTCAGCCAGCTACACGGTCTCCGTACTCCGCATGCTTGTCACTAGGAGAGTCCGCTCCACGAGCTACAGGTCGATACTCCAAGTATCTCAAAGTCCCACGAAGAAAAATCTCAAAGGCCCGCCTCGTCATAGGGGTCTCAACACAACAGACGGCGCCTCAATCAGACGCCCGGTCTGTGAGTTATTAGCCTTTTCGTCCCAGGGGTCCGGTTGGTTTTGTGAGCGAACAAACCCGGCCGTATCTCAATTGTACCCCGAACTCTCATAGGGTATACTCATAGGGACCGTTTCTCAACGAGATCACCAACGCCGCTGACGGTTCATCAAACAGACGTTCTGTCAGAAAGATATCAGCTTTTACGTTCTAGGGGCCCGGTTGGATTTCAGTGCGATCCAAACCGGCCACTATCCATCTGCATCCAAAACTCGGGCGGCGGATGCCAAAAGTTTCGTATCGTCAACATGAACTCAACGCAACAGACGGCACGTCAATCGGATGCCCGGTCTGAGAGTTATTGTCTTTTTCGTTCCAGGGGCCCGGTTGGATTTCGGTGCGATCCAACCCGACTGCACGCCGTCGGCGTCCAATCCTCGAGCGGAGTAAGCCAAAAGATCCATATCACTTAGAGGAATTCAACGAAACAGATGGCGCGTCAATCGGACGCCCAGTCTATTATTTTTTTGGCATTTCCGTCTCACACCCACCCTGGGAAACTTCCCAGGAGGTCACCCATCCTAATCACTACTCTAGGCCAAGCACGCTTAACTATGGAGTTTTAATCACGTAGGCTCCCGAAAAGAAGGTGCACCTTGAGTATAGTATACCGAAACGACCGTCTCGATCCAAGGATCGTGTTGCCGCTGACGGCGAGTCGTTTGGAGGCCCGTAGCCCAAGATACGGGCATTTGACCAAACCGCACGGTAACGGGGGTTTCGGGCCCGGGCCGTCCCGGCCCGAGACCCCCCGGATGGCCCGAACTGGGTCGACCCACCCCAGACGGGGTCGACCTGGCCCGGTAAGCCCGGCCCGGCCCGGCGAACCGGTCAGGCGCAAGGTAGCGCGCTGCGCACGCTGCCAGCTCGGCTGAAGGCCGAGGTTCCTGGAAACGGGGGGGGGGGGGGGGGGCCCTGCCCCCCCCCCCCCCCCCCCCCCGTTGTGAAAACGGCCCCCCTCATAATGGGGGGACAAATAACTGCCCGGGGGAATTAAATTCCCCTGGTTTCCACCAACCCGGCCGGCCCGACCTGGCCGGCCGACTTCTTGTCAACAGGACCGGCAAGGGCCGGTCCTCTTCCGTCTTCCGGCACCGGAGGTCCGGCTGGCCGCCAGTAATCACGATCCGCCGCGGCTCGGAACCGGCCGCGGCCTTCGTCATCCGGCGCGGTGCGACGGCACCGCGCCCCTCCGCCGCGGCCCCGCTCCGGCCGCGGCGTCTTCGGTTTCCTTCGATGCGGCGCGACTGCGTCGCGTTCATGATAATTCTTTCCACGGCGCGGCGCGACGGCGCCGCACAATAATTTCCGTGTGATTTCCACGTGGTGCGACGGCACCACGCTATCTCGTTTCATCCGCAAGAAACATTCAAGAACAAAGGAGGGGGGTTCGGCCGTGTTTGTGCGGTCTGTTCCCCCTCTCGTTAGACGATAACACTTAATTGTTCATCCTCAAGTTTGTCATGCTAGAACCAAGAACGGAAAATAATTAAATAAAGCAACAACAAACCCCTACTTGGATATTTGACGTCGCACGTCGGGCGTCGCGGAGAACGACGTCGCGGAGATCGGACGTCGATTCCATGGATGTTGGGGTACGTCCGAGGAGGAAACGACTTCTCCTCACTTGTTGCGGAGATGAAGAAGGAAGGCGCGTTGTCATTGGAGAGTTTCCTACGTTGTTGTCTTCTCCCTTGCCGTGGAGGAAAAAGAGGATGAAGAACAGTGATCACCGAGTCGTTCTAAGTTGAGGGATCGATGTTCTTCATCGGAGAAGAACTGTTCTTCACGGAGAGGAGGACATTCTTCAACGAAGAAGGAGCTTCCTTATTCTATCACACAAAGGCTCTTTCTCAAAAATCCTCCCACCACAATTCAACCTCCAAATAAAACAAGGTTTCCCCTTATTTTATTTTAATCATGCCATCCATTGTGAGTTTAAAATTCAAACACATAATTGATTAACAGTTTCAATAACTTAATTTAAGTGCTAGTTGGCATGAGTTATGAGGGAGAGAGGGAGAGAAGGAGTTTCAAAATAAAGAGGGTGTTGAGGAGTTTCAAAATAAAGAGGGAGGTGAGGAGTTTCAAAATAAAGAGGGAGGTGAGGAGTTTCAAAATAAAGAGGGAGTTAGGGGGTTATGGGAAAAGTGAAGGGGTGGGGTTCGTGTGGGTCCCACGTCACCTTAAATCCTTCCATGGGTGGTTAACTCCATGTGGGTCCCACCCCTAACTCCCTTACATAGGTTAAAACTACTTAAGAGAGGGTCAAGTGTTGTAACATAACACTTAATCTACTTAACAAGAAAATAAAAATTGTAGATAAGTTATAAATTAAACTTCCACAATTTTTATCATCTTCTCTCAGATAAACGCAACTCTGGAAATGGCGTTCATAAGAAATTACCGGCACTGCGGTTCCATCGGTGCCCTCAGAATTCGATTCCGGGAACCGGTTCAAAAGATAGAAATTCCCGCTCGCTCGTTCACTGAACGTACCCGAGCCAAACTTTGGAAATTAATTCCGGGCACACCGGGCCTCAGAATCAGGCACCGTCAGAAATTGAGTTCTTGTAAAATTCCAAAGAAAATTAAGAAAAAAATTTCCATTGAAATTTCCGAATCTTTACAATACTCCCACCTCAGGGCTTTACGTCCCCGTAAAGCTTCAACACAAACTAGGGTCTCAAAAGCGGTACCGAGCACGCATCTGAGCCTTCCGCTCCTATGTGCTCACCTGGAGGTTTCGTACTGCCAATGAAAGTGCACCCGAGGAATCGATCGTCCTCCTAGGATCTGCTCCTGTCGATCCTCGATCCCCACTGGAATCTCCGTGAAAGACTCCCCATCGCCATCGCCCAGCTCCTCATGGTCGATGGTATGCGAAGGGTCGAGCACGTATCTCCTCAGTTGAGATACGTGGAAGTCGTCGTGCACCTTGTGCAACTGCGGTGAATGGGTCAAGTAGTAAACCACCCCGCCTACCCAGCTGGGGACCTAAGAAGGTCCGCTGAACCCCGGAGATACTTGGCGCCTTGGCCACATCTCCGTAAACCTCGTCGAGGTGAGACCCATATAAGGACATGATCGTCATCCTCGAACTCCAGAGGTCTCCATTTTCTGTTAGAACTGGAACTCGAAAGGCTGCTGTCACGAGGGTAAGGTTGACTGACTCAAGAGTGATCGGTCGCACCCTCCTGTGCAAGAGTTACCCTGCGCTGTATGAGGTTTCTTTTTCCGCCGACCAAGGAAAACCCATCCCGACATTTTCCTAAAACTGTCAATTTGATTATGAACAGTTATTTCCCATTCCATACTCAAACTAACGTCGTAAGGCCTCGACGCTGCCACCAAGAGATTCCAACCGAAACTCTTTCCTCAAGGGTCTGACCACACCATCGGCGTAAGTGTGATTATCGAGTCTCCTCCCAAGGTATCTCCAGACGTGAGGGTCAAGTCCACGGCTTACCGGAAACTCTAGGTCTGGAACTAGATTTGTGAATGCAAGGAATGATTCACATCGACGTCCGTTACTACATCAGCCAGTAGTGGACACACTCTGTCCCTTGAATCATTTCTAGATCCATTGGGTCACACTCCTTGACCGCATGCAGCCGCACTCTTCCTCCGCCCTCCAGCTCGCTGAGCCTGGAAGGAATAACTAAGGCGGTTAGTTGTACAAAGTTCGGATGTACACCACCTCATGATGCTCTCCTAGCTCTGCCTCCACGTCTGCTGCTTCGTAGACTCATCTCTCCTTTAAGCTTCCTCTTCTTTAACACACCTGAGTCTCTAAGACTGGCACCGGTTTCCTGTTTCTTACTGTACTGTGCAGTATTCATCTTCTCTTGGATGTCCTGGACATCCTTTAGTCTCACAAGAGCTTCTATGATTTCTTCCTTACCGATAAGAGAAATCCGGTCTCATCCCCTGGATGAACCACATTCGTTGCCTAATACAGTCAATTCCAACATGAATGATGAATTCATTCCATGGATGACATCGTAAGGCCTCGATGTGACTACCAAGAGATCCAACTGTCATTATCGCCTCCAAGGGTCGAGTCACACTGTCGGCATCAGTGTGAGGTCACTAGGTCCCCTCCAGTTGAAATATCGAAAGTGAGGGTCATGTCAACAGTTTAACCGGGACCACTCAGTATCAACCAAACAAAAGGACAGTAAAGCAAACAAAGATAAGTGTCTTTTTATTATTGCAGCTCACAGTACAAGACACGAATACAATAGCAAAATGGAACTAGAAGTACAAGGGACGTATCCACTAGTTCCTCTCCTGTCCACCTGCTCTCGGAGCTCTACTGCCTTGTCCACTGCTCGGCTGTTGCTCAAGCACTCGCCGCTGCTTCTGTCTCAGTGGCTCCTCCAACACCCGCTGATCAATCGTACGAGGAGTCGGACAGTCACGTGCCAGGTGACCCTTCCCGCCGCAGGAGTAGCATTGTCCGTTTCTGGCACGCCTGGCTCTGACCCCACCTCGGGTACCCTGCACCACCGGTCCTAAAACCCGAGATCGTCCAACTGCTAGTCTGGTCCTCATGGACCTCTGCATCATCTGTCTACTACCCACAGATGACTCGGCTACTGATCGAAAAACACGTGGCAAAGGCAGAAGCTCCTGTACACGCTTGGGGTGTAGAGCTACTGGCACAAACTCCACCCTGAATAAGGTCTCGAAGTCTTCCCATGCGAAGGTCATCCCGTCGCAAAACTGTAACAAGTGGCTCCACCACCTGCCTGCTGCTGCCTGAAGGAGGCTGGCATCAAAGATCACCATGAAGTCTGCTGGTGTCCCCACTAGCCTAAAGACTCCCACCACAGCCTCCAGCCAATCCTCAGCCGCATGCGGGTCCGTCTCTCCCCAGAACCTGGGTGGCCTCTAGCGCTGGAACTCGTGCAGCACACTCAAGTGGCGTGCATCGCCTACTGCTGGGGCTGGTGGCTTCAGTGGCCCAACGTATGGTAGTATCGCTGGTGCCTCCGTTGGGGCCTCAACTGCAAGAGGGCACTGTACCGAAGCCTCGTCGCTCGACAGGCTATCAGTACGCAAATCTCTCTGGGCTCTAGCTGGTCGTTCGTGAAAAGGCATCCTGAAATAAACAACGTAACACGGTCAAACGATTATACCTGGTGAGCTGACCTGGTTTGAGCTGACATTTAAAAACTTCTGGAAACACACACGCAATCAGTTTTTTTGTGCACAGAGTCGGAAATCAGTTGTCAGGGTCCTGGTGTATGGATACGTCGGCCACCCGCACCAACACTGGACTCCCTGAACTGAAAACCACACTCGGTACCCTTAACACTATTGCTTCACAGAAAGAAACATCAGAGTTATAAGTTCTGCGGTAGAACCGAACTCCTTTGATACCAATTTGTCACGACCCGTCCTCGGGGCCCGTGTCGTGACTACCCCAAGCCCGCCTTCCATATGCCAGGGGTTGGCGACTAGCACCAAGGCGTAAACCCCGGTAAAAAGGGAAGACATTTCCTTTGTAAAGCAAACAATCACACAGAGTACAAGTGGAAGAAGTAAACACTATGTAAAAACTGAGTACAACAGTAAGTGCAGAAAGTAAAAAGGGGTCGGAAATTCAAGCCCAACTGTAAAGTACAACTCGAAAGGGAAAACAACAACTGAAAAGTAAAGCTGCTACGCCGAGCTGTCCATTGGAAATCCCACCTGAAGGGTGGGTACAGACAGCTCCTCTGCTCCTCGGGTCCCGCCATCCGCTCCGAGTATGTCCCGCCCAGTGGTCCACCTCCAGGTACTGCCTCGTCGTCACGTCCACCTCTGGGTACTGTCTCGTCGTATAGTCCACCTCCAGGTACCGTCCAATCCTCGAACACTCGGCCTCTGTCAGTACTGGTCGTCGTCTGCAACCATCACAAGGAGGTGTTGGCATAGCCCGTGCAGAGGTGAGTATAACGATACTCAGTAGGGACCCTGAGACCCTCAAGGTCTCACTAAAACCAACAAGGATAACCACATAGTAGATCTCAATAGATAACCTCTACGTAGGTATATGCCTATACATATACATAAGTTATCAAGTAACCCATCTCAATCATGAGGAAACACAAGGATTGTGAAATCAACGGATAACTACTACCCAGGTATATGCCCATACATATACCTAAGTTATCAAGTGACCCATCTCAATCATGAGGTAAACACAAGGTCAAAAGTCTCAGCTCAAACCAGGATTTTCATTATCGAAACCGTAACTGCTGAAGAGCTCCGTCTCTGGAGTGTACAGTGGTCCTGTCACGACTCCGAGGTACTGCTTACTAACCTAAGACAGCTGAAGAACTCCACCCATCGAGTACTGCGGGCCAGCTGCTAAAACCAAGCGCTCCCATGTGCCGCTACAACCAAACCCACCTCTGTCGTCGGTCTGCCGCTACAAACAAGCGCTCCCATGTGCCGCTACAACCAAGCGCACCTCTGTCGTGGGTCTGCCGCTACAACCAAGAGCTACCATGTGCTGCTACAACCAATCGCACCTCTGTCGTGGGTCTGTCGCTACAACCAAGCGCTCCCATGTGCCGCTACAACCAAGCGCACCTCTGTAACACACCGAGCCGTTCGATCAGCAGTCGTCGGGTCTCAGCCAGCTACACGGTCTCCGTACTCCGCACGCTCATCACTGGGAGGGTCCGCTCCACAAGCTACATGTCGATACTCCAAGTATCTCAAAGTCCCATGAAGAAGTATCTCAAAGGACCACCTCGTCATAGGGGTCTCAACACAACAGACGACGCGTCAATCGGACGCCCGGTCTGTGAGTTATTAGCCTTTTCGTCCCAGGGGCCCGGTTGGTTTTGTGAGCGAACCAAACTCAGTCGTATCTCAACTGTACCCCGAACTCTCATAGGGTATACTCATAGGGACCGTTTCTCAACGAGATCACCAACTCTGCTGACGGTTCGTCAAACGGACGTTCTGTCAGAAAGATATCAGCTTTTCCGTTCCAGGGGCCCGGTTGGATTTCGGAGCGATCCAACCCGGACACTATCCATCTGCATCCAAAACTCGGTCGGAGGATGCCAAAAGTTACGTATCATCAACAGGAACTCAACGCAACAGACGGCACGTCAATCGGACGCCCGGTCTGAGAGTTATTGGCTTTTTCGTTCTAGGGGCCTGGTTGGATTTCGGTGCGATCCAACCCGACCGCACGCCGTCGGCATCCAAACCTCAAGCGGAGTAAGCCAAAAGATCCATCTCACTTAGAGGAATTCAATGAAACAGACTGCGCATCAATCGGACACCCAGTCTGTTATTTATTGGCCTTTCCGTCTCACACCCACCCTGGGAATCTTCCCATGAGGTCACTCATCCTGATCACTACTCTAGGCCAAGCACGCTTAACTATGGAGTTTTAACCACGTAGGCTCTCGAAAAGGAAGGTGCACCTTGAGTATAGTATACCGAAACGACCGTCTCGATCCAAGGATCGTGTTGCCGCTGACGGTGAGTCGTTTGGAGGCACGTAGCCCAAGATACGAGCATTTGACCAAACCGCTCGGTAACGGGGGTTTCGGGCCAGGGCCGTCCCGGCCCGAGACCCCCCGGATGGCCCGAACCCGGTCGACCCGCCCCGGACGGGGTCGACCCGGCCCGACACACACCGGCCCGGCCCGGCGAAACGGCCAGGCGCGCTGGTTCGGCGCAAGGCAGCGCGCAGGGCGCGCTGCCAGCTCGGCCTAAGGCCGAGCTGGCTGGAAACGGGGGGGCCGCCTGCCCCCCCCCCCCTTGTGAAACCGGCCCCCCTCATAATGGGGGGCCAAATAACTGCCCGGGGGAATTAAATTCCCCTGGTTTCCACCAACCCGGCCGGCCCGACCTCGCCGGCCGGCTTCTTGTCAACAGGACCGGCAAGGGCCGGTCCTCTTCCGTCTTCCGGCACCGGCGGTCCGGCTGGCCGCCGGTCATCACGATCCGCCGCGGCTCGGAACCGGCCGCGGCCTTCGTCATCCGGCGTGGTGCGACGACACCGCGCCCCTCCGCCGCGGCCCCGCTCCGGCCGCGGCGTATTTGGTTTCCTTCAACGCGGCGCGACGACTTCGCGTTCATTATAATTCTTTCCACGGCGCGGCGCGACGGCGCCGTGCAGTAATTTCCGTGTGATTCCCGCGTGGTGCGATGGCACCACGCTATCTCGTTTCATCCGCAAGAAACATTCAAGAACAAAGGAGGGGGGTTTGGCCGGGTTTGTGCGGTCCGGTCCCCCTCTCGTTAGACGATAACACTTAATCGTTCATCCTCAAGTTTGTCATGCTAGAACCAAGAACCGAAAATAATTAAATAAAGCAACAACAAACCCCTACATGGATATTTGACGTCGCACGTCGGGCGTCACGGAGAACGGCGTCGCGGAGAACGACGTCGCGGAGATCGGACGTCGATTCCATGGATGTTGGGGTACGTCCGAGGAGGAAACGACTTCTCCTCAATTGTTGCGGAGATGAAGAAGGAAGGCGCGTTGTCGTTGGAGAGTTTCCTACGTCGGTGTCTTCTCCCTTGCCGTGGAGGAAAAAGAGGATGAAGAACCGTGATCACCGAGTCGTTCTAAGTTGAGGGATCGATGTTCTTCATCGGAGAAGAACCGTTCTTCACGGAGAGGAGGACATTCTTCAACGAAGAAGGAGCTTCCTTCTTCTATCACACAAAGGCTCTTTCTCAAAAATCCTCCAACCACAATTCAACCACCAAATAAAACAAGGTTTCCCCTTATTTTATTTTAATCATGCCATGCATTGTAAGTTCAAAATTCAAACACTTAATTGATTAAGAGTTTCAATAACTTAATTTAAGTGCTAGTTGGCATGAGTTATGAGGGAGAGAGTGAGAGAAGGAGTTTCAAAATAAAGAGGGTGTTGAGGAGTTTCAAAATAAAGAGGGAGGTGAGGAGTTTCAAAATAAAGAGGGAGGTGAGCAGTTTCAAAATAAAGAGGGAGTTAGGGGGTTATGGGAAAAGTGAAGGGGTGGGGTTCGTGTGGGCCCCACGTCACCTTAAATCCTTCCATGGGTGGTTAACTCCAAGTGGGTCCCACCCCTAACTCCCTTACATAGGTTAAAACTACTTAAGAGAGGGTCAAGTGTTGTAACATAACACTTAATCTACTTAACAAGAAAATAAAAATTGTAGATAAGTTATAAATTAAACTTCCACAATTTTTATCATCTTCTCTCGGATAAAGGAAACTCTAGAAATGGCGTTCTTAAGAAATTACCGGCGCTGCGGTTCCTTCGGTGCCCTCGGAATTCGATTCTGGGCACCGGTTCAAAAGATAGAAATTCTCGCTCGCTCGTTCACTGAACGTACCCGAGCCAAACTTCAGAAATTAATTTCGGGCACACCGGGCCTCGGAATCAGGCGCCGTCAGAATCTTCGTTCTTGTAAAATTCCAAAGAAAATTAAGAAAAAAATTTCCCTTCAAATTTCCGAATCTTTACATATATCCAGTAATATCTTTCTTCATTTTTTCCCACCAACTGCTCTCTTATTGATCTGAATAGATATATATGCTCTGGGGGAGAATAGTAATGAATGAGCTATGTGAATCATTCAAAGAGCCTTTCGTATCTCATATTTGTGACCCAAATCCTAAAATTCCTTCATCCTCAATTTTATTCTCTAACGATTTCCCCTTTCTCTTAACATTCAACATTATTAGGATTTCAACATCATTTCATTGAGAATAATCTATTTTCTCTATAATGGATAGTTCATAAATCATTTGAGAAAGGATGGAAGAAGATTAATACTCCAAAATTCTCATGTCCATACTTTGTAAATATAAGATGATTTGATCCTTCTAAATTAATATTATTTAAAATAATTTAGCATCCTTTCTACTTAGTGAACCTGCCACATTATTTTTCATAATAGGATAATAGTTGACTAAGGACTCTTTTTCATTAACTTTCACTAACCATAATTTCTAACACATATTAATCTCCTTATTTTTAACATATATTTAATACTCTTTTGATATACATATATCTCACACGTCTCCCCAATGATATAATAATGGTAGATTTTAAATGAAAGCATCACATATAAAACATCCAGATCATGTGTGGGAGCGTTTTGTCATTTATTTTCAACATCCTTGATGGAAATTCTATAATCTTCAAATTTTTCATTAGTAAACTATGTAATACCTCACTTTAGAATTTCTATACATCAGAAAGGTTTCCCCACATTTTTTATATGTCAGTACAAGTATAGTGATACGATTATTCTTCAACTATTTATTGTTATCTTCGCTTTCAATGTTCTAGACAAACATTACTCAGTTTTGACTCATCATTGATAGTGGGTTTTAAAATCCTGAAATTCTCTAAAAAAATTTCTACTAATACCCTTATAGACCTAGTAAACATCATATATCTATTAAATATGTTGGGATAAGACACTCTTCGATTTCCATTATCATGGAAGGGTCCAAAGAGATTCGTTTCCTAGTGATAAAATGACCCAAAAAATCATTTTTCCTCAATCCAAAAATCACATTTAACTTAAATTTCAAAAATCCACTTCCTTATAATTCTTTCAACATAGTATTCAAATTCTATTCAAGCTCACCCATTCTCTAGAATTATTATACAATCTCATTAATAAATACTACTTCAAATTTTACACTGTAATAACATTATACTCTATTTATTAAATCAATGAAATTTTTGGAACATTAGTGAGTTCAAATGTTGTCACTATTAACTCATAATGTCCATACCATTTATGATATTTAGTCATCCAAAAATATTCTATACTCACCTTTAATTTGTGGAATCCTCACAGATGGTCCACCATGGAGAAATAACTATCCCCCCCACAGCTGATTGAACACATCAAATATCAATAGATTTGGATACTTGTTCTTTATCATTATTTTGTTGAGATAATGACAATAAATGAACTAGTTAATTAATATATCTTTATTCATGGAAAAAAGTCTATTTTACCCCTTAATGAATCACTCAGTCATATAATACCATTGTTCATATTCACATGTAACTACTTCTTCATTTCGTCAAACTCAACGAATTCTATGCAATAAGATGCATCTCATCTTTTAAAATATCCTCTAAACAGTTCAATTGATAAATAAAACTATTTCTTATATTGAAGATTAGGAAACTCTATGGGGATCTCATCAGTGTAGTCCCACATGGAAATTTCACTCATCATGATTCTCCACATTTTTGCAGTCATTTGATTAATATATACTTGTTCATATGGCATTTATATGCAAATGTGAGGAAATTATTCTAAAGAAAATTCATCATCCTCTATACACGTGTATAAAAATAGAGGATACTTCATATTTCCATATTTATTATCTTATTCTTGATAGTTATGATTGTATTTATATAATGACTGAAAATCCACACCAAAAATAGAATCAAACACCCCCAAAGGGAGTATAAAAATATTTACTGAGAGGTTTAGTCCACACACATTAACTCATGGGGATTTATTGACATTTGATGTATTAATTTAATAATTTTATATTCACTTGAATAACTCAACCTCACAATTTTGAGGTGGTTCTTGAATATTTATACTAAAAATGAATTATGTGAACGAATTTGTAAAAATAGATTAAAACATTACACTTTATATTCATGAGTGAATAATCATTGTACTTATCACCACAAAAGTTTTGGGATCCACATTAGAAATAGTTATAACATATTCCTATATTTTCTTCCTTCGAGGTTGTTATTGCTAATTTCCTCTAAAAAGCCTTGGTGTTGGTTGAGGGATCAATAAATTCCAATATTACATATAATTTTAACAATACACTACATGTTGTGTATTGATTTGGGCATTCCAGTTTTCATTCACATTAGTGTGTGTCTTTATATCCATTTTTATGTTATTAGCTATATTACCCATTCTACCACATTTGAATCATTTTGTAGATCCATTTAGATAGTTTCAAGGATGATTCTTCCCGTAATGTTTACAAGTGGGATATTGGGTTATAAATCATTCAGGGTATTCATTTGAAGATACACCACTATTAATTTCCATTTTCCTCTTTGTTTCTCCTAGTTTAATGAAACCACTAAGAGTCTCTGATCACCATGTTAACCTTAAGGAAATAGCAAGAAATCTCTTCATTGCTATAAAATTCTAAAATTTCTATGTCTTTTCATTGACATGGAATTAGTCTACAAAATAAGAGATCCAATTTTTTTTGTGTTAATGAAAAAGCTAGAGTCAAATCATATAATCCTTGTGGGGTTTTCCTTATATTCATTGGTAGTATTTTATTAATTCTTCTTCAGTCCATGTAATTCCCATTCCATAATTATTTGGAGGGTTTGGGGAGAATATTTATTGAAAAATATATTTTTGAACTCATTCCACTCCATGTAATCAATTTCCTCCTAGGAATGATTTTTTTTTATAAATGTACACCACATATCAGCTTACCCATCTAAAAATAGTACACCATCACAACATTATCTTCTTTTGAGAGTTGGAGGACAATGAATATATTTTCAATGGATTTAATACACTGTTATGTGATGAGGGGAACAATAGATCCACTATACATGATAGGTAATTACTAAATGAATGATTAAATGTAACCATTCACTCATTTAGTATATGGTTGGTGTTCTATGTGGTTCATGTCATAATTCAATACATAAACCAGTTGAAAAAGTACAATATTGACGTTATGGTCACCCATTACAAAAATATTTGGAATCTCATTAAACAAATCATGACACTTCAATTCACATTGATTGATGGAATGAGTTCTTATATTTATAGAGATTAACTAATAAAATTAATGTAAGATTATGGGGCATGAATACATTATTAAATACAGAAATAAATAGAAATCATAAACATAAAATGATAAACATGTATAGGAAAAGTATATCCAAACATTTTATTCCCAAGGCTTCTATCTATGTTATCCATTATATGTTTCTAAAAATATATTATTTTTGATTTTTTTACCTTAATAATAATTTATAATGAGATTATGAATTTACCATCACATATCCCTTAGGCATGTCAAATCAAGAGCGTAATATGAAATGTTGTGGTTAACCATGATAACATGAGCCTGGCTCGAAACACCAAGTTAGTTTTTTTAATCATAGGTACAATTGTTTCTAGAACCACATCCACCTATTGAATCCAAAAAGGGATGAACATTCTTGATAAAAAATTTATCTATACTAAAACAATTTTTGGGATATTTCTCAAAATTAGAGTTACCCATAAAGTTGTTACTAATTTTTTCGATTTCTACTAGAAAAACATAAATAAAAAATCTTCTAACACCCTCAATAGTGATTTTATGTTTTACACATATCAACACATGATTTTAATTATACATAACCAACAAATTTCAAGCAAAGGATCATAATGCCTGGTGTCTTAGAGATTAGCTTCATAACTACACATCATGATTCCAAAATATCAACATATTTTATTTAGTATTCTTAAAGAGATTGTAAAATCCTTTGATCACATAATTCAATATAATTTATCCTACTTGAAGGAATAAACAATTGGATGAGCTAAAACTACCAGAAATAAAAATAGTATAATGAATCATTTGACATGGGTTATAAGTCATAACATAATGATATACAAACACATTAAACGTGATTAGACATATGAAATCATAACATAATAAACATGGAATAAATAAATCATTGTAAAATAATAAAATTTTAGAAGTATAAAAGATGAAATTATCATGATTAACAGATAATTTCAAATGGAGGAACACGAGTTAAACCTACCCACCATGATCATTTCTCTTGGAGCATGTGTAAATGAAAACAACCCAAATCGTTGAACATGAAAACCCCTGAAACATAAAATTACATAATTATTTAGAGTGATATATGGTCAACACCATTATTCCATGATCATGAATATTTTATCCACATAGATATTGATAAATTATCAATCATACATAAACGTCTGGGTTAGCCATAGAAACAATAGGGTATCATAATAATGTCAAAACTAATATCAAGAGAAAATTTCATAATGGATTCCATGAAGGGATTTATTTAAAACCTAAGTAGACATTAATAAATATATATATGAATAGATCACGATTTTTTATTTCCATCATAAGTAAAAACTTCAAAAAGTGTGTTTATGTGACTTTTTAAATAAAACATATTAGTATGAATTAAGAGAATCATTAAAGATTCATTAAAATGAAAATGGAATAATTTTTAATATAATTCCAATACATCAAAAATATAGTTTCTTAGGAGAAAATGTTTGACTTAATAAAAATAATTGGTTCTTAAAAATATTATTATGTTCAATTTGAAATTGTTATGAAATTGTGATGTGTCCTTGAAGCAGGCTTGCTTATCGGGAACAATAGAGAAGAGAAACTTTTTAAAACATCTATTTCGCCATAATAGAATTGTTAAACGACATATATAAAAAATTTAGGAACCTGTAGAACGAATTTAGAATAATTATATAAAAATAAATAATATTCCAATTGAGTAAATAAAGTGAAATCGTATCTTGAAGGAAATTTTGATGTTCTGAAAGGTACTCTTTACTTATGTCTGAAACATTTCTTCACTTGATATTCATATCCATAATAATAAAATAATATTTATTAATTAATAATTAATTTTTTTAATACATTTAATTATTTTAATATAATTTTATTATGCTTATTTAATGCATTTTTTTATGACTTGTTGTGTAAAATTTCTTCTTTGATGGTGTTCATATTTGTAGTTTTCATGATCAAATCACTAGTATATCTATATAGAAGTTAATGTAGAATGGTATTAACTCTCAATAATTCAAATTATACGTTATTAATGACTATGAATGAGTTCAATTGGTATCATATATTATTCTTCTCAAAATACGATTATTAATCATTTGTTAACATGGTAATAAAAATCCTTTGGATTGATTTTGTTAGTTTTATTGATCAATAATATTTTAGTTGGTTATATTATTTAATATAATGTGAATGTAATTTTTATAGTTCATTAAATAAGATATAATTAATATATGAATTTTTTTTTTCAAAAAAACAAATGTTTTCAAAACATTCCTTATAGGAGGTAATAGGAATTGATAGCACGTCATCCATGAAACTTATAAATTAATAAATCAGAAACCATGTTTTCATTTTTTTATAAAAATGAGTTTGGAAAGAACTAATGATGGAATATATCATAAAATTATAAATATTACATTATATTTATGTCACTAGATTAATCATTCCATTTAGATGAGTTGAGGTGAGGAGAGAATAAGAAAATAATGATCATGAAAAGAAAATTAATGAAATGAAAATGGGAATTTACATATTGATTTTGTCCTTCAATGATAGCCACATTATGAGAAATGATTTTTTCATTTGATTATTCCAATAGATCATGGACGAGGGGGAAAATTTGTTAACGATTTTTGGGTAGAATTAGGTATAGGATCAAATCATAGAAAGTGTGAGGACAAGAGGGGGTGAGGGGTTGAATATGGGAGAGATCGGGTATCACATTATTTTATTCATTAGTTTATTATTTTTCATAATTAAATATAAACGGAAAAATCATGTGATTAAATATAGTAATTTTACCATTTTTTTCTATCCAAGTGGTTTTACATCCTTCATGACTATGGGAAGAGTGCATTTAACTTATAATACAAATATACCATAAATTATGGTATTTCAGTATTCAAAAATATTTTAGTATTTTAAAAAAATCACAAAAAAAATCACCTGAACCATATTACAACATTTATTTATTAAAAAAATGAAACCCATTTTATGAAAATAATTTTTCAAATATGAGAAATATATTTTTTAATTAAATACATCATTTACTAAAATAATAATTATTTTATAAATATTAATAATGATATAACATAGTGAAAAATTAAATAAGTTCTCATAAATTTATATTCTAATATTAACTAAACAATATATTAATTTATTAATAGACGTTAGGGAAGTAAATTTATATTTCAATCATTTTATTATTTATAAAAATGAAAATATATACTTTTATTTTTTAAAAAATATCAGCACTTATTTATTATTATCTAAAACACTTATTTAATTATAATATGTTATAATTTTATCATATTACTATTTAATAGATTCCCAAATTTTATATATACATTCAAAGGTATGGTTACTATTCTATTGGCATATTTATTATTAGAAATATTCTCATTATAATTTCAAAGATAAAGATACTATTATATTAGTATCGGTTACTTAACATCTGGAAATACATCTTATTTCAGTAATTATGCTTTTATAATTATTATATTTTGTTATTTATGTTATTTAATGTGATTTATAAAATATTATATAGCTATTATAAATGGATATCCATTCCTATAAGTTTGGTTGTTACAGAAAAAAATTGTAATTTGGGTATAGAGAGTTGTATAGACATTAATGGATGGTTATACTTAATTTAGATTCACTAAATGTCACTCATGAATTAAAAATAATCAATAACCATGAGTCTTCTTGTTCAATTGTGTCTTAATTCTCATTTAAGATTAAATATACTATGTTAATTTTACTACTTTATCAAGGTTATATGTATTTATAATAATTCCATTAAATATTATCGTTAATGTCGGTGGAATTTTTTAGTCAAATGTCACTCAATCACTCTATAATATAACAATGGTTGTCATCCTCTAATCATATCAGCACTTTTTAAGTGATTATAGGGTATAATAAAGATAAAATTTCAATATTATATTACCTAATTTGTAGTAATGTTAGGAATATAATAATTACATCATGATTAATGCGTCACCATCGACCAAAACCCTAATATTTTGTAAATATATCCAATCATGGTTGATATATAATTTTCAATGTATGATCATTAAATCACAAGTGATAAAATATAAATCATTAAACAAAAATATATGTGTTTATAAATAATAAAACAAACACCTCAGTTGAGATAAAAAACATGGATTATTCCATTTTAACATTACCGATTCCCAATAGAAAACAAAACATTTTTAATGCATTTCTTGAAGGATGATGTTGGTCCTCTATTTTCCACTCTTACAATGGTTTTATAATATTATCATTCCATTAAAATACATTTTTATTCTCTCAGAGGTGATAATTTAATAGGTTCTGTATAGTCATGTTATTTTCATCCTCCTTTTACATTGTATTGTTTTTTTCTATTCAAAAGTATCATTTATTTAGTGAAAAATAATTTGAAAAACCTCTTATAAATCATGTCATTCCTCCCCAAAAATATCAAGATGAAACTATTATAATAAAAGATTCAGTAATTAAAAACATTACTTAATTTCATTCCACTATGGAATATCCACTAATTCAACACCTCAGGGATTTATGAATGATCTCCTGCACTTCTTTTTAGAGTACCACCAAAACAGAAGCTCATGATACATTATAATACCTTGTTAATAGATTGGAAAATATTATATTTAAATCACCAATAATTTCATTGTGAGTTGTAACATATCCACATAAAAATAATATTATGATTAACATATTTATTTTTCATAAATAATAATGTGTAATGGATTAATCATTTTGGGGAATTGCATATTGTAACCTCATAAAGGATCATTTTCATAATAACTACACTACATTAAATAGGTGAATCCCAACAATGTACTTTATTGTGTTCATGAACATTGTAATAATCATGAAATATAATATGTTTTAATGGCCATCTATGAGTTATATACCCATTCCCATGCCTCTCTACCTAGGTTGTATACCGACAATCCATGGTTCTTTTCTATTCCGTAATACATTATCTCTTTTTGTGAAGTGGGAATTTGAAATGTGGTGTTAACACTTCCCAGTACACATTATACATATATGGTGGAACAGAAATTTCATGAGTAAAACACTATGAATCCTGTGATCCAAACCAATTACCTACAATATAGGTCTTTTAATTGTGGGATGTTGATCATTAATTTAGAAAGAAGGCAAATATATCTGCTTGAAATTGATAGAAAATCTAGGTTGTTAGTGGTTGTCATTTGTTCCTTGGTGGAAATAATTCAAAAATTCATTTTTGTGTGGGGGTGATCCAAACGTCCACTTGATATAGAAATCATTTTGGATATAAACTTATATGACTATTTTTTAAAACAAATATGATTTTAGAATGGTGGTTTCCCTCTTAATGAGTTATTCTACACTAAAAAATATAAAAATTGAGTATTTTTCTTGTAATGTCACTCAGTCCCCTTTTTGTTTATCACACACATTCACTATGTTCCAACTCACATAATCCATTCACCCCATGATATATCATATTTACTCAAAAATTACAATCTTTCTTCCCTTTTAGTGGACTATCACACACGCGTAGCATTCCATTGAGGATTCGTCAGCTAGCATTCAGGTGGACTAGCTTTATTTGTAAATTGTTTGATGATTAAAAGGTAATTGGTGAATACATAGCCTATATTATTTTCATGAAATATAAAAAATACTACAATTTCAAAACTTGAGGTATTTTGGAATTATTTTACTATATTCTCTACCTTTCACCAATAAATTACCACAACCCCATCACAATCATTTAAATATATTTTATTCTCTAAATTAAAATAAAAATTAATAATGATAAATTAATGGATATTAAATAACTATACTTAAAGTAAATAAATATAAATATAAATATATTTTACATATCAATTTTAATTAATAAAAAATATATTAAATAGTTATATATTAATTAATAATAGGAATACATATAATATAATGTATTCTATAAAAATTAATCTATAAAGAAAATATATCTCACCATTACAGGTGTGGCAACAACTACATTCTAAAACTCTTAAACATCATGCAACTGCTTCATTCTTGAAAATTGTTGTTGAAACCCCATATTCGTTAAATCATCTTACTATAATATAGAAAACATTGGTGTATACTATCTTATACCATATCACGACGATGAATATTCCCTAAGGAACTTTTGTATGTTACCTCAGAATCATCAAAAGTTATAGATTTTTTGAGGTTCATGGAATGTACGTCACAAGTGTCATATCATTTCACACTAGAAGGAATTAAGTAGTCCATTTATAAATATTTTAATATTTTTAATACGTCCAATATTCAGAGCCACATCCACCACCCTAAATAACATGTTAAACATCCTCTTATACCTAGATGATCCACTTAATCTACCACATGGTAGAAATGGAATACCAACTAGCCCTTACCATACTTACTAGTAAATTTATTGCATTATGTATATAAAAGACACATTATCATATAAGGAATTTATTATCATACTCATCTATGATGGATTAATATTTAATAATCCCATTCCAAATTATTGAGGATTCATCTTATTACTAGAATCAATAATAAAGAAGAAACTAATGGGTTTGGAAATGTTTTTGACATACTCCAATACATCCAGAATACATTGATGAATGTTAATGAGATCTATGGATTTAACCAAAAATAATCATTCCAAAATAAATTTTTGATATTTTCTTATTTCATTTAAACATTAAACCATCATATTATGTTCCATGAACACCTCTGTCTCATCAAATCTTACTATGACCTTCAATCTTAAATGTGGAATAATTAAATTGGATATCATTTTGATGTTTTAATGTTTCCAAATATAAACTGTATCTTCTCAATCCAATTCTTTAAGTAAAAAGTTAATTTAATTCCATTGAAAAATTTAGGTTGCTAGAAAAAAAAATCAATATTGATATTTCATTATCTCATCTAGAGCCTAATTTGAATTACTTATCTTTTCTTGTGGTGGGAAAAACACTAAACTCCATATCGTAGACATCTCACTATCACTTCATACTGATTCTGATCTTTTTTGGGGAAACCAAAAAACATCCAAAGATCCCTCCTAAGGAACTCAAGGAATCCATCTATGTAATATTTTATGATTTTAAAGTAAAAATACATTAAAAACATATAGTATATACTACACTGAGAATAAGTGAACAACATAATATAATGTTTAAAATATTAACATTTAAACATAGTAATCAAATTGGTACCTATAAATATTATAATCTATATTATAAAAAATTTATAAATCTCAAACACAATACAAATGTGTAGATTACTTCTTTTGAAATTATTACCTTATTTTTAGAAAGTTCATTTTATTCCTCAAATATATATTTTCATCAAAAATGGATTTTATTTATTTCTCTGTTAGAATAATAAAGGTATTTTTTAGAAATTTTTTAAATTAAATATGGTAAAAATGATTCCATTTTTTAAAAATTCATGTAATTTTTTCTATTTTTTATTTCAATATTTTCGGGAAATGATTGATTTTATAGTGAATATTGAATAATCCATTTTCTTCAAATACTCTCATTTTTAAATTGAATAATATAATTCATAACTAAAATAATGTTAGGTATTTCATCTAATAGTAATATATGATCCATTTTATAATAATAAAATTAATTCCATTTGAATAATCAATATTCATGGTTTTTTATATAAGATCGTCTATATTCATAAGAACACAATTTTCATATAAACCAGTTTTCTATTATGTTTTACAAATTTATACTAAAACTAATTTTTTACACTTATATGAAATTAATTTTATGAAATATATTTAATTTTTTGATTCATTATTTCAAATTTATCAGATGATGACATTTTAATATTTTTATGAAATTATTTTTATTTCATATTAATAATAAAACATATATTGTCTTTATTAAATATAATTTATTTTGTTATATCACCACAATAAAATTATGATATAAAAACGTTAAACATATTAAAAAATATTTTGTGATTAAATATTTCAAAAATCATATAAATATAATTCAAAACATATCAATTATCATTAATTAAATAGGTGTATCAAGTACCAAAATTTTCTAGAAATTTTTTAAGATATGATATAAAATGGAAAATATAGATCATGTTTGGTCAAAAAAATAATCCTTCCCATGTAAATAATGTTACTTTAGTGATCATATAATGAAATATTATTTTCATTGTATCTATCAGATTCATTAGTAGTTATCCTCTCTAGCAATGATATATATTGGTTGATGATCATAAGTATATATGCATTTGAAATATTGTACATTGGAGTGATCGTATCCTTTGATTACTTGGAATATGATCTTTTAGGAACATTATTTTTTAGATTATAATAATCCTTATATGTAATAGGTTTTTTGTGAATTAGAGATAAAATTTCACTGTTTAACATCTCTCTCTTTCCATTTGTTACACAATCCATAAAAATAATAGAAACACACTACCTAGAGCCATTATATATGAGATTATATTATACCACATGGTAAAATTAAATTATGATTTTAATTTTCACCATATGATATGAAATAAAATTTACTATAAATTTTATAATAACAATAATTTTTCTTAATATCATGATACAAATTCATATTTGATTGAATATAAGATCGATCAAATCACCTTCCTATATAACATGTCTTCAAAATTAAATTAAATGTGGTTTAATAAAGAAACCATTCTCTTCATATTATGATGAAATTTATGTGGGTAAAAAACAATGGTTTTCCTCAATTATAAAATGTTCCATATAATGAATATCAAAAATAAATTATCGATATCATCCCATATTTAGTTCTTCTAATCCTATTCGGGGCAATGAATAAAAATAAAAACTACTGATAAAATTTTCAATATTGATACTCTTCTGACATGAAGATTCATCATGTGTTACCCCTTGAGAGTTCACATTTATACCAAAAGGATAACAATCATGTATTAAACTTTTTAGTGATATTACATTAGAATAATAGTGGCCACCATGGTAATAAGTTGTGTTTACATTGACTCTAGTATTTATATTTTCAATTTTATTATGTGTTTGTTCCTAAATTTTCCATTTCCCTAATACCACATTCTATAGATATCAACAATAAACCCTTTTCAAATAAATAAACAATATATCAAATTCATATGGAAATTCCCATTTGATTGCAAAATGTTTCTGCAACCATCACCATAAATAAAAATACCCACATAAAATATTTTGATATCATGATCAACATTTAGAGTTGAAAGAGTTTTTAATCAATTTTTTGGATGAAAAATCTACCTACAAATGGATAAATTCATTTAAACAAATTTTTGGCTTTCTCCATAACATTGTTCATTATGATAGTAACACCAATCACTGAGTTGATTTCAAAGAAGATATGTGGGCTCTACTGGATCCAGTTCAATCAAGTGACATTAATCGAGACATGTTTCTAGATATTTATTAGAGAAAATAAATAAAAATTTTCACCCCAATATTAGATATAGAGAATAAAAAGGCATACTACTATCAATTCAAACCCCACCAATCTATCCTTTTTCAGTTCATCAAAATGGAAGAGAATGAATATATATCATTGGATAATTAGAATCACAATCCATTCATCAAAACCCCAACTCTGTACTAGATTGTAATTAATTTCATCTATCCTCCATGGTTTTCATCTTAATGGAAATACATCTACATCGATGATATAAAAAATATAATATAATTAGAAATATTGTTCTGATTGGAATGAATTTAATCTTTGATCCCCATAAAATTATAGGATCTGTGACTCCTCCCTTTAAAGAAGAAAAATGAATTTGATACACCATTTACTATTAATCGCAACCATAATTAATAAAGATGTAGAGTAAACCATCAACCCCCATGAGGAACGACCTTCAGAACCATGTGGGTAAGGACCCCTACTAAAATATCTATATCAAGGTCTCATGGAAATGAATGTGATACCTTGAAATCCTCGATACTGTAATCACAATTGTTTCACATTGAGATCTCCACTACAACCGATATTATTTATAAATATACATTATAATTTATTTCATGATAATTATGAAAAATCATTATCATTTAGGGAGTAATTTATTCCCATTACCAGAGAAGTATAATTTGTTGTGATACAGATAATATATATGAATTAAGAGTTATTTTCATTAAATATTTATTAAATGTGAATAATTATTGATGGGACTTTAGATATATATGAATTTTGGAGTCATATGACATGTGACGTAACCAACTTTTTTGTAACGATTTTTAATGATTGAAATGTCATAATACAATATTAAATAATTTTTCATGAAATATATGTAAATAAATATACATTTGGATTTAATGTAAAAGTTTAATTTGAAAAAGTTTGTTCTTATTCTGAAAAAAAAATTCATTTTAATTAATTAAATAACTACATAACAATTCATGTGAAATGGATAAATAGTTCTTGTATAATCCATAAAAATGAAAATAAATTATTTAAAAAAAAATTAATTTATTATTAATTTTTAGAGTAAAAGTGTATCAAATTTTTTAAAGAAAAATATAAAATATTATAGTTTTTGTGAAGGTTTATATTAAAAATATTTTTACTATCATGTTTTATTCATATTCAAATTATGTGAATTGTTATTCGAACCAATTTTACATTAATTTATGTAACATATATTTTATAAAATATTTTTAAATTCGTATTAATCTTACAATATTAAAATTATTATAAAAAATATGTAAAAATGTTATTTATTTTAAATTTATGAGGCATTTTTGACAATTATGTAAAATTATAAACCACTAATAATGAAAAATTCATAAATATGGTGATGAAATAAATTGGTTGAAAATGTGGTTAATGAAAAATAAATTGATTTTAAATAAATTTTAAACAAATAAAACAATTAAATGATTATAAAAAGTCCATATTTGAATGAATTACGTTATAAAACCATATTACATGATTAATTAATATATTATATTATATTATATAATGTATTTCTAATAATGAAATTAATGGTATTTTACAATAATCAGTAATTTATTAAATTAGATGGCCCATAAATATTAAAAAAACAATGATATCACAGTAATTATATAAATGGATAACATGGGATGAAAATAATTAATACAAGTAAATAAATTTTTGAAAAATAAAAAAAATTATTGTATGAGATTAATTAGAGACATCATTATATTAATTTTTAATGATATAAATTTTCATCCTTATTTTCAAAAAAATTAATTTATATTCGCTTAATGTTTTATTTAATTAAATTAATTCTCTACCCCTCACATGTTAAAGGGAACACATATTGTCTTCTCATCACACAATATTGATCAATATAACTCCACAAAACTCTAGAAAATTATTTTTGGATATAATTATCCATGATTTGAAGGTTATTTTCTTCACATTATCCGATTATAGTGGTCTATAATAATGTATCTAAAATAATCCAACTGGTGAACATGTAATCGCATTTACCAACTCTTTCGTGTATATTTATTCATCCAAAATAATATATCTACAAAAACCATGATAAAATAATATAAATAGTATATTAAACATATGGATATGTTATTACTGTTATGGGACTAAAATTTTCTATAAATTTTCCGTACATTGAAAATACTAAACATCAATCATGTTTATTTATGGCATGTAGTCACCATGTACTAATGTAATTCATTTTTCCTCACCACGTAACATGTAAGATTTTATATATGGAGAAAATTTATATATATGATATTTATGTTATTATTTTTATTATATTATCATAAGATAATATCTACCTACAAACATTCCCATATTTTTTAGAATGGTATCATTTCTCAAGTTTATATATGGATTACAACTTTAATTAAGCGATGTGATTTGTCTTTCAAATCAAATTTACAAACACATTAATAAAGATATATTTTTTGAATATATATTATATATATATATTGTAATATTAATATTGGAATTTTAAATTATTACCTACCGTCATTTTATTCCATCTATTGAAAGGTTATTACAATGATTATGCAAGCGTAATACATACCATCTCTATGAGCAGTGAAACCCATTTATATATATATATATATATTGATTTTATGGAAGAATCTAATTATTTATATTATTAATATATATGATATCTATATCGTGTAAAAAATAACAAAAATTATTGATTAATTATAATTTAAAATGGACTGAAACAACCGAACCAATACTCATATGAGAATGAAGAAGTTGACAACCAAAATAATGATTATTAAAAAATATTGCTAACAAATTGGTGATAAGATGTTAAAAAGAATCATATATGATATTATAAATATTTATATGTCTCTATTAATTGAGAATAATCATTTTAAATTTTATATACATGAGGCTAAAGTACATTCAACTAATTTTCATCTTGAGATAAGGGGTTTCTTAATACATCTTCCTTTCATTTGGTTAAACTTATAGTTCATTAACATTGTAATTCTATGATTATGTGAGAAATTTCATGTTAATATATTATCTTTTATTTATTCTTATTTGGTTTTTGGAGTTATATTTGATTCACATAATCGCATAAATGATCAATTATAACATCAATTATGTGGTCTTTGTATGATACTTCATCTCAATTTTCACTTAATTGGGAAATATTTGATATTATACACTTGTTACCATTTATGTTATATTTATAGATTTTCATAAAATTATTTATTTATTCTTATGATTATTAGGGGTTATAATATAAAATGTTCGTAAAACATAATAATTTACTATAAAATCTCATTTCATGGGATTTCCATTATTTTCCGTAGTGAAATATTATATTTTACTATTTTTATACTCAATATATTTTACATTAATAGGGATATTAAAATATTTTGGTTTTATTCTTATTCATTTCAACTATATTTAAATTTAACCAATCAATGAATTTTTTAATATAAAATAAGATATTATTTCTCTATTTTATTATGAATATTTTTTACTATGTCCACATCTTAAAAGATATTGAAAAAATGAATTATTAATATCAATTTTTTTAGTGTAAAATATTTATTTTCAATATTTACTTTATCATCCTTTGAAAAATAACATTATAATGTTTTAATAAATGATAATTTTTTATTCTCTTTACCAATAGTCCAAAGTAACGAATATGTTTAACGTATATAAAATCAACATATATTACCTCCTCCAAAAAAATTTTATGATATTTTAATATATATAAATTATTTCAATGGTATAAAAATCTCTACAATTAAAATTTATTTCAAACATTTTATATCATTTTATTTTTTACTCCAAAATATAGAAAAATATTAAATAAATTATATTTTTTATGAATTGGTAGCCATATTTTATCTTATATTAATATCATTGTCATTATATTTTTATTGATTCATCCAAATTATTGTGTTCATTTTTTAGTGGACATTAAATTTATATTAAATATTTATATTTATTATATCATGGATATATTTATTTCTTAAAGAGTATATTATTTCTTCATTTGATGATTGACTATAAAAGTCATTATTTCATTTTCAAAATCTTGATATTCTATATCATTTAATAAATATTCATATTTTTTAATATGATATATTTCTTATAAATTAAATATATTATTCAATATATGATGAATAAATTAGATATGTAGTAATGATTGTGTCTATTAACTATATATCCCATCGATGCATTGAGAGGTCTCATGAGAGAAACTTGTTTTCCTAACTATTTAATTTTTTTAGTATGTTTATAATTATCTATTTAATAATCCTTGAAGAAGGCCTTGATTGATAATATTTCATTATATCTGAGGTTATGATGTCTAACATTAATTATTTACAATATTGATAATTATATTATTAAAATCCATGATATTTCTGTATTCATATTATCGATGGATGTATTTTTTGACATGTTATTGATTAAATGGTATGTGTTTTTAGTAATTTACCATAAATATTTATTATTACATATTTATTTATGCTATATTCCGATGTTAGAAACATATACTGAGCATTTCACCTTTCTATTATTTTTTACCATTCCCTAGGATTTGAATAATAACTATTTGAATGGTTTCAATGATGTTATAATCTTACTATCTATATGTTTTTTGTTTTATTTCCTATGTATGAATTGGAAACATGTATATATATAGTTCTTCATGAAACTAAAACATGTTTTACTTTTGGATGAGACAACTTGTATCACATTTCATTGTAAATATGTAACATCCACCTCTTGAATACATGGATTGGATTGTTCCAGGTTGTATTACATCATGTTTAGTATAAACGTTAACCTAGATTTAGTCTAATATATTTTATGTAACACAATGCCATAACATACATGGAAGATAACATTATTTATAGTATGATATCGTATTTTTTAGAATATCTGGATTCCCTTTAAATACACCCATGTGTAGATACTATAATTAGACATGTATTTTGACGATATAAATCTTGTAGTGATCATATTGAAATGTTTCTGTCAAGTATATCCCTTACATAATTCTCATGACTGAATTTTGATCCCTTAAATGACAAAATTTTTTACAATACCAATAGATTTTCGCCAATTAATAATGTAATTTATAAGTCATTTTGAAATATTTATACAGATTATAAAAAGGGAGACATAAGGTAAACCTAATCTGTCATAGATTAAATGTAATATTGATAATATGATCCATTTTTCTAGATCACATGAATACAAAATTGGTGATGACACTATGATTTATATTTTATTTTAGTAAATGGATTTATCCAAGAGGAATCATGTTAATGATTAATTTTATGGAAAATAAAATTATTTACATATCAAAAAATAATGAATATTGGATCTAAAAGAGAAAACATTATTATTCTGATTCATTTGCTATCAATATATACGATTAGAGATATAACATTTGTTCACATTCATAATAAATAAAATAATAGAAATATTTATTGTGATGGGTGTTTATTGGTATTAACTATAGTGGAAGAAAATTTCAATTAGATTCAAATCATTAATGTGTGACGAAGAACCCCCGAGATTGTTTGCACGGAAGTGGAATATTTTTTGACTGCCAACATATTTCTTATAAACAATTGATATTAAAATTTATCAAATAAGTGAACATTTAATAATGTACTATAAAATTAAAAGGACTACTATAATTGTGAATTTAAATACGTAACATGATAACATGAAAGAATGATATAACGACATTATTTAAAATATCCATGACTTTACCTTGATATAAATTGATTTACAAAAACTACGTGGGATTAGCATGGAATGTACATTTGTGCATGGAGAATAAAAAATAGCAGTAAGGTAGTAATAAAAAGATTACATGATAAATGTAATTAATGTGATTCAATAGGTATATAAATATGAAATTATAGTGGTGATAATCAGTGACATAATCATCGAATCAAGATATAAGATGATAATATAAATGCACAATTAGATTGTGAAAACAATGTAAAACATTCCATTTTATGAATTAGAAAAAGAAACCAACTGAGACATCATTAAATGGTTTGATTTGGATAATATCCCCTATAAAATAAAAGGAATTAATGAGATAAAAAATTAACAATTCATTATTCACCGATATATTTATAGGATCGCTCGTCAGATTAATATCATGGTCATCTATTTGTAAAATTTACCATACTACATAATGATATATTTTATATTTATTAATAATGTTATTAAATTTTGTAGGAATTATAAATTTTATTTCCATATTAATAAATTATATGAACATTAAGGTGAATACCCATGAGTGTATATGTTTATGTCTATTCAATACATAAATGTTTGTAATTGAAAACCATAAGATTATATAGGTCTCATATAGAGGGTAAAAAAGGGTTCCTAGAAGGGTTTACTGAGTGCCAAATGATTTAGATCAGGACTTTATCATCATATTGATAGTATCATGTTTTTTAAAAAGCATATATAAATAAGAAAATTTTGGAAAAAATGGAATAATAAAAAGAATGTTCTTGAATAAAGAGGACGAGGAGATAATCCATTTCAAGAAAAAAAAACATTTCTAAAAAAATTAAATGAGATTCCTAAAAACATGGGAGAAATTATGCATGGATATATAAACAGAATGGATGAGTAAATACATGCTCTAGGGTTTTTTTGTGTAGATTATTGGGAGTTTTATAGTGTGTATATAGATTGATCGATCATATTTTTTAACAATTACAAAACGATAGTTTTGGACTATGTATAAAAAACAATCAAGACCAATAACCTTCTGATGGGTTTTCCAATTATTTCCACCAAATAATATTGGTTTACAACTTAATAAATGTTTGATAAACAAACATTTTTAAAAAATGTCTTTGGTGATGTGGAAGTCAATCATGTTTATGATTAATTAATTTTAAACAATAAAATTTGTTAAAATAGAATATTGGGTTTCCTTAAGTGTGTATAAAATTATTAAAATAAATTCAAAATAAAAATTATTTTAATAATTAAATATAAAAATAAGTATAAATATGATATAAATTAATTATTTCATCTTTATTAAGCGTTTTGGTTTTTATAATAAATATTGTACATTTATTGAGTATTTAAATTTTTCCTGAATAATTATAGTATCATAAAATTATTAAAAATGATCCATTCTCATTTTTTTACTTGTAATGAAATTAAATAAAAATATCTGTTATTAATATAGAAATTTACAACTAAAAATGAAAATTCCCAATTTATTGAAAAATATTTTTTTTACAGCGATAGGCTTTTTTTAACCCTTATAAAAACTACATCTACCATCCTCCAATTATAAAATCATTTATATTTTAATATATAAAATATCATATGAATAATTTACAGAACTAAAATGTCATCAATATTTTATTGAATTTTTTTAAAATAGTTTATTTTTTAAAATAAGATGTTTCCCAAAAAAATGTAATTATTGTATTAGCATATCAAAATAAATTTTTTATCAAACTCGGTATTTAATCATTTAAGATGATATAATAAAATGATAAATACAATAATTATTTTTTAAAAATATAAATATGGAAATCATATTGTGGATGTTTATATATATAACCAATTATTACAAAATTGTATACTCAATGTGTTAGGTGTATGATGGTGAATCGTTATTGGGTAGGATTGATAATTATATTATATGACGTGTCCAAGGTAAACAAGAAGAACACAAACAAATGGTTTTGATCATGAATTAGTGGTGGAATATCCTCTTTTACCTCGTCAATGGAAAATCCTAATAATTCCATATACCTCAAAGGATCAAATAAATATTCTTCATAGGGTAGAATATTACTGGTTGATGGCATGACATCACCTATAAATGTCAATTTTATTTAATCATAACCCTAGATATTTTATAATAATAATTTTCACTATAAAAAAGACTATATTATCAAATGTTAAGACCCTTAATCGTATTTTTAATATTATATGACATATCATGATGAGTTACAAAATAACTAAAGTATTTAATGTGTTTTCTATATTATCATTACAAAAAAAAATTATTATTTTATTTGAAAAATAAATTTCATTTGTAAAACATTAGTTTGTATCATTGTTACGTATTTCAAAACTTTTTTCATTGAATATATATTTCATTGAAAATTAAATGGTAGAAAATTTATTTAATAACCCCCATTAGTTCACATGTTTCTACTTAAAAAAGCGGGTCAATATAGTAAATTGACCTAGTGGTTTGTTTTGGTTTGTGTGAAACTATCTCAATGATATTTGAACATAACAAGTTACTCTTCAAATTATATATCATTCTAAAACTGTTCCACCTTATGATTCATTACGTGTTAAGGGTATGGAATGAATACACTCAACATGTATGCATAGGGCATATCATGTACATCAGATACGTTATGTGGGATTATTATTCTATAAGACACAACTCCAATTTGGTCATGGATCTCAATGGGTTTGATGTATCTTGGACTATAATTTCCTTATTTCCCAATCATAGAGATATTATTTAATTTATATATAATACGGATCACCTAATATTTTACAAGAACATCAAAATCATGTCAAATATATTCCCTATATTATTTTTATTAAATGTATGGACATTTTCAATGACATTTACATATTTTAATATTATTTTCTTATCCTATAAAAGATAATTCCCCATCATCTTTCACTCTCTTACATTAACCTGGAATGTCATAATCCAACAAAAATTTCCATATTGTTCAATATATAGTACATTTATAATACTCTATTAGAAACTATTATTTCATTGGATCATCAATAATGGAATTTGTTGATCCCAACATCTATATAAATCTATTGAACATGATCATATCATATGGTATTGATTTTTGAATGGTTCTCTTAGACTATCCCCACATCATAGGGTGATAATATTTACTAAAACTCATATGATTATTCATTTTTAATAGCGGGAATGTCTAATACCTCTACGTAATCCATTAATCATAATCTGATACAATACAATTTCACACCCCATGTAGTCTTATAACTTATTCTGTATATATTATAAATAATTTGTCAAGGGAGATATCTTACATGATAGTAGTGAACTATTCTGACTTTGTCATGCAGTCAAATAACACCCAAATAAAATTATTGACTTAAGATTTTCAGGGGTTAATTAGGATGATATCCATCATTATATTTACATGTTTACCTACTAGTATGGGAAATGGTTTCATGATACCCTAAGCCTCCTATCATTTACATGACTTGTTGGAATACTAAGCATTAAAATAATTGTTTTTAAATCATTCATAATTTTATCACACAATAAAATTTAATTTTATGTTATATATAACTCAATAACACATGGATGAATATATAATTATGATTTCATCATATATAACTAAAATTTTCATATCATGTGTTGTTGTGACACATATCCAAGTCAAAAATATTATGGCCCATTTGTTGGAACTGTTGAACATAAACAATTCACTACCATTTCCTGTAGCAGATCATCATCTTTATGGTCCTCCATAATCCAATAAAAAATAGATAGATGAAAATTAAAATAGAAAATAATTAATAAATTCCTTTTATTATTCCAATTTTTAATATTTTTCATATCCATGATAACTTAATCCTTTTAAATACTCATAATTGATAAGGTTGCAAGTTCCTTTCAACTCAATAAATATTCTTCATTATTCACCATCCCAGTATATAAAATTATTGAATTATAATAATCTATAATGGGATCAAACCACCTTTTTTGGATAATGACTTCAGCTTTTTTTTTTGTGAATATATACTTGCACTTTATGAGATATATATATATGATACCTCTCCCCATAGTGATATTGTTTCCATATCATCAACACAAATATTCTTTTCGGAAATTCTAGATCATGTGATTTGTTGTGGTATTCATGGTTATTAAATTTTAATAAGGAATATTATATAACTATATTATAATTAATGAGTAAAAATACATTTTCGTCTTCAATGCATCAATAGATACCACAAATCCTTCGCCACTTTTGATTGATTTGAGTACATGTACAATGTTTATCATTATCATTAACTCATTAAATCACTCCCCATACTCAATATCCATATAATAACTAACTCCCAAATATATTTTCTCAGTTAGTGAAATATAAAATTGTGTGAAATTTAACATCAATATATCATAGTACTCCAATAATCATAGGATATTATGGATTTCTGTAACATTTGTTGGTTTGGTAAAACGATTAATTGCTTATTTGTTTGGAGGACGGACGGAGTTGACTTCATTAGTGATAAAATTCACATAGAACGTTACATTCTTCATCAAAATTTTCATTAATTATATTTCTCATAAAATTTTCTTTTCCCAGGTTCCTTAGTGTAGAATTAAAAACCCCTACATGTTTCTCCTTAAATTTCTAGTAGATTATAATATAGTGAATAATTAGTACTGAAATTTCTTGAGGTAATCCCTAAATAATTTCTTCATAATATCCAAGAAGATAGATAGATAATTAATTATTAAAAATATAATCTCCCTGAAAACATATTTCATATACATTTTATGAATGTTTTCCTTGGGGATATCCTCCTCTTACAACATTACATGATAATATCTCAACCGATGATCCATATTATAAATGTGTTGGGCTCCACATAGAGGATCAAACAAGTCAACTGTCTAGGGATGAGGATATTTTTTCATTATCATTAACTTATTGATTAAATCATATTAAATTCATAAGAACATTGAACAAACATTCTATATAACTAAAAGGGCCACTGCACCTTATAATATAACACATGGGTGTATAACCCCATTTTAAAGATTATCCTAATAGATTATATTTAGATCAAGAGTATCCATAATAGTCATTATACATTCACTGTTGGATATTTGAAAATTTATCATTATATATTAAATTTTGAAATAAGGAACATTGATGGGAGCTGGCCAGAAATGTTTTTAGGAAACCCGTCTTGGAATTCCCTTATATAGTGAATGTCACCAAGTATGATATTTTACCTCATCACGGTCAATAGATACTTATCAGTATGATCACAAGGTATTAATATTATAGCCTGATATGATGATAATAAAAGAGAATAACTATAATCTTTTTTACTATATAAATCATGGGCTATTTTAAATATTATGGGTTGTTTTCTTATATTATAATTTCATGTGTAATCAATTAAAATCAATCCAATCCATTCTGATAATAGCATCGAATTACATCATGGATTCAAATATATGGATTTATATGAAATATAGTCCCTAAATATTAATATGTAAGGAGTTATAATATTGAGATGAAAAAATGACAATGTATCTTACATATCCAATATCAATAATTAAATTTTTTAAAATTATGGATGAGTTGCATTATTAAACATTCTTTATATGAACAAATATGCATAATCTATGAAAAATATATTATTTACTCTACATGGATAAATAACTATTGTAAAATTCAACACATTTTTTTAAATATCCATCTCAAAGGTTGTGTTGTAAAAAATTGACCATTCTCTCTAGGACCTGTTTGTTTTTATCTTCGGCTATTAAGGACTTCCATTTTCTTAGTACATTGATTGAAATAATATCATTATTCCATTTATTTGAATAAATAGAAAATTGGATGATGATTTACTATATAAATAATTTATTTAATCACATTGTTGTGTTCATCCTATCAACATTTTCTTCAAGTTTCCCTTCCTTGGAATACCTATATAATTTCATTTCTAACTTCAAGGAATTTTTTTTATTCAAATAATTATATCTAGTATGATATTGGAGTTTTATTAAACTATTAGATTTAATCAACCTACATCCATAATTAAAACCAATTACACAATTATATCCTATATAACCATGGGATCATCGAGATTCATAGATATCCATCCTGAAATTGAGGAAGTATCAGACTATTTTTTGTTGTCATCAAAGCCTTTAATTCAATATATTGTCATATAATAACAATTATCCAACTATTGAAGAGTTCAACATTAACTAAGGTAGGAGGAAAAATTTGGGATGTGTATCATGAATGTATTTTTAAGATATCCTCATTCGATATAATTGATTCACCCTTCTTTTTTTAGGATAATAAATTAGTTCCCCATTTTTAGTAGAGGATTCTGAAAAAAAAATATTAATTATTAAGGATTTTAATAAATTATTTCAACTTACATTATTCAATTTCCTCTTTGATATTCATATTTTTTTATCATCCTCTATTATTATTCACATTCTATCCCTATGTGATAAAAAACTCCAATCGAATACTATTTTTCAAATAATTTATTGATGGAAAATATCTTTTCAATGTAGTTAATAAATTTTTCTGTGATTAAGTGATCGAAATATCTAGTAAAATTTCGTGGCCTTGGACTTATAATGGCATTAATTTAATCCTTTTCAATCATATGGGGATCTGGTTTCCCTCTATTAATGTTTTTATTTCATAAATATGTTAACTGAAAAATTATATTAATTAATTTATTAAAAACATCAACTACTACGTTTGGAATTTCATTTGGGCAATCATCTCATTTTCCCTCATATAAATTTTTGACTTTCTTGTTTCTATTTCAATCCATTGACTAAAAAAATAAATATTAGAAAATATATTTTTTAACCTATTATACATATAAATGGAAAACCCTGAACATTAGAAGGATAATTAATAAATTATATTTATTCATTAACCAATCATATTCATTGTTTTGATCTCAATAATACATTATATATATCCTACAACTAATAATTTAAAATATTTGTTCTCCCATAAATTTTTTTTAATGATATTGTGAATTTAGAAATGTATATCGCATGAAAGTGTGAAAATAGATATGAATCATTTCAATGTTTTCATATAGTAGCGGAATAACTATTAAAGAACGATTTTCCCTCTTGGTGGATATTACCCAAATGTATAAATTTTCTAGAGCTATATTTGCTAGAAATATCTAGGGAGGGATGTATTTTATTAAGAACCACACAGTATATAGTTATCCAAAATTTAATTAAATTTTTATATGACTATACTTATTTTAATAGAATTCGTGGGGCTTTTCTAATAATGAATCATGTAAATAGCTAGAGTTTCATCTTATACAAACTGTGATAGAGAATATAACTTATACACTTTATTCTATGAACTGGTCCATTAAACCACACATAATACATTCCTAGAGTAAATACACTCTAAGTGTCTTTGGGAAATTAGATACATTACATAATTACATGTATAAATAATATAATTATCTTACATAAAAACACAATGTCATTCCAATAAAATCCTTTGATTTTCTATAAAGGAATGATGCAACATACAAATATAAATACGAAACGTATTATTTACAAATCCCAATAGTGGAATAATTAATAAATATCGTAGTAAATGTAATACATGATTGGAAATAAGTATCTCGAGGAAATATAAAATAGGTCTTAATCAAAATCATGTTTATTGATTCCATATATAAGATTATAACATAAATTATATGTAGGAATGTGAAAAGAAGGAATCTAATAAGTATGTCATGGGTAATCATTGATACATAATAATATATTGCAAAAAAGAGATCCTATTTTTTACAATACATAGTATCCCATGAGATAAATTATTACCCAATTCCATTGAAGGATGTATATTTATTAAGCCACTAGCCACATTCAAATTCATTACCAATATTTGTGTGACCCATAGAACAAACAAAATAAACATTTCATTCACCAATTTTAATAGCATAAATAAGTATTTTTTCATTACATACATGTATATTTATACTTCATGATTAATAGCTAAATTATTGTGAATAAAATTAACTGAAAATAGGGATGCGTATTGACTACATCAATAATTGTAATGGAAAATTGAAGTATAAATTTGGCAGTAAAATGGGGAATATACAGTTTAATGGAAAAATGTAATGTCGTAAAAATGTGGCATAATTTTTTTTAAATAATTCAGTGAGTAATCTAGAATAATAAAAACATATTACAACATGATCAATTAAAAATAAAATGGAATAATATAATGAAGGTTCATGTATATACATGAATATTGATTTGAATGAGCAGATCACATACCTTCAAAGCGTGCTTCCAAAAGAAAGGGAGGATCTTATTAAGATAATGGGTGATTCTTCATGGATTATATATAGAGTTAAAGTTAAAATAAATTAATTACCCCATGTATATTATTGAAGAGTATTTTTGGGTTTTTTAGTATTTAAATGTGTAAGAGTAGGGATTTATTATTAATTTATAAACATTTTTTTGGACTCTATATAATAAAGTAACCAAAACAAAAAAACTATTTTTGGATTTAACCATGTATTCTGAAAAATTGTATAAGATTATAATATATTATAAGTCTCAAAACCAAAGTCATTTAACTAATACCATTGGTTATTTTGAATTCAGTATTGCACATAATGAAAAAAATTTAAAACTATAAAATATTATATTAGAATTTGGTAATTCATTTTGTGTTTAAAAAATTAATAAAACGACATAAAACACATTACATTACATGGGGAACATATATTTTTCAAGTATACTATGTATATTATTGATGACATCACATTTGGCGTTTGAATGAGGTCATAATATGTAAAATATAATCATTCTTGATTAAATTTTTACAAGAAACATTAATAGTCTCGTTAAATTAAGAAAAATCACTATTGGATAATTCTATGTATCTCACATCGAATAAAAAAATTATATTAATGATATTAGTATATGAATATTTTAAATTAATTCTTCAAAAAATCCATAATTTTTTAAAAATATGTATTTTTATGAAGATCATAGTTTCTTATCTATATAGAAAATCAAATTCAATTCATAGAATTATTTTATCATTTATATAATAATAATAATTATTTAATAAAATTCATTTTTTTAGAATATAATTTTTTTAAAAAAATTACTCACCAATAATTGTATTTTGATAGGAACTATAATTTTCCTAAAAATTATATCTTGGTTTCATTAACACAATAAATAATTTTTTTCAATATCATTATATTATCATTTATAATGTATTAACAAAAAGGATAAATAGATTTTTTATATTTTTAAAAATGAAAATATACAAATTTATCTTCATAAATTATAGAATAAAATAACTATATTATATTATTGTGTTCATTAATGGTAAGTTCTGAAATTGAATTAAGCTCCTAGGGAGACTTGGTGAACATTTTTAGTCCCATTATTTATATATGGTTGAATTTATTATATTAATATATTTACTCAGGATTAATTTTTTTAATTTCCTATTTGGGATGGTCATGTCAAAATCCATGTGATTACACCACCCCTAAAATCACTAATGAAGGATCCACATATGGTACCATCCTATTTTATGAGGGAATCAATTCATATAAGTGTATCAAATAGAATTCATCAAAACCCTTAATATTTACGATTTCTAATTCTCACAATAAAATATCATTATTTTTAATGGTTATGAAGAATAACGATCTTATAAATATAATCAAATACAAATCATAATGATTCTAAATCACTATATCGGTGTGTTTGTTTTCTGTAACAACATTACATAAAATGTTATTGATTCATTTAAAAATGGAATCTAATTTTTCAAATATTTTTTCACATAATTTTCATTGAGTAAATTATCGTCATATAGAATATAATTCTCTTCATAAAAAAGAGTGTTAAATGTATGGATATAAAGTTTATTTTATAGTAAAACGTATAAGTTAATGTATTATATATGGTGAAGATGGGTATTATAATGATGGGTAATAATATAATGATGGGTATTATAAGTTAATGTATTATATATGGTGAAGATGGGTAATAATGATGATCTAGTATTTTTTCAGGTGAAAGGATTGAAGTGTGGGTGGATTGTGATTTGTAAATTATTTTGAAAAATAAACATGTCAATGATATTCTGTTAATAAGAATCACATATCATATAAATATCATTCAATAATATTTTTCAATAATTCATTTAGTTCACATTGTCAATGGTTATTATAACCCTGAACACTAATCTAAAAGTAATATGATAATTATAAACAACACATGATTAAAGGATATATAACCTTTAATATGATATTGATGTTGATTTAATAATGTTTAGTTATTATAAAGGAATTTTAAACATTAAATAAATTAAATTAGAAAGTATAGATGACATTGAATTGATCAGTAAATTGATGAAAATGTCATTTACTATGTTTTATTATTTTATGTAATATATTCAATATTCACTAAATTTATTTTAGAATAATTATATATTATTTTTTGGATGATTTTATGATATCATTGGGGTTTTATTATGATATATATGATTTATGTGAATAAATGGACTTTCTATTCATATGTTTTGTTTGTGACATTATGAGATATATCAGGAATTATTGATTTAAATGTTAATACTAATCATAAAAAATTTATTTGATAAAACCAATCATATATTTTTATACTCAATTCGGTCAAAACTATTTTGGATGTGTCTTATGGTTTATTATTTATGTAATGGATTAAGTAGATCTTTCGGGATTATTGTGGAATTCTAATAGATTAATATATTATATTATATAAGTTGTGCTAACCATTATGGTTTTGGTAGATATTTTAAGATTGTGGGATTGAATTTTTATTCTTTAATATATATAATGATCCATTAAAATTTAATTATTGTTCTTCATTACTCAAAAAGGCATCTTAAATATTCGCTTCATCGATTGAGAGATGGATTAGATTTGATTGAACAAAAAAGATAGAATGAGATAGTACATATGAAATGGAAAGAAATAAATTATGAATATTAGATCAGGTTCCATACCATGACTATAATATATTCCCTCTTCATCAAAAAAATGTTATTTAAAAAATAATTTTACCATTTTCCAGTAACTAAAATTTATTTATGGTCTTTTAAACCCTATCTAATTTAAGTTATTCTAGTCATTAAATTTATCCTGACCATGATCAAAATCTATTTCATTTATTCAATAGATGTAATATTTCACGTCAATGATTATATGTAAACTTCCCCCCAATGTTCCCACTATATGTAAACCTAGATACAAGATATTTTAGGTATAATTTACTTATCCCACTTTACCTTTATAAAATTATAATTTTTATCTAATATATTGAATCAAATTTTAAGAAATTGTTTAACCATTAAAGATATAGATAATAATTCAAGAAAAAAATTTATTTAGGACATCTAGAGTGTAATATATAGATATTTTATAAGAAGATTGAATCTTATATTCAATATTATACACAACATAGAGCTTAAAAAGACACAAAAATAAATTTTTTAAAATACATCGTTAATAACATAATCATTGAAATGTATGGTATGAATTGTATCATCAAAATTGTTGAATATATTAAAATATTCTACTTTATAAAACTGTATTTATTTGTTCATAGAAAATTAGTTCTCAATTTTTGGTAATATAATTCAATTATTGAAAATTCCATATTAAAAAAATGATTTTTTTGAATATTTTGGAAAAACATTTAAAAATGTTTCAAAAAATATGTAAACAATATATGATTGCAATGCTAAAATTTATGAAATTATCATGTTTATCTTATCTTATGGGGTTATTTTTATTATTAAAAAATTATTGATTTTACGGTGAACAACAACAAAAACGTATTTTTCAAATAATCTCATTTAATTTATTTAAATAATGTAATTATAAAATAAACACTTTATTTTTAATTTTTTGTAATGTTAAATATTATGATTTTTATTTATAATAATCTAATTAATATAATTTTAATTAGTTATATTCATGTTTTCATATGATTTGATGGTTCTAATTAAACGTAATTAATTTTTGGAATTATACTATCTAATTTATCAAGGTATAAAATATTGAGGTTTTTTTGAACATGTGGATTTGTTTGTTTAATAATAAAAAAGTACAGTTTTTATGAATTACTATATATTTTATGATATCATGAAGTTAATTATATAATATAAACCATATATTAAATGTATTTAACAAATAATATATGGAAATAAAATATATATATAGTAAATAATTATTTATAAAATATACATTTTTATTTATTAAATATTAATTTTTAAATTAATTTTCAATGTTGATGTAGTATATATGGAGCATTAAAAATTAATATTTCATGTAATAAAGATAATATTTGAGAATGTGGAAGATCCTTGTTGTTTTTTATTACATATGTAGAATTATTGATAATTTTTTATTATATATAATAATTTTTTAGTTATATAAAAATTTAATTATTTTAAGTGCAGGTGAAATGCCTAAACATTGCTAGAAATGTAAAAATTATATATAAATTAATTATTAATTAATTATATGTGATTAAAAAGAAACATTTTATTATCATAAAATTTTTAACCAATTTATTTTATTATTATGATGGAATTAGTTTTTTTATGAAATAAATAAATTAAATGATTTCACCACCCCAACACACAATATTGGACAGTTTTAAAAAATAAAATACATGATTTCAAAAACTCGAAAAGTAATATTTTTTGGAAAAATAATGTAAAACATGAATTTGGGGGATATATATAAAATATTATATATATTAAAAAATTATATATTTTCATTCAATTTCTATTATTTTATTTTCTAATTATAATTATGTGAATAGGTATTAAAATAAAATAATTAGTATTTTTTTTGTTAAATATACATGATATAATAATATAAAAATAATAATGATATGAAAGGTTAAATTATATATATATTGTATAAATTTTCTTTTCTCATCAATTTATTATATTATTTTCACCGTATATGTAAATTTCTAAAATGATAATATTGAAAAGGTCATTTCCATTAATAAGTTTCAAATTCATTAAACATTGGGCCAAACTAAAAAATAACGTATAAACTCACATAAAACATATAAAATTGGTATTTTATGATTATATCAGAGTAATGTTTTCCTTATAGTAAATGATATGTAATTTATTAATCATTCGACATGTGTTAGAAATCAGTTATTTGAAAATACATCATGTACTTCTATAAACGACTATATGGATATTTTGTAATGAACAATAATTAATTGAAATATTTGAAAACCATAAAAATTGGTTTTTGAACATGTAATTGTAAATGGGTTAATAAATCATAAATGGTATAATTATGGGTCAATTTTCATTTTATAAAAACGTTATTTATCCATAAAGGGTAAAACATATTGATATAACGTAACTGTCAAAAAGGATAATAGGAGTTAGCACATATATATAAGAGTGAAAAAATAACCAATGGATTTCATAATGTTATTGTCTTTTATTATTAAGACTCATTAAAATATTTTATTATAATGATTCCATTTTATTTTTTCCCATTACAATTATTTAAAATTAATTTAATAATTTATTTAATTCCATGATTTACCATTACCTCGCATATAATATGACACCCCTTTCTCATTAATTTAAACCACTTGTTTCATTATATAACAAAATAAACAAAAAAATATTATTATAATAATCCCAATAAAAAAATTAGAAATTATTTTCCTCTAAAAATACCATCACACTTCATTGATATAAGGGGTCTAATAGATTTCTAAATAAGAAGAGGTAATTTTATTTACATACCCATTTACATTAATTTGTTCTTCAACATCAAATAAATCTATTTAAGAATTAAAAAATAAAAAAATGTATCATAAGTAATCATATATGTTATTATGTTCTCATAATATCCTTTTTGTATATATTTTTTGGCCTACTAAGAGAGAAAACATAGCTCATGCATATATACAACTCACCGTATTCTGGTAGTAGTGTAATAAAATATTCATCACCACATTAACTATATATTTTTAAATTTGGACTTAATCAAAATAAATTGTATATGTGGAAAAATAATTATTCCATAATATTTATGTCATATATACCATCTTATCAATATATATGATGGAAAATAATAATTTTCTTGTGTGTACACACTGACTCCCACCTCCACATGGAAATGTGATTCTTTCATCATTTCCACTATTTCATGGATTTTAATAAGGATAAATTGATTTAATGTAGTATATATATTTATGATTTGAATATTATTTATAAGTATGAATTATTATTTACCTATCTTTTATTTCATCCTATATAAAGTGAAAACAATGCACATACATATATACGGCTTCTCATCCCAATGAATTGTTTAATTATTTTTTCTATCCCTATATTTTATTGATTAACATAAATATCTAATTATTTATATATTGGATATATATAAAATAAATCAAATTTCAAAGATTATGTAACCATGAGAAATAGACATGGACTATTATATTTGAACTGAACCTTCTATAATAACTGAGATAATGATAATAATATTAGAGTTTTATAAAATGGGTCATTAATTGTTATTAATAGATCATATGTTATATTTTAGAAATATATATGATTCATTTATATAATAATTATATTGTTTTTAAAATTTACTATAAATATTTTAATGGACATTCAACTCATTTTAATTATGATTTTAGAGGTTTCATGACTAATTTTTGATTCATTGGGAAATACATCTAATTCATTAACCATATAATTACATATTTTTTTGATAACTAGAGAGTAATTTTATTAATTTTATTTATAATATTTTTGGTTTTTAATACTTTACCATTAATCAATTATTCTATTATTTTTCAATTTGATGATATGACCTTTGTAATGGATTTTGTCAAAATTTCCACTCAGTTGCGACATACTTATTGTTATAAACCTATTTAATTTGATGTTTTGATGTATCAGACATTAATATAATTATCATAAATATATATACATTAATAATGATTAATTTTTCAATACATGGTTCCACACTCAAGTGTATGTATTTTTAATGTATTCAAAGAGGATATAATTTGTTTTATACTATCATTCATTGGGGATTATTTTTATCAATTAAGGAATGAAAAAATATATTCATCATAATCTATATCTATTTTTTAATCAAATGGATACGTAACATTTTTCCGTATAATTTCCTAATTTTTTAATCTTTTTTATACGTGTAAATCAGTGAAATTTTTAAAAGAAATTATGATTTATTTCACTTTTTCAATGGATATATTCTAATTTTATCTCTCATTTTTTATTTTTTTTAAATATTATTTTCATTTCATTAAATGATGTTTGATGAAAATTTTCCTTCCCCATACCTTTTTCATATGGTGTTCAAATATTATATCTATTTTAATTTTGAAAGGGTAAATTTTATAATTCTTTAAAAAATTACATAGGATCATTTTTTATGATATATAATGTCAATGGATTTTTTAGACACAATAAAAATTTAATGATTTTCCGTTGTTAATATATGTTTTTAATGGATTAAAAATAACACTCTTAATTAAAACTAATTTTAATTTTCATTATCAATATTCCGAAATTATATAAATGGCATGATTTTATTAAAAAACATATATTTTGGATTAATTTATTGATCTCTTTTATCTCATGGTATTTTTGTAGTTAGTATAATTTTTTAAAACATTCTCTTTATCATGATTTTCACTCATTGGACATTACATATTATTTAGATATATATTTTTCATGTATTAATGATATTAGTATTTCCTAAATCATATACCCTTTATAGATATGGTGTTTTTTATGAATGTTATTTGATTGAATGGGAAAAAACATGGTAGTAAATATCATTTACTCAATATGAATATTCATTTATGCGATGACCCGAATTTTCCCATGTAACTTATTTTTAATTATATAGAATTTTACGATTCCAAAAATATTTACGGCATGTGAATCCGATATCCGGTATACCTGGATTTAATTTCCGAACTATTTTTAATGTACGCTCAGTAAACGCGTAATCATCTTTTTCTAACATTGGACCCGGTGCTCATATTAAAAATATGAGGGCTGCATTGAATCTTTAGCATCGGTATTTTCATAAGGGAGATGTTACTTTGACTGTATATGGTCCCAACAAGAAGTTAATATTGGTGAATCTTAATAGAAAAGAAATGAAAAAATTTATTATTTTATTTTTAATTCTATTCCACCAACATGAAAGTAGAGTGTGGGACCGTGGTGAATCACGACAATGAATAGAATGACTTTCCAAATCCTAAGTAATGTCATTGTTGGGGAGTTAAGAAGGGTCATAATTTATGATCCCCCATTAATTTCCCATGTTGTTACTTACCCTCCCCATATTCTATAAATATAGTGATTGTGGAGGCGTATGATACATGTCTCGCCAAGAAATGAAGTGTTGTGGGAGTGTCATAATGTTGAGCCCTTAGATGATGGAACTGATCCCAATGGGAGGTGACGTGAAACACCAATGCCCCAAAACGGATTTTGAAGTTCGAGCAGCAGTGGGGGCCGCTTGTTGCGGGGAAAACAAAGAACAAGACTCCTTCAACTGTGAGTGCTCTCCAACATTACAAGGTAGGGTGCTGTGTTGATTGATTTTGGTTTTTCATGAAATTCCTTCTAAACTGATAAGAATGAATCAACTCAAGAAAAAGATGAACCTTTATTCAATATCTTTATGTGATAGGGTGTGATTAATTTTTGGGATTGAGTTTGGAATTATGGTATGAAATCTAGTTGGACCTTTCCTCCGAAACACCACCAGATTTATCTCTAACGCGGAGGGAGTGATTCTACATGAATAAGGCCTGAGGCTGTCCATTTGTGCGTTGAATGTGATCACCCAAATTTATGTCGGCGACAAGACGAATCGGGGCATACTGCATGGAATGACGCAAACCCAGGGGACCGATTGTGCAAATGGGGTAGTAAACATGCCCTAGTAAGTGATCAGTGACATGATGAACACCCTTCCACTGACACCGACATTGATGGTAGCACACCGTGGTGCGGTAGTTCCATGCAGCGGCGTAGACAAAATTTCAGGTAGAAAGAATCAGTTTTCTCCCTGGGTGGTGGTGGATCAGAGGAGGGGCGCACCATCGGTAGTGCATCCACATGGCAAGAGGGTTGCGACCAACATTGGTCACGATGGAAGCAAATGTCGCCGGTGCGGCCGACGACCAGTGGACGTGACGGAAGCCAGCGGCGCGCCCGACAGCAAGGCCGCAGACCATCAGTCATGGAATTGAGGACCTGCGATGCTTGTTGGTGAGGTGTTGGTTCAACCCCCTCCAATGGACCCACTGATGTAGTTTCCCTCCACGTCATCCCTAGTCGGACGCACCGCCTCTGGATGCCTGTGGCGGCCCCCGCTAATAGGCAGGTGGAACCACCGGGTTGGCCCAACGACTTGATCAGTGGCCCTGCCAGGTTGGACTGGGCCAACCGGGACTAGTTGACAGAGGTCAAGTCAGACTCGGGTCAGTCCGCAATGACCCTAGGTGATCCGGGTAGGCCCATACCGAACCGGGTTGTGCCGGTCTGGCCGAGGCAGACCGTACAGTGACCCAGTACTGTCTTGTTACACAAAATGAGCCCTAATGTCTACACTGGATGTTCGTTTGACAACTCGTCTATGACATCCGAATCCACAGTACAAGGCGGTCCTTTTGGCGACACTCTATTAGAGTTTTTGATAATGTTGGTACATGGCTGGGTTGGATCGAATACAAATCCAACTAGGTCCTCACCACTAAAACACATGTATCACACAAACCGTGTATATGTTTGACAAGCCGTTTGCGGATTTAGGGCACATTAGAGGAGAAGGATCTATTGGAATAATTTTTGGTGACGTACATGAATATCACGGTGTGACAAGTGTCTTGAGGAATGGTCCTCCCAAGAAAAATACATATGGAACCCTGCGGTTGGCTGAGACATAAATACTTCTTGACGATTGGCCAAATGGGAAGTGGCTTATTGTATCCAAGAAATCCTACAGTGGGGAGAAAAGCTTTCTGACCTAGAAGACCTGTAGTACTCGAATAGAGATGTACCTCAGTTTGTCCTAGGTGGGAAGTAGTTCTGGGTGACTCGACATACCCATGGTGGGAAGCAGCTATGTTTGACCCATCATCCCCATGGTACCCATCAGTTATGGGTACCACATCAGTTCAAGGTTAGTGGGAAACACCTCTTTGTAACCCAGCAGGACCACTACACTCGATAGAGGAGGCGTTCTCTAGCTGTCGAGGAGTTTGCTGATGTAATAACCCTTCTATCGTAGATCTAAAGTGATACCTGGTGTGAGTTGACTTATGTTCTGTTATTTTGCTTCATGAATTTTTGTTTTTCATTTTTAATACTCTAGTAGACCAACTGGGGTCTCCCAGTCCCTATTGAGTATAGGTATACTCACCCGTTCATGGGCTTCGCCTGCACCATGTTTTGTTTTGTGCAGATGACGCACAACATTGATTAAGTCTGAGGGAGATAGGACTTGGTGGTTCTTCGACCTAGACCATTTTGGCATGACATGATGATGGGACTACCGATCATGATATGTACCTACCCTTCATGTAGGATCTATGCTATATGAACCTAGAGATTCCTTTTACTTTCAACTTTTTTTCTTTTCCAGTTGTACTGGTACATTTTCCATTTGGGCATGTATTCTGGACCCCCATTACTTTCATAACTCTTATCTATAGCAGTCTACTTCACAATTTAATTTTTTGTGTTCTAGTCTATGTGGATGCCTCTTGTTGTAATCTAATCTATGTATTTGGACATGTTTAAAGGAAATGCCTTCAGGTTTTATGCATATGCTTTTTCGAGGCTAATCGCATGCCCCTGGGCAGGGGAAGGCGGGCTTGGGATAGTCCTGACATGGGCCCCATGGGATGGGTCATGACAAAGTGGTATCAGAGGCAGAGACCTCCCGGGTTTAGGGGTGAGATAGACCATCGAGTCACTGAGGACTAGCTAGTGGTTGTGACCCGGGTCTTCCACTTGTTGAGGACACCACCCAACCAGATGGCGATCTTGGTGACAAGCCTTCGGCTTAGATCATTTGGGAGATGGTGGAGTTTCACCATCCAGATTTACAATGAGGCGAACCTCACTTGGATTGAAATCAAGAGGCTTTTGTGAGTAGTTTTTTCCAATGAAATTTGACTCTATGAATATTCAAGTGCCGCTTCTCCTTCAGCAAGGCAACATGATAGTGGCCGAGTACTCAATACGGTTAACAGAGCTTTCCTGCTACTGTATGGATATGGTGCGACACCATTTATTCAGGGATCAGACATTCGAGCAGGGGCCCAGGAGGGAGATCAGGGCTTCAATGGTGACCCTATGTATCCACACCCGGCCTAGAGTGCTGCAGTGGGACCTTCTTGAGGATATTTTCTAGATGAAGTAGGTGCTGACAGCTGGAGCCGCTAGCAGACCCCAGGTAGTAGAGTCTTCGTCAAGCAGCATGCATTAGGTATGGGGCCCAAGAAGGCTAGGTCATTCAAAGGATGGACCAAGAAATCTTGGTCAGAAGTACAATTCTCCAAGTCTAGAGGGAGTCAGAAGGGGGCTAGAGAGTGCTTTATGTACGACAGACAGGGCCACATGGATCGTGACTTCCTGACCCGTTGTATGGACGATCAGTAGACGGTTGGGTGACTGCCATGGGAGAGGCAGAGGTTCGAGTGTGGAGGTCCAAAGGGTGGCAGACGTTGCAGGGTAGATGACCGTGAAATAGGATATGGGTGATGATTCGAGGTGCTACCACCACCACCACTAGGAGGTCCACCACCGACAACAGAGTGGAGGTTGGAAGGGGTGAGCTCAGCACTAGCCAGGTGAGGCCTACGACCATGGTGTTGCATAGATGTTTACAGGTACGATCTGCATTTCTTCCAATCTAGCTACAGTTCTTATTGACAAATGATCGAGTCACTCTTTCATTTCCACAACCCTAGATTTGATTTTGAATATTCCAATGGAGCTATTGTCTAGATCATTATGGCTAGAGACACTTATGGGAGGAGATTCGATGATTACACATTGGTTCCAGCAGTGTGAGCATACACTAAGAGGCATGATCTTCCACTAGGATCATCTTGTAATGAATTCGAGGCCTTATGACATCATCTTGGGTGTGGACTGGTAATCCAGAGTCCATGCTCAGATCAACTGTATTAGGCACAATGTGTGGTGTGTCTACATGGATGGAACCATGATTCCCTTCACCTGCCAGAAAGGAACCATTGTTGCATAGGAAGAGATTACCTTGATAAGGGTGCATCCGATCACTCGTCGTTTTTCTAGATTTACCCTAGAGGTAATAGATTTTGAGAGTATGATTTATCTTGTAGTTGTGGACTACTACTCCAATGTCTTCCCTTTTGATGTCTTAGGACTACCTCTACTAAGTGATGTAAATTATTTCATCAATATCTACCTCGATACGACATCAATATCTACACCAGCATATCAGATGGCTCCCAAAGAGCTTCATGAGTTACAAGTTAGTTTGGAGGACTTATAAGGAAAGGGGTTCGTAAGACCATGGGATTCTATGTGAGAAGCCCTGATTGTGTTCTCCATGAAGCTAGACAAGAGTTTGGGACACTGCGGGGACTATCGATGCCTGAACCAGGTCACCATGAAGAACATGTATCCACTTCCATGAATTGGTGACCTTTTCGATCAGATGAAGGGAGATCATTGGTAATCGAAGATAGACGTCAGATCATGATATCACCCGCTCTGGTTATGAGATGAGGATGTGCAGAAGATGACCTTGGGATATCGGTATGGCCCCTATGAGTTCTTTGTTATGCCATTCGGTGTGACCAACGCCCCCTCAGTGTTAATGGGACACTTGAACATGATCTTCCAGTCATAAGTCAATCACATTGGAGTATTATTCATTGACTAAATCATTATATACTCAGTGATAGAGGAGGATCATATATACCATTTGCAGATAGATTTGGATACAGTCAGAGAGAACCGACATAATGGTAAACTCTCAATGTTCCATTTCTTGAAACAAGAGGTCCACATTCTGGGACACGATATCTCTGATGTTGGGGTGGCGGTGGATCCAGTGAAGATAGAGGTTGTGCTATATTTGGAGCCACTGAGGGGTGTGACCAAGGTGCGATGTTTCATAGGGTTGGCCAAATACAACAAAAGATTTTTGACTGACTTTTCTATAGTTGTGGCAACCTAGTTAGCATTGACGAAGAAGGGAAGCCCTTCATTGGAATGGAGAGATTCAATTAGAGTTTCCTGTTACTGAGGTATAGACTGATGAGTACAGCCATCATGAGTCTACAAGAAGCGAGAGTGGGGTATATAGTCTACTATGACACATCAGGGACCAGACTTGGGTGTGTCTTGATGTATGAGCAAGCATAGATCGCTTATGGGTCGTGACTGCAGAGACAACATGAGAAGAACTACGCTACCATGGACCGGGAGTTAGCAGCAGTGGTTTTCATGTAACACCCCGAGCTTCCATGATACATTTCTCTTTAAAAAATGAAATAGCTTGTATTGTACGCAACTTCGAGATTCTAACACACCTCAACCAATCGAAGTAGTAGTTATGAATAGTAATACCCACATTTTGAAATTATATAAATTTTATATTTCAAAATGGACTACATTTTTGTATTCGTAATATCGAAATTATCCTAAGTTGAATTTTTTTGTAATTTTCTAAGTACTTCCAATTTTCTATGAATAGTGAAAAATACTTAAAAAAACATTTTTAATCAAAATAATTTATAGTGATAAATTATACTATTGGGTGGTTTTAATGTATAATTAGAATATATTTTTACAATTTAATCCAATGGTGGTCATTAGAATTAGTTTCACTTTGAAATTGGACATAAACAATTGTCAATCTTTTGATATATATTGTTTCTTAAAAACACGCTATTTGTTGTGATAGTGGGAATTAATTATGAAATTAATTAATGAAACTTATATGTTTGTAATTTTGTAAAATAGGCATCATTTTTGAATTCGGAATATCAATTACAGCTTAGGGTAAAATTTAGGCATTGTTCTGAAAAACTTCAATTTTTGATGAATAGTGATACCAATAAATGGTAGTTAAAAAACTGATTTTTCATTTAAATGAAACATTAACACTTCTGTGATTTGATTTTAAAAAATCTGACATACATGGTTTTCATTAGGAATTAAAATGTGGTTCAATGAGATTAAAATAATTTTTTTGTGAATAGTAACTTTTAAGTTTAATTAATCGTGATTAAAGGTAATTTGTGAAATTTAAGGTAAAAATGATATTATAAAAATATGAAAATACATTTACACTTGTCCTAACCCTATTAGATGTGTCATGGAAGACCAAGAAAATCCATGGGTCAACTTGGTGACCCCATGGAGCCACTTTTGTAGGAAAATGACATAAATTACTTTTTATTTAATTTTAAAATAAAAATGTCACAAACAAGAGTTGTTTTACTAAAACAATTTTTAAATAGGGATATAAAAGTCATATTTTTGACTATAAATATTAATTATAAACATAACAAGATTTACTACATCATGATATTTTTTTAATAATTTTTAGACATTAAAAAAATTAAATTATTTATGACACCATGATGATGTAGTGATTACCTCATTAATTAACGATTTAAATAAAATGAAGAGATAATGTAAACTATAAGATATAAACTTGTCAAAAACCTATTGGATGAGTAGATTTCAAACCCTTATCACTATAAACTCGAAATATATAAGTTTTGGACCTTTAAAATCCCAAAATCATTATATAATAAAGTCACATTTCATGACTTTCCAAGAGTGCCCCTCCTCTCCTATTATAAAAGGCCCCCACCACTACCACCTTACTCACACCTTCAATGCCTTTTGGATCGTCCATACTATACCCAAATACTCTATCAACATCCCTACCTTAATCTTTGAAGCCTCTATTTGGGTAGAATTCTTCCCAAGGAAGCCTTTGGCACAAATAAAAAAGAGTTACCAATTTTAAGGTAATGTCTTCTCTAATGTTGTTTTGTTTTATTTTGCTTCTCCAACCCCTTAAACTATTTTTATTCCATTCATTTGTAACAACACCAGTATCTAAAATATACTAGAATGTTTTTATGATATGTATTTGGTTTACACTTACACACACCTTCATCTAATTGTTAATGAACATACTGTTTTTGTGGGTGGCGAAATATTGCCTCACGAAATGATGATTGTTCAATATTCTTTTGACACCTCTAATGGTGGCAATTTTGATGACACTATTTTCATATATTATATATGTATTATGTTTATGTTTTCCTTATGCTTATGTATTTCTCATTTATTGCATACATTATGATTTCCATTATCGGTAAACGCGATAATTTCATTTTAGGAAGTGCGAACTACCGCCCCCTCAAAGTGATATGAATCGTTAATGCGATATGTGGGATGTATAAAGGATGGAGTAAATGGTATTATACATTATATTATACTGGAATTATATTATACCTTTATATAATTATAACTTCATTCCATTAAATATGAAATATAAATGAAAGTAGCGTTCATGCGTACTTACGGCTTACCGTCTCCAGGAATGGTGCATTTTATTTCTTAGCTCTAAATGTTATGTAATATTGTAAATGAATGTATACACTGGATATATATGATGTGTATGATATATACATCATGAATATAATTATGGATATAATTCATATTTTACCACATGAACAAAGTTTAATTATAAGAAGTTTATTTTTGACTCAACTACCTACGATCGACAAAACGACCGTTATAAACATAAATAATTACATAATGTTCATGACATGGTAATAAGTGATATAAAAGGAATAATGAACTTGAAAAGGGTTCATAAGAAGGTAGAGATTAACTATAGCTTATTATTCCAGAGATCAAAGAACGGTCGAGTGAATTCGGGCACGAGGTAAGGGAACTTCTTAACCCAATTCCCATTCATTGGGTTGAACTTAACTTTCTTATTTATGTTGTTCTTTGAATATGTGAGAAATAAATTTTTATATCTTATCATATATTTATAATTTCTTAATGTGATCTTATAGTGAATACACTTGAGAGATCTATTTTATTTACAAGATAATCTTTGTAAGGGAACTTCATAACCCAATTTCTATTATTTGGGTTAATCTCCTACTTTCAAATTATGTCATGATATTATTATGTCCTATCTTGTATTTGTACTTTATTTATGTGCACTTAAAGTTAATACACATAATAGATCTACTTTATTGAAAAAATGATCTTTGTAAGGGTCTTCGTCTCAATCTCTTTTCATTGAGGCATATTTTGTTTTATACACAAATTTATTTTTTATGGTGTATAAACCGTTTTGACTTTGACTTTTATTCAAAAAGGAATCTTTTTTTACAAATCTTTTTACTAAAAGACAAAATGAATTTTTTTTATTACATATGCGATGACAACGACTTCTCCACAACCATGACCATTATTTTTGTTTCGGCTTCCTCTACAAGCCATAACATTTTTTAATGGAAAATAAATACAATGCTTTAACTTTCTTTTACTTTTTTATTGAAAATGGTTTTGAAAGTGTTTTTATTATATCAGTGTGTTGTATTGATATCTTGTGATTGAAATGTGGAAATGTTATGTTTCCTTTATTAATGTTTTATGTGATACGAATGTGTTATGGTTTATGATTTGTTTAAACCTGTTCATATGAGGAATGCATTGGACATAATAAGTGACAGGTGGAGCCCACTACAACTCCTCGATGCATCAGTAGGTCTCATGAGACAAACTAGTGTCTTGGAACGAGGCCTTGGCTACGTGGTTATGATAGTCTGGCATTATGCATTCCATCATTATGAAAGTGGTTATTAATATTGCATGTGATTATTCAACTAGTAGAATATCGATGTGAGTATGCAAATGGGATTATTTAATTTCATTTTTTCTATATTATGCTGAAGTTAAAGTTTAAAAATTCTATTGTTTTAGTTATAAAATACCTTAAATGTTAATGTTTATTTGTGAAAGCTTCCGAAATATTGCTATCCTTACTGAGCATCTGAGCTCACCCCTTTCAATGTTTTAATATTTTCTAGGATGTGAAGATGTATTTTATGAATGATCTACAGGGATAGTCATAAGAGGATATGAGTTTGGACTAAGGAGACTTTTTTATTGTATATTTTCACTTTATGATGTAATGTAACGTTTATGAATGAATCTATTGTTTCCAAGGCTACTAAACTAATCGGTATTTCAAGACTTGATCTTTTGTGATCATGCCAATGTTACGAAGTAATGCACCCACTCTGGGTAGCTGGGGTCAGGGCGTTATAGTTGGTATTAGAGGAAATTTAGTACTATCCTTGGAAGCTATATTTAGATAAAATCTGATTAGAGAACATAGCCCAAAGATAGACATTGAGGATTAGTATAGAGGAACATCCTATAATTTTGGTATTATATAGATGTTTTGAGTTTTATGAGCAATACATCCCTGTCTGGATACGAGTAGGTAGAGGCGGCTCTGGCACATATGTACCTAGGGGTAAAACCCGAAAACACTGCTTTGATCTAGACTCGAACGAGAATTGGTGCACGGAAACGGGCCTTCCTGCACTCTTAGTTACGACACTCGTGGGGGATATGCATAGGATAATTCTCATTTTCATTACAAACCATTATGAAGGGTTTATGAGTATATACATCCTCAAATAAAACATTTATTTTTATGATTATAGATTATATCCATAAATAGTTCAATTTATGTTATGTATTTTACAAGTATGGAATTATGTATTTTGATTAATAAACTAACCTAGTTTATGCCATTGTTTAGAAATAGCACCTAGTGGAAGGAATGGAAACCGTATCAATGCACGCACTCCATGTAGGGATTTCCCTCCTACTCAAGATAATTATTGTGGAGCTGGAGATACAACGGGTGTTAATCAACTTATTACCATACTGGGAAAACTCACTCATGTTATGAATAATAACCTTACTTGTATGGAGCACCCTGATCCGCAACGTGGACGATCAATGTTAGACCGCTTCATGAGGCAACAACTGCCAACATTTAATGGGGGTACAAATCCATTAGTAGCTGAGCAATGGATAAACTCCTTAGAGAAAATATTACATGCCTTGGGGAGTAGCGAAAGGGAGAAGGTTATCATGGTAGTTTACCACCTCACTGGAGATTCCAATCAATGGTGGTCGTTGATTCAAAATATAAAGGAAGATGAAGAAGTATCATGTATGGAATGGAAAGAGTTCAAAGATCTTTTCTTAGAAAAATACTTTCCTCGTGACCATCGAGCAGATATAAAAAGGAAATTTCTGAGTCTAAGGTAGAAGGAGGATGAGAATGTTGCAAATTATGAGACTAACATTACAAGATTAGCAAGGCATGTTGCAGATTATATATGATACCCAAGAAGTAAGATCGATCGTTTCTTTGATGGGTTAAAACCGTTTCTCCGTCGAGCATTAATATCACAATATTTCTCAACATACAATGATATAGTCGCATGTGCTATCAAGACAGAAAAAGAATTCTCTAAGTCTTATGACAATAAATTAAAGCAAGAGAAGAAGAGAACGGTGGAACAAGAGACAGATAAAGGGAAAAAAGGGAAAGAAGGATTTTCCATTATGCGATAATTGTGGGAAGAATCACCCCGGTACTTGCCTAAAAGGATTGTGAGTTTGTTATAAATGTGGAGAAAAAGGTCACCAGGCTTCTGATTGCAAGGGAAAGAAAGAGGCTATCAATGTTGAATGATACAATTTTAGGGAAATGGGGTGTTATTCAAATGAATGTCCTAAGAGTCAAGGAAACATACCTCAGAAAAGGCCAAGGGATCAAGGACAATCTTATGATGTTACTATAGTTGAAGCGGAATAATTAATGTGTTGGTGCTTTTGAACTCAAGGATTATATTATGGTTATAAGGATAATGTGATATATATATAAGGATTGTACTGTAGTACTTTTTGTTTTCATTAACGATTTAATATGATGAAGGTAATCATATTTTTAGTATGTGACAATAAGAAGAACATTACTTTGTTTGGAGAATCTGATTTTACAATTGATTTTGGAATTTAGTGACCTTTTATAGAATGTTTAGACAGAGGTATTTTGGATAACATTAAAGGTTGGAATGGATTAATTTGATCATTGGATATAATTGTTTATGGTTAAAACATTTCTGAAGATTATTTTTGGAATATTATAATAATATTGTTTTAGGAAATGGACAACCTGCAGGGTGGGGCATAACCCGTCGCGTTGGACAAAGCTGCAGGAATCGAACCCACAAGCATAGTGCGACATGCCTTTATTACCTACCACTAGCCTACTGGAAGTCCCTGGTTATTACAAAGTAGTTTTCCTAATCTAAATGTTACGTGTTACTATTTTTAACCCTTTACGATTAGGATAAATATAATATTTTTTAGTTCTATTATATTTTTGAGTAAAAGATGACATTGTGGTAGAAATTAGTTGATGGTTGAAACTCTACTGGTCAAGAATGAATATATATTTACCTACCTCGTATTCTATGAATAAATTAATTACTAAACTTTAGTAAAGGGATATTAAAACAAAAAATGTGTTATCCTAATACCTTATGTCTTGATGAACTGATAATATTTTAAATCAACAAAGATTAATGCCTTTGAGGCCCTCAATTTTACAATTGTTTGTGGTTGATGACCTCAATCACTCCCTACAAATATTTACGTTTTCCTCCAATTATATGTCTCTAATTTCCACCAATGTTCTCCTTATCGAGATCATAATTTGGTGGTGAATTTTTCATTTCCCTTTCCCTATTATTAAGGCTATATTTTATTAACCCTATTTCCGATGTGGGTTTTCCACAAAGGTATTTTCTATATTCAACCATTTATTTTCAATGAAAAATGTCAAATTGTGAGGATGCAATTTATTTAAGGAGGGGATAATGTAACACCTCGATCTTCCATGATACGTTTCTCTTTAAAAAATGCAATAGCTTGTATTGTACGCAAGTTCGAGATTATAAAACACCGCGACCAATCAAAGTAGTAGTTATGAACAGTAATATCCACTTTTTATATTGTATAAATTTTATATTTCAAAATGGACTTCATTTTTTTATTCGCAATATCGAAATTATCCTAAGTTGAATTTTTTGTAATTTTCTGAAAACTTCCAATTTTCTATGAATAGTGAAAATTACTTAAAAACAAATTTTTTAATCAAAATAATTTATAGTGACAAATTATACTATTGAGTGGTTTTAAATTATAATTAGAATATATTTTTACCATTTTATCCAATGGTGGTAAGTAGAATTAATTTCACTTTGAAATTGGACATAAACAATTGTCAATCTTTTGATATATATTATTTCTTAAAAATATGCTATTTGTTGTGACAGCGGAAATTTATTATGAAATTAATTAATGCAACTTATATGTTTGTAATTTTGTAAAATTTACATCATTTTTGAATTCGGAATATCAATTATACCTTAGGGTAAAATTTTGGCGTTGTTATGGAAAACTTCAATTTTTGATGAATAGTGAAACCACTAAGTGGTAGTCAAAAAACTGATTTTTCATTTAAATGAAACATTAACACTTCTGTGATTTTATTTTAAAAAATCTTACATACATGGTTTTCATTAGGAAGTAAAATGTGGTTCAATGGGATTGAAATAATTTTTTTTGTGAATAATAACTTTTAAGTTTAATTAATCGCGATTAAAGGTAATTAGTGAAACTTAAGGTAAAAATGATATTATAAAAATATGAAAATACCTTTACACATGTCCTAAACCTATTGGATGTGTCATGGAAGACCAAGAAATTCCATGGGTCAACTTTGGGACCCCATGGAGCCACTTTGGTAGGAAAATGGCATAAATAACTTTTTATTTAATGTTAAAATAAAAATGTCACAAACAAGAGTAGTTTTACTAAAACAATTTCTAAATAAGGTTATAAAAGTCATATTTTTTACTATAAATATTCACTATAAAGATAAAAAGATTTCCTATATCATGATAGTTTTTTTATAATTTTTAGACATTAAATAAATTAAATTATTTATGACACCATGATGATGCAGCGATTACCTCATTAATTAACGATTAAAATAAAATGAAACGATAATGTAAAATCTAAGACTTAAACTTGTCAAAAACCTATTGGATGAGTATATTTAAAACCCTTATCACCTTATACTCGAAATATATAAGTTGGTACCATTAAAATCTGAAACGCATTATATAATAAATTGACATTTCATGACTTTCCAAGAGTGCCCCTCCTCTCCTCTTATAAAAGGCCCCCACCACTACCACCTTGCTCACACCATCAAAGCCTTTTGTCTCGGCCAACCTCTTCCCAAATACTCTCTCAACATCCCTACCTTACTCTTAGAAGCCTAAATTTGAGCAGAAGTATTCCCAAAGAATCCTTTGTCTCAAATAAAAAATAGTTACCGATTTTAGGGTAATGTCTTCTCTAATGTTGTTTTGTTTTATTTTGCTTCTCCAACCCCTTAAAATAATTTTATTCCTTTCCTTTTTAACAAAACATTATCTAAAATATACTAGGATTTTTTTATGATAAGTATTTTTTTTACACTTACACACACCTTCATCTAATTGTTAAAGAACATATTGTTTCTGTGGTATGCGAAAAACTGCCTCACAAAACGATGATTGTTCAATATTCTTTTAACACCTATAATGGTGGCCATTTTTATGACACTATTTTCATAGATGATATATGTATTATGTTTATGTTTTCCATATGCTTCTTTATTTCTCATTTATGGCATACATTATGATTTCCATTATGGGTAAACGCGATAATTTCATTTTAGAAAGTGCGGACTACCGCCCCCTTAAAGTGATTTGAATCGTTAATGCCATATGTGGGATGTATAAAGGATGGAGTAAATGGTATTATAAATTATATTATACTGTAATTATATTATACCTTTATATAATTATAACTTCATTCCATTAAATACGAAATAGAAATGAAGGTAGCGTTCATGCGTACGTACGGCTTACTGTCTCCATGAACGGTGCATTTCATTTATTACCTCTAAATGTTATGTAATATTATAAATGATTGTATATACTGGATATATAGTATGTATATGATATATACATCATGAATATAATTATGGATATAATGGATATTTTACCACATGAACAAAGTGTAATTATAAGAAGTTTATTTTTGACTCAAGTACCTAAGATCGACAAAACGACCGTTATAAACATAAATAATTACATAATGTTCATGACATGGTAATAAGTTTTATAAAAGGAATAATGAACTTGAAAAAGGTTCTTAAGAAGGTAGAGATTATCTCTAGTTTATTATTCAGGAGATCAAAAAACGTTCGAGTGAATTCGGACATGAGGTAAGGGAACTTCTTAACCCAATTCTCATTCATTGGGTTGAAATTACCTTTCTTATTTATGTTGTTCTTTGAATATGTGAGAAATGAATTTTTATATCTTATCATGTATTTATTCATTATTTATGTGATCTTATAGTGAATACACTTGAGCTATCTATTTTATTTACAAGATGATCTTTTTAAGAGAACTTCTTAACCCAATTTCTATTCTTTGGGTTAATCTCCTACTTTCAAATTATTTCATGATATTATTATGTCCTATCTTGTATTTGTACTTTATTTATGTGAACTTGTAGTGAATACACATAATATATCTACTTTATTTAAAAAAATGATCTTTGTAAGGGTCTTCGTCTCAATCTCCTTTCATTGAGGCATATTTTGTTTTATACACAAATTTCTTTTATACGGTGTATAAACCCCATTGACTTTGACTTTTATTCAAAAAGGAATATTTTATTACAAAGTGTTTTACTAAAAGACAAAATGAATTTTTTTTCCTTATGTATGCAGCGACAATGACTTCTCCGCCGCCATGACCATTATTTGTGTTTCGGCTTCCTCAACAAGCCATAATGTTTTTAATGAAAAATAAATTAAAAGTTTTAACTTTTTTTTTATTTTGTTATTGAAAATGGTTTTGAAAGTGTTTTTATTATATCAATGAGTTGTATTGATATCTTGTGATTGAAATGTGGAAATGTTATGTTTCCTTTATTAATGTTTTATGTGATACGATTATGTTATGGTTTATGATAAGTTTAAACCTATTCATATGAGGAATGCATTGGACTTAATAAGTGACGGGTGGATCCCACTACAGCTCCTCGATGCATCAGTAGGTATCCTGAGACAAACTCGTGTCTTGGCACGAGGCCTTGACAAAATCTTATTTGTGGTCTTGGCACGAGGCCTTGGCTATGTGGTTATGATAGTCTGGCATTATGCATTCCATCATTACTAAAGATGTTATTGATATTCCATGTGAGTATTTGACTAGTAGAATATCAATGTGAATAAGTAAATGGAATTATTTAATTTTATTTTTTCCATATTATGCTGAAGTTCAAGTTTAAAAATGCTTTTGTTTTAGTTATACATTTCGTTAAATGTAAATGTTTATTTATGAAATCTTCCGCAATATTGATATCCTTATTGAGCATCTGAGCTCACCCCATTCAATGTTTTAATATTTTCCAGGTTGTGAAGATGTATTTTATGAATGACCTACAAGGATAGTTAGAAGAGGATTTGAGTTTGGACTATGGAGACATTGTTATTGTAGATTTTCACTTTATGATGTAATGTAACGTTTATGAATGTATGTAGTGTTTCCAAGGCTACTAAACTAATCGGTCTTTTGAGACTTGATCTTTTGTGATCATGCCAATGTTACAACGTAATGCACAGACTCTGGGTAGCTGGGGTCGGGGCGTTACATTTCACCCTAAAGATATGGTGACATTTTTTTATGGGATTATGTTTTACTGTCTTTTATGATCACAAGAGTCTCAGTTATATCTTCTCTTAGAAGGGAATGAACCTGATACCATGGCGATGTCCAGATTTCCTCTAGGGAAATGACATTTAGATAGTCTATACTCCTGGGAAGGAAAACGTGGTAGAAGATGCACTATGCATGAGGTCTAGAATGAACTTGATGAGTGAGGTGACAGAACAATATGTGGTGTGGCATATATCATTCATGGATAGAGATGCTATAGCTTACCTCCAGTCGATGACTATCACTCCCCCGCTTCTTCAGCGAGTTGGAGAGGCACAGCTTGGGGACATTTAATATGGGGCTTTCCGTGCTCGTATATCCTTAGAACATGCACCAGATAAATTTTATAAAGGAGGGGAGCATGTCATCCTTTTCAAGGGACGTACCATTGAGCCGGTGGTGTTACGAGAGGAGGTGTTGAGGGAATTCCATACGTCCCATCTGGTGGTACATTCTGGTGTGCTGAAAATATATCAGAACCTCTGGTGTCAGCACTAGTGGCCAGGGATAAAGAAGGATGTAGGGTAGTTTGTTTATAAATGCCTCACTTTTCAGTAAGTGAATACCGATCATTAGGATCTAGCAGAATTATCACAACAACTAGATTATCTAGAGTGGATGTGGGAAGGGATCTCCATAGACTTTGTGACAAGGCTTCGAAGTACATCCAGGAGACATGATTCCACATGGGTGATCGTTGATTGCCTCACCAAGTAGGACAACTTTATACCTATCAGAGATCAGGTATAAGTAGACATCCAATTATGCCTCTACGTACAGGAGATTGTGTGAATCCATGTGGTTCCATTTCCAATCAACTCTGACCATATTGAATGTTTCACATACTGGTTGTGGAAGGGATTTCATGGGGAATTCGAGACCCATCTACGTTTGAGCATCGCATTTCATCCTCAGTTAGATGGTCAGACTAAGTGGAACATACAGACAGTGAAAGACATTATTTGTGCTTGTGTCCTAGAATTTGGATGAAGTTGGGAGGTTCACTTTCCATAGGTGTTGTTTTCTTAGAACAACAGTTACCACTCATCTCTCAGTATAGCTCCATTCGATGCCTTGTATGGTCGACCTTACAGACCACATCTTTAATGGAAAGTCCCATGTCATTCAACACTTATGGGCCCAGAGTTGGTACGTGCTACAACATAAAAGGTTCAGGTCATCCTGGAGCTAATGATTACTGTGAAGAGTTCAAAAAAGTCTAATGCGGATAGGAGGTGGAGATCTTTGGAGTTCTAGGAGGGGGACCATGTATTCTTGTGAGTCTCTCCTCGACAAGGACTATGAAGATTTGGCTAGGGAAAAATTTATCCCATAGGTTTATCAGACCATTTCTGATACATAAGAGGATATGTGAGGTGGAATACTAATTTTCACTTATACTGTAGTTGGAGAGTGTTCATGACATCTTCCACGTATCCCAGCTGAAAGGATACATGCACGACCCGTCTCAACTCATCGATCATGGTGAGCTGGACATGGATGTTGGGGAAACGTTTATGAAATTTCCAGTAGAGTTGGATGATGGAAAACTGTGAATCCTTCATGGGAGGTAGATACATCTATAACACGTTCGTTGGTATTTCAGGAATCTCTAGGAGAGAACATGGGAGTGGTAGGCTGAAATTCATGCTCAGCACCCCCATTTGCGTCCTTAGTCTAGGTTGTGTATTTTAGGGATGAAAATCCATAAGGTGGGAAGAATTTAAAGACTCGAATTTATAATATATTTTTTTAATTATATGGAATATTATGAGTCCGTGAACATTTATGGCATGTGAATATGAGGTCTGGTGTGGATGAAAATAATTTCTATACTTTTTAGGGTACGTTCAATTAAGGTGTAATCTGCTTTTTCACAACTTTGAACAGGATCTCGGATTAAAAATCTAAGGTCACCATTGAATCCACAGTGCCAGGATTCACTTTAGAGAGATTATACATTGACTGCAGTAAGTCCTGAGAAGAAGATACATTATCTAAAATTTAAAAAAATGAAATAAAATTATTTTATTATTTTATTTTCATTCTTTTACACCAATGAGCAAGAGGAATGTGGGACCGCAGTGAGTCAGTATAATGAATGGTTTGACATTCCAAATCCTAAGTAACAACGTTGTTAGGTAATTCAAAAGGTTCCTAATTTATGATCCCCCATTAATTCCCCACGCTGTTACATACCCATCCATTCTTTTATAAATATAGTGCTTGGGGAGGGGTGTCGAGAATGCTTCTCCAAGAAATGAAGTGCAGTAGGAGTGCCTTAAGACTAATCTCTTAGATAACAGAGCCAATCCCAACGAGAGGTGATGTGTGACACCAAATCCTCGAACTGGAGTTTGATGTCCAAGCGGCGGCATGGGTGGCTTGTTGCGGGGATGGAAAAAAACAAGACTCCCTAAACTATGTGCTCTCTCCAACGTTATGATGTTGGGGATTGTGTTGATTGATTATTGTTTTTCCCACAATTATTTCTAAAAGGACAAAAAAATATCAACTCATGAACAAGTTGAACCGTTAATCGATATATATATGTGGGAGGGTGTTATTTATATTGGTGATCGGGTTTGTAATTGAGACATGAAATTCAGTTGAACTTTTCCCTCAAACCTCCCATGGATTTATCTCTATCATAGAGGCCGCGGGCTAACAAGAACAAGGACCAAGCCCCTCTGTTTTAGTATTGATTGTGATCACCCAAATTTAAGGTGGTGGAAAACTGAACCATGGACAACAATAGTTTTTAACATAAACCAAGGATCCCACCGGAGCATATGGCGCAGGAAACAGGCCTCGTTGTGCAATCGGCGACCCAACGAACACAAAACCCATAGAACTGGCATAGGCAGTAGTGAACTGCTGCGCGAAAGCAGCATGCGGTAGCGCTGGCTGCATGACTGGCGGAGGGAACCGGCCTCCGTCCTGGGTGGTGGTAGAGTATAGGAGGGGAATGCCACAGGTGGTGCACCTATGCAGTGGAAAGGCTGCGTCCTAAGTCGGCAGTAGCAGGAGAAGAGGTCACTGGTTCGGCTAGTACTCGGTGTTGAGTCAATAAGGTTTTCCTTATGACTTTTCCATTCCTTCTTGTTTTGAAAATCACAAACACCTTATCTTTAAGAAAATTGCTTTCTTAAGGAAAATTGATTTTATAAGGAAAATTGTTTTCTTAAGTAAATTTGCTTTCTTAAGAAAAATCGCTTTTATAAGTAAATTTGTTTTCTTAAGGAAAATCTCTTTTATAAGAAAAATTATCCTTATCATATTTTCATTCATATTTTTCTTAAGTATGAGATTCAGATTCATTTTCTCGGAATCATTAAAACTTTGATATAAAGCATTCTGTTTAGTATTCGGATTCTGGATAAAGAACTATAAGGAAGTGTCATTCCGAATTCCGGATATGATCTCTGACTAAGTTCTATTCCAGGTTCAGGATACGAATTCTGAAGAAGAATTCTCATTACGAATTCTGAGGAAGAATTCTCATTACGAATTCTGAAGAAGAATTCTCATTACGAATTCTAATGAAGAAATTTCATTCCGAATTCTCATTACGAATTCTGAAGAAGAATTCTCATTACGAATTCTAATGAAGAAATCTCATTCCGAAATCTCATTACGAATTCTGATGACGAATTCTCATTACGAATTCTGATGACGAATTCTTATTACGAATTCTGATGATGAATTCTCATTACGATTTCTGATGACGAATTCCTATTCCGAATTCTCATTCTGAATTCATCTATTAAACAGAATCTGATTATCATTGTTTTATACACTCTGAATTTATTCACTCCGAACCTTCACTCCGATGTTTTCATTCCGAACCTTTATGTTAGAGTTTAAAACGATGTCGTACATTTTGTTACACTTGTTTTGTTATAAAACGATGTCGTCTGTTTTGTTATAAACTAACTGTTTTCTAAGTGACACGTGTACAGGTCCCTCCGATATTTAAGGAAAATATGACCGTTGGAGAAGGAGCTGACCTTACCTATAAATAGGAGCTCATTTGAAAGAGCTCGTGGCTGTTGGAAAAACGACTGAGTTTTGTGCCTACATGCTGTTGAAGTGAATTCTAGAGAGAGAGGCTCTTATTAACTCTCAAAGCTTCGTGCGACTCCGAATGTTGGTGATTACATTCGAGGGCTTCCGGGGATAGGAAGACAGAGGTGCCGACTACCTTAAAGTTCGAGGTCCTCCTTGCTGAGGAGGAAAGAGGTTGCCAACTACCTTGAAGTTGAGGGATTGCGGGGATAGCAAGACAGAGACTCCGATCTTCTTATCGAGGGATTACCCTGGTGTGGGTAAGACAGACTTGCTTGAAAGTATAAATCAAGGGACCTTTATCCAAGGTTGTTGGATACCCTTCTCTTTGGGTTAAAAGACTATTATCTTGTTACTAGTAGTTTTACTACTTGTTTTTATTCCACTGAAATTTGTATCTTAAGGAAAGTATAACTTTCTTATACTTCCTTACTTACTATGATTCATTTAGATTCTATACGCTTTAAGGTAGAATATCATATTGTAACTTTTGTTATGTTTCAAATTCCGGAAGCATATTTCCTGAACCTAGTTTTGGAATCTCTTTCCAAGTTTAGTTCGGTGTTAGAGGTGTTGTGAATTTACTTAGTTTAACTTTGTTAAACTTATCCCTTTCCTTTTCTTAAGGAAACATTAGTTATTCATAACTAACTTTAAAGGTTCCAAAGGAATTTTTAAAGTATACAATTCACCCCCCCCCTTTTGTATATTGAGCATCTCATATTATATTTCGATCCTACAATTGGTATCAGAGGTTGGAAACCTCTTACTCTATACCATTCCTACAATTGGTATCAGAGGTTGGAAACCTCTTACTCTATACCATTATTACAATTGGTATCAGAGCAAGTTACTGAAATACTTGTACTCACATACAAGTTTTTCTTGCTCACTTTGTCCTTCCGAACTTTTCCCATTCCGAACTTTGTTATTACAATTATTTTGCTACTAACAAGTTTGTGTGCAAAGTTATTTCTAGTATGGCAGGAATTAATGTTGGATCTATTTACAATCTAAATCCTAAAAGACCACCTATATTTGATGGTAATGAATATGATTACTGGAGAGATCGTATGAAGATATTTTTTATCAATACTGGAGTAGACAACTTTGTTATGCTTACTGGTGATTATAAAATTCATGACAAGGAAGTCAGAACCTTTACTAACCAGGAAAAGCAAGAATATCAACTCAACTATAAGGTACGCAATACTTTACTATGTTCAATGACCAGAAATATATATAGCCAAATTTCTTCTTGTGAAGCAGCTAACTGTATATGGAAGAAGTTAGAGGTTACACACTTTGGGACTTCTAAGGTGATTGATACTAGAAGAGATATGCTTAGAGCTGAATATCATGGATTCAATTTTCCTTATGGAGAACCTATCTGTAAAGTTCAACAAAGATTTATGACTATAGTCAATAGTCTGCAGTCTATGGGAGAGAAAGTTTTAGATGATGAAGCTCTTGTGGACAAGATAATTGACATTATGCCCAATGAGTGGGAATCAAAGAGAATAGCTATAGATGAGAACAGGAAGGTCACTCAAATTACTCTTGATGAATTATTTGGAACTCTTCTACAAAATGAAACCAGAATGAAGAGAGATGCTGACAACATCAAGAAGAAGAATGGAAATGGTACTGTTGCTTTTACTATAACTTCAAATCAGATGAAAGCTAAGACTCCTGAGAGAGTAACCAGATCCAAGTCTAAGAAAGTTATTTTTCAATCCGAATCTAGTGAGAGTGAAGTCTCAGAAAATGAATTAGCCAATCTTGCTCGAAGGATGGACAAGATAGCTGTACAGAGAAACTTTCAATCCAAGTATAAGAAAAAGGATAGGAAAAATAAGAAAGATGGAGAAGTTACTTGTTATGAATGTAAGAGAGCTGGACATATTAGACCAGATTGCCCTATGCTCAAAAAGAAAGAAAGGAAGGAAAGACATTCAGATAGGAACAGAAAGAAGTATTATAAAGCTAAAGCTAAGAATGTTCTGAAAGCTAATGACACCTGGAGTGCCTGTGGTAGTGACTCTTCAGATGAATCTTCTGATTATGAATCTTCAAGACAGAAGAATCTTGGTCTTATAGCAAGATTACCTATTGATAATCATTGTCTTATGGCTAAGGTACGAAATGCTGAATCATTGACCAATGTTTCTTTAAATTCTAATGATAGTAAGTATTATAACTCTTCTGATGAAGAATCATCTTCTGACGAGGAAAATACTTTACCTACTTATGAAGAAGTCTCTAGGTTTGCTGAACTTCTTGAGATTGAGAATTCCAAACTCAATAAGAAACTTGATAAGGCAAATTCTAGGAATTCTATTCTTACAAAAGAGATATCAGATCTTTCTAAAGATCTTGATTAGAAAAATTCTTATTTTGAAAGTATTTCAAAAAATCATGAGGAAGTATGTTCTGAGAAGAATAAACTTTCTAAAGGGTTAGAAAAAGTAATTTCTAATAAAAATGTTTTCGAGCCTAACTCTAGTTAGAAAACTAATGATATTAAGGACAAAAACTTGGTTGTAAAACTGAAGTCCGAAATTTTTTCCTTAAAAAAGTGTTTATCAAACTTTACCCATGGTAAAGAAAATTTTGACAAGATGTATTCCCAAATACGACCTTTAAGAAATAAATCCGGATTTGGTTATACCCATGAAAAACCTATTTTCAGTAACAATTATTTTGTTCCTCAAAGTGCCCCATTTTGCACCAAGTGTCAATGTGGTGGTCACTGGGCAAAGAATTGTTCCTTAAACAAAACCCAATCTCTAGGATTTCACAAATCTTAGTTTTCTAAGAAGATGTGGATACCTAAAATTTTATTGTCTGGAAATCTCAGATCCAAGCAAGTTTGGATTCCGAAAATCTAACTTTGTTCTTAATTTCAGGAAAATAAAGAACGTTCCAGCAACAATATATGGTACATGGATAGTGGATGTTCCCGGCACATGACTGGTAACAAAAGTTTTTTTGAAAATATTATCAAAACGAAAGGAGGAAAGGTAACTTTCGGAGAAAATGCAAAGGGAGAGATTGTTGGTATTGGTAATATAGTTCTTTTAGGTAAAACTTTGATTTCAAATGTTCTTTTTGTTAAAGGTCTTAAGCACAACCTCATTATCATAAGTCAGTTATGTGATGAAGGTTACCTTGTGAATTTTAGGAATGATAAGTGCTTAGTTCACAATTCCAAGGAAGAATTTATTCTCTCAGCCAACAGGCAAGAGAATGTTTACACCTTAAACTTAGAAGACCTAAGAAGCCAAGATCTAGCTTGCCTAAGTGCAATAAAAGATCATTCTTGGTTATGGAATAGAAGATTAGGACACTGTAATCTTAGGAACCTATGTAAACTCTCTAAGAAGAAACTTGTTAAGGATCTACCAGAGCTTAGATTTGATTCTTCTAAATTTTGTGATCCTTGTCATTATGGAAAGCAACATAAATCTAGTTTTAAGTTAATCGGTGAAATCTCAACAACCGATGCATTACAGTTAGTGCACATGGATCTTTTTGGTCCAACACAAACTGGAAGTATTGGAGGCAAATATTATGTGTTTGTTCTAGTTGATGATTACACTAGATTTACTTGGGTCTATTTTTTAGCAAAGAAATCTGAAGCTTTTTCTTATTTCAAAAGTTTTAGAGCTCAAGTTAAAAATGAGAAAAACCTTCCATTGAAAACTATTCATAGTGATCATGGAGGAGAATTTCAAAATTCTGATTTTGAAACTTTTTGTAGTAAGAAGGGTATTACTCACAATTTTGCAGCACCTAGAACTCCTCAACAGAATTGTGTAGTTGAAAGAAGAAATAGAATTCTTCAAGAGATAACTAGAACCATGTTGAGTGAATATTCTATTGCTAGACATTTCTGGGCTGAAGCTGTAAGTACTGCTTGTTATACTATAAATCGTGTTTTGATTAGACATTTTCTTAATAAAACTCCTTATGAGTTATGGAATGGTAGAAAACCAAGACATTCCTACTTCAAGGTTTTTGGTTGCAAAGTATTAATTTTGAATACTAAAGATAACTTACATAAATTCGCACCAAAATCAGATGAAGGGATTTTCTTAGGTTATTTCACAACCTCTAAGGCTTATAGAGTTTTTAATAAAAATACTTGTACTGTTGAGGAAACAGTGCATGTGAAATTTGATGAGTCGGATCCTTTTGTTTTTAAACCATCTCAACTTACATCTTCGGATGTGTTTTCAAAAACTGATTGTCAACCTTTGATAGAAGAACCTTTTGATAAGGAAATTGTTCTAGAAGATACTTCTAAGACATTTACCCCAGAAGACTTTCTACCCTTTGTTGATGAACAGGTTTTACAAAACCCAAATCAGGTGTTTCTTAAGAATCATCCCAGTGATAGTATCATTGGTGATGTAAATCAACCTGTAAGGACTAGAAGTTCCTTAAGAAATGAAGTATAACATCTAGCATTTCTTTCCCAATTAGAACCTAAAAGCACATATGAAGCTTTAGGTGATGATGATTGGATCAAAGCAATGCAAGATGAACTAAATGAATTCGAAAGGAATAAAGTCTGGAACTTGGTTGAAAGACCTAAGGAAACTTCTGTTATTGGAGTAAAATGGGTTTTCAGAAATAAATGTGATGAAAATGGAGTCATTGTTAGAAATAAAGCTAGACTTGTTGCTAAAGGCTATAATCAGCAAGAAGAAATAGACTATGAAGAAACCTATGCTCCAGTAGCTAGACTTGAATCTATCCGTATTCTACTTGCCTTTGCAGCATTATTTAATTTCAAACTTTATCAAATGGATGTGAAATGTGCTTTTCTTAACGGTTATGTTCAAGAGGAAGTTTTTGTTGAACAACCTCCTGGCTTTGAAGATACAAAACATCCATATCATGTTTTTAGACTTACCAATGCTTTGTATGGTCTTAAACAAGACCCACGAGCATGGTATGATAGACTTACTGGATTTTTGCTTCAAAATAACTATGTTAAGGGAAATGCAGATCCAACCCTTTTTATAAAGAAAGATAAGAAAAATGTTTTAATTGTTCAAATTTATGTTGATGACATTATATTTGGTTCAACTCAGCAATCTTTGACTGACTCTTTTGCTAGTCTAATGAAATCTGAGTTTGAAATGAGTATGATGGGTGAGTTAACATTTTTCCTTGGTTTTCAAATTTCTCAAAAACCAGAAGGAACCTACATATCTCAACATAAGTATATTAAAGATCGTCTTAAAATGTATGGTTATGACAACACTAAGAGTATAAGTACTCCCATTGGTACCTCAAACTCTTTAGATCTTGATGAAGCTGGGAAACCAGTAGATCAAACATCTTTTAGAGGTATGATAGGAAGTCTACTTTACTTAACAGCTAGTCGACCAGACTTAATGTTTTCAGTATACTTATGTGCAAGATATCAATCCAATCCTAAGGAGTCTCACTTAAAGGCAGTAAAAAGAATTTTTCGCTACCTTAAGGGAACCATGGATCTAGGATTATTTTATACTTCTGGAAATGATTTTGTTCTAAAAAGCTTTTCTGATGCTGACTTTGGTGGAAGTAGAATGGATAGAAAAAGTACATCCGGAACTTGGAATTTCTTAGGAGATTCATTAGTTTCTTGGTCCTGCATGAAGAAACATTCTGTAGCACTTTCCACTGCTGAAGCTGAATATGTAGCAGCTGGAAGTTGTTGTGCACAAGTGTTGTGGATGCAACACACACTCACAGACTATGGCCTCAGTTTTACTAAAACTCAAATTTTGTGTGATAACACAAGTGCCATTTCCCTTAGTAAGAACCATGCACATCACTCCCGTGCAAAACACATAGATATTAGGCATCACTTTCTTAGGGATCACACACTTAAAGGAGATATTATTCTTCAGTTTATCGGAACGCAAGATCAACTTGCTGATATTTTCACAAAATCTTTGCCTTCTGATAGATATGAATATATTAAACAGAAGTTAGGAATGATAACCGTAAGGTAATCTTCCTTAATTAACATTCTGTTGAAAAAGTCTCCTTACAGTAATAAACTTCTTTTTATAGGGGGAGTACATTTGATTGTTTGGTTAACAAAGTTTTTCAAAATTTGTTATCAAAACTTTTCGGAACGAAGATTTCCGGAATGGAACTTCCGGAACTACAATTATCCAGAATGGATATTTTTGCACAGAATACTCCTGGAATAGAAGTATTCGTATTGAAAATTTCCGGAATGGAAAATTTCGTACTGGTACATTCATAACCAGATATTCGTACCAAGTTTTTTCTTTTTCGTATTGAGTTTTTCATATTTAGTTTTTCGTATTGAGTTTTTCATATTTAGTTTTTCGTATTGAGTTTTTCGTAGTCATCTTTATATTACCCATTATGAATAACTTTCCTAAGCTAATCCGAAAGGTATGATTTCCTTACTAAAGTTTTCGTAATCATATTTTACTTGCTGGCAGTTTCTTTTGTTTTGTTTTTGGATTTTAGATTTCTTAATTCTTTGTTTTAATAAAACCTCAAAAAGATCGGATTCGAATTTTCAACCGTCAGATCTGATCACAGCTCATTCCAACCGTTAGATCAACTATGGAATGTGAACCGTCATCCCATTGCCTATATAAAGGGGACCTAAATTCTAGTCCCACATCGGTTTCAAGCTTTCGCGTGCTGAAGCTCGGCCCCTCTGATTTAAGGCCGTTCCGAATTTCAGTCTTCTCCGTTCCGAACTTCCCAGAGAACTTCTAATCCGAATTTCTGCAGAATTAGCATCTCAAGAAATGTCTTCAACCAAGCCTATTTCTCAGTGGTTAGTTTACAGAGAAAGGTTAGTTCATCCGATTTTCTTCAACAACTACGATTCTATCATCTCAAAGAACATCAAGTTGAATGTCTGGGAGGATATTGCGGTATCTAAAACCGGGAACCAAGATGAAGTATATTCTGATTTACTTATCGAATTTTATGAATCAGTTTCTTTCTTTAAGGAAGATGACAGAGAGAAGTTTTCTTTCAAATCGTATGGAAATACATATAAACTTTCTTACACCAAGGTTGCAAGCTTGGTAGGATTATCTTATGAAGGAGAAGCCGAGTTTATTTCGCACGTGTTGCCAGACTCTATGGGTAGTTTCAACAAGGAAAAGGCCTTAGAAACTCTCGGATTGGCTGATGACAAGGCTCCGAAGATTGAAACTCTATCAACAAACTTCCGGATTCTGGAATTATGGGTGCAAGGACTTATCGTACCGAGAAAAGGAGATAAGGACAGCTTGAAGAAAAGTGAGATCTATATCTTATATTTCCTGATAAATCTAAGGAAGTTTAACTTGATGAAGCATATTATTCTTAATATTGAAAATTTGAAGAAGGGGAATCTGAGAGCTCATATTATTATGTATCCAGCAATCCTCTCCAAGTTGATTGTTCGATGATTTGAGTCTTTCAAGGAGGCTTGCAAATCTAAGCTGAGAGTTTGCAAAATCATGCTGCTCAGCGATGGCACGCTTAAAAGAATGAATATAGATTTTGACAAGAAGTCTGGAAAGATTATTGATCTACCTCCTCAAGAAGAAGTGGCTCCGAAAGTTGCTGATCCGGAATCATCTAAGCCAGTAAGAAAGAGAAAGCTGAAAGAAGTGGAAGAACAAGCAGAAAATCCTAAGTCTAAGGAAGTCCATTCCACACCTCCAAAGCCTAAGAAGAAGAAGACCTATCCTGATGAGGATGTTACAAAGTGGAGAGCTGACAAAGAGAAGAGGAAAGAAGGGGATCCGCAGTTCGGACTGGACCCTGTAGAGGCTAAAGCTTTGAAGGAGAAAACTGCTGATGAGCTTGAGAAACAAGCTAAGGAAAAGAAGCTTAAGAAGAAAATTTCAGAAGCTGAGGCAGTCCAAGCGTTGTTGAAGTTCAATGAAATGGTTTCAGCAACAATTCCAGTTCCGAGATCATTCTCCCTGGAATCTCTACCTGAGACTCCAGGAAGAAATCTCGTTGCTCCGGAACAAGCTGTTGCTACTAATACTGAGGAAGTAGAGCAAGTGGAACAAGTTGAAGAGGCTGCTGAAGGAAGTGGTGAGACATGAGATGTGCTAAAACAAGTAGATGAGTACAAGGGAACTCCTTCGGAACACTTATCGCTCCGAACTTCTGAAGCTGAATCTTCGAAACTTGTTACTCCTGCAATGGAAGAAGAGAAAGGGGAAGAAGAAGTTGCCTATCATGGAGAAGAAGAACAACTTTTACGTGATATTGCTCAGATGGAAAATGTAGAGGTTGGTGTTCAGGAAGTTGCTGATGAGGAATATTTTATTGTACAAGATTCTGACAGTGAGAAGAGAACTCCAGAACAGGTTTCAATTACGAAACAAGATAAGGGGAAACAAATTCTTGCTGATACTCCGAGTTCAGAAAAGAGGATGAGAAAGGAAGCTGGTAGTTCTTCTAAGAGAAAGTTGGAGATTATTTAGGAAGAAAACTCTCCGAGCAAGATTTCAGATTTGGAGTCATCTTCGTTGGGGCATGACTTTGTTGTTCAGTCTTTGAAAAAGTTAGTGGGAACCACTCCGAACTTCTCAAGTATTGATTCACGATGCCAGATGCTCTAACATGCATTGAATCAGAAAACAGACTCTGTATCCATGGTTATGGATAAGTGTGTTAAGATTGAAGCCCAGTTCAAAAACTTCTTTATTGGTTACGAAGCTCATAAAAGATCTTGCAAGAGGATGACAAGCTGGTCTAAGAAGACTGTGGAAGAGATGAGGCTTTTCGATGAGTTTCAAGATAATGTTAAGGATGCCTTTGAGACTAAGGGAAAGAAGATTAATGAACTGACTGCATCCTTTGAAGAGAAGTTGATAGAGGAAAAGAACTTTCGGATTCAGGAAGTGAGAGATTTGAATGGAAAGCTCAATTCTGTTTCTCAAAATTGGAAATTTGAAAGGGATCATCGGATTGATTTTGAAGAGAGGATGAAGGCTCGGGAAGAGAAAATGAAAGCTCAGGAAGAAATGTTGAAGGCTCAGGGAGAAATAATTGAAGCTCAATCCGCAAGAATAGTGGTCTTAGAGAAGCTAGCTGAAGAAGATCATAAAGACCTCAAGAAAATCAAGACTATTCTAAAGGGCCTCATGTCTAAGGAAAAAGATCCGAAATAACCCAATCCGATCTTTTTGTTGTATTTTTTTGTTGTTGCTGAGATTACAAATTTTAATAAAAATTGTGTCTCTTGTTTCTTTTTGTTGTAATTACTAATATCTCAGGTACTTTCTTAAGTTTTTCCATTCCTTACAATTCTTTTTGAAAATCACAAAGGGGGAGAAGGAAAAGATCCGTAAGAAAAAGAAGAACTCTAATAAGAGTTTATCAAAGGGGGAGAAAGAAAAATTCCCAAGAAAAATAACTCTAATAAGAGTTTGTTAAGGGGGAGATTTTTCTTAAAGAATACTTTCTTTTCTATCACTCCAGAAATCTGAATACGATCCTTAGAGTTTCAAAGCCTAAGGGGGAGTTAGACGTATTCATCAATATCTCTAAAATAAAGGGAGATAAGCCTTAATGTTTTTTTCTTTCTTCTTAGAATAGTTTTTTTTCGTAAGGATGTTTGTGCTTTCCAAAAAGGGGGAGATTGTTGAGTCAATAAGGTTTTCCTTATGACTTTTCCATTCCTTCTTGTTTTGAAAATCACAAACACCTTATCTTTAAGAAAATTGCTTTCTTAAGGAAAATTGCTTTTATAAGGAAAATTGTTTTATTAAGTAAATTTTATTTCTTAAGAAAAATCGCTTTTATATGTAAATTTGTTTTCTTAAGGAAAATCTCTTTTATAAGAAAAATTATCCTTATCATATTTTCATTCATATTTTTCTTAAGTATGAGATTCAGATTCATTTTCTCGGAATCATTAAAACTTTGATATAAAGCATTCTGTTTAGTATTCGGATTCTGGATAAAGAACTATAAGGAAGTCTCATTCCGATTTTCGGATATGATCTCTGACTAAGTTCTATTCCAGGTTCAGGATACGAATTCTGAAGAAGAATTCTCATTACGAATTCTGAAGAAGAATTCTCATTACGAATTCTAAAGAAGAATTCTCATTACGAATTCTAATGAAGAAATTTCATTCCAAATTCTCATTACGAATTCTGAAGAAGAATTCTCATTACGAATTCTAATGAAGAAATCTCATTCCGAATTCTCATTATGAATTCTGATGATGAATTCTTATTATGAATTCTGATGACGAATTCTCATTACGAATTCTGATGACGAATTCTCATTACGAATTCTGATGATGAATTCTCATTACGATTTCTGATGACGAATTCCTATTCCGAATTCTCATTCCGAATTCATCTATTAAACAGAATCTGATTATCATTGCTTTATACACTCTGAATTTATTCACTCCGAACCTTCACTCCGAAGTTTTCATTCTGAACCTTTATGTTAGAGTTTAAAACGATGTCGTACATTTTGTTACACATGTTTTGTTATAAAATGATGTCGTCTGTTTTGTTATAAACTAACCGTTGTCTAAGTGACACGTGTACAGGTCCCTCCGATCTTTAAGGAAAATATGACCGTTGGAGAAGGAGCCGACCTTACCTATAAATAGGAGCTCATTTGAAAGAGCTCGTGGTTGTTGAAAAAACGACTGAGTTTTGTGCCTACATGCTGTTGAAGTGAATTCTAGAGAGAGAGAGGCTCTTATTAACTCTCAAAGCTTCGTGTGACTCCGAATGTTGGTGATTACATTCGAGGGCTTCCGGGGATAGGAAGAAAGAGGTGCCGACTACCTAAAAGTTCGAGCGCTTCCTTGCTGAGGAGGACAGAGGTTGCCAACTACCTTGAAGTTGAGGGCTTGCGGGGATAGCAAGACAGAGACTCCGATCTTCGTATCGAGGGCTTACCCTGGTGTGGGTAAGACAAATTTGCTTGAAAGTATAAATCAAGGGACCTTTATCCAAGGTTGTTGGATACCCTTCTATTTGGGTTAAAAGACTATTATCTTGTTACTAGTAGTTTTACTACTTGTTTTTATTCCGCTGAAATTTGTATCTTAAGGAAAGTATAACTTTCTTATACTTCCTTACTTACTCTAATTCATTTAGATTGTATATGCTTTAAGGTATAATCTCATATTGTAACTTTTGTTAAGTTTCAAATTCCGGAACCATATTTCCGGAACCTACTTTTGGAATCTCTTTCCAAGTTTAGTTCGGTGTTAGAGGTGTTGTGAATTTACTTAGTTTAACTTTGTTAAACTTAGCCCTTTCCTTTTCTTAAGGAAACTTTAGTTATTCATAACTAACTTTAAAGGTTCCAAAGGAATTTTTAAAGTATACAATTCACCCCCCCTCTTGTATATTGAGCATCTCATATTATATTTCGATCCTACACTCAGCGGATGGGGCCCATGCAAGCGGCGTGCCCAACGGAAAGGGCGCGGCCCATGACGACAGCATGGAGGACCTACAACACCACGTGGATCCGCATTGGGACAACCCCTATGGTTGGACCATTGGATGTGTCTTTGCACCACGTCATCCATAACCGGAGGCACCTCGTTTGTATGTCTCTGTTGGCCTGTGCCACTAGGCAGGATGCAATGACAGGTTGGCCCAACGGCCTAACCTATGGCCCATCCGGGTCATACCGGGACTAGTTGGCCTAGTGGACTTGGGTCAGGTCAGACCCGAGGTAGGCCGGATTGACCTAGGTCGATCTGAGTCAGGCTAGTCTGAACGAGGCGAACCGGACCAGGACCCATTACCGTCATGTTTCACCAAACGAGCCCTAACTTCTAAAACATACAACTTTTTGAAGAACCGTCTATGACATCAGAATCCATAGAACAAGGAGGTCCTTTTTTAGACACTCCATATGGGTTTTGAAGAATGTTGGGGCATGATGGCGTTGGATCTAATACGAATACAACCGGGACCTCGTCACTAAAATGCATGCATCCTACAAATCATGCATCCGAATGACGAGATGTTTGCAGCATTGGGACTCTATTGAGCAGAATAATCTTTTGTAATACTTTGGGGGTACATACATTGATATCAAGAAGTGGTGAGTGGATTGAGAATTGGTCCTCCCAAGAATAGTACATATTGAACCCTACAGTTGGCTCAGACCTAAAGACTGGTTGACGATCAGCCCAATGGGAAGCGACTCGGTGTGACCCAGTAAGTTCATGGTAAAGAGCGACACTATGTGACCTGGTAGACCCATGGTACTCGACAGGAGGAATACCTCAGTTCGACCGTGGTGGGAAGTGTCTTTTTGTGGCCCGGAATACCCCTAGTTGGAAGCTGCTCTATGCGACCTGACATGCCCATGGTACCCATAATGTATGGGTACAACAATAGTTTAAAGATAGTGGGAAGAGGATCTGTGTAAACCAAAAGGACAACTGCACTCAATAGTGGAGAAGTTCCCCAGTAACCGAGGAGGTTGATTATATGATAACCCTTCTAACCTTGACCTAAAGTGAAACTTGGTGTGAGCCGACCTGTGTTGTGTAATTTTGATTCAATAATTGTGGTTTTCCCTTTCTGGAACACTAGGAGACCATTGGGGGACTCGAGTTCCCTACTATGTATTATTATAATAACACCATTATGGGATTCTCCCACTCTTTGTTGAGTCTAGTGTAGATGATGTACATCATTGATTGAGTCCGCGGTAGCTATGATTTGATGGCTTTGGGAGCTATAACTTTTTGGGGTGACATGATGCTGGGTCTACAGATCATGAGTTGTACTGACCCTTCAGGTAGGATCTATGGTGGACGACCCCAGAGCTGCCTTTCAATTTTAGTTCTTTTGAACATTTTCAGTTGTACAAGTACTTTTTCCAGTTGGGGTTGTATTCCGGCCCCTTTTTAATTTCAGCACTCTTTACTATAGCTGTTTACTTCACGTTTGGTTTTACTGCATTCTAGTGTGTGTATTTGCCTCCTGTTGCGTTGTACTCTCTATGTTTGTATAGGTTTAAAGGAAAAGTCTTCACATTTTAGGGATAATCCTTTCTAGTGCTCATCTCCATCCACTATCCTATAGAAGGCGGGCTAGGGGCAGTCAGGACATGGACCCCGAAGGACGGGGCGTGACAATTTATAAGTTATATTGTTTATGAATTTGATTTATTGTTAAATATATTATCAATTAGTTGGAAATACAATGATATGTGGGGCCCAAAATTATATCTCCAATGAAGAATTAATGGGTATCATGAGACCAAAAAATTAAACCAAATTAATTTATTGTGTTTATAGTGTATAATTACCCCTCAAATTAACTATATTTGTATAAGTCATAGTTGGTAATGATATCATGATTTCATACAAAATGACATCCAACATCAATCATTTCAATTAGTAAGAATATAGTTATTATAATCAACTACACTTGTTCTTGAAAAGAATCTATAAATACAATTTATTATCTTGTTAATAATTAAATGGAATGTAATTTTAGTTATTTACCCATTAAAATTTATTATGTTTTATTTATTCATGATATATTATGACATATGAAACCATTTCTTAGTGTTTTATATAAAACATAAATTTTTTTCATTACCCTTGATATGAAGAATGAATATATTAATCTTTTAGATGATGGTGAATTATTACTATTAACATGTTTTATATTTTAAATAAATTTTAAAAGTGGGAATTGTGTATTTATCTTGTTCATTAGGACAACTAATGTACTCAGTCCTAGATGAGTTGATAACTTGTTTTATAAGCTAATGTCATAATGTTACCATTAGTTGTAAACTCCTGGAGTTGTTGTGGTTTTATTCTATGGTACATGGTACACAATAAATTACTGAATTGTGCCCATTATATAACTATGAAATCAATGGTTAAATGAAAATAACATATGAAAATAACATGTGTTAGACCAAAACAAAATACAACTAACACACTCCTTAATATCTCGTGTTCACATATGAATCATTATGTTATATGAATGTATTAAACTCACTCATAACAAACACCATTGGATTGAATATTCATATTTCATGTCTATAAGAATATACAATGAAATATTAACCGCGGGAAAATAAACCACCGTAAAATATACATTTATCACAAACAAGCCCGAGTAATTCCAATTCTAGACACCTGAGTCTTCCCATAGATGATTCAAAAGGGAATTCTTAATGCCCTTTTTATAGAAATAGGCCCTCGAGCATTAAATATTAAAATTGTGAGTTATTTATTCACAAAAAGACAACCAATAAATAATTTGAATATAATTCTATGAATGATTACAATTATATATATTATACGAAATGGGATATGAATAATACCCATAAACTATAAGGGAAATCCCAAAATAGTTACCCATGAATTTATATAACCAATAAAACCTCATCTCCATGTCGTATTTTGGTCTACATAACACTATGATACCAAAACACTCCCACAACATACTTACATAAATACCATCTTCAACCATGCATTATCATTCCTTTACCTTTTTTATAAGCAATGTTTATGTATACACAACCAAACAATATATAGGGTTTGAGAAATAAAGGTATATTATATCCCATTGTGTTTTATAGAAGAAATAGTTACAAATCAAATCCATTATTCTTGGTTAAATAAATAAAACTAACGAGCTATAGATTTTCAATGTTTTAATATATTCTGTAGATCCACTATGTTTTTTATTATTTTTATTTTATCCAAAAATATATAAATTTCAATGGATTTTACGAAATCGTAAAAATGATTAAAATAAACTATCTAAAAGTAACACCTTAGAAACTAGTCAAAGGTTTTGTTAGTTTTGTGAAATAATGAATCCTTGTATCCTAATGACAATATACATTGGTTTGAAGAAACCCATAAAACACCATTGTAAGAACCATAATTTTCATAAAGGTGTTTATCAATTAATTTCATTGTTGATTCCATTCCTTTGTCTTTATTAATTTCATAAATTTCATAGATTTCAAGCTGGTAGTATGTGGGGATTTTTTGGAGCACAGTTATCTGACATATATAGAAAACAAGATAGCATAACAGTAGGAACACAATTAGTGAATAACTATGAACATAAAATAATGAATCCCGGTTAGGGTTCCACATAGTTTGTATACATCATTAATGGGGTGATAGTTTCCAATGGGGAAGAGGTATAATATTAATAGGATTTTTCTAACAGTGTGTTATAGGCCATGTGGGGTTTAATCTTATGCAAGTGGGGTTTTCATAGTTTGTGAATGGTTTGGAAAAATGTTTGACTGCATTAAATTGGAAGAATTAACTGTTCCACACTTTATATTTAACTCTCCATTCATTTTTTTCATTTATACACACGAAACATGTCTCATTATCCCATGTTTATCTCAAATAATATTACAGTTAACAATTATCATTTATCATCCATCCATACTCGAATTCGACTACTATTTTTCACACTGGATCACCACCTCTATGATCTTCCAGGAATTATCTCATTTTTTTTCTTCTTATAAATGAGATTATTCTAATGTGATATGATATTCTCCATTTTCATGGTTTCTATATATTCTTCAATTTTGATCTTTTTTTCATTGAACCAATGGTTTATACAATACTAACATTCCAAAATTGGATTATGGTATATAGTATTTATCTTTTCTCATATGATTCATTTAAAAAACGTCTCTCAGTATTTTTCCATGGACAGGGACCTTAAATAATTACATTTGGATTAAATTATAATCCGTTAATTAAATGTTGTAACTAGTTTAGATAGACATGTATCACCAAGTCATGGTTTGAGTTTTTCAACATGAACCCTGGCCACCCATGTGGTGTGTTATTTTTTCTTCCCAATGTTGAAACTACACATTTATGTGTTTGATCTTCCCAAAATTTTTGTAGGAGCGTATTTAATTTAATGAATTATTTATAGATGATTATTACTCCCTTTTTATGTTATTGATGTTCAATAAAAATAATATATGTTATTATTATGATTAAATGATAATGTAGAATGAGATGTATAATTCCATTTATTCTTACTCTTTCTTCTAATAGTTTTAATTTTACATGGAGGATTTTATTGCCCATTATGTTTAAAAATACAATCAATGTCGTACATATCAGTATGGAATTGGATTCTTCTGAAGGTATGGAATTAGATTCAGTTGAGTATGGCCCTGACTAGAGAATCAATTAGTGGAACCTGCGATCCTTATGTATGATTGTTAAAATATGGAAATGATTATAGGCATGATGTATGCAACTTTAGAAAAATAGAAAGAAATATTTTTCATATTTTACTAACATTGAAATCATGGAATGGAACTAGTTAAATTTTTATACATTAAATATCACAATATAGTTTTCCCTAGTTATATGCCTTGGGACATATCCCACGAAGGTCTTATAATCATTACACATTTTTTGTATGGTAAGATAGTAACTATATGTTATTGAAAACTAATATATATATATATATATATATATTCACACCAGATAAAGAATTATCATATTAAAAATTTTGGTCCTTTTATTTTTAATCTATTATTTACTGAAAACATAAATTAATGTACCTAATCATAGATATTTTTCAAATCAAAAGGATATATTATTATTGACGTCATTGGTAGTGTGTTACTATGTTTAACACACAACATTTTCATGTCATGGAGTGGTACCTAGAAATAATTAATTGATGTGTGTATGGATAGGGAATTGTTTTGGTTTGCTGATGCATTATTGATTGTAACATTAGAGTTGGTGAAAATTGGAATGAGATATAACTCATGATGCTATATGGAAATAGTATTTTTTTCTTTTTGGTTTATTTTGATATACATGTAATAATGTTTCTATTATTCAATTTTGTTTTCTATTTTCTATTGCTCCATCCCATATTCATCATTTTTATATATGATAATGTGTATTACTTATGATGATTTTATATTTTTATCAACAAGATGATTTACACAGTTTGTGGTAGTTATCATTTATTATATATCCATAATATTCAGTATATTACTGTAGTATGTGAATCTGATTATATGGCTATATTATCCCCAATATACCCTTTTAATAATTTCCTCTAGCTGGCATCCTATGGAATATGGGGGGAATTATAGTGGCAATTTTTTCTAATATGTTTAGTTTTATATAATTGAATATGGTCTCTGACCTTACAAATATGTAAAATAGATTTATATAGGAAAAAGTTTAATCCTTGGACCAAAATGAAAATGAATAATTGATTATCAATCATTTTATGCACCTTTAAGGGTAACTATTTCTTACATTTTTTCATTCCTAGTAGATTACATTTCCAGAAAACATGATACTTGTTTTATGTTCATGGAGTGGTATAAGTGTTAGGAATAATATGGTATTGGTGTAAAAGGTTGATAAATAATTTTTTATATTTTTGTATGCATCAACATGTATCTAGTTACACAATATATGATGATGATGGAACCTTAAATAGGCAATTATTATTTGTTTAAGTAATGTTACTTGTCTTTTAAAGAAAGAAATATTTTTTGATTCTGAATTCATGACTGTCATTTGAAATCTATTGTGTGAATGACAATTAAATTCTAATGTGTTAATGTAACACTTTATATTATGATTAAAAATTACTTTAAAAAGTAGTCCTATGCTACCTTTTACTATTATCTGTTTAACAAATGGGTCTATAAAATTTTAAATGAACTACCAATGATAATTTATAATGAATGTACATGAATTATTTTTAAGTGGTACATTAGTCAACTGGTTTTTAATGTAAACTCCAAAACTGATATGAGTTAAATTCTATCATGGTCTTATTTTTTTTATTTTTATAATTAAAACATAATTCATGTTTTTCTATATATAATGAAATTAAAAATACATATATCGAGATCAATAATGAGGAAAATATAGATTGTCCAAGGCCTGATCTATGTAGTGGGATATAGGCAATGTCACATGTGTTCATTATAATCATTCCTCCCACCGTGTCCTGGCATTAGGATCAATAAAATGAAAGTGAATTTTAAATAGGTAAATATTATGATTCCTTTTATAGTGTATGAGATGTAATAATTTTTATAACGTGTCTAATGAATTCACATGGAATTTTTACAACTATCCTAGTATGAAAACCTCGAGTAGTGCTCAAAAATGGTGGTGAGAACCATTCAGTAGAGGTGGTGGGGAATTAGTCACCAGTGTTTCCTGCATTCATTCCACCTATGGAAACCCATGAAAGTCAATATATGGGAGATGATCCTCCGATTAAAGGGGTTTTATGTGGCATATTCATACTATATGGGGATCTCTATGTCCATCCCCTTCTATGGAAGAGTTGATGTGGGATTTTCTGTAGTATAATCCCACTACATTTTTTGTGGATGGTTATTCTTAGGATGTAGAGTACTTGGTTGTAGCCATTACAACATTATAAAATAACTAGGATATTCCTCATTATAGGAGACTGAATTTATCAAATTATATTCATAGATAATTTTCAAAACATTGGTGGGATTTTTTCTCTCTGGTCAGATTGGGATGGTTTTTAGGTATCCTTCTATGAAAATATTTTCTTTATGTTTTTTAGGGATGATAATTATTGGAAATTCCTTAACATGTAACATGGTTCAATTTTGTTTTTTGATTATTATGCATGTTTTATTGAGAATTATACTTTTTTCCTATCTATAATTCTTATGATCAATCAAAATAGATATGTTTTGTGGATGGGTTACGAAATACTTTTTTTCATAGTAGATTTTTTTTAATTTACTACCATGTGGTAAATAGTAGTAAAATATAATTATAATAAACACAACATGACAGAATATGTATGTATGGATTATAGTGGAGTAGTTCCATTATTCTATAGTGTCGTATCATGTCAGATAAAGTATTAATTTGAGAGCTCTCAAGCAGGAAGAACCAATTTTAATGAACATAATGGGGGCTATTTTTCATTCATCAGTGCAGAAAAAATGTTTTTATGATACCTCATGGTTAGGGGTACAAATTTGAGTGTGAATACGACTAATGTATGGGCCATTAATATAATTTCTTCAAGATCTTATCCTTATTCGCCATTAAGGGATGATTAGTACTGACTCCAAATCATGTAGTGAGACCTGCAACCCTAGGTCAGGAATGAGGTTGTAGTTATATCAACCGGTTATAATGAGGACATGGATAAGGCTTGGGGATCCAGAAACTAGTTTCTCTACATAATCGTGAGTGGTAATATACAATATGTTCATGATGAATCTTAGTGATGTAAAGGGTAATTGTTTATGTAGTGCCACATGTGAAAGGGGAGTATACCAAATAATTTATACAGATCAAGGTTTGTTTTATGCAGTATCTACCCAGGTTTCAATTTTTATTGACATAGGGGATTGAAATTATTTAATCTATTTTTCTATCATGGATGGCCCCATGCTCAAAATTCATTGTGTCAATGTGGTGATGACCCTAGAAAATATTGTTGGTATCTCATCAGAGAGTTCACTATAATTTTTGGATTTCCCCCTTCAAATATATGGTCATCACTTATTATGGATCATTTTTTTCCTCTAGATTGCATTGGTTAATGTCATCCAGGTGATATACTATATGATTCCTCATCATGCATATTTGGATTTCCATAACAAGACGTTATTTTTCACATCAACGTACGGATGTACATATATTAATAATGGTAAATTTTATTTCTAAGAATGTTGGGCTATACTAGAGCATCAACATCTAGGTGGAGCTATATACATGATTTCTATTTACCATATGGATTGTTATGGAATATAATAATATTAATTCACGATTTAATTTTTTCACTTCATGGATGGATTATCAAAATATTTTTCTGGATTATCTCTTAAGGTATAGGTGGAGTTCAATATTGAGTTGGTTCTAAGAGCATACCCAATGTCCACATCTCTCTATATGATTTAATCTATAGGTATATAGAAGCTTCATACCAATATAAAGGATGTAGAATCAAAGGGTTTTATATATCCTATTACTTCACCATGGTGTTCAATAGTCCCATTCACTATTACGGTGTATACGACCATTATGATTTTTATAGATAATTTTAATTATTAATAGCTTAGTATGTAGTACTGATACACTTTTCCTTATAGATATTTCATCATTAATTTACACCAATCATCATTGGTTTTTTATAATATTGAATTGAGGTCAGAATATCAACACATACTTGTTTCACCATTAGGAATTCCTCATTAAGTCATCCATAAAAGGTATGATCTTTACGAGTATATAGTTATTTTATTAGTTTTCATAAAATAACTAAACTCTTTCTTGTATCTGATTCATCGAGTAATCCGCGAATTTTTTATTCATTAGTGAAAAAAAATTGTCTGACATCATAGTGAATTGTATTACTTATTATAACCTTGAAAAAAACATATGTTTGTTCCGAATTCACTAAGAGAGAATAAGTTTGATACTAATATAACTGCATGAAACTTTTGTAATAGTAATGTGAACATCCTAGGTCATATTATCCTAATGGAATGTGTAACATCCCAACCATTATCAGATATGGAACGTTTTTAATTTATTGTTGTTTAATTATTTAAGATACCAGGTCATGCATTTTCAGACCTCGTTGCGGGTCCAATGCATCTTTTTAATTAATTCAAATAACAATATTTATTTTATGATAAATGTTATGTGACACATTAGTGCCATGTTTAGGGTTAAAATAATTAATTAATGTTTGAAAAAAATAAGATATTTAAAGATAATTGTAAATAATGTAATAATGGATAAAATGAATTGTTGAAATAAAATTAAAAGGGGGTTCGAGAAAAAGAAAAATAACTAAAATGGGAGATTTACATATTTATTTAGTTCTATTTTTGTGTCCATTCCATTATTTTATTCTATTTTACTTTTCCTTTTATTTTCTATTTTTTCTTTTATTTTTCTCTTATTTGTTTCTCATATTTTTTATTCATATCTTTCTTTTTTCCTCTCTTTCGCTTCTCCTCTCCCTTATATCACACTCGCCCTCTCCCCAAGGTGGAAAAGCAACCAAGAGAAACTTTGGATGATTGTCTCTCCTTCGTCCGTCATAAAATTTATTTATCGTTAGTTGTAAGGTAATCCTTAGGGAAAGGATAACCTTGTGAAATTGAAATCATATGTTTTCGTTGATTGTCCTGTGCACTATCCATCACCGAAGGAATTTACCATATTTTTGATTTTTTTCTAATATTATCCATTTTCTTTTCCATCAGGTAAAATCAAAGACTATTGAGGATTTTAAAATAATTTATGATTACAAGGTAGGGATTCAATTACCTTTCCATCTGTTTCGTTGCGATTTATAAAAATGAACTGTTATGTCATTAGTCGGTGCCTACATGCTATGTGTAATATCACTATTTTTCATTAATTCAATTGTTTCGTCTAATTATAGTAGTCTTAATTATATAAAATTTATTTTACTAAATTTTTGAAACAAGGTCGGACACCCCTTTGGGAGTGATGACATGGTTGTTATATTTTTTTGTTAGCCAGGTTTTAAATTAATTAATTTATGGTGTTATGCAACCCATTTTTTATGTGTAGCTAAATTAATTAATTAATTTTCCTTTAAAAAGAACATTGAATTATTGGATAATTAGTAATTGTTTGTGATAAACTATTTATTTATATAATAAGTGCATTATCTGCTTATGTTGATACAATACCTTTCCTTGTTAAGTTGTTATATTGCTATGTTAAATTTAAAACTTGTGATTCACAGGTTTATCTGGTTAGTTTTCAAGCTACAATTTCATAGGCTAATTATTTCATATCTACTGTTGTGAAAACATTAATAAAATTCAATATAGGGAATGTAGGTCGGTCTCGTATTAAGCGTGGTGCACAGTTAAGCGTGCACCTTCTTTTTTGGGAGCTTACTTGATTAAAACTCTACAGTTAAGCATTCCTGACCTGGAGTAGTGATCAGGATGGGTGACCTTCTGGGAATCTTCCTAGGGTGTGTGTGAGTGATGAAAAATCACACTGGAAAGGACAAGTGTTGGCCTCTTGGGACAGTAATTGGTCAGATGACACGTTAAGGCATGTTGGTAGACCCTTGGGTCGGGACCACTTGTCTTTAGGGAAATTGATGGTACCGGGTGGGCCAGGACCCGATGACCATGTTATGGCGGGGTGCTTGTACAGTCATCAGGACCCAGTTGACGAATTATTTATAATGTAACAGTCTATCCCACGATCATGCTATTTTCTGCATTGGGCCTAGCCCGTACAGTTTTGTTTTCCCTAGGTTTTGGCCCTCACACACCCCCAGGAAAAAGCCTAAGGATTGGAGAGATATCGACAACAGCTTATAAATGGGTGTATCATGCTATTTCTCCCTTGATGTGGGATTTCTATAACACCCACTAGAAAGTCCCAACTTCTTCTATGGAACATCAAATGGACACTTGCTTTGATACCATTTGTTACGGCCCAGTCCAGCCCACGATCATGATATTATTCCTCTTTGGGCCTATCCTGTAGAGTTTTGTTTTCCCTGGGCTTGACCAGCAAGGACACTCCAAGAAAAGGCCTCATGATGGGATATTTATCCAAACCACTTTATAAAGGGGTGCTTCGTGCTCCTCCTCCTTTGATATGTAATTTCCATAACCTAATCCCTTGAAGGGCCTCACGTCCTTGTTGGCACATAAAATTGACACTAGTAATGATACCATTTTTAACATCCATTTCCAGCCCACGATCATGATATTTTCTGCATTGGGAATAGCCCACACTGTTTTGTTTTCCATGGGTTCTCGCCCACAGACACCCCCGACGAAAAGGCCTTATGATGTGAGAGGTATCCACACCACCTTATAAAGGGTTGAATCATGATGTTTCTCCTTCGATGTGGGACTTCCATAACCGGTTATGGCACTCCCACATCGAAGGCGGAGGATCGCGAAGGAAACCTTTATAAGGTGGTGTGGATACCTCTCCCATAATGAGGCATTTTCCTAGTGGTGTCTTAAGGCCAGAACCCAGGGAAAACAAAACTGTGCAGGTTAGGCCCAAAGAGGAAGATATCATGATCATGTGATGTACTAGGCTGTTACAAATGGTATCATAGCTAGTGTCTATTTGATGTGCTAGCGGGGAAATTGGGCCCTTATAGGGTGTGGGATATAGAAATCCCACAATGATGGAGGAGGAGCATGAAGAACCCCATTATAATACAAATGAGTGACAATAGTACATAAAGGTCCCATCGAGATTTATACATTGGAAAAGTGAATATGCGAGCCTCAAATGACCCTTGAAACATTTTTTCGAGATTGGAACGGACTCATGGTAATGCCATGCATCGTACGACACATGGCCTTTAGAAATATTTCCTTGGATGGGCACAGTGGTCTTGGATAAATTGTAAGATTGTCATTATAGATACATTTATGATGAAGTCAGACTCCAAATATCAACTTTAAACTTAATAATGATTCACTTATTGTTTATATTAATTTCATTTGAGCCTATAGAGTTTTTCAATGTTATTTTGGAAGGTTGAAACACACATAGTTGATACATTACTTATACCCCAAGTCAAATAAGAATCTTGTGGTATAACTCTTCCTTATTTTAAATTTAATTTCTAGGTTTTATATATATGTTTATGTGGATTCTGCTGACAGGTACTCTTTCAGACATTCTTCTTAGGATGAAGAATGTGATTAGGAACGGTTGTTGTTGGGAACCTGGAATGAGTTATTCATTCCATTGCATATAATTAATTATTTTAAATTATTATATAATGGCATAATACATTTATCATTGTTGGAAATCTAATGGTTTAGACACCGTGAGTTCCAGCCTACATGGATTTTATCTCACACCCTGCTTGGGTGTCATTGATACCAGAAAAGATTACATTCTTGAAGGTACTGACAAAGGGAAGTGTGCAGCTTTTGACGCTTGATTGTTTCATGCCACATAAAATGGAGACTGGGGTATAAGGCTGAGACTTGCTCGTGATGAAGTTGTTTCATTGTTTATTTTATTTTGTTGATATTATTCTTGTATTTTTTTCTATACTTTAGGTTTAGACAGACATCATTACATGACATTGTTTTGTGATCTTCCACACTTGATTATTATTCAGTTGGATTATTTATATTACTTCTCTTACAATTTACTCATTTAATTGCGTCCTCTTTTTATTATTTGTTTTCTTTTTTACTCCCTCTGTGATATTAACTATTACCTATGAGGGAATAGTCTTCCACACAGAAATGGAAAAGGCCCCCTCTAATAGTCGCATGCTTCTGGCATTTGGGAAGTTTTTCATGAGGTTATGTGACTGATCGGTCCGGCCACTGTCATAGAGGTGAGCAAGTTCGAGACATTAAAATGTGGGATCAGAGGATAGTTTTTGGTAAATTCTTAGTGTAAATGCATGTTTAGCCATATTTATGTAAAAGTGGTGTTTGGTGTTTTGTAAATGGTTTGTTGTGTATTTTTTTGTTCAAGATGGATTTGGGTGTGTATCGATATGGATGATGTGGGTGGTTATATAAAATGATCTTATAAAGTTCTTTAATTGTTTTCAAAATGATAAAGTGGTGAAAAACAATATTTGAGGGTGTTTTGGGGTGTTAATGGTTTTAAATGTTGTTTTTAACAAGTGGTGAGTTTTTTGGGTTTTGCACACCAAACATTAGTTGAGTTTCTAGGATGGAACTTGAATATGGTTTATGATCTTTAGATCTATATTCTTATTTCAATGATCATAATTTCCATACAATAAAAATGATGATAGGTGATTCCAAATGGGTTTTCATGCTAAGTGCTCAATATGATGCCTTTCTAGCCATGGTAAGAATGTTTGGAAATAAAGTGATTTGCATGTCTGGTTGTTTATAATAGTATTGTTTTGGGAAAACAAATGTCGAAAGGCCCAGTTGGCATCATCAAAAGAGATGTTTGGAAAACCAATCTCTGATTATGACTCTATAATTTTAGGTTGGTCATGAGATAAGGGGACTTCGGTATGGACCTCCTTTTGAGAATATTTATTTTTAGACGTGAAAATAATCATGAGGTGGTTGGGGTAGTGCCACATTGCATTATGATCTTGGTTATATATATGTAGAGTGTTGTTTGAATGTGTAGAACACCTCGTTTTGAACATGGCACAAAAACATTTCATAGAAATGGAGTTTACAGAGAACTACTATTGCACTAGTTTCTACCATGCACTGGATGGTGTCCCTTAGTACAGACTTTTCTCTAATAGGGTATTTGTCCCCTAGGGTAGGATAGGTAGGGAAACACTGAGTGTTTGGGCGTTATGACGTCATTGAGAGTAGGAATTCATTCAGGATTAGTCACATGTATAGTATGTTTTGGTCTTCCTCTGAGTTTTTAGGTTTTCTGTGATACTTTGATTCAACTTTGTAACGTCCCGACCCAGCTCACCTCTAAAACGGTGGTTGTACTGGTGGGTTACCTGATCTCAAGCACATCTCCAAGAATGCCAGAGTGTGCCGACTAGTAGCGAGAGAATTTTTGTGTGGAAGGGGGGAGACTATGAAATCACAGGCAACATGTATTATCACAGAGGATGTAAACCAAAATTAATAATAAATAGTGGAAGCATACAAAAAAATTGTAGTAGATGTAATGTGAATAATCAATCTGAATAATAATCTAGTGTGAAATCTCAGCAAACCATGTCTCTCCATGATGTCTATCTAAAATTAATGCACGTAAAACCGAATCCCAATAATTCTATTAAGTAAAATGAAAACACACAAAGAAACAGCTACATCATGAGCGAGGCTTGGTCCTTAGCCTCAGTCTCCATCCAAAGTAGCTAGAAAAAATCAAGCATCGGAAGCAGCCCACTTCCAATTGTCAATACATTCCAACATGTAATCTACTCTGGTGTCAACGAAACCCGAGTTGGCTGTGAGATAAAATACCAGTAGGATGGAACCCACAATGTCTAATACATTCCATTTTGTGCAATAATAAAATGCAGTATAGCAGAATATATCAATTTCAGAAAATTAATTAAGTGAAATGAACTAAATAACTCTGTCTGGGATCCCAATGGGACCCACCCCTAATCACTGACTTCAGAAAAACTGGAAGTCTGAAAGTAGTACATGAAAGAAGAATACACATATTCATATATATAAATCCCATAAAATCGTGATAAAACGACGAAGTGGAATACCCCCAAGATTGTGCTTTAACATGGAGTATATGACATGTGTCAATCAGGAGTGCTTCAACATAAGAGAAAAATATCAAAAATCTCAAGAATCTCAAAGAGGAATTAATATAAACCTTATGTGAATCATTGTTAAGGATCAAGATTAGAGTTGGATATTGAGACCATCTCGAATGTATCATTACTGAATATCCTTCAATTTATCTAATAACACCGAGCTCGTCTAAGGAAATCTTGTGGATGACCATGTTTCACTGGAGTTATGGAATTACCCTGATTTTTTCCTGATCTCACAAAGAAGATTCAAGAATATTGCGAGGCTAGATAATCCACCATTCTAATTGATTATTCCCAGATAGGTCCTTTGGGAACTAGTATCACTCATAAGTATTGGAAGGCTTGGGGAAGTTTCAGTCTATTAAAGAAAAAAACACCGACCCCCCCCCCCCCCGTAGTGCTAACCTGTCCTGAACAATGGGTATAAGCCTGGTCCATTATATGAGACCCACATTCATTCTGCTACCATGAATGTGTTTAATGTTCTCACTACTATAGATATTAAATAATAAGAATATGAAATTTCAGATTGAAAAATAAACAGATACACCCATGCATCAAATGGTATAAATTAAATATTGCAGCATAACAATCTTAACATGGAATGATACCACATCAACCTAAAGAGATAAAATCAATTCTTAATAATGTAAACACTCGGCACAAAAAACTACCATGAATTCAACTCTTCATGGTCATAATTAATCAAAATTATTTGTTTAAATTAAACAGCACAAAATAGGAAGCACAAAACCTGTAGTTAATTAAATTAAATACTCGGACATGCACATATAAATAAATTAATAATTTAGCACAAAAAATACCATATATCCAACAATTCATGGTTCATAATAAATTTAAATTAATTATTTAAATGAAACACAACAAAAATTGGTTGCACAACACATGCAGTTAAATAAATTAAATACCCGGGCTAATAGAATTTATACCAACCATGTCGGCACTCCAAAAGGGGTTTCCGAAACCATTCCAACAATATAATTTATCAAAAATAGGGTTTTAACAATTATGTGGAATAATTAAATTGAAATGATTTGGTGATTTTACACAATGAAGAAAGACACCAATGAAAGGAAACACATAGCATTATAATAAATTGCAATGATATAGAGGTAAAGAGTGTAGACGCCCTATCATATTGTCATATATGAATCTATGATCCACAATATGCTTTGATTTGAACTAAAATAGATGAAAATTGGTGATTTTAGAAAACCCCAAAAATATAGTAAAATTAGTCCGCGGTGAACTACATGAAGGAAACTCAACGAAAAATGAACATGGAATTATTTATCATGCATTTCAAGATACCATGTTTCGGGGATATTTTTTGCATTATAGAATGTTTACATGATTCCTATTTAATACCATGTTTTCCCTGTATCATGCATCTTTTCGTATTACCATATATTTGTAATTAAATTGTATTTCTTCTATGATTATAACATGTTCTTCTCTATTAGATTCATATAATGACATGTTATCTAGTCTCATATATAATTGGTTTCTTTGATAAAATTTATTGGTTTCATTGAATTGGAGAGAAATTCCAAAATCATTAATGTGTATAGTCGATTTATAGGTTATTAGTCACCCACATATCTTAGATGATATGTGTTTGAGCATGTAATAATTTCTAATGAATTATTTAACTACCTAAAGGTTGAACTAGGATTAAGTAGGCTAGTTAAATCATGTTCCTTATGAGATAACCTGATATGGGTGTTGAGACTCTTAATAATTAAACAATGGTTTTTGGGTTTCATTATAATGATCATAGGCCACCTTATTGGGAACCTTGTAGGTCGCCTTATCTGCTGAAGGGGAATTTATGTTATAGATTGCCTATTTAAGGTTGAGGGTCAATTAATGTAAAAAATATTAAAATGGGGTATTATAAAACTTTTGTGTTATTACATTGAGGCATTGGTTAAGATCAAGTAACTAGTTTTTTTTGAAAAAAATGGTACCAACTGTTTTTATTAAGACATTTGATGATTACAGATTAAATGTGATTAAATATAAATGGCTTGGATATGGAACCCATACCGATGTCCTCTATTTCTGACCCAGGTATAAGGTTAGTCTGAGTTTCTCCTTCTGTTTATTTGGAACAGATCCGTTAACATGTCATTATCCCTAGTAGAACCCCCTTAATTATAATGGAACCCTTGTTTTGAGGGGTGGTAATGTTTTCTGTGACATTTGATTCGGGCATGAGCATTAAGTAATGCCCATTTCCATTAGGATAGGAAAGACTTAAGAATGGTCAATTTCATCGTAAGTCATTAGAGCCAATCTTATCCAAAGTGATGGATGATTCAGTATGTCGTCCTCCGAGTTAATAGTCATCTTCATTCAGTATCACCTTAGGGATGTATTCATTCACGTACACAGTGTCATCGAGCTCTTAATGTTGTGATGAACTATTTTCTTAGTGTAACCTTCATGTAATGAACTATTAAATACATTTAGGGTCATCTCCTTAGTAAAATGACTTCCTTGTTAAAGGAATCAAGATTGTCCCAATACTCAGGATGAGTTCCAGAGACTCGGGTGTTTTGACGTTCCGTGCAGTTTGGATGGATTTTCCTTACATGTATTAAATGTTTTCCTTCTGTTAATCTTACAATACTATTAGTTCACTCTTACTTATGTGACGGGCATGTACCCTATATTTCCTTCTTCATTGATGCGGTTAGAGAGATTCAGTCATACGCTATTCTAAATATATAATAGTTTTTCGGCTTGTGTAGTGTGGTTTTCTCTATGTTGCACGTCGACATGTTGTTCTTATCAGATCTTGTTTATTATTGAGTAACCCATGGATTTCCATGTTGTAATTTTCTATATGAACTCTTGTATGCTAGAAATTTATTCTGACGTGACCACTAGGTGGATGTTGCTCAGGGCTTAGTCAGTGACCCGTTTTTGGAATCTTGTCCTTGTATCAATATCTCACTCCTATTGTGCCAATATGAGGTTACCCTATACTTTTGACAGGCTTGGTGATTCCTAAATCATGGATCCTCACCAGTGGTTAGGTGTGAACATTGTTGGATGAGTTCATGGTAAATGCATGATACCTTTGAAGAGGACATTAGAATTTACTTCAAGAACCCTTTGTCATCTAAGCTAATCATCTTCTTAAATGGTCTTCTATAGTGGCTTTACTAGTTCTTTATCATTCTCAATGAAGTGGTAAGTGAAGTACTTTTTTGGGCATGAGGTCAGGTGGGATGAGTAAAATTTCTTGTCAACCTAGGATTTTTCATAAAAATATTTCTCTACATGAGCATTAAGGGCGATGGGGAATCAACCTTTTTATCTATTATCACATGAGAAGCGTCGCTAGAATGCTTAATGGAGTTCCTTGTAGGAAACACTAATACTAGAAGGTGTCGTGACACAAAATATTCCTTTTTCATTCAATAAAACCTAAGGTGGGAAGATACATTGACCCTAATTTTAATGAAATACTGACATGGTCATGTCTCTAGCTTAGCATGTTCGGATGGGTATCATCTTGGGGTTTTAGTTGGAAAATGGTAGTTGGATATGAACATAATATCATTAGAGTCATTTTCTAAATCGTTGCTTGAACGTGCGTTGGGAGTTTTGATATGAAAGTCAATCTTTTGTATGAGATTTTAAGACCTTTGGGTATTAGTTGAGGGTTACATTGTTGTCGAAGGCTTCTCGGGGATGAGAAGCTATATGGTGGGATGGTTGTAACACTTTGTTTTATGAACCAGATTAAAAAGTGTAGAAAATTAATTTTTTTAGTTTGTTGGGAATGCCGGTTTTAAATGGCGAGGGTCAGATCTTTTTGTTTCAGAATGTTGACAATGCCTTCTATCATATAAATAAATTTTATTAAAATAATTATATTAAAATTAAAAATAAATTAAATTAAATGATGGGTAAAATTCTTCCTTAGAAGTTTGAAATATTCTATAACATATTTTCAGAGTTAGAAAATGAGTTAGGGTGGGGTATATAGACCCATATACCCACACCATTTATAGAATAAAAATGTTGATTTTATTTTATTCATACACTTTTGTGTTTTCATTCATGAAATTAAAATACCCCTCAAATCATGCATCTTATTGAGAAATCTAAGACCACGTTTTGTTCCGGAATGTCGGGTTTACCCTAGGATGGGTAATCATTGATTATCATCTGGTGATCGGAACCTTCACTCATGATAAAACCCTCCATAAATTTAATTAATTTATTTTCCCAATTTTTAAATAATAATTAATTAATTTCTCTGAAATTGTTTGTCATATTAGAAATTTGAGACCACCAACTATTTCGGGACATGGGGTTTACCCTAGGTAGAGTATAAATTTTTCGAGGATCAGACGTTTTGTTAATTCCCACCCAAAGATAATTTGATAGGGCTTAAAATATTAGGATGGATTTTTGGAAATAATAATAATAATTTTATTATAAATATTATTATTTGTTTTGATTCCAATACATAAAAATGGACTTCCACAATTTTGAAATTGTGTCATGGTGTAAACAATAACAGAGAAATGGAATACATTTTATATTATTAATGGATCAAATTAAATACAAGTGCACATTACATATTTATTTAATAACCATTATCCATTTTTTTAATGGATGTTGGTTTTCAATTACTAATGGTGTCATTAATGAGTTGTATTAAATAATAATAATTTTAATTACAGTTATTATTATTAGTTTGGGCCAAAAAAACTGTATCTATTTATATATATTGTATATATATGTATATATGGAGATTAAATATATATATAGTTATATAAACTCATGCAGATATGTATATAAATGAACATATTGATGTGTGTGTATACATATATATATATATATATGACACATAAAAATATATTTGGGTTAATATTTATTTATTGATGGGTTAGATATTATATTATTAATTATCCACAAAAATTTCTATAACGTCTCGACCTAAATCAAGGTACAAACAATTTATGTTATTAGTCCAAATATTTTATGTGATCTGTGACGCGCGTCGCACACTAGCGCAACGTTCAGGTTAAAAAAAATTAAAAACGACTAAATAATTTTAAAGTAATTAAATGATATGGAAATGGAATGTAAATATATATTATAATAAAAAGTGGGAATCATAATAATTGAAAAATAATTAAAAATGGATCTAACCATTTTTTGAAAAAATTCATCTTCATTTTTCTCGCTATTTTTTTATTTTTATATTGTTTTATTTTCCTTTTTCAATTATTATTTTTCTCAGTTATTTTTTTCTTTATATTCATTCCTCTACTCCACTACTCCCCTCTTATATGCATATCATGCCCTTCTCCCTAGGTGGTTCACACCACCTTCTCCTTTCTTCGGAATATATTCGTGCCTCTATTCTTCATCTGTTTTATTCACTATCAGGATCACTGTAAACATTATAGAAAGGATTATACCATGAAACGAAAATCATAAGACCTCATTCTCTATCCTTTTTACAGTTATTCATGGATGGAATTTGACTTATTTTTTGGGTTTTAGAAAAATCATTTGATTTCATCCGTTTTAGGTCAAATCAAAATATACAAAAGATCATAAGATCATCTGCGGCCATATGGTAGGTCGTCTACTATCTTTCCATTTTTTCATGATGATTTAAAAAAATGTATGGTTGTGTTGATCGTCGATGCATACCAAAATGGTGTAAATTCACCAAATCTATTCAATTTAATAATTATTCGTAATTTTTGCAACCATATTTGTTATAAATTAAATTATTAATATTTTTGCAACGTGGTCAGACACCCCATTGGGTGTGTTGACGTGGTCGGTATAAATTTTGTTAGCCTGGGTAGTTAATTCATTTAACTTCATGTGTTGCACAACCTATTTTTGTAATGCCTAATTTAAATAATTAATTTAGAATTATTATATAACTTGAATTGTTGTATATTTGTTAGTTCGCTGTGATGATTTATTAATTTATTTAAATGTGAATTCCTAGACATTTAATTTAACTAACCGCAAGTGTTGCGCAAGTTATTTTTGTTGTTGGGAATGTAAATAAATAATTTTGATAAATTATGAACTTCGAATAGTGGGATCATTATAGTTTTTTGTGATGAATTATATATTTATTTAAAAGTGCATTTATCTACATATTTTGATGTGGTAGATTTCATTGTTATAATTTTTAAGCTTCAATATTAAATTTATACGGTCTGATACATGGGTGGATATGTTTGGTTTTCAAGCTTCAATTTCATATGGTTATTTTGTCATATCTACCACTATGAAAACATTAATTAATTTCAGTTCAAGGAAAGAAGGTTCAGCCCATATTAAGGGTTACGCTTAGTCCCTCTATTGCTGACTGGTTACCATTATGCATCGGTGGGCGGTGTCTTTGGCATTTACAATCCATGACTTCCCCAGCCTTTCCAATACTAAAGAGGGATACTGGTTCCAAAAGGGCCCATCATGGATAGATCTATTGGAAATGTGGCTAATTCATCCTCAGATGATGCTCGACCACTTTTAGCGAGATTGGGACGAACTCATGGTAAAGTCTTGCCTCGAGTGATACATGGGCATTCAAAATATTTTCTTGGATGGGCACAATGGTAATGGATAAATTGAAGGATGTTCTATAGTGATACATTCGAGATGGGCTCAAACTCCAAATCTCAACATAAACCCTTAATAATGGTTCAATGAAGGTTTATATTCATGTTACTTTGAATATCATGGGACATGTGATATTTTCCTGGTATGTTGAATTGCACCTGGTTGACACACAACTTAGACCCCATGTTAAAGAAAATTGTTGGGGGTATACCTCTTCTCTATTTACCATTCATTTAATGTTTTTATATATATATGTACATATGAATTCTGTTTACGGGTACTTCATTCAGACATTCCTTTTATGCCGATGTAGGTGATTAGGGATGGGTGCCAGTGGGAACCCAGGATGAGTTATTTATTTTGTGGCTCTTAATAAATTATCTGAAATTTTTATATAATATCACACTACATTTTATTATAACATGAAATGGAAAGTTTTAGACACTATGGGTTCTTGGCTACTAGGATTTTATCTCACACCCCACTCGGGCGTCGTTGACACCTGAGTAGATTACATGCTGGAAAATGTTGAAAAAGGGAAGCATGTTTCTTACGATGATTGGTTGTTTCTTCCTACACAGGATAGAGAATGGGGTTAGAGGACCAAGACATGATCGTGATGCAGTTTTCACACATCGTTCCTTTTCATTTCAGTTGACAACATGCTTTTGTTTCGGTTTTCCATGAATACACTTTAGACAGACATCATGGCCTGAAATTGTTTTTTGAGATTCTGCACATGATTATTATTTAGATGGATTATTCATATTAATTTGGATATAGTTTAATAATTGATTTGAATTTTATATTTATTATTATTTGTTTTTTACATGTGTAGTGAAAATACCTATTACCTATGAGGAATAGTCACCCCCCTTGGAAACAATAAATCCCTCGATGCAATTCGGCGGCCTCTGGCATTTGAGAAGATGCACATGATGTCAAGAAACCCATTGGTCCATCTAATTTGTAACATCCTGACTCAGATTACCTCAAATATGGTGGATATACCGGTGGGTCACATAACCTTAAGCGCATATCCCTACACAATAGAGGTTGCCGACTAGCTACGAGGGCCTTTTTTTATACATGGGGGAGACTATGGCCTCATGGGTAAGAAGTAATATCACTGAGGAAGGAAACGTCAAACAAAAAATAAATATCGGATGCATGTGAATTATTAAATAGTAGGAGAAGCAATAAATATAATCTAACAGAATAATAATCTTTTGTGGATGCTCAAAAAAAATTCATGTCATGTTTTCTTTATAAATTGAATCTATGAAAAATAGAAATTAAGCATACTATCAACTAAATAATAGACCCAAAGATAGAACTGCATCATGAAAAAGGATCAGTTCACCACCCCAGTTTCCATCCTAAGAAGCATGAAACAATCAAGTATCAGAAGTAGCACGCTCCCATTTTTCACTACCTGCATGCATGTAATATGCTCGGGTATCGACGACGCTTGAGCACAGTGGGAGAAAAGAACCAAGTACGCCGGAAACCATGGTGTCTAAACCATTCCATTTCATTTAATGATAAAATAAAGTGTGTCATTATATAAAAATTCAGATAATTAATTATGTTCAATAGAATAAATAACTCATCACGAGTTCCAAATAGCACCCATGCCTAATCACCTACTTGAGCATATGCTGAAAGTCTGAAAGATTACCAATCAACATAATGCATTTACACAAATATATAAAACATATAAAATCAAGTTAAAACAAGGAAGAGTTATACCCCATTATTGTGCTTTAACAAGGGGATTAAGTCAAGTGTCAACTAGGTGTTCTTCAACATACCATAAAAACATTGTGAAACTCAAGAGACTAAAATTGAATTAATATAATCATTAAGTGCATACTTGTTAAGATTCAAGTTGAGATTTGGAGTCCGAGCTCATCTCGAATGTATTTCTACAAAACATCCTTTAATTTATCAAATACCTATGAACTCATGCAAGGAAATATTTCAAAAGGACAAGAATCGCTTGAGGAAAGGATTTAACATGAGTCCATTCTAATCTTGCAAAAAGGGGTCGAGTGTCATATAAGGCTAGTTTAGCCACATTGTCAGCTGATCTATCTTGATGGGCCCTATTTCTACTGGTGTCAGTCATATGTATTAAAAACATGGGGAAGTCTCTGTCTGGAAAATCCGAAGACACCACCTCAAATAGGTAGTGGAAACAGTCTGGAATGAAGGGTATAAGCGTGGCCCTTAATACATGACCCAAATTTTCCCCACCCTAAATTTAAATATTGTTTTCATAGAAGCATATATGAAAAAATAATCATATGAAATTGCTTCTTCATAACTAACCCGATACACCAGTGAATCAGAAGGAATAAATTAAACATTGTAGTATATGAATATATCAAGCTTAGGTATTGTATCAATATAAGCATGTAATTCACTTTTTAAATAAATAATTAGTAAAACCGAAAAATTTACTAATGATCAATAATTCAATGTTTTTGTTCAATGAAAAGTAATTATTTAATTTAATAACACATAAGAATGGGCTGCATAACACCTGTGGTTAATTAAATTTTAAACTGGATAACAAGAAAAAATATACTGACCATGTCGGCATGACCAAAATGGTGTCTGAAATAGTTGAAACAAATCAAAAATATTAAATTAATATAATTAAGGCTGCAACCATTATGTGAATCAATTAAAATAATTTAAAGAGGGAAAATTACACAAAGCTTGCAGGCACCGACAAACGACACAAAGGAAGATTTTATAAACCAAAAAAGAGAGAGAGAGAGAATAGAATCCCTACCTTTTAGTTTTAGATGGCTCTATGATTTGATGTAGGCTTTGATTTGACATAAAACGGAAGAAAATAAGGGATTTTAGAAAAAAAACCAAATTAGGTTAAAAAATTTCTTTGACAAATTGTGAATAGGATACTCAATTAAAATGTACAAATACAATTTCATAATGTTATCCATGAAATATGGTTTATTTCAAACCTAACAGAGAAGAAAATCGATGTTTTATGGAGGAGTGAAATTATGTTGAAGGGGCTATAGGGTGGTGCGTCACCAAGGTGAGAGGGTTAGTGGGATGTGAGGGAAAGGATGAGAAGAAGAGAGGAAAAAAAGAAAGAACGAAAAGAAAGAAAAAGAAAATGAGAAAATAAGGGAAAATTAAAATATATGGAATAGAGAAAATAAAATATTATAAAATGATGGAAATAAGAAAGAATAAAAATAAATAAAAATAGAAATCTCCCTTTCTTTATTTTTCCTGCAACCCCCTTTCTATTTTATTTCAAAATTTCTTTTTTTCCCTTCATAATTTCATTTAAATATTATTTTAATCTCTTATTATTATTTTTAAAACTATAATTAAAAAATTTATCCCCTAATATCTTGCTAAAGAGAATTATAACATTTCTAATAAAACATCTACATTTATTTAAATTAATTAAAAGCTGTATGGGACCCATAGCGAGGTGCACACATAAGCGCCCTATGTAGCATAAATAATTAGATAGTACTAAATTAAAGACATTTTGTACCTGATATAGGCCGAGACATCACAACCTCCCCTCTGTAAGACAACACGTCCCTAACTTTCCCTTCCGAGGGTAGTGTAATGTCTCTAGGGAAATGTTTCGGCTTGTACATATGTATATCTGTCTCTCACTCTCAGGTCTCATCCTGAAAGTGTATGTGTTTCAATAACACCCAGACCAGAGGGACTGACTTACCTCAGAATACATTCATTCTATGGTAGATGATACAGATCATATGCTTTGCAAAGGATGCATCTTCTTCTAACTCGATGACTTCGAGGCCAAAATAATTAGACGAGTCTGGATGATATTTTCAGACCTGAGATACATGGAGAATATCATGCATGGAACGATACCGTTGAGGTAGAAATAACTGATAAGCTAATGGAACTACTCTCTCCACTATCTATAAAGGCACGACATATCTCAGTGATAAATTCCCTAGTCTCATGAACCGCCTGTGACATATCCTCGGAGAAACACGCAGAAAGACTCGATGTCCCACTTCGATCTCAAGAGGTTTGGGGAGACGATATGTATAAGACATCTATCTAGACTGAGCTATAGTCATACGCTTCTGAATTAGCAGAACATGTCAGAGGTATCTTAAAATATATGATGACCCAACAGAGCTACCTCACCTTCTTCGAGCAAGCATAATGGTGAATGACACGGTGTACAATAGAGGGCCTCATATGGAGCCATTTTAATTGACGACTTTGAGCAATTATTATGGGTATACTCAACCAGAAGTATATTATTCACATAGGAACCTAAAAAATCAAGTATATAAGATTGTAACATATCATATAACATTTGTATTGTTCTCAAGGACTACCCATCAGTCTGTGGATGATATGTAGTACTCAGATGTACATGTGAACCCGTCACCTTTTTCTACCTTTTCCAGAACAGTAACGTAAAGCATGAATCCCTATCCTAGACAATAGAAAGAGTGTTAATGGATATGTTACAGGCCTATAAACTAGATTTTTGAGGTTCCTGGGAGAAGCATATAACTATTGTTGAGTTTACCTATAATAACAGCTTCAAGGAAAAATTTCAAATGGCTCTTTATGGGGCCCTATATGATAGAGCGTACCATTCAAAATTATACTGGTTTGAAACAGGTGAGGCTAAACTTTTGAGTCCTCATCTAGTTTAGGAGACTTCTGTGAAACATTAGATGATTCAAAATCTTATGACTATAGCTCAGTCTAGACAGAACTCTTATACCGATCGTCGTCACAGACCCATGGTGTTCGAGGTGGGACATCGAGTCTTTCGGTGAGTTTCTCCATGGTTGGGTCACATGCAGATCAAGAGATAGGGGAACATATTACCGAGACATGTTTGTATATTCTTGATAGTGTAGAGATTTGGGCTGGTAAATTAATAGTTAATGATACCTCAGAGGTACCTTTCCATGCACTATGTTTTCCATGTATCTCAACTCGGACAATATCATCTAGACTCGTCTCATTCATTTGTCCCTAACGACATCTAGCTTGATGCAGATGCATAATTTGTAGAGCATCTGGTCCATATCATCGATAGTTTCTTGAAAGCCCTCTGAGGCACGTTAGTCCCTCAACTCCGGTTGTTATGGAAACACAAACTCGTTTAGGATGAGACCTGGGATCGAGAGGCTGAGGTACATATGTTGTGTCCTAGAACATTTCTCTAGAAACATTCCACTACACATGGAAGGAAACTCATGGAGAGTTGTCCAAATGGGGGGATTTTGTAATGTATTTTCCACTATCAGGTATGAACCATTTTTAGTTTATTGTTTTAAATTACATTAAGCGACCATGGGAGCGATTCTACGCACCTCATAGCCGGGCCCAAGCATCTTTTTTAATTAATTTAAATAATTGAGAAGTTTTATAAAAAATGTCATGTCATGCATTATCTTGGTGATCACTATTAAAATAAATAAATAAATTTTTAAAATGAATAATAAAAGATCTAAATATTATTTACTATAAAGTAAAAATGGTTAAATATATATGTTAAAATAAAATAGAAATGGGGTTATGGGAGAAATAAAAATAATTAAAATAGGATATTTCAATTTTTATTTATTTTTATTCCTTGTCCCATTCCATCCTTTTTTCTATTTTATTTTTCTATTTTCCCATTTCTTTTTCTATTACTTTTTATTACTTCTTATTTTTCTTTTATTCCTTAACTTTCTTTCTTTTTTTCTATCTCTTCATTTTATCCTCTCCATCACGTCAAACTCCCTTTATCCCCTAGGTTTCACACCACCCATCATCCAATTTTGAAGATCACGTATCCTCTATTTTTCATCTGTATTCTTTGCTGTCAGGTGCAGAGTAACCCATAGGCCATGGATAACCTTTAAAAATTATAATCATATATTTTCATAGAGTATCATGTGTGCAGTTCGTCGCGGAAGGAATTTTCCATGTTTGGGGAATTTTTTTATCTAAAATCCATTGTTTTATTCGTCGTCAGGTCAGATCAATTCCTACTGCAGATCATAGAGCTATATAAAACTATAAGGCAGTGGGTCTATTATCTTTCCCTCCATTTCGATGCGGTTTAAAAAATTGCATTGTTGTGCCATTATTCACTGCCAACCGTCATTGTGATGTTTCACCCTTTTTCATTCATTTAATTGTTTTTACTAATTCTTTTAGCCTTAATTATCTTCAATTAACTTGTTTGAATTTTTTCAACAAGTTCAGACTCCCCTTTGGGCTAATCGAAATGGTCGATATATTTTTTACGTCTTCCCGGAATTTAGTTTTATTAACAATAGGTGTTACATAGAACAATTTGTAAGTTCAATTAAATTAAAAAAATCAGTTTTCAATGAACATGAACTTTGAAATGATGGATCATTATTATTTGTTTGTACTTAACTATTTATTTATTTAAAAAGAGTATTATTTTCTAATGTTGATATAGTACCTTACCTTCTAAAGTTGTTTAGCCGCAATGTTTAATTTATACCTTAGGACATACATGTGTATCTTGAATTTCTTCAAGATTAAGTATCATATGATTAATATGTCATATTTTATACAATGAATACATTAATTAAATTCATGGTAGAAAAAGTAGGATGGTTCCATATTAATTCCATGGTTAGACCCTCTGTTCCTGATTGTTACCACTACGTGTTAGGGGTAATGTCTTTGGATTTGCAGAACTAAGACTTCCATGATATTTCTAATACATATGAGATACATCGGTTCATAAAGGGCCCATAAATATGGATATTATGGAAATGTGATTATGTTATCCTAGGATGAAACTCGACCCCTTTTTATGAGATCAAAAGATACTCATGGTAAAGCAATGCCATGAGTTATACTTGGCCTTTTGAAATATTTCCTTGGACGGGCTCAGTGGTATTGGAAAAATTGAGGGATATTCTATAGTGATACATTCAGGGAATGTGTGGGCTCCAACTCTCAACTTAATCCTTAATATTAAAGAACATAAGTTTTATACAAATTCCATTTGAGCCTCTTGATTTTTTCGATGTTCTTTTGTTATGTTGAAACACACCTGGTTGAAACTTGACTTAGACCAGAAGTCAATGAAAAAACTTGGGGTATACTTCTTCCTTATTTTACCTTGATTTTCTAGGATTCATATATATGTGTATGTGAATTCTGCCGACAGGTACACTTTTAGACATTCAGCTTAGGCTGAAGCAGGAGATTAAGCACTGGTTCCATTTGGAAGCTGGGCTGAACTATTTATTCCATTGCACTTAATTAATTATCTAAAATTGTCATATAATGTCACAATACATTATATCATTGAATGAAATGGAAAGGGTTAGAAAGTTTGGGTTCTTTCCTACTAATAGTTTATCTCACAACCTAATCTTTCATCTATGATACCCAAGAAGATTAATTGTTTGCTGGTATTGACAAAGGAAAGCATGCTGCATCCGATGATTGATTGTTTCATTCCACATAGGATGGAGACTAGGGAAGAGGATCGAGCTTTGAAAATTATGCAATTGTTTCTCTATTTTGTATAATTCATTGATATTATTATTGAGTTCTGGTTTCCCTAAATTTATTATAGACATACATCATGACATGAGATTGTTTTGTGAGCATCCACAGTTGATTTTCATTCAGTTGGATTATTTATATTGCTTCTTCTGCAGTTTATTCATTCACATGCTATCGTTATATATTGTTTGTTCACAATTTAATTCCACCGTGATATTAACTCTTAGCTATGTGTGCATAGTCTCCCTACGGACACAAAAATGACCCCCTCAACTAATCGATGGCCTCTTGCGTTTGGTGAGACACGCCTGAGGTTATGTGACCCATCGGTCCGACCACTGTCTTAGAACTGAGTTGGGTCGGGATGTTACAGAATAATTATCGATTGAATTATATAAAGTGATATATTTAGTCACATGAGATCATCTCAACCAATTTTTATACATTCATAGTTTCATGATTCAATATGGTTACTACAAGTGTATTGTTCTAGACATTTCATGTTGATCATAACCTGTTCTAGTCGTAACAATGAGGATATGATTTTTTTTATAATCCTATAAGATTTCATATTAGGTCTCAAAAACTATATATATTTCATTCAGTTCCCCTAATTATTATACAGTTGGGAAGAATCAATAAAATCTATTTTCATGCATGAGGTACTACGATAGGAGAAGTTCTGCGTTATGTATACTGATTAATTTCGTAGAGATCATCGCAGATGACAAATCATCATTTGACTAACCTGACATATGATCTTGGGTTATCACATGGGGTTCTTGTATTTAAATATTGGAGGATTTAATTTCTTGGAGGTCATATTTTTTGTTCAATAATTAAAAACATGTAAGGTATTTTTTCACAAAACATTACATGAACCTCAGGAATATATTATAGGATGATTGTGAGTAGTCCATTCATTTTGATATTAATTATATGTCTGGAAAAAGAAATTTTATATTTGGTTATTTGAGATAAATTAATTATACATAGGTTGTTTCAAAGGTTATTTTATAGTGAATGGTTGTGGATATTTTTTCTTAGATGAAGAGCGAGGTCCACGCCAATCATGGAATCTAAGTAAATGCAAAAGTTTTAAAAAACTATCATCTCAATGAGTGACTAAATATGAGGAAATTTTTGGATCACAAATGGATAGTCCTATAGGAGATTTTTTCATGTGGATATCTTATTCAATGATGGATTGTTGATGAGAATTTGGTCTTGCACATCCATGGACACGTAGGCGTTTTTGAAAACCTATGGGTAGAATTTAAGAAATAATACCATGATTCTTCTATCCCTGTACATCAAATATTGAAATGTTTTATAATGAATTATTTTCTATTATTGGTGGTCTATTAGAAAAATAAATGTAGATTATTTTTAGGCATGTTGTTTAAACAATACATACGTAATGGTAAAACACCAGGGACCAAAATATATTTTATACCCATTTCTTGTTCCATAGTGAAAGGGGTATGATATAAAAATGATTTTTTATTACATTATTGAGGTCCCGTAAAGGAAGTGTTGTATAATTTTTGATCATAAAAATGAAAATTATTATATACCACTTCCATCCTATAAGTAAAAATGACTCAACAGATGATCTTATTAGACAATATTTTATTGAGATTATATGAATATAATGTCTATCTAGTTGTCAGTTTTAATATGGATTTTCATTTAACATCAAGGAATTATAATTGGAAGGATTTGGGTACATAGTTTTTTTTGGATAACCTATCACCCTTAAATATATGGTTATTTTGAATAAATTATGAAATTCATAGAGGACATTCTCTGAGATTTTGAAAATTATTTTTGATATTCTTTTGATATACACATATGTCCCATTGAGATCTCCAAAAACGAAATATTTTATTACACTATTGAAATTGCTACATATGAAGACATAAATGACTGTATATTTCATTGAACATTGTACTAGTTAATGGTATGTGAGTAGTCACAACTTAGACCTTATAACGTTTAGGATATTTTAGAGAAGGGTTAGTAAATTGGGATATGAATGGGTACAGATCATCCTTGGAAGATGTCATGTTTTGATTGTTATAATCTTCCATAAGAATTTTAGGAGGGGAGTTGTGTTTTCATGAGTATATCAAATAGACTAGATAATTGATTATTTAGATATAAGTGGTGTATTTCCCCACATTTTTAGGACTGTTTGTAGTTTTGGTGGTTGTTGGTATATTAGTGTAACATGATGAAATTTTCTGAAATATATTCATTAAATTTTAATTATATTATTTAATATAATATGTTCCTAAAAATACATAATTTAGATTGAATCACACATAACACCATGTTTATCATAAAATTCACAAACAATCAATTATCATTAATAACAAGTGAAACATTGAAGTCCTAGTAATATTGACCAATAATATAGTAATAATATAATTATTTAATATGGTAGACTCCTGAATTTTAATAGGGAACCTATATTAACTCTAATTTTGGTCCGGATTATAGTATTTTTATGTGAAAATAAATTTTATTTATAAAATATTAACATCAAATTTTACATTTTGTTTATTTTTTAGTTTGTCAATGATGATTTATTTTTGGATAAATAGTGAAAAATATTATTTTTAGTTGAAAAACGAATTTTCATTTAAATAATTATCATTGAAAATTTATATTTTAAATTTGTTTTATAGTCACAAGATATAAAATATAAATATATATATAATAATCAAATTTAGTTAATTGAAGTCATTTTTATATTAAAGATTGATATATTGGATGAATAAATTTTTTATCATTTTCACTTTAAGACTCTCTTTTCTAACCACATCCACGAGATTAACATTATAAATAATTTTTTCTAGTTATGTGAATTGAATTTTGAAAAATGGATCTACCATGTCATAATAAGTATGAAATTTAGGTCTAAATAAATTCAAAATAATAATTTACCAAAAACATTAGCGACAATGATTAAAATTAATTACCCCAATTAACATAAAATAATGCTTAATAAATTACTAATAATTAAAAATAAATTCCAAAATGACCTCAAAACCAGTAAATAGTTCATTTCCTAAAAATTGATACACATTTTCACATATTTTTTTTAAATTTTATTTGTTACTATGACACATGTTCATAAAAGATCCATATATGACAAGTTATGTTTGAAAAACTAAAAAAGTGACCATCCATAACATTAAAATCTATAAAACAATGTGACATAGTAAACCCATATTTTTAGTCATAAATATCATTTTATAGATAAGTATATTATTTTTTTCCTAACTATTTATCATTAATATTTTGAGATGAATTTGTAACATTAATTTCTTATGAAACACAAAAGTAGTGAATGTTTTTTTAATAATGAACAAACATAAATGACAATATAAATATTAAATGATATGTAAATTGATTTAATTATTATATATAGTTAATTATTTTGATTAATATATCATATTACACAATTATGAACGTAACTAATATAAATTTCATTTTTATTTTGATATTTTGAAATTTAATTTAAATAAAAAATGTCAAAATTGACATTATTGTCGTTTAACAATAAATGGCATTTCTTTAATTAAATTAAAAATAATAAAAATTTTATATTTTGAATCTTAATTTTAAAATATTAATAAATATCGTATATGGTATATACATGTAACAATTATTCCTTCATAATATTCATATTGACCAATATATAGTAAAATCATTTTCAATACAATCTCGATTAAAGTAGTGTTTTTGTAGGTTACATGCCCTTGTTTTAAAATTAATTTCCAACCCAGATGGTGTTTTTATTTTTAATATTAGGTATCATAAGAAAAATTATATGGGTATATTTTTTATAATATATCTCACTTTATTTTTTCTTTCATTGAAATTTTTTTTAATACCAAATACATTAATATAAATGAAAATGATAAAATTTTGGAATCCTAGACATTAGGGTAAAAATTTATATAAATGAATATAATATTGCCTAGTGTATACATTTTTTTACCAGTAATCACCATTAATACATTATTATTTTTAAATTATTAAATAGATACCTCGAATTATTGTATTCCTTTTTGTATTTACAATAGTTTCACTCCTCTTCCACTATAAAAGGCATCAACTTATCCCTTTACTCACACCTCAAAAGCCACATTGTGTCATAAAAAATCATCTAAAATTAGTCTCCCAAAATCCATCACCTAAACCTAGATGATTATATTTGGGATGAAATCCATCAAATATGTCCTTTTGTGACAACGAAATAGTGTTTCCCAAAAATGATGTAACATTCTTAAAATTCTATTTTTGTTTATTTTATTCTCGACCCCTTTATTTATTATTATTACTGCATATATATTTAAATTTTTATACTAAATATAATTATATAGTTTAATATTATGGTTTATACCTTCACATACACCCACATCCATTCATTAGGTAACATACTTACCATTCATATATACGACAAACGACCACCTCGTTAAACAATGCATGTTCATTTTTCCATTAACACATCTCATGGTTGTCATTATGGTAGAGACACTATTTATATATGATATATATGATACTTAATAATATTATATTCATCTTAATTTTTTTTATAATATATAAATTAATATATTCAATTTATTGTAAATACGAAAACATCATTTGTGGACGTGTGGACTAGCTCCCATCAAATCGACGTGATATGTTAACACATTAGAGGGAATGTATTAAGTATGATTTTTACATAAAATATATTTCATACATGAAATATATATGATATAAATGAAAAAATTAACTCCATTTAATTATAATATATAATTTTCATTAATATATTTTCACACACTGAAAATGTTATAACAACGTTCGAGGACGTGTGGAAAATTCTTACTCAACGTGATGTTATTCCTTATAATTCAATAGAATTATATATAAGTATATATTATTAAATAAAAGTTTCTTTATTATATCATTATCATTATATATTAATATAATTTTACATATCCTCTTGCCCTAACGATCATTGACAATTGGGAACATTACTCAAGCATGTGTACGACTTACCATCTCCATGATTGAATAGTTGGTGGATTTTTCCTATTGATTATTCATAAACATTTTTAAAAGTATAATTTAATTATAAATATGATTATTATATTATTATATTATAATTTTGTTTTTATGTAATTACCTCATTGACCATAGTCTTCCGATTGATGTTAGTTTTTATATATAAGCAGAATAAGGTCATAAAATCATGAGTTAATGATGATTGATTTTGTGATTGGGTATAAATAGATTATATATAAATTAAAAGCAATATAAAATTAATAAATTATTTATAATAATTTATTTAATTAACATAATTTTATTATTTTGGAATTTAGGGAACATTCTTGACAAATTAGACTCAATGTAACAGATTTCGACACAATTTCATTTCATTAAAGGGTATTATATTGTTATGCTCCTAGTAAATTTTATATTCTGAATTAAATAATAATATTAAATTTATATCATGAATTTAACATAATTCATGAAATTAAATTTTCAATTTATTTTATTCGTTAATGGATCTCATGGTTCAAAATATTCTTATGTCGTAATGTATTTTTATCTCACTTTTTTATATCAGTTATATAAACAATCTATTTATAGATTATTTATTTTTTGTGATGTACCTACTACACTATTTTTTATATTTATATCATGAATTAATTTTTAATCATGGTATATAAATTTATAATTTAATAATTATTCTTTTATGGGTATTATTGATTCAATGTTACTGAAGAAGTAAGGGACTTTTGTAACACGTTTCCTTTCTTTCAGACACTTTATACGTTATACTCCTATCATCATTTTTGAGGTTTATATAATTATAATATAACATTTTATATCATGAATATTATAATTATAATAATATTATATGTATCATTTATTTTCATTCCATTCATGGGGTCCATAATTCTATTGTTTGAAGGTGTTCGGGGCACTTTGGAATGTGTTCAGATTATATTCAAAACGAATAATTCTTACGATCTTTCATTTCCAATGGATTAAATTATATGACCATTATTCAATAAACCCTTTCATTATCTTATAATATGGTTATTCATGTACCATTTTAGGTATTTTTAATATATTTTTTACTATTTGGTACTCAAAATGTGGTTGAAAATGTTTTTTTAACCCAACTTCATTCACTCTTTAGTCAGAGAACATATTTTCTTTTAAAAACCCGATTTTATATTTTGTTTCCAAACATATTTTTATCCAATAAAAAATAATTTATTAAATAAATTATTTTCCATATATTCTTTTACCTATATTTTAAAATTAATCAACTTTTATCTTTTCAAACATGTCATTTTTTTAACATCTTTCATCACAAAAGAAATGTTATTGTTACCTCTTTCAACTTGAACATATTTACCCGCTATCATTTCCTCAAAGATTAATTTGAATTTTTAAAATGTTAAATTTTAATGATACTATATTAAAACTTAATTTTCAATGAATAGTATTTCAAAAAATCTTTATAAAAAGGATATTTTACATAATAATGGATTAATTTTTTCATATGGTATTTTAATTAATCAACATCAACAACCCTTGTTGTTACCAATCCTCCAGTAGGGTATTCTGTATTGATTCCATCCACATTCATTCCATGGATGGATTATATTTTTTCTTTTATATTCTTATTTAATCTATCTCTTTTTCATGGATTAATAACATTTCTAATATATTTTTTATCCCATTTATTTTCTATGTGGTAATCATGATTCCTAGATAATGTTTTTTATAACAATAATATTTCAAGGGTTACTAACGTTTCAAATTGATTTCCGTTTAACATATTTTCCTTCCATTGGATAATACAGATTAAATCTAGTGTAATTAAAACCATTTTCCATCCATGGGTTACATATGTGTGATTATTTTTCAATGGTTATTCGTTAATTGGCGAGAAGGTACATTATAGACCAATAAAAGGGGGTTTCGTGATAGACCAATGTTGAGTGGGTCCTTGATATACCTCCAATGCATTTGGTATAGACTTTATCCTTATGTATATTCTATTCCTATAATTGAAAGTTTTAGAAGTCGACCATAGGGTAATTATATTTAAAATTGTGAAAAGTATAATGATATACCAAGATAACATTATGTGATTCTTTATGCAATCTATATATTTATAATGCTTCTAAGGATCGAGATTGAAAACACAAGGTTGATGATTATTGATTCTGACTATTCTTTCAATTTCCATGTTATCATATTTGATATTATAGGTATTGATGGGAATGTGTTCTTTTTTATCTATTTCATACACTAATATTAAGTGATCATCGCATTACCCACTATTATCTTTATTGATGACATTAAATTTTAAATTCTTATGTTTACCCTTAATGTGACTTTGAGATGACCCTTCTTATGAATTAATTTCCTGAAGTTTTAAATAATGATATTTAATGATTAATTTATATAAGGATATCAAAGGATGATGTCAATTATCTCTTTGGAAATTATAAAGGATGGGTAAAATTGGAGAAGTGTACTTCTGACGATTAAGGAGTCCAAGTTGATATGAGAATTTAATGAAGCAATTTTTTCTTAATACACTCTATCTATAAACTGAATGGGTCTTATAGTATGTAATTAATTAATTTTAACCATTTAATTTATTATGGTTTTTATTTAAAAACACGGGACACAATTATTTGTATCAAATAAACTAATCTAAAGTAATTAATTTCAACATCTGATAGTAGATAGAATATTATAGGTTGTAATAAGTAGACTATCCTTTTCTAGTTACACTAGATTGCTCACAAAATACATGAAGTCATCCATGTTTCATATATTCAATGGTACCGTTTTCATTCAACTAATACCTTTAATTATAATGGGCTTGAATTCGAGGATGATGAATCATTTGGGGAGAAACCTATTATTAATTTGGAACTACCCATGAAGGCTATCTGAGTTTGGTCATATCATACTGTAATATTTCAATGGAATAATGTCTACATATAAGAAGGGACATAGTAGTGGGAGGCCAATGTATGTGGTCAATGGTTACTTTTATTATCAAATGATGGACTACCTCACTTTGAGGGGAAACACGAGGATGCATTTCATTGAGGGGGAAGACTACAAGATCATGAATTTTCTTCAAGGATTGTATTCATAAATATTAAGTTATAATCCTTTATGTTATCATTATAAGGATGTTAAATACATTTTACTTGATATTTTTAGAGAGTAGGTGGTCTTCCATGCCTAAATCAATGTTTTCCTCTTGATACTTTTTCCGAACACCGATTCATCCATCATTTGTCATGTTGGATCACCACTGTAAATCCATTCATTCATTTTGATCCTTTAGTCATAATCAATCATATCAAATGAGTTATATTAGTGTGATATTATATACTCTATTTTTATTCTACTTATATTCTTATTTATTTTCATTAGACATGTAATTAACCATGGGATAATATAGGATGTGTTTCCTATTATGGGCTTAAGGTATGTAGTCTATTTCATTCAAATACAGTGTTTTCCTATTTTATATCATCATATTACACCCATAGGACCTTCCCAAAATTTATTGATATTAAAATATATTCCATTACATAATTATTCAACAAAAGATTGATGACCCTGTAGCACATATTCATGGATAAAGGATTTCAAACTCGACCCGTTCCACCCATGAGGTCTGTTACTTTATCAAACCTATATTAAAACAAGCACTTGGGGTGTATGATCTCATCATACATACAGTGAAAGCCTTTTAAATTTAGATGATTTAGTTAAAAAGGGTCATGAATTCCATACCATGTTATTATTTTTCATTAATATTTTAAATGATATTAAGGTGATTAAATTATAATGTGGAATGTGATGGATAATGACATGTATTCTTTCTATTTATGGGGAAATTTATAATTGTTCTTGGAAACTAACATAAACCATTATGTTTATATTATTTCATTATGTTATGTTTCTTGGTATGAGACTAAGTTGTTCATATTTTATAGATCACATTTCAATATAATATTACACAGAGTATGAGATCGAGTTTTGAATCTTACAACCCCAATATATGATTATTTTTTGAATTGTACTGATCAGGGGATCATAATATATAATTAATGATCCTAATACATTATTATTTTAGGTATGAAGTTATTGATTAATATCATGGTATGAAAGATGAAACATTTTTATAATCTACCTCTCCTGATATAGGACGACCTTCTAGAAATTCATTGGACGTCGACAATAAACATATGTTATTTTTCACTCAAGTAGTGTATGTTGAGCTAGTTACTATAGTCTATTGATAGATCATATATATATATGTACCAGATCTTATTACTTGTGGTTATCATGAGAATTAAATTTTTTTTATTCAAATACTTCTTTTCTATTATACCTTTACACTATTAGAGTACATAAGAATATGCAAGATTTGTTTTATACACTATTTGTGGGGGTTAACCGAGTTTATCTCACAAACTATTTTGGGTTACTATTGGTACCCATACGGACATCATAGATACAGGTAAGGATTGAAGAAATAATAGTTTTTAAAATGCATTTTGAACTATATAATTGGAGTGGGAAAGAACCATACAAATATATGGAGTGTGATGTTGTCTGGAGATTTCCATTTATTATTTGTGTGCTCTTTTTAAATACATTTATTCATGTTTCTATAATGCCTTGTAGTGTTCCCCTTTTTAATGGTCCCTTGAATTCTCATTTTATAGTATCTGATAATAGATATTTCTATTTATGAATACTTATTATTATCATCTAGATGATTTAATTTCCCAATTCATGTTGTTATTTATTATCCTTATATTATTATCAATATATTAAAATCTTATGTGACTATGATTATGAGGGTAGTGTCTCTCTACTAAACCACCTTATATCATATCTACATGTTGAAATCCTATGTCATATGGGGAGTGATTCTTGAGTCCTTCTGAATGACTAAGCCTACACATGGTTGTGTAAATTTTCATTGTTTAAATTATTTCATCGTACATCTCACACATAAATAATAAAAAAAACATACATCACATTAAAATATTCATTTAAATACTAATCAATTTTCAAAACAAAATGGAGAGGTTATGTTCAAAATTGAATCCCAATACATTATATTTTATGTTTAAATGATCATTCAATATTTTTTTTAAAACTAATATTTAATGATTGGCCATTAATTGATAAAATAATACATTGATATCCTAAATCCACCAATATATAACACAAAGTATTCAAAAAACAATTTAAATGAATTTAAATGGAAGAAAATATAATTTTTTTAAGAGGATGCCTAAACATATGAATCACATATAATGAAACTAACATTATAGAAGATATATATCAAAAATAAAAAAAAATTCCTCTTACCAAGTCATCCCATGAGAAAGCAAAAAAATGACCAACATAGATCTGGTCACTTTTTACATCCTAAAAATTTAAAAATCGAATAAATTTGACATGAGATCATGAAATAGGATATAGATACTTAATTGAAATTCCATAATAATTGTATCTCTTATGAAAAACATATGGTATCTATGCTATGAGATAATGGGGAAATTATTCAGGGAAAAAATTAAATTCTTTGATAAATTAATTATTGTACAATGGTTGAACCAACCATTTTATAATGTATATCCACTGAAAGACATATTATGGTTTGGAAACATAGTTTTATTTATAAATAGGTAACCATGTTAAACATTATCATATTAATCACCACATGTCACATGGATTTCTAGGACCCCCACATGGTATATATTAATAATTAACCAACCCGTATATTCTTACAATACACTATAAAATATAAAAAATCAATTAGACCAACTAAGGAAAATATTAAATCAAATAATGAAAAAAACATATCTCTTACAGAATCTTTCATTATAATGTGACAAAAAAATTGAATGTAATATTTTTCAAAATGTAATGTAATCTTCACCAAGAGAAAACATACAAAAACTAAAGAGAATATAATATGGTTCTTAATAATTTTATAAATAATATGTTGATGAATAATAATAGTGCTAGACAATAGAATAAAAAAATAGAATATTATATTTTTTAATGTTAGCATTAAAAAATAAAAGTGTAATTTAAATGATGGGTGCAAGAGAAAATATTATTTTAATAGATGTGATTTTTTTTAAAAAATCATTAGAATAATCAAGACAGGATGAAAATTAATCATCCCATTTGAATAAATACATTTATATCCAAAAGATATTATAATTTTATAATTAAATAAATTATCATAAGATTAAATATAATAAACATTTCTTAGGATTATAATGAAAAATTAGGTTAAGAGAGGACTTAAAAATGAATTTAAATAAAAGTGTTTGATTGTCCCCTTACCCACTGTCCAATTTTACATTATCATGCATACAGATAATGTATAACAAAATTATTTTTATAAGAATCATATTTCTGGTGTATTTTATATTCAAAATAGTTTTTGTTAAAATATTTTTTAATTTCCTCTTAATATTGTTCCTGGTTACTGTATTTTTTATAACCAATATATATAATGTCCTTTTGAAGTAATTTTGATGATCAGAAGAGATTGTGAAATAGTTCATCACCATTTAGAGTGATTTTGGAATATTTTTTTCTAATATTATTTATAGAATCACCCTAAAGTGTTTAACCAAATGATGTTCATAAGGTATAAATGAATTTACATAGGGTGTATTATGAAGTCTATAAGGAATATATTGATCATTAAAAACCAATTATTTTGAAACAGAATTAACCATAAAAAAAATATTGTATATAAAAAAACAACATCATAGTAACCTTAATAAGGAATATGATATGGTTTAGGGTACATGAAACCAAAAATTAATTAAAAATAAGTTATTAGATTATGTAACAATGTACATTTTTAGGGTATATCATGATAACATTCAATTTAATTATGCATATAGGTGTATAACATCATAAGGAACAACAAGAGTTAATATTATACACTTATCCATATAATTTTAATTTATTTTGTTTTATAATAGGATTTTGGAAAATGAATGACCCTTACACATATAATATGTTATATAGGTATCAAATTATAACTATGATTTTTTGAAAATGATTTGAAAATTTGAGAAATCCATACATAAAATTCTAAATAGGGAATAAAGACAAATTAGGCTAAAGATTGAATATTATGTTTAAAAACACAACTAAAATTATGATTTAACAATTTTAATGAATCATTGATCCTTACAAAATGAATAAAAATAGACTTCTCATATAGAACTAGAAGATATAAAAATCCATATTTTTTTTCATTCATGAAAAATATATAGGTTTTTGGTTTAATTAAATTATGTTATTCAATTACTCCACTAAATCATAATTTATATATAATAAATCGTGATTTTTTCATTTTAGTGTAATTTTTTATTGAATGAAAAGCCTATTAATTGTTCTTAATAAATTTCATCATTCATGAACTGAGTAAATTAGATAAAATTACCTGAGACTAATTGAGTTGAAACAAATGAGATAACAATGATGAGTTTTTTTAACACACACATACATTTACATTAATGTTATTTATATTGGGTGATCATATTTTAATTTATTTGGGTCTTTTGGTTACATATTCAGAATAACAAGGGGATATCATTAGAATAGTGTATGAGAATATAGGAGGTTAAACCAATTTTCACATTTTATGAGTTTTCTAAAAGTATATTGGATGAAATATATTATTTTTTATTCATTGATATTTACATTTTAAGGTGTAAGGAATGTTGTAAAACCATCAAGTATTTACATATAGTGAGAAAGAAACCATTTAATATTATTTATTTACTCCTATTCAAATTTTTTGTTCTTAAAAATAAGAGTATTATATTTTAATAATATTTCTAAAATAATGAAATGATGGGTCACTATTAAATTTTCCGGGTACGAAGATCATCCATGGGATCCTTCTCATCTGGTGATGTTTTTTAATTAATGTAACTAGAGGGAAATAATATAAAAAATATTTACACATCAGAGATGTGAATTATTTACAATTAATGATACCATTATACCATCATTATGTTAGAGATATATTTATAGATAAAATTTTATGGATTAATATAAGAACAATTTAAATTAATTATTTCAATCACATACTGAGAACAAATTTAACAAATTTTATATTTCCATATTCCTTATGGTTTCTATATTATTTATTCAATATTTGGAGTATTTAATTGAGAGATTGAATCATATCTCAAATAACTATATATAATAATTTCTTTTGAAAAAAATACTTAACTATTATGATATAGTGACTCATCACCCCTCAGTAATTCCATATGAACTACATGAATACAGAATTGGTAAAATAGTTTCATTTTCTAATTATTATATTATCACATTCATTATATATTAAAAATATTTTTTTATATTGTTTAATATTTCTCACATGTGTTTGAAGGAAAATATATTTTTGGTATATTTTAATGTTTTCTTATTTGTTATATCATGGTCAAGTTGTTCTTAATGTGATATATTATGTTTTCAATGATTAATATCAGTGAACTACTGTTATTTTAAACAAGTTGAATCATTAATTTGATGGTGCGTCATGGAATAAAATAATTACGTTCATTTATAATAATATAACGTCATAAGTGGTGTGACTATAAATTAATAATGAGTATGAAATAAACATTTAATGTTGGTGTGAATGAAATGTTAAATGTAGGGTTTCAAAGCTATAGATTTAGAGATGTAGGTTTGATGATATGATGAAATTGGAGGAAACTGTAATTAATGATTACATCTTAAGAACCCACACTATTTTAAATATAATTATTGGATATAGTGAAAAAAAATATTTTATCATTATGAAAAATCATAATAGGACACCCCCTTTTAAATTTGATCAAAACATTTCATTGAAAATTGACAATAAGGCTCTATCCATTTATTAGGTATAAAAAATTATTATTTCTTCTGAATGATTAAAGTAAATGGATTTAAATTGAAGGTAAACTAATTGATTGAATTTTTAACCATGATAAACCTAATGTAAAAAATAAATTGAATAATAATGTTTTCGTTCAACTGAGGATTATAATTTTGATATTGATAGAAAGAGAATAAAGTCCCTTATCTTCAAAATAATTACGAATCACGATGGTAAATATGATTGAAAAAACCCCATTAAGGGTAACAAATTATCTTCACTAGACTTTTTTACATCAAAATTTAAATTAATAAAATGTATGAGTTGAAACTGATGATCATGATGAATAAAGAATGATTATGGGATGTCATTAAATCAAGGAACAAGCCTATTGACATGATATATTAAAAACTACAAAAGATTAATATTTTTTCGGTAAATATGAATATTGATTTACATATTTTAGCCACTAATGATATGACTAATCAACAATGGAAATATATTGCATGAATTAACAATGGAAGAATATTGAATCCACGGTATTACATAAATAGACAGAAACAATTGAAATAAAGATTGAGATTATACTATGATATGAATTCATATAACATCTTTAACATATCAATACAATCAAGAGGGAGATTATTTTTTGGAAGAATTTTTTATGGGATTCAATTTTCAAATATTTATTTATATCTCAAAATGAATATTTAACATATTAAATAGTTCCAGATGTTCATACAGAAATCTTATTAGTTTGGAAATATAAAAATATATATTGAGGAATATTATATATATAATTGAAATGAAATTGTAAAAAATAAAACATATTGTTCTTGATAAACACCTATTTTAAAAAAATTAAATAATCTATTCATCTAAATAATAGATAATCTATAGTAAAATATATTTACATTCTATCTAATATGGATATAAATTTTCCTAACACATAATAAGAATGAATCTATTTCCACTAATAATATGAATCATAACTCAAAAGATTGAAAATTATGGGTCAAAAAATATTTCAAAGAACATCATTATACATGTAACAATATATAGTAACACGTGAAAAATAAACCCTAGTAAACAACATGTATGATCACGGAAGATTTTTATTTTAAAGAGAATAACAATCACTTTATTTTTGTACATAAAACAATATATATAACCTAAAATTATTTTCATCTTATTATAATATTGATGAGGGATTGTTTCCCATAATTTCAACACATATTTTTAAATAATATTTAGTATCCATATGAATAAATTAATGAAGGGGTAGTAACACTAATTCGAAAAATTATGATTCATAAACAAAATGAAAAGGTTGTAAATAAAATTTACCTCAGCAGAGAATACAAATTTTTTTTGGGAATTATTTAAATTGATTTAGGAATATTTGAGAAACCATCTGAGGATAATCAAGAATAACGTACATAAATATTAAGTCTTATTTTATTAATAAAGAATACATCTTATAATACTACACAATTCATATCAATAATGGATCCTTTTCATTGGATAAAAGTTACAAATAAAATTTATTTCAATAATGATCAATATTGTGTCCCAATGTGTTAATCTATCATGGACCCTTCTTATGAACTTATTAAATAATAACTTTCACGATTTCATGAAAAAAAAAAGAAAAAACATAAAAATGATATGATATGATGTTTAGTAAGGATAAATGTTGGTGATATCAATTGATGATCATATGAAAGAATAATGTTGGAATAAGGATATGAAAGAATCATCATAACCAATAATATTACTAAAATCCATCATATATGGAAATGATATAGCACAATTGAAAAGAAATGAGTCGTTATATGGAGGAATAAATATTAATCATTCTTGATATATGAATGTATATTATAACAATATAAAAATATCATTGTAATTTTTGTACAATAATAATCTCATAAAAACATTTACTTAGTTATAAATTACTTCCATCAATATAGTTAGGATAAAATTCACATTGTAGATTGGGTTCACACAAAACTCATTAATTTCCATATTCATGGTTTTCTTCCAAGGTTATTATTTAGGAGTGTAATACCATACTTGGACTACTCAATATTCAAAATATTTTTATCTCATTAGATTTAAATCATTACATAATTAATTATATTTAATTAATGGAAACATAAATCTCATTATGAAAATCGTACATATTTATTCCTTAAGCTCTTAAAAACAACACTAAATTCATTCTTTCATAACTCAGGGAAACAAATCCTAATTTATAAACCTTTCACCATAAAGTATTCATAGTCTACATATGGAGAGAACATATATTTTATATTTAGTTAATGTAAAAATTTAATCATAATAATGATAAAATTATTTGTTACATTTATGAATGATACCATTCAATTATATTTTGTAAATTTAATTGAATATTAGGGAAAACATATTTATCCTTCAAAATATAGATAATAATAAATATTTTCTATATTTCATATAAATATAATTGAAAATATCTGGGGGAACCTGTAGTTAATCTTCAAGGAAGTGAAAAATCACGATGGATGGATAAACTATTCACATGGAAAATGTTAAAATAATGATTCCATTAATATCTTTGAAAGAAGTCAAAAAGTATGTCATCTAAAAAAATGAAAATATTTTTTAGTTTAAATTGTATTTTTAATGTCATATTTGGATGAAGAATAATTTATATAACCATTTGATAATATATTCAAACATTTTTTGAAACATTTTAATACACGTCGATATGGAATTAAATTGTTATTGAAAAAAGAAGATATAATGATAGGTTTTTTAGAACAATATCTTGAATATTTTATATTTTAAATATATTAAAATTAAAAAATACATGAAAATAATAGTAAAAAATAGTTCATAATTAATTATATGTTGTATAAAGGATGATTATAATGTAATTTACTTGAATGTAAATTTAGTAAATAAAATCCCAAAAAGAAATTATATGTTAGAATATACCCTTACCTTATGTCATGCATTTATTTATATGTAATATTAATCTTGTGTATTATACATTTATATTAATAATAAATCTATAAAAACCATATTTAAATAATTATTACAATATAAGATATCTCTATATTTTCTAATTAACCATTTTAAAATATATTATTAAAATCATTATCCGAGTGAAAATAGAATCACTTTCGATGCATGGTTTGTTTTGACGGGTTTGATTCCTAAACCATAGACATAGTTTCTTTATCTGTAAAATAGATATCTTGTTATAATTACAATATCTAATCTTTTTATTCACATATATGTCCACATATATTATGATGTAATGAAAATTTTCTTACATCACTTCCATGATATGGTATTATATTTGTACGCATGAGAATTATTTTGATTTTACAATGAATGTAAATAGAGATAGGGATATTATAATAAGCATCTTTAGATTAACAATAATTCTAAAATATATTAAATAATCATTATACACATTCATATTATATTCCACATTTGGTATACAGGAAAAATTAATCACATCAATTCAAGGATTTTTTAGTCCACACAGGCATAGGAATGGAATTATTACTTCACATATGAAGCAAAATTGGATAAAATTTTTGTAATATTGTTATTTGAAATTTTTTTAAAAATTATTCTCAGTTAATTATGTTAACATATTTTTAGAATATTTAATAACGTTAACAATGAGATAATATACAGGTATATTAGTAATTAAAAATAACTTTTCGTTTGGAAAGATAATTTAGATTTTATATTATTCCTTTAATGGTTGGTCTTTTGAGAAACCATGAATATAAATTATTAGGTAAAGGGTGATAGGAAATAATTTTTTAATGTATTTAATGATCCATAAGGCTCACAATTTTTGAATTATTGAATTTTATATGATCATATTTTATATGTGAGGATGGTCGAAGAGATGAAGATACATGAAACATGAGAATATATTAAATTCATATTTAAATTAGTGTGGAACAATTTTAAATTATAATGAAAACAACATAATTTAATATTAAAATATATTAAAAAACAAATTTAAAAAATTTCATGTGATATTTTAATCCTTCTATTTATATTTACGCATAGTTTCCCTTTTTAACCAATCAGTAAGTTGATATATTTTTAACAAAGCAAATATTTAATAATAAAAAAAGTTACATCATTAAAATATTTGAAAATTATATTTCCAAATATGGAAACCATTTTATAAAATTTAATTCCTATAAATTGTAGACAATATTTAAATTATATTTATGAATACTACAATGAACACTATTTTTATTAAAAATTCATTTTTCCCTTAATATGGAATTTTTTTAAATACTTTTCATCGTAAATACTATTGAATAAATGTTAAATTATTTTATTTAATATATTTTCCAGAAAAATATTTATGATAAATGATCCATTGTGAAAATTTTTAATTATTAACATAAAAAATGTTTCACATTTAAATAAAATTTTCTATAGAAAAAATAGCTTTTTTCTCATCAAATCCATTTATATTAATTTTTTTATAGTGAATTAACTATCATGATTTTTAAAAGTCAAATTTTTAGAAGTTAAATTCAATTAATTAATTTTTAAATAATGTATAATAGATAAAAACAATTATCATACTGAATACATCAAAACATGTCATTAAAAATTTTAGTATTTCTTTAACAATTCCGAAATTATTTTCTTCAATTTTTAAAAACATAATGTAAATTATTTTATAATATATAATTATTTCTCAAATAATATCATGGTTGTATATACACGAATATATTAAATTTATTTATTTATTGATAAAAATATATATATTAAAATATATATGTGTTTCTTTCTACACACTATCCCAAAAAATAATTTCTCTGACTAAATTCAATAACTTATATAAAAAGTATGGATGAAATATCATTCTCATCATGTCCCAAGGATCCTACTTAGCTTTATCAATGATTTCATTAATCAATACAACTATAACTAAGTCATTTCTTTTTATCATTACATTATGACTATGATATATAATTTCTACCAGTTTTTCTTCACTAGAACATGTCTATATACATTTTCCACCAACGTCACCCTAAAAAGTAGGAGTTCGTCAGTTTATTCTATTGAATGATTATAAAGGACCTATCTAAATTACTAAGGGAAATATATTATTCAGTTAAAATTATTTAAGGAATTTTTTAATAGAATTAATTTAATAATATTAAATTTAAATAATTAATATATTTTTTAAAATCATAATATAAAAATATTCCTATGGAAGTAGTTATTGATTTTTGGGAAAAATAGTTTTTTTAGGGAATTGTGAGACAATAGAAAGTATTTTCTTTATAATAAATAATGTAGTTTAAAAGTCAAACTATGTATTGAATATTATTTAAATTATTTTAAGAATTATTTATTTAATTGTAATCAACCTAATATATTTTAAATAAAACTTATATTTGTTATATTATAAGTTCATTTTTTTGGTTTAATATCTTTCTTTTTCCAAATATGTTTTATAATTTATAATGTTTATCTATCTTAATTAATTAAAAAAATTAAGTGATATTTTTTAAATGAAATGTATTGACTGGTTTTCAATAAATATTAATTTATTTTCATAAGATAATTATTATTTGTTATATAGCTCATATTAAATCAACACTTACTAAAACACACCTTTTAATTACCTACATTCTCCCCTCCTTTGCGAGAGTATTAATAAAATAAAAATTTATTATTCTATGAATAGAATTTGTACAAATGGATCAAAAATTTTTAATTAGAATAATTAATAATTTCTAAATAGGTATAAATATTCTTTTTTAAAAAAACTGAATTTTTAAAACAGTCATAATTAATTACTGTAGTCATTGTTAAAAAGGGTTCCCCTACGGTTAAACTAAAATTATATTTTTATAAATGAACTATAAATATGAGGCCCCAACCATAAACGTTTCCTCGCATCTTCTTTGGGAAAAAAATTTACATTATATAAATTTGAAGATCTTTAAATTTTTAGATATTTAAACATTTTGGCCATGACTATTACATAACAACTCAAATAATACCAAGTATAAACTTCTACACAATATCTATTTGTCCACAAAAATTCCAAAATAAAACATGATTTCTTTTTATGGATATCGATTTTCATAATATTCATCTACAATTTATCATTTATCTTACCCATACATATATCCTTTGATAAAAATTTAAAAACATGGGATGAAAAAAAAGATCAGTATGGAGTATAAAATAACGAATGAAACCATTATTCCATGAATATTATAAAAAAATTAAAACGTTAACACAAATTCATACTTTTGACCCCATAAATTACCTTACCTCATGGAAGAAAAATATTCATATAAGAATTCAAAGAGAACCTAAAACCTAATATTTAATTGTGGAAGCCATTACATTATTTCATTGTAGATTTAATATCTACTTTGAGAGTAACCTCGATGGTTATGTTAAGAATACCCAAAATATTATATTCCTTAAATCTCTAATGAGAAACCAAACTGCTTGACCTCATCTCATTAACCAATTCATTCGAGAGCTATCATAGGATCACCCACCCTCAGTTTATCAAAGAACCATCGGTATACATACGAAATTACAATCATCAATAACATAATCTTAATAGATAAAACAAAAATGGCGTGGAAATATCATTTCAACATTGAAATAGAATTTAATTTTTACAAAGTTATGTACTTTTAAATTGTAAAAAACTATTATCAAAAAAATATGGTCAACGTATAAAGGAAGTATAAAAACAATAAATTGGTAAAAAAGAAAGAAATTCATTTTTATGTTATTTGGTAAAACAAATTCCCATGTAATGGAATAACCAATACATTTTTGGAACATTATTAAAACATTTAAAATTATGATTTTAGGTTATTATATTAACAAAATAACATCGAATAATATTTACTATACTGTAGTTATTATATCAAAAAATTTGGAGAATATTTTAATGATGTTGAATATGAAGTAAAATAAGAACATTAAAATATTAACTTTAACTTTTCGTTGGATGATAACATATTTTAACACCTAAAAACACCTTATGAGTGTTTTATTAATTATATCAGCCATATTGAATGTGGGTAGATATTATTGGATGGTATTTTTTAATATCATGGTGGAATAAAAATGTTTTTTATGTTTATGTAATAAAAAGGAATGTGTGCCTTTTTATAAGACAAGGCAGGGGAACCCTTGAGAACCCTTAAACTATTAATTTAGTATAAATGAATATGTATATATAAATGAATCAATATTTTGTTAATTAGATGATTAGATGAATATGAGATGAAATCTAATCATACAATAAATTTTATAAATGTATTAATTTTATTTTAAACATTGTATTTTTCTTTTAAGCCCTTATAACTCTTACTACTTCATCGAGTAATTTACACTTTAGGGTTAAAATATTTAACAAAAAATTAAAAAATCAATATTAATGAGTTAATAATGAAACTTGTTGATATACATCGACTATTTTACAGAATTTATGGGTTTTATAAAATTAATATCTTTTAATTAAATATTCTATTTATTATGATATGAAGAATGTTAATTTTGAAACTATTCATAACAAGACATTATATATAATCCAAAAAACATTATTCCTTAAAAATACTACTTTAACTAATTGATTATATGTCAAACTCATCTATAAAATTCGTGTATTGTGTAAAATATTTAATATTATTTTTACTTTCATATTATTAATAACATTTATTTGATTCTTCCATTAATAAATATGTTATTGCCTCCTCAATATGTCACAATTAATATTAAATATATATTTCTACAAAATTATAAATAAATTTCCATGATATTAGGTAATATTTTTGTATTCTAAATTAATATTTATATGTAATGATATCACTTATGCATCCCAATATTAAATTTATTTTTCTTAGTAATAATATGGTTATGAAATTTTTCAAATCTCATTAAATAAAATATAATTACATTCATTTTCCAAACCATGTGTCAAAAAAATGTTTTCATTTATTCCCAATACTTATTTAGTAGAAATATACTCATATAATGATATTATTAAAATTTATAGGGTAATTTTATAAAACTATTATATTATTTTTACCTTTAAATACCTGTTTTAACCTAAATTGTGGTGAATAAAATTTAAATGTTATTATAAAAAAACAATTACTTTGATCTTATTTTCCTACAGGTTTCATACATATTACATCGATTTATGTTCATTTTTTGAAAATTATATTCACATATGTGGGTAAATTATGATTAAAACCAATCCTACGGGTGTTGTAAAAAGGCATATAAATGAGCCATTCCAAATATAAAATAATTTTATCCCAAATTGAAATATATTAATATTTACGACGACATAAAATGGATTTATAGATTTATAATTTATATATTTAGAAAGTAAAAACTATTGAAATTATAACCATTCTTTAAATGAAACCCCATTTTTAACTAAAATGTGGTATTTTTATTATTTGTCAAATAAATAATACCTTATTAATAATACCAAAAACTAATAAATATAAAAATTTTATACACTTATTCTAAATAATAAGATTCTTATGTTATATATAACTTATAAAAAATCCAAAAACTGTATTTAAAATGAGTTCCCTGTCAAAATGTGGAAAAACGAACTTTAAAAATATTACAGTATTTTGTTCATAAAATTAGCATTATAATAATTTTAAAACAATACAATTTACTTGATGAATGTAAAAACATGACATTAAAATGATAAAACATAATATAGATTGGTCTATTCATCCCCTCTGATTCAATGAGTTTGAAAAAACACCACATAAAATAATAATATTAATAATATATTTTGTTTAGTATAACTCAGTCTACTCTATAGACAATGATTTAGGAGAAACCCATTGTTTCCTATCGAGTATTCTATCGAAAATAGAATCCCTATTATGGTAACATTACTATTTATTTCCTAAATTTTAATAAATATGAAAAATACTAATTATATAATTATTTGGGATGTTACAACAAACATTTTTTTAAAATATTTTATTGAAACAATATGACCATTCCACATTTAATATTTATGAAATGTATATTTTGGACCCTTTGGATATATAATAATCATGTAATAACTTAAAACATTCAAAACATAAAAATTTTTGTTATCTCCACACTAATAAAAGTCCACCCTCCCCTCCTCCCTTCAGACATTCAAACCACCATTATTAAAAAAATACCTTCCCAAATAACTACCAAAAAACCAAACCATCATCTTAGAAACATTATTGGGGTATAAATCCAACAGATTAAGGATTTTGGTTCAAGCATAAAGAGGATACCAGAAGAATTGTGAATATTTATCAATGAGCGTTTTTTGTTTTATTTATTTATAAAACACCATTAATTTTTTATAAACCATTGTTATATAATATCCAAAGTATTCAAAATAAACTAATTTTTTCGGAATATATGAAATAACATAAATCTTTGGAATATTTTATAAAATTTGTTATGGATCATCATTCCTGTGTATGAAGCACTACCACCCAAAAGATGATGTCATTTGTCTTTCGATTATAGCCTCTCATGGATTAGAATGATGATTAATATAATGATTAGATATTATATTTTAATTATTATAATCCTTATTATGATTTTCTATAATACATACCCTTTTACCATTCATAATGTAGTGGATAAAATAATTCACTATTATATATGTTGGTCTATCGCCTCTACAAGCGAGGTGATTCATTTTCACTAACATGTTAATGGGAATGTAATAAGGGCATATATATTTTATATATGTGATATAAATAAGATAATTATGATATTCATGAAATATGTAAAATTATCTTAATTCATTATATCATTTTCATTTTTATATTTAATGTAATGAAAAAGTGTTATTTTAGTTTGTGGACATGTGAATTACCACCTCTTAAAAGTAATGTTTTCCATTTCCAATTAATAAATAAAAGGAATGATTTATATATGTAAATATAGTATTATAAATTATATATTGTTATTTTTTTAGGATAAAAAATTAGTTAACATATTTTTATAACAATTAGTGAAAATTGGAAATGATACTCTAGTTTATGTAAGTCCTACCATCTTAATCTTCCTTTTGTTTGCTAATTTTCCAAACCTTATGTCACTATTGGCTTCAAAAATGTATAAGTTGAATAGGTATTAAAATTATTTCGCGATTAATATTATTGAAATGTTTAGGTCAATACCCCTTTGACTATAATCAAACTACCTAAGTCATTTTGACACATAATACACATATCAATGATTCATCTGAAAAAAACTACTTGACTAGTTAATTAAATATAAGAATACAATAAGTGGAATAAGAGTAATTATATACTTTAAAAATGTTTTCAAATAATAAAAATAATTAGTGTAAATTTATTATTCTGGATGATAGATACAGACACAACAATTCAGGCTCGGGGTAAGGGATGTTGTCTCAATTTCCATTCACAATGTAACATATTGATTTTATGAACATATGTTTTTTTATTATGTGTATATAAATCAACCATTGAATTTTTATTTCATTAATTCATAAATTATAATGTTTATTAATATTTTATTAAATTTGACTATTTCATAGGGATTATGAATGAAATATTTCTAATGTAATAAGAGACTTCACTTCAAAAGAAATATATTTTAGAATATTTCCTTCAATATATATTTCACTTTTTTCCCATGATTTTTGTGATTTTTTCTGATATGATTATATATGGTCATAAAATAATTAATCATTTTATTATACATTTTTCCAATGGTTTTCTGAAGGTGTCTTGCTATGTGTTAATATTTTTACAAATAACAAATATAATATTCTATTTTCAATGAAAACAATGACGATGCCTTTTACTACCATCATTATTGTTATTTTATTTAATGATTCATTTTCAAGATTAAATATTTTCTTATATGGAAAACATTCAATAAAATTTCTATTTTTGAAGATATTTTATTAAATAAATTATTTATTTGTATTATAAAAATTGATTTTGAATGAAAAATATATTTTAATATTTGAAAGTGATTTTTAAATTACATAAAAATAGTTTTTCAATCATATAAATGTTTTTTAATATTTTTTTCTTTGGATTTATATATTTTTTATTCTATAATAGAGTGCCTAGTCACCCTATTATAGATTAAATGATTTGTGTTCCAATATATGTATAAAATTCATTGAGTAATCATTATGTTCTATAAATTATTATATTTTCTATTTGCCATATAATTTATATAATTTATATGTATTCGGTAAGGGTTTTATATGTGTTATATGATAAAATATTACCAGTTACCTACGTGAGTTTTCGTTGCATACTAATGTGTAGTCACAGAAATATTTTTTAGAAATATTAAATTAATTATATTTTAAAATTAATTATCTTATATTTTTTATGAGGAATGGTATGATTTCTATGATAATTATTTTCATTTGTTTTTTAGTTTTCCACTTGTAAAATGGTTATATTGTTTTATGTCCATTTATAATCCTATTGTGACCATCCATAAATTTTAAAATATTTTTCAAAAGAATTTATGGGTGGGTAATGAAAAGTAATATTTAATCATAAATATTGTGATGTTTATTAACAAAAATAAATCATGTTCCCTTATAAATGAACTATATCGTGGGAAAATAGATATAACATAGAAGTTTCCATGTTTTATTATGTAGGATTTTTATTAATGAGTTATGAATGAATTATATAATTCACTAAACATCAAATGTTTGTCAAATGTAAGAGAATAAATTCATGAATTAAAAATCAATATTATGAAATGTTTATGGTTGTGTAAATATTATTAGAATTAGATGATTATTTGGACCCCATTATTGGTAGTATAGTTTTAATGAAATTCCCTTTTAGTATTTTATTTTCTAGTTAAGATTAAATGATACTAAAACTTATTCTTACAATGTTTCATTATCAAAACTATATCCAAGAAGAATTCTTTTCGATAGAGACAACATGGAAGATATAGTAGGAAGGAATCCAGTCGAATGTATGCATCCCACTCATTATCCTAAGATTGATGGAATTAGAATATGGATATTTATTTTACTAATTTATATTTTTATAAAAGATATAATTGATGTTGTAATCCTTGATACAGAGGAAATTAATGTACAATGAATGAACATGTTAATAGTGGATAATTTCAAAAGGATTCATTCATATTAATTCTATGGAATATCATACAACATGGGAGCTGATGAATGGATCAATAAACTGGGAATATATTTTACGTCTTTAGTGGTTCATAAAATCCAAATTTATACTTGATAATTTAAAATTTTGAAGGTGGAATTGATGGATGTTCATATTTGGAAATGAATACCAATTATGAATATGAAATTGATGGAATTGAATATGAATCATTTATGGATATTTTACATTATACATATTTCCCAATGCTTTTTTGACTCTGAATGGGGGAAAAGTTCTCAGAATAGTCATAAATAGATAAATATTCTAAATTTTTATATAAATAATAATTAACTGGACTGTATATGTATGTTTAAGAGTCTATTGAATAAACTTATTGAAAAATTGATCTAGTTTTCTTAGTATTTAAATGAAGTCTATGAATATCATTGTCCCCACATTCATTGAAATAATACGATTTTTTTAAATTTTTTGAATATTGGGATTGGGATTTTTGAAGTAATTTTTATTGGACATAGAACAACCATATCAGATATATACATGTGTAGCAAATCCATTTTATACAACTATAGTTTATGTGTGGTTGTTCGATGAAGTGGTAATATGTATGTTACTTATATATTCAATTTAGTCTAATATCTATTTTGACTATGGATATTTTCACTCTATTTTTTCTGGGTGATTTTTTAAAAAATTATGATTACAATCTAATGAATTTATGATAATTTTTTTCTTAAATCTCTTGGTGGATTTATTATAGAAACCAATAATTCTAGGAATCTTCATATAGTTATTAGTGGGATGGTATTTCCTAAAAATCATCATTATCTAGCCCTAATAGAATTTTATACAATTGTTTTTTGTGTATTTGTTTTCAATTTATCATCCTATAGTAGATTTTATAGAAAGAAAAAAAAATTCATGGATTTCATGCCTTTTAGAACACACCACGACGGTAAGAAATTGATTAGATATAGAATTTATTGTGAAAAAAATATTTCTTTAGATAATAAAAAGTCAATTACAATTATTTATGTTCTAGTAGTTTATTAATATTTGGATGTTTTTATGTTTGATTCGACATGTAATTTTCTTTACTGGGTATTTGAGTTCATTTTTGACATAGTAACCAATGCTTTATCAGTTTAAAAACATTTTTATCAACTAGATCATGTGGAACATTTACAATTAAAAATTCAATTGAGGAGTTATTAGATAGATGTTTCATCTAGAAAATATCATTTCTATGGTTTGATCCTAACATATTTTTAAAAACAATGATGATATAATGATAGTGTTGATTTATTATAAATCCCAGTAGAAAATAAATTTTAAATACCTGAATCATTTTCCCCAAATCAATGATTTGTTTGAAAAAAAATAGAGCTCTGTAGTTTTTAAATGATTACCATTGGTCGGGGGAGAAATAGTTGAATTTGAAGGAATACGTCCTTTTGAAGATTTTATTTCAGAAAAGTTATTTTTTCTACGAACTTATAGTAATTAATTTTGAGTTATTTAAATAAAAGTCTATTTTTATTGACCCTATGAATATAATTTTTCATTTGTTCCACAAAAATATTGTTCTATTCTTTATTGATGAATTTTTTTAAATTACAAATATCATGAAGGAAATCAATTACAGGAAAATATTATTCCGAAAACCATAAATGAATTTAAATTATATGTTATATTTAGAATGTTTCAATTTTGGTTCCAAAAAAATAATTTCCTTAGAAATATTGATTCTAATGATTTCATAAATGTGGAACCTAAAAAAAGGTTATTTATGATTTTACTAGACACGAAAATGTAATGTAAATTATTATTTTTCATAGATTATTGGGTTACTATATGAGTTATATTGAAAACATTTATTAGTTGTGTAATAGAATCCCTAATTTATATATAAAATGAGTCAAAATCATTTCGATCAAATAATTTTATGCATTTTTTAGGAACTACAATTATTGATAGAAAATTTTATATATTTTCCAATTCCATCCATAAATATATAAATTTTCATCTATAATTATACTGCATTGAAAGGAGATACTTTTTCATAATGAATAGTGACCAGGTAATTCTTTATACATCACGTCATTCTAAACCAAATGAGTTAAATTACTATAATAAAGATTTTTATTTTAATAATGTGGTTTTATCTATCTAAATATTAAGGAATAATTTGTATGTAGTAAAATGTGAAATATATAATAATAGAAAAATTATAAAGTATATATTTACTCAGAATGAATTGGATATTATAATGAGATGATTTCTAGAACTAATCATTGATTAACAATGAATAAATCATTACCATATTATAAAAAATAATGTCATCGATTATTTGAGTCAAATACAATAACGCTATATTAACTGTGTTACATTTTTAACATGTCCCATTGGTTAATAATTTGAATAATGTTTTCCTAAAATTTAAATATGTATTTAGATTCATTATTTTTTTAGGTCTCAATGTGGTATACATATTTATAATGAATTAATAAATGGAAAAAGGAGGTTCAATAATTATACAGAATGGATATAAATATTATGATTTGTAGGTTTCTAAATATTAATTTTAATCAAGAAGGTGTTTTACGATTTGTAAAAATTTTATTTGTGTATTATGATTCTTAGTTTATAAATTACATGTTTATAGAAGACCATAGATTTCTATTTTCCATTCATTTGGGTTGAAATGAGATTTATATATACCTTGTGTTGTATTTCTAGTTTTATGAAATGAAAAGATATATTGCAAATATTATCATGAATTATTTTATATTTTGTAGGATAATAATGATTAATAATTATAAATGGGGATTCATAAACCTTTACTAATGTCATTGTGTAGATAAGAGAATATAAACAAGGATTTAATGGTCGTACTGCAAAGGACATCAGTAGGTAATGATGAAATTTTGTTTATTGTTAGTTGATTTTGTGAATATACTAATTAATTTCTTATTCACGATAAAATATACATTACTCACCTTTATTGACTATAAATAGAATTGAAAGTCATTTTACATTGAGTTACACTCTATATTATTCTAGTCCATGATAACATGTTTACATCTAATTTTTGGAAATAACATCAGATGTCATTGTGTAATGATTTAAATTTTCTTACATATTTTCCCCCAAAATCTGATAGAGAGTATGATAATATGAACAATACCATTTAAGAAATTATTTATTCTTGTTCAATGGGTTTATGAGGAATTTTTTATATATGTATTTTTTTGTTCGAGTTTTCTTTTGAAAACGTTTTTTGTTACATTCTACTTGTGGGAAAATTTGAGTAATTATATGGAATGATGTGTCAGACCCAACTATTTTGTGATGATGTAAAAGAATAAAAGTATACAGGACTATATTTAGTTGTTTAAATGTATTATAAGATGCAGGATATTAAAACTAATTTTTAAAACTAATTTTTAAATGAAAAGATATGGATATAACTAGGAGAAATATCACTCTTTATGGTAAGCTATCAGGACTTTCTCAGGGTTTTTTATGGGCAATATTTATTCATTTTGTTAAAAATGGAATGATATGTTTATAATTCATTATACCCTAATAAATCCTATATAATGTTGAATTAGTAACATACTAAGTGTATTTTACCCTTAGTTTATCTCTAGTATAGAACATATTTCATAATTCAATGTTAAAGAAAATTGTTCCAGATTAATCTCACATTTTTAGCATTGACGTAGTTTAGTTTGAAGAGATCCATTCTTATTTGGGACATCCTATTTATATTTTTGAGTACAATGAACGATTTTTTCTGATTAAGGAGACAGGAAATTTTAACGTGTAATGCAAAACGATATGATTTAAGATGTTACAGGGGAATCTAAAAATTATATAATGGAATGATATCCCAACCCATTTAATAAGTGAATAAAATTATAAGGGCAAAATTAATAAAATGTGGGAATAAAATAATGACCTATTTAATGATAACAAATTAATATAAAATTTATTAATATAATTTAGATATTTATATTATTAATAAAAATATTGATTAATTTCAGAAAAAAATAATTTAATAGTTTCGACTAACCTTTTCATTATAAGTTTTGTAAAATTATAATTTATAAATTTTTTATTTTTAACTTCAAAATATTAATAATATTTATTAAATATATATATAAATATTCTCTATGGTGATACTTTTGTTTTTTTATAAAATATATATTTTATAGAGAATATTGAAAATATCAAATTTTTTAAAATAAATGTTTTATTAAATACATTATGTAATTAAATTGTCAAAATTTGTTGACAATATTATATAAAAGTAACATGATTATTAGTTATCTATATTTAATCTACATCGTATCATTATAATTAAACTTATATTGGTTTTTAGTAGAAGTATTTTTTTGGGTTAAAAATGGGGTTTAAAAAAATATATATTTAAAAATATATATTGTATCTCTATATTAACTAATTAAATTAATACATAATGTGGAATGTTTGAAATGAAATTTATAGATTATATATCATTAAATATTTATATATATTAATTTTTTTATTATTCAAAGTGTTTATATATTATCATCATTTTATAAAAAATATCTTCTTAAATAGTAGCTTTCCCACTGAATTTGTGGGATTTTTATTAAATTATAATTTTCAAAAAATAAATTGGTTGATTTTATAAAAATGGATTCTATATTTTTTATAATAATAATGTATAACTAATAATATGTTCAACACATTTATGAAAAAAATTTATTGTGATGACTATAAAAATTAATTATAGTGGATAAAGAGAAAAAGATTTTGTCACGGTGTTAAACAAAAAATAAAATGGTAAAAATTAAATATAAACATATCTGAATAATTTTTTGTGAATATATTACAGGAATTCCACCTCCATGATTATATAATTCTTTATTTTGGACCCTTGGTACATTTTAATGTCATTTTAACACTATATTATTTCAAATGTAACATGTATGTACTTTGCTTCACTTATAAAATGCCAACTCTCCTCTTCCCATCACAGAATACAAAAATAATATTTCTTACAAGAGATTACAAAATAAAAATCTAAATACCCTACCCTAATCCTATAAAACATTTTTGGGGATGAAATCCAATGTATTAAAGAATTTAGTTCAATCATTATGAGGATACTCAACCAAAAGGTATCCTTCATAAGTTGTTAGATTTATATTTTTTCTTTGTACCCACTCAATATTTTATTGAAATAATGATTGTATAATACCATATGTATATTAAATAATCATATATTTTTTATTAAATGTAATAACATGAATAATTTTCATAATTGATTAAATGGGATATTAAATCATCACCCATGTGTATTGTAGACTACCACATAGCCAGGTGATCTAATTTTTTTTCAATTACCCCCTTAAATAGTTTGGTATGATGATTTATATGAATTTTATATATAATTATTATAACATAATTATATTTCATAATAAATTTTATCATTTATTGCATATTGTAATCGTAGAACATATGGGATACAATAACTTCTATCGTCTTTATAGAATACTACTACCTCGTGAAGAGATGTGATTCTTTTATCATTAATGCATTTCATTTAATGTAATATAGTTAAAATAAATTCATCTCAATGATTTATATGAAATAAATAATATATTCCTGAAATTTTTATAATAAAATTAATATAATATATTGATTTTTTTTATTCCATTTGACACACTAAATGATTTATAGTGTCATTCGTGGATGTGTGTACTACAACCTCTTCAAAGTAATGTCGTTAATTTTTTCATCACCACAACATAATAATTATATATAAATAAGTATATATTATAGTATTTAATCTATAATTATAATCATGGAAATATAAAATACAAAATATCTTCTTTCAATAATGATCATTTAAAAATGGAAATGTTACTCATGCGTTGGTTTGGTGTTCTCTCTCGAGGAGCTTTACATTAGTTCATTTTTTATAACCATCATTCATGAATGATTTTAGAAGTATAAATTATATATACATATGATAATTATTTCATTATTAATATTCCATATATGTATAAAAAATAAATGTTTTCAATATTCAACAAACCCATGTCAATTTGGTACATAATCTAAATATCATTAAAACATCTAATTAAAACATAATTGAATATGTGATTTTTTAATAAAAAATACTCTTTCAAAAGAAAATTTCTATTATTAAAAAAATTAAAAATAATATCATGTTCAGGGGAGGTCAAATAGGAATATAGAATACTCGATGCCATAAGCACTATGAATATGGCCTGATGTCCAATGCAACATCTTGATTGTATCATCATGTATGTGTAACCATGAATACATCATGTCAATGTCATCACATTCCCATGTCAATTATGCATCACTTCCTTCCAGAATCTTTCCTAGATAACCATTGATATAAAAAACCCTCATGGGTTATTCTAGGATTAGAACCCTTTTATTTTTTTTCAAGGATTTTTGGTTTACCAGTCATACACCCTAACAACATTTAGTGATTATGTAATTCTATATAACATGGAAATAAGTCCAACTAAAATAATCACAAACTAATAAAAAAATATATTAAATGGTTTACATGTTATTATTATTCAGGATAATGATATGTGTGACTAGTTAGAATCATGATAAGGGATATATTTTCAATACTCTTTGAATGAAGCTTATTTTGATGCCATAACCCTAGATTCATTTATGATGTATATATACTTCCTCATTTGATATGATTTAGCATGAATTTATTCATTTTAAAGGATTTTATTATTTTGTTATGTTATTATTTCATATTTGTTATTATTCAAATATTTCTAATTTATAAATAGACTATATTTCAAAATAAATATTATTTTACAGTTTTCCTCCAAAATATATTTATCTTTTATAAACTATATTTTAAAATATTTTTTCACATGTATTTATATGGAAAAATAATAATTTATAAATTTCACATTATTTTATTTCAATTCTTTTTCACTGGAATAATTTAATGGGATTTAAATTGATATTATTTTAAAATAGCAAAATGGATGCTTTATTTTTAAGTAATATGGAAACAATGTTTATTATTAAAAATAGTACTATAGTTTCTTTTTTCCTTTCCTTTGAAATATCAAAAGATTCCATTAATGAATAATCATATTTCCCTTTTCAGTATTATTGTGTTGAAATTTTTTTCCCAATATAAAATTACAATTGTATTGAAAATATAATTTTGAATGAAATTTGTATTAAAATATTTGAAAGTGTTTTTAATACAATCATAGAAGATATTATAAAAAATAAAATGTTTTATTTATATTGTGATTAATATTCTATGGGTGTGCCTAGATAGTTCTAGGTGACCCATTATATATTTAATTATATGTGTGGCTAGTTAGAACACATATTATTTATTGAATGATTATCTTGACAATAAAATTTTATTATAATATTGCTATGTGGTTATTTGAATTTGTATGTGTTTTATAAATGTTCGAGGATATGATATCCCAATATACCTATATGTCTTTTCCATGATTCTCAATGTTTTTTCATAGAAATATTTATTTTTAAAAGATAAATTAAACGATCTTTTGAATATAATGATAATACATTATCTAGTTAAAAAAATTGTAAACGGATTATCATGGGTTTTAATGTTTCTCACTAGAATAAAATTTTTCTTCATTTAAGTCTTTTCATTATATTTTGATGATCATCACACACATTTTAAAATATTAAGTGAATTTAATTGGGGTTAATTAATAGAATGAGGAAAAGGTAAATTTTTTAAATATTTATTATAAAAAGAAAACACGTTTTTTTAATGTTTATATAGTTTTAGAAATGAAAATAATTGAAATTTGTGTCTTTTTAATTTATTATTTTGTGATATAAGTGGTTTTGTGAAATTAACTAAAAATATAAGGGTGAAAATATCCTCAAATGTAATATAATTAAATATGGACATAAAATTAAAGTTGATTTATTATTTATGTCTAGTTCCATTTTAGATTGGTAATTCATAAATCAATTTTACATCCATAATGTATAATTTGGTAAGCTAATGATGGGTAAAATTAACATTGGTAGTAATGAAATTTTAAAATTTCATAAAAAGGTAGACTCCAACCCAAATAAAATTTTTTCATTTACATATCCTAGGGAGTTCCACATTGTAATAAATGGTTGTGTTTTCCCATTTTACTAAGGTATATGTTTTGGATATAACATTTTATTTGATTTTTGTCTCCTGGATTGGTCCTGTTATAATACCATGGACAAATATATATATATTATTTATTATCAATATTAATGATATTCAATAATAAATTGTCTTTGGTATATCTGTATATATTGACCCATAGAGTATGAATAAATAATAATAAATAGTGAGATTCATTTAGTAACTCCTTAAATGCATATATGTTGTTGTAAAAACTCTATTATCAAAATTGAACATTACATCACTAACATTAATAATCTCACAGACATTCCTTGATAATTTCCTAGATTCAAATCCTCATTTCACACATATTAAATCAACACGTGAATAGATGGTTGAAAATTTATCATATAAATTTATTTTAATTTTTTAGTCATTGTGATTTCATTTTATATCCCCAATAAATAGAGTATAATTGAATAAATGCTCCTCATGAAAAATCTAGTATGGTACTTTTGAGTTATTTTATCATACACAATTTTATCGTTCCCATGGTGGTAATTAATTTTTTATAAATTATAATTATCCAATTCCATCAATATCCACTAATTCATATGTGTCCCTTTCCATGTGAATATATACATTAATCTTTTATGATAATTATATAGGTCATACAATTCACCGTAAGGATAATTCCACAATATCGTAAATATATGAATAACGATCGATAATTCCAAATCATTATGAATACAATTTTTGTCTTGAAATGTCAATTTGAATGAGGAATAAGATACTTCCATGTTATTCTGCATGATAATACATCTCATTCCCATTATTAATAAATCATTATATATATGGAAACCCTCCCAAATATAATGTAGTGTGAGAACACAAGAATTTACTATCCTTATAATTATTTACATGAAATGTTTTTGACGATTACCCTATATAAATGAACAAGGATCCATTCTATTTTAACATTGATAGTGTATTTGAATTATTTAAGTAAATTTATAGAAATCCTCAAAATATCCAACTAACATAGGAAAACAATGGATTTTTGTATCTGTGGTATTGTGGAAAAATGTTAAATAACTAATGTCTGTGAGGGATCCACTAATATATACATGATTATAATTAAATGTCCATGAATAACACATTTATATATATTATTTACATTTTTTATATTTTATTTTAAAATTATACATCTTTGTGGTCTCATACACAACCAATAAATTATAACAATTTATAACCTTTATCATGGAATATATATAAATATAATCTATATAGACTACCACATACATATCATGATAATCAATAAAGAATCTATTAATTAGATCCATAAAGATAATAGGGGAATTAATAAATATAAATATCATTACTTTAAGTTTATATTTTTCATGTATCTTATGGATACGATTCTTTAATATAACATCTTTTGAGACCCTAAACTGAAGAAATCATGATTATAGATCGATTCTTGAATTGTAATTATCTTCCCAACTTTGGTAAACAAAATTATCAATATTGGGAAAATAGCACTTTCAAATGATGTAAATACTATTATTTCTCTGATATTATTTCGAATGAAGAATAAAACCATCTATATTCTTAAAAAAATGACCAGGTAACCAACATGGTGAACCACATGGATGAATGATTACGTTATCAAATTTATCAAATATTTTCATTTTCAAATACTACAACTCAATGGAGACAATTAAATATCTATTGATTGAAAATTTTCATCAATAATATTATTTTTATTATAAAATATACATCACCATTTAGGGGAAGACTATATAGATCATTAGAAGACACAGTGGTATATTTCCATAAAATACAATATCATTATTTTTTGAATTCTACCAAACCACTTTAGTTATATACCCGTCATGATTTTGGAATGATATCATTTTAATATAATCAGTTATAATTATAAGTTCAAATTCATATTCTCAATTATCTAAATTATGATTCGATTTTTAATATAAAACACAAATTTCCATCATCATAAATTTATATGTTTTCTACATAGAGAGTGTTGATTTATTCCCACAATATCATCATAAACAACTATAAAACGAAAAAAAAATATATAGGAATCATATTATCACAGAATTCTATTGGAGAGTCTATATATACATATAATATAATCATTATGATATTTGGAACTTTCAAAGATAATTAACATATAATAATTATTATACTTTAATGATAAAAATAGATTTATTATATATATAAGTTAGTAATTTGATCAAGAATCGAGTGGGACATTTTTTTATAGAGATGATGATAAGTATACCATTCACTATTGTGTCCCCTTATCACACTTTGGTAGTCTTGACCGCATGAACATTATTATTACAATTTAAAAATGATGATTTTAAAATCAAACATAATAATTTAACCATTAATATGAGATATATATGGAATGAATCCCAAAATCTTAATATTTTTAGCATTGAAATGTGGGTGGCTCATCAATGGTATATTTCTAAACATTCATTACATTATATTCCCTTTACATATCGCTTTGAAATTAAATTACTTGACAGAATTCTATTGAAAACATGATTCATTTAATCAAACCTTGGATACAATTTTCCCATGATAATTTATATATATATATATGGGATAAATAATGGTTCATTTCCATTCCTCTATGGGTTTTATTATTCGATTTACTTGATGAACAATATTTCTCTTATAATAAATACCATGCGAAATAATGAGAATCTCCAATCTCCATTTCAATCATGAGCATATATAAATTTATTTCATCATAGAAACTATGATCCCATAATTATAGTTTTATTAAGATAAATGGATTCAAACCACTAAAATCCAATAATTTGTTTTCTAGATCGATGATATTTTAAGAAGCATACCCCATATTTAATATAAATTTTCCCTCATAGGTAAAAAAATATTCATTATCATTCTACTTATTCTTGTTGGATTACATTTCCATATGCCTATTAATGGTATATAAAAATTACATAAAATATATTCTTAAAATAATATATCTCAATGGATAATTTTTTTTCTTGACATGTATTGTAAATAAGATCGCAATATTAATCCAATTTCACATAAAAATGATACGCTACCACGACAAAAGATTCATTCCCTAATTAGTAGAAAATTAAAAATATCTTTTTACTGTAACTAATCTAATAAACATCCAATGGTGGATCAATGGTCCCACTAAAAGATGTTATAAATTTCCTCAAAATTGAAAAAATTATTCATTGAAAGTACCTTTTATTATATATAATATTAAATTTAATCATTGATGGAGTGTTATTTTTTATCATAGTGATAATATTTTTTATTTTAGATTTAATTACAATTGTTTACTCAATTGGAGCATCATTTGAAAAAAAACTCTATAATTTTTTTCAATATCATCATTCCTGGTTATAGACATTGATGAGAACAAAAAAACTAATAGTGTTAGATCAAGGAAAAATAATCATAGTGTGAAATTATATAATAATCAAAATTATTAATGACATTTCCTGAATTTTAAAAACTTCTTATCAATATATGTACCTTTTCAACCCTATATCACATTTATTTTTACTTATATAGTCTTGTTCCATTAGAAAATTATCCTCATTTCCTAATCTCCAAAAATAGATATTCAATGATATGATTTGATCTTACATTGATCAACAAAGAAATATATAATTATTATATTAATATATATAAATGTTCAATACATTTTAGAATAATAAATCCCCCATAACAATACAGGGTTACTGACATTATATACAATATTCATAATAAATTTCATTTGGAAATGATCTTTCACCAACTTCACAATGGTAATTTCACATATTACCCTTCTAATACACTTATTACATAATTTATTTCATTATAATATGGGAAAAATATAAACATAATATATTGTATGATCATTTTTTAATAAATAGTAATCATGGGAGACATAAATCATTGAGTGTAAAAATCCTAATGTAATAATAATTTTTTATATTATTATAAAAATTTAAAATGTTCATACCCAATAATTTAGTTATCATAAATCATGATTCGTTTTATAAGTTATAGGAGTGTGAAATAAAAAGTATTAATCATTGAGATCATTTCTTAAGCATAAATTTTTTTCATTGTAATTTTTTAAAATGAAAAGATTATAAAATCATTTCAGTATTCAAGATTGTATTCCATTACTAGAATGTCTTTTAATTTCCTATAATATAATCAGTTCCCTCCCCATTATATAATAATTATAGTGGTGGTTTACTAACAATATCATCATATTGGAAAATTTACTATACTAAACTAGTTTACCTCTTCATTTAATTCTATTGAATCTTATTAGAAATCAATCATTAGGTAATAAATTTTATGGTTTAAATATAACATCATGTTTTATATGGAAATGAGAACATTGGTTCCCCACAAGATCCTAAAAACATTTATAAGTTTATCACAAAATAATCCATTGAATATGATTGTGTTTCATAAAAACATCATCATAACATAATAATAATTAATATTGATAAATAAAATGGATGATATCATTATGTTATATCCCTATTAAATAATTTTAAATTTCAAATAATGTTGACATATATAAAAAATACATCAAACAGATCATTTGATTATTTTTTATAATAAGTTGAAAATATCATTTTCTATTAGTATATTTATGAACATAATTAAACTACATTAGTTTGAATATAAGTATTGGAACTTGTAATGTAATAATTAAATAACTTAATGAAAATAATTTCATGAATATTTGGTCATTCAGTAAATGATAATAAATATTTCCTTCACAAATGAAGTAAACAAAATAAAAGTACAAATTTTATGAAATAATAAAATGAAATTTTAAAAAAACAATTGAAATTATAATATGGATGAAATTGACATTGTATAATCATTTCATACTTGGAAAAAAATTCATGAAGACACTTTAATGAACACAACGAATGATGAAAAATGTTATAGACCAAAGAGGTAATAACAACAAATTATTCATTGAACGCTTTATTTCTCATTCTAAGTTCATGAGATAAAAATAAAACTAATACCTGAAAATTATAAATTTATAAATAATATATGATAATATAAATTGGGTGTTTAATGGTTATGTATCATATAATATCCTCTATTCATATATTTTTATGGAAAATATCTGAAAATTGAGATTATAACATAAACCCCTACCCCATATCTATTATTCGATCATTAATGATATTAATTTCATTTGAAATGAATTAATTCTATTTTTATTAGTACATGAGTTTTATTAATAATTTTAGTAAAATATAATATTCTATTGTAATTTATATTTACACATGTATAAATATTATTCTATCAATATCAACATTTAAGTAAAAACTAGTCACATTTCTATTCATGTTGTTGGTTGATATTTCTAGTCATCATGAAATCATCATGATTTCTTCATAAAAATATTATTAATAATATTTTCTATATCATATATATTGATTATATAATAATGTATATTGTGGTGATGAAAAATTAATTACATCAATTCGTGGAGAGAGTATCATTTTTGTAATCTTGTGTATTGTTATAATTTACCATGGAGTTGAATAAATTGAAGATACATAATGATAGATAATTATAAATACAAATAATATAATAATAATAAACTGAATATATTTTTTTTGAAACCATGTATGGTTGTCATGAAAAATGAATCCCGTCTCTTCATAGATATGGTAGGCAACACATATGCATGAGTGACATTAAAAATTTTTATATGATGTAAATGAGTAGATTATGGTTTACCAATTGACAAAAAAATAATTTAATTTATTAAATAAAAATATTTCATTATGTTTATAAGAATGTTGAATATTTCTTTGAGATTAAATGGAAATAATGACATAATAGATCTTCAAATACAAATAGTACTTCATTATGAAACCTCTTATATGGTTACACAATAATCCTTTAATGGTTTCCATTTTGGGATGACCAGATACTATGTGAAAATGGGAGTGATTTAATGGAGTTGTTTGGATAGGTATTTTCAAGTTATCTGCCTCAATACATGTAATGGTGTAAGAGGGATAAGACCTTCATTTATAATTTATGTATGTGAAAAAACATGAAAAATACATAAATCATTAAAATATATTAATTTTGTATTAATTGAAACCTATAATAAATTAGAAATATATATATATATGATATGTTAAATTTGGGTTGAAATATATTCATCCAATGAAATTTTAGAAAATTTATATGAGGTTTCAAACATTATCTATTATTTTAACACCCATGTTAACAATTTTTAGCATTAATTGGAGTAAATGATTTAAAAAAAATTTAATAACAATTCTAAATAAAAAATTATTGTTATCATCACCGATATTAGTCATCCGAATTCAAATTTTGGATAAATATTTATCATATACAATTCCTTTTAGTGGTGGTAAATATTTTTAAATATATGTTTATAATATGAAATGAAAATATATATTTATAAATACACATGAAAACATAACACTGAATTTATTCCAATTCCAATCTATGAAAAAAAAAAAATCATGATAACACTATTTATTTAACATATTATATATTATTTTCTTTAAAATAATTAAATCTATATGATTTATTCAATTTATTTAGGAAAATCAAATTTCACACATAAACAATGTTTTTCCGAAAATATCATTTTTTATCATCAAATAATTTTATTTATATTTCTATGAAATTATTTTATTCTGTTTAGTGACAATTTCAATAATTTGAATTATTTTATGAAGAAAAAATATATGACTACAACAATATTCGTACAAAAATATTCCAAAACATTATTATAGGATCAATAGGTTTTTATAACTGGAGAATAAAATACATTCAACACATTTATTCACTATAATGTTCATCACAATATAATTTAAAATAATTACTCACTTTTTTCCATGGATTAATTCTTCAAAATCTATCAAAATAATTTTTTTATTAATGTGGCAGTTATTTAAAATTCCAAGGTCATAAAACTATGGATTGTGTTGACTAGTATACGTTAAATTTCCCTTGATTGTTCTTCTATTAAAACAATTGGAACTATAAAAATATAGGAACATGGAAAATTATTCATTCAGGGTATATAGGGATGTGCAGGAAGGAGAGAGTTAAAAATTATATATACATGAACATGAGTTATATTCATATATAACTGGGGACATTAACATCCATATTAACATGATAGAGAATGGATATGGATAGAATTTATTTTTAGAATTATATATCCTTGATAATAAAAAGGATCATAAATCATAAAAATGATCCTAAATGACATAAATGAAACAAATTTTTTTACAATGACTCAAATATAATTCAGTAATAATTTCCAATTTTTTGATAATTTAAAAGATTTTCTGTTTCAAAATAACTAATGTATCATAGAAAATTAATGTTATGAAAGAATAATAATAAGAGTTTAATGAAAAGGATCAATGATTATTTAAATTTTCAATCTATATATTTTTTTGTTCATGAGTTCTATAGAATGGATGGCATTATAGAATATGATTTGTATCCATGTGTTATGAGGAAATATAAGGATGATTTAAACATAAGAATCAATAAGTAACAAAATAAAATGAAAATCATAATGAAATTTTGTTTTTTAAACACAAAAATACGTTAAAAGGTATAACTGTCATAAAAAGATGGATTTTATATCAAATTTTAATTTTAATTTCATTTAATTAGATTTGTGTGATTATTGGAGAATCTTGTCAACCAAGGGTGATTTTTATTTTACAATTTTCAATAATTATTAAATAAAAATGATCAATGATATAAACATAATGAATAAAATAAAAAATTGTATGATTTTTAAATATATATACATAAGGATTGTTTATAAGTAGTATAGATTATAGATAATTTATTTAGATTATAATAATTCAACGGAGTTCCATATGTAATTAATTTTATATATTTCATGAAAATCATGATAGAGAACAAATATATTGAACATTATACACGCATTAGATAATTGTTTCACAAACTAGAAAAGAAAATTTGTTTTGGAGATGGAAATACATATGTCAGTTAAAAACAAATTATTAATTACCATTTGAAGTAAAGTTAATTTATAAAATTTTAATTTTCAGTAATGTTGATTTTTAGATAGTTGAACTAATAAATAAAACCATTGAGTTATAATGAAACTGATATTAGGATGTCATATTATTTAATTTGTATTGAATCAATTATTTCATGAATATGAATACTAATTTTTTTAAATGATTAATGTAAAACATAATGAATGAATAATCATTGGATATATATTCAAAAGAAAAAATATATAAACATTATTGAAATATAATCATATTCTAATAGAAATGTCATTGTAAAAATCTATGAATATAATTATTGGGGTGATTTTTATATTCACCCTTATTTATAATATGAAAAATTATGAGACAAAATTGGATGTTAAATTGTGAAATACGTCAATTTTGATTGATATTGACTCTTATTAGGCCAATTAATACATGGGTATTTTAAATTAATAGTAAATGAATACATGTTTATATAATAATATTGATTGAAATAATATTATTTCCCAATTTTATACAATGTTCCAATATAGAATGGGGTTAAGAAATTATATCCAAGATACTCTATTATGTCTTATTATACTTGAAAGTAGTTGTAAAAATTTGAGAAAATAGATCGGATTCTTTTTTTAATTATTATAATGATCAAATTAAGAATTACTCTACTTAATACCATATTTCACGACATAAATTAAAATAAAATTGGACCACAATGGTTTTTAGTGATTGAATGATTGATAATTTAGATGTCACAAGGAAAAAGGAATACTTGTTTACATTTAGTATTCTCCATTGGAGTGAGTTGGAATTTATGAAACTATTAAACCATTCACAATCTCGATAACCTTAAAAATATTCTTAGCTATGTTATATGAAACTTTCATCCAAAATTTATCAAAAGGATAATAAATACTCTATCAAAATTTAATTTCATTAAGAATATGATTGCATGGACTTATATATGGGTTGTCTTCCTAATAAATATGAAATCATGGGGTAAAATCTTTTGAATTCATTATATGGCTTAAATATGGGCCATGTAGTCTTCTATACCAAAATTATATAGATGCATAAGAATGAATTTCAAAAAGGGATAAAATGATTTAATTCATTATATAAAGGAGATTCCTTAATGTACAATTATAATTATAGTGTATGTTGGTTAAATTATTATTATAAATTACTTAGAGTGTCCTTGTGATGTATTATTGGAAGATTAAATTGTTAATAGTACATACATTATAGGATAATAATTATTTATTAGTGAATATTTTATGTCATGGTATATCATGATAAACTTATTAGTGGATTTAAGAATTGAAAAATTTGACTTTAAAAAATAATATATGTTTTCGTAAAAATGAATTTGATTTAGACACCAAAATCTAACATGGTTGTTGATATTTAGATGTCATAATGAATTACTAATTATTATAAATTATCTATGGACATTTACAAATATATCATTCATTAACAAAAATTTATTAAAATTCATTTTATATATAATTTTATCAATGTATAACTTGTATAATGATATGTGATGATGTATATTCAACGATTGAGGGAAAAAGTTACAAATATTTTCACAAATTTATTTCTAATAAATGTGTTTTTTATTTCTAATACATCATTTGAATCCTTCTATTATCAATTAAAAATTATTGGATGTGGCCCCTAGAAGGTGAATAAATAATCATTCAAAATGATTGAAGAAAAACATTACAACTCAATTTTTTCAAAGAGGATAATATTAACAAAACATATATTTTATATTGTTTTATTAACCAAATAAATAATTATTGAAACATGTGAGGATATTTTTTAATAATTTAAAAAATATTTAAATTTATTGGAACTAGAATTATTAAACGCTTCTTATCATAGGGGGGAGAAATTCTATAATAATCCCAACGTTATCCTCTGGCCTAGTTTCAAGATGTATCTCAATTGAGATAATCGATGATTGATTTATTCATTAGTGGGATATATAATATTATTTATGATTTTTAGATGTTTTTTCAATTTTTTTGGATTTTTAAATTTCATTATGGTGAATTTAAGTATATCATATTATTTTTTATGGTTACATTAATTATTGTAATCTATTTGTTCGAATTGATTTCGCAATAATTCAGAAGCCGATGAAGGACATTGAAATAGTTACTTAGAATTGTTTTTGTATTTATAATTATTCTATTCTACCATAATATATAGAATCTACCTAAGTATTCATCACTATACATTATGTATGTTATAATGGAATCTTCATAGGGTATATCTTGACATTTAAATGGATTATACATAGTATAAAAATATATGATATGTCAAATTTGTTAATCATATGAAGAACATTGTATAGTTATGACCATCATTACTTGAATTACATGATAGGTTATATAAAACATAAATTGGTACAGAGAACCTATAGTGATTAATTATTGGTGTATGGGGTGACATAAATGACAACAATTATATAGTAAATTTGGGTTATATATGTTAAATCCTCATTGGATACCCTGATATATTATATGGTACTCCTTATTAGGTTATGATTATAGTTTTTAAGGATGAATGAAAACTAATATTGGAAAATATTGAGTATATTTATGTGTTTTTTGTTAGATTAATGAACCCTTCTCACGGCATAGGCTACATAGACCTTTTTGGGTATATAAATAAGCTATTGGGAAAAAAATATAATATATAGTGATTGAATTTTATAATTAAATAGAAAACCCATATGATTCCGTAGCCTAGAAAAAATGTTTACAAATGAAACAAAATTTTTGGCTATTCAAGAATTATAATGAATTTATCATTGTAAAATTATGAATAAAATTATCCCACATTAGAACAACTACATTAGAAGTAACTGAAATAATTTGATCTTTTATCATGAATAATACAGATTTCACAATGATGAACTAATTTTTTTTCATTTTCTAAATAACATTTCCATCATGTATGAATTATATTTTTATTATAATATATATGTATTTTCAAGATGAATATATATTTGATTATTCTATATCATTATAAATCTATTTTATGTCATGTTTATATTTGAAAATAAATGATATTTCAAGACGATCTAGTTGAAACATCAACTAGAAAACTTGTGTTTTTTTAGAATAAAGAAATACATTGATTATTATATTATATCATAGGGGTTATCAAAATGATGTGAGTTTATAAATTTAATTTTTCCACCTTAATGAATGAATTGGTTATTCTAAAATATTTCATGAAAACATATATGGTAGTCCATCTAATCATAATTCATGAGGTCTTAATGTTGATGATGGTTAAAAAAATTACTATTATTATATTTATCTCTATTGGAAGGGTCATAACATCATATAAAATATTTATTCTTATATATGGAAAAGAAAATGATAAATTTATATCTCAACCTTTAAGAAATAAATATTTTATGAAGAGAGAATATAATTATTTCTAAATTAATAATTAATGGTGAATTTATATGAAGAGGTTTGATGTCAAAAAATGATTGGTGGTAAGAATATATTACTAAATGAAATGTCCAAAGTATTTTTATGATATGTGATCTATAAAATTTATTGATTTATAAGAATAATATCTTCATGTATCAACTAACATAGAGTAGGAACCGAGATATCATTCATTATCAACTGATATTCCTTCAATGATATTGTAAAATAAAAATTTATAATAATCTATTGATAATATTTATAATTTCATAAAGTGTTAGATTAATTTTTTTCCTATTGTAAGAGAAACATTTTTAGAACTTTTAAAATAGATAGTGTTTTTGGATACTTATAACTGGATGGAGTCCATATAAAAAGTCACTTATTTAGATGAATATATTATGTGTATATAGTTGATTATAACTTCTGACACATTATATGTTAGTGATATATTTATAGTGTAAAAATACATAGATAAAGATAATAATGTTACAGAAGTAACTAGGAGGCTCTAACAATGCGTGTTAGAACCACTAGGTTAGATACCCTAAGGGGGGAGGGTGAATTTGGGTATGAAAGATTAAAACAACTACCACTCGTGATATTGTTTCACTATTAAGAAAAACTCTCTTCAATCTCTCCCCTATAGAAAAGTATAAACAAAAATAAAACCATGCACATGACACATAAATTATTACTTGGTTCACCCTCACTGAGCTATTTTCATGGAGCATACACCATCAATGTTCTGATGTACCGAATTCACTAACTGTGCACGGTTATTTATAATGTTTGTAGCAGACTCACTGTCCCTTTTAATTTACAACCAATAATGATATGAATGCCCACTTATCTCTCGAATGATATGTGCTCACTCTTTCTTTAGATGATCTACTAATAGTTTATAGAACTATATGTATATTCAATTATATTAATACCACCATCCTCAAATGTATGTAGATTCTCTATTGATGTTCTACATTCATCAACTGATGAATAATGTTTTACAACAAAATTGAATAGGGAAACCTCAACTTTTACATGCATCCCTTACGGCGCATTGCACATAATTATTCTTCCAATCATGCAAAATATCCTTTTTGGGCGCAGTCCCAACTACACTTTTCCCGCAACCTCAACAATTCCACTCAAGATTCACTTTTACATGGTATGTAATATATTATGTGAAACACCAAACATTTTTCACATCTACCTTTGAGTACTTTTTATGTGCACCAATGCATAGATCTTCTTGAATTCATAACCTATACTGAATGTGGCAGTCACCTCATATTTATTGGAAAACATGAACCCTATGCGAAAAAACCCTCCTTTAGTGGGAAATGCTCTTTGAGAATGGAAATAACATCCTTTGCGCAACACCATATTCCACAGAATAATTCAATTTTTCATGCACTTCATGATTTTTCCAATGTTTGAGATACTAATCTCGATCCACCTCTGGCGTGAAAAACAACATTCACCTATTTCACAAACAAATCCAATATTTTTCACACCAACCCAAAAAAATTAATAAATATTCCCCAATTACCATCAAACTAAACTTATAAACCCACCTTGTTAGGAAACAAAACATCAAGGACCATTTATTCAGAAAATCACAACCAACCCTAAATTCATCATTAATGCTATGAGGGATTTGTTTCAAAAATATTCTTCTATGGTTGTGTTGACAACTCTTTCATAAAGTGATACCTCGTTAATTCTTGAACCACCATTCATGTTTTGAAATTTTTATTGCCATCAAAGATTCACTCAACACATACTCTAATCCCCCATGAGAAATTATCTACATGAGAAACAAGAGTTAATTGAAATTTAATCAATGAATTACTTCATTTATGACACAAATTGTAGTTACCAAACTGATACCAGTTGCTGATTATGAAATAACATCTCACACCATTACAACACCACTGTTCTACTTTCATCATGATCCACATCTATCATGATATCTATTCTTTGATCGATAACTTCTATAATCATCAAATATAAAACTCCACATGTCTTATTACAACATTAATTATTCTTCAACTTTCAAATCCCCCTATCTTGATGCTCCACCGTTCAGCTTCTCCATGTATCTTTCAATATTTCCCAAATTTCCACACTGTCTCCCCCATTAACAATCACTATTTTATAGCCCTTTTTCAATGAACCCAAAGGTCACATATTTTTTTCATAATAGGGTCAAAGAAGTTTTCATCATATTTGGGAAAAAATCATACCTTGAGGAGACAGGAGGGTCCCACATTCACACTATTTTAAGTGTGGGGTGTCCACTGAACTCTCAGAGCAAGTTTATGGCTATGAAAAGCTTCCTTGGGTAAGACCATTGTTAGAATTTCTGAAAATTATAGTTCAGCAGGCATATACTCCAACTTCAAAATTCTTTGCTCAAACTTCTCCTTCATAAAATTATATCATTATCTCAATGTGCTTTGTCCTTGAGTGATGGAGAAGATTTTTGTAGATATTTATAGAACATGAGTTATCACACTATATTCTAATAGGATATCACTTCAACTCCTATATCATAAAGCTGCTAGTTAATCCACTATAACTAAGTGTATTATTGGGTGGTCGCAATATTCTCTTCTTCTATTATTCTTAATGATATGAAATCATTCTTCATTCTAAGATAAGAAATACTTAATTGACCAATATATAATGCTCCTCCTAACATTGTTTTACTATCTTCCACTGATGTGGCCTGATATGCATATTTATATCCAAATTGCTCTTGTTGATATTTTTCATTATACTTCAAACTGAAGTCCATAGTTCCCTTGATATACCGAAGTATTATTTTCAATGCAAGCATGTGGCTTTCCGCGGGATTACGTTTATATCTCACTGGTTGGCATGTGGTGAATAGAATGTCATCCCTTTTCACAGTCAAGTAATATAAAATTCAAATATGTTTCATGTACTTTTTGATATTAATTGCCTTTCCTTCATCATCCTTTGAAAGTATCATTTGGGTAGCAACATGTGTCTTTATCTCCTTGGAATATTCCTTTCCAAAACTTTTCAAAACCTCCATGGAATATTTGGATTGGGAAATGAATGTCCCATTCTTCCCTTGTGTCACCTGTAACCCAAGTAAAAACATTAGCTATCCAATCAGTGACAATTTCAACTCACTTTTCAATATTTATGAAAACTGTCTACACAGAGCTTTATCAGATCCACCAAACATTATGTCATCGATATAACCCAGTACCATCATCCTTTGATTATTGTCACTATTGAGATAGATATTGTAATCATGTCCACTATGCTAGAAACCATGCTTCTCCAAATACTGATCAAGCCTTGATTTCCATGCTATTGGTTATTATTTTAGCCCATATAATACATTTTTCTGTTGAAAAAACATGTTTTATTCCTCATGTATGAGAAAATCATATGGCTACTCAATATACACTTATTCTTTTGGAACCCTATATAAGATTGTATATTTGAAGTCAATGTGGAACACATTAAACATTCGTCTTACTGCAATGGATAGGAATAATCTTACTGTGTCTGGCCTGGAAACAAGTGAAAATGTCCCATCAACATCTACACCATCAATCTAGGAGGATCCTTTTCACGCTAGTTATTCGTAGTATCTAATAACTGTGCCATATCCATTCATTTTTTTTGTGATAGAACCATTTAGTTTTGATTGAATTTTTATCTACTGGCCTCTAAATAATCTCCCAAGTCTGATGTTTCACAATTTTATCCAACTCTTCATTCATATCATGAACCCATGTTTCATCTTCAACTGCATCAGTAATGCACTTAGGCACCAGTCGTGATAAGAATGATATATGATGTAGTGATTTCTTTTTTTTCTTAACTGGATATGATTGATCACAAATGATATTGTACCTTACAATTTTATTTCAATATATTTTCTTTTGTGAAAATAAAGATTTTACTTCATCATTATCATCATCAATATCTTCTTCTGAATCAACATATTCCATTTCTTCTCACCTTGCATTTCATTCCTCCATGTCACATTCATCGAGAAATTGATCACTGTGCTACAGAATATTATCTTAATTTTCCTCAACAGTGGCATCATTGTTCTCAACTACCTTTCCATTGCTTTCATTAAACCATTTATATTCTTATTTTCCATAGTAGCCAAGGAATATCCCCTCATCTCTATATGACTCAGGTTTCACGTGTTTTTCTTTTTTGAGTATAATGAACATATATTCAATGATTCGAAAGTTATTCATCGTTGGTTTCTTCCCGTACCAAATCTCCTACGAATTCTTTCATTATATGGACACATCAGATCCCTGTTAGAAATTTAGACCAATGTTAAGGCTATAATCTTCTAAAATATCCATTGTAAGACTTTTTCTATATTCATTTTTTGGACATGTTGTTAATGATCAGATTTTCCCATTCAACCACTCCCTTATGTAAGGGAGTTATTACTAAAGAATATTTATGCATTATAAATTGCTTCTTGAGATAGACTTCAACCTAACAATTTGTGATTTTCGTACCATTGTTAGAATGAAGCAACAGAATTTTCATCCCTGGAATCATTTTAGATTCCCTCCGATATTGGTTTAGGCAACTAAAAACATCATAAATGTGAGATATGACTAATATCTATGCCATTATACTATAGTAATCAAGGAGAATATTTTAATACCTTTTTCAGATAGAGAAATGATGGTGAAATTGGTCCACAGAAATCAGCATGCACCAATTCACGCACACTTGTTGACTTCATATCATTATCTTTGTAAGTATTTCCATTGATTATACATTGTTGATAGGCATCACACGTTTGTGTACGATCTCCTGATAGCCCTAGGAGGAATCATACTACTTCAAACATTACCAGATCTTCCGAAGATTAATGAAATAGATGACCACATTGTTAATTCCATAATTTTTTTCCTTCTTCTATGAGTAAAAAACACATATCTTCTTTTCCACTTACAATGTAGGGATTCTCATCTATTCATTTCCCATGTATTATCACCATACCATCTCTTCCCATGAAGAGATACATCCTCTTGGTAAACCAAATTGAGTGCCTCGAGTTACACAGCTGACTATCACTGAGAAAACTGTGATTGAGAACCTCTACAACCAAGACATCATCATGACCTATTTCATTTCCCCCAAACTTTTCTTTTCTAAATAAAATTATCTTTAGGACTTCATTATTTAATATCAGTACAACACTAAATTTTTCATAATTTATACCAGTGAAAAGATCATTATTTCCTATCATGTGAGATGTATAACCATTGTCAAGGATCTATACACTAGAACGGTCTAATGCTTTAAGGGAAATTTGAGCAACCACTACCATCTTTTCTCTCTTCTTCTTGGTCTATATTTTTCTCTTCACACTCAGAATAGATTTATACTTTTGATATTTCTCAATGTTTGATGGGCCGGTTTTATCTTTAAATGCTTCAAATCTAATTTCCATTATCTACTCTTATAATGGATCATTGATCTACTTCTTGTGAACATTTTGAATCTTCATTGAAACATTCTTATGTATTTTTGAAGTACAGTATCAATCCATGTTCCCAAATCATCCTCACCTAAAATAGATTCCTTTGAAATATGTTCTATAGAACCATTTTCTCTATTAATGCCCCATCTGTTCTTTTTCCATTTGGTATCTTCTATCTATAGACCACAGATTTTGTGAGTGTCCCATATTTATACATAAATAACAAATGATTGAAGGTGCATTCATGCATGTCACATATCCACTGGAAATTGTCCTTGGGTTCTCTAAATTTCCTGATTCAACATTGTACCCACATCAATTTTCATCCATGGAACGAGAGTTTGTGGTCTCACTTCAACCATATCATCTTTCTATTTTTTATTGATCCCTAAATCACCATTATCATCAGAACTTGATTGCATCTTTTTTCCTACTGAACTACTAGGATCCTCTTTCAGTTTCTCAGTATTCTGAGTGATCTGGTTTTCTAATTTCCTATCAAGAGTCAATAGTTTTTCTTGATCCTTACCCTTTTTCTTCCAAACAACAACTTATCCATCATGTTCTTAAATGATCTTGATTTAATCTTTCATTATGTTATTCATGACATTGATCTACCTTTTATGTTCTTCAAACTTGTGTTAATATTCATCATCCTTTTCTGAGCTCTCTAGATTAGAAGATGTACGTTTTTCGATATCTTAAACTAGCTCATACTTCTCTTCTTCCTACTGTTGAGTTTAGAGTTTGACGTCTTGACCACCTTATTGGCTTTTTTTCTCTCAAAAAATATACCATTTTAGGAGCTACTTCTAATTCAGCCTCTATGTTGACACATCCTTAAATTTTCTTCTCATTCATCATCCGTATCAATTTCTTCCTTTTCACAAGAACTACTGACAACTACCACCATAGAATTCTCTCCCTGATCTGTGTAGTTCTCTATCTCTTCAACCTCATCATCCTAAAACGCATACAAACTGCCAAATTATTGTGAGAGGGGATTATTTTTTATAAATAACATCTTTTGAATTGTTTCTTTCTTTTCCCATAGGCTGAAGTCTTCTTAATGAAAATTTTAATTCCCTCCTCCACATCTTCTTAAAACTTCTTAGGGAACCTCACGACAAGGTGACCAACATTTATACATCTTAATAAACTATGTGGATGTTTCCCCTTAAACATTATTATTCTTCTCTGAAGATTTTAGGAAATGAATTACATCACCACATATTTTCTTTCTTCTTCCTAGAAATCAGAATTGGTGAGATTCTTCATGGACTTGAATGCCACAACATTTGATTTCCCCTTCTCCACAGCATTGTTATCATCATTTCTCATTTCATATGCCAGAAGGGTGTTGTACATGTTATCCATTTTCACCACTTTTAGGTATTTATCTTCCTGAACTGAAACCTTATGATTGAACATAGTTGGAATTTTCCTCAAGAAGAACATCACAATCATTATGCCTTCAATAAATTCTCCAAGACCATGGATTCCTTCCACTACAAGATTTACCCTGTAAAATAATTCATCAATAGACTCATTCGGGTTCATTCTCATATTTGTATACATGTTCCAAAACACATGAAGTGTTGCATCTCTGACTATTGAATCTAGTTCATATAGGTTAAATAGTTTTTCCCAGATATAATGTAATGCTTTGAATGACATCACCATCATATATATAGAATTATATAGGGCTCCACATATTTTCTTGATCCCCTTGGTGTCAAAATCAATTTCTCATCGCTCGCCATCTGATAATGAACCAATCTTAATATCAGAAATTAATCCATGCTTTGCTACTGTGACAAATACATTACCAAACATCCTGAGTATTATTGTATCAAATTCTTCTATAGCTTAAAATTGTTAACATTGAAGATCGAAATTACTTTTTGATTGGTGACATCAATTTGTGAGATAATCACTGATATCAATCATTACCTCAAATACAAATTGTTCGGTCCACTATGTTCAATACCCATTGAGGGGGTTGAATCTGGGTATGACATATTAAAGAAACTTCCCCTATTGATCTTGTTTTGCTATTATGGAACACTCTATTTTGTCTCTCCACTATAGAAAAGTATAAACAAAAATTAAACCATGCACACTACACATAACATTTTACTTGGTTCACCCTCAATGGGCTACGTCTAATGAGTATATAGCAGTGATGTGCCAATGTACGAAATTCTATAAAATTGAACTATTGTTTACAATGATTGAGGCAAACTCACTGTACCTTATGGTTTACAACCATTCACGGTATGAAATCTCATACCCTCTTGACTGATGTCTTCTCACTACTTATTCAGATGATCTACTCATTTTTTATAAACATGTAGATCTTTTCAATTGAATGAACACCTTCATCCATAACTTTATGTATATGCTCTATTCAAGTAATTATTTAATCCACGGATGAATACCACATTACTGCAGAAATAAATGAGGAAACCTCAAGTTTTTTGTGATGACCTTACTACACATTGTGCATAATTAGTTTGCCTTGCATGTAAAATACCTTTTTTGCATGAAATACCCACTCCACATTTAGCGCAACCTCAACTATTTCTCACAAGCTTAATTTTTACACACAATATAAACATTTACACGCGACAAAAATTCTTACATGAAACACCAATATTTTTGGGCAACTCCCTTTCCGTATTTTTAACGCACACCAAAGCTCAGATATTCTATTTGTCATAAGCCTTACCGAATGAGGGGGTCACATAAAATTTTTAGAAGAACATGACCATGCAGGAAACCCCTTATTGAAGGAATAATTCAGTTCAAGCATGGAATAAAATCTTATGTCCTACAATGTATTTCATGCACTACTCCAATTTTTTTTTCATTTCATGCATTTGCCTATTTTCGATCTTCGTAACTTGGAACAACTCTTTAATGAAAAACACCATTCCTCTATTCCACACACCACTCCTAATATTTCACACACAAACCCGAAAAATCAAAATGGATTCCCTAGTGGTCAAAAAAAGATACGTAGAAACCCACCTTTTCAGAAAACAAAACATCGAGGAACGTTTTATCAATAATCAAAATAAACAAAAAAAATGCTTCAACAATTCATTGAGTAATTTATTCTAATAATGTGGATAATCATTTAAAAAATATTTTATACCTTCATATTTTTAGTTTTTATATTTGGTATGAAATATTGAGGAGGAGAGCATGATTATTTATACACAGATAATTTCTTTTCCAGTATGATGTATTCATCAAGATGATTACATTATAATCCAATGATTTCATCAATCATGAGTCATCTTCACCTCTCTCCCACCCCTATTTCATCATTAATTTCTTTCTACCATTTATAATTCATTTCATTTATACTAAAAAAATTTAAATTCAGTTTATTATATGAGTTTTGTTTTTTAGTATAGTGAATAATATTTTAACAAGATTTGTAGAATAAATTAAAAAAATAACTTTTTCTATTTTTTTCATCCCCCACCTTAGTGAATCTATTAAGACCATTTGATGTATCATGTTATTATAAATAAAATTCATATATATATTTTTTCAAATGGAAAACATGTATCATAACATGATTGTTTAAATTTTCAATTTTCATTGTTATTTATCATTTTTGAAAAGTTATATTTATCCATTCTCTAAATTTAATCATAATATATGATGATTTAAATATATAAATTTATATATTATATATATGCTTTAATAAAAATTTGTGATGGTGTTGATGAATATGGAATTCATAATGCCATCATATTTATAAACACTATAATTTATTATGACATATCTATAGAGAGATTGAGATAATTTATATTTATTTAAAATGTCTAAAAAAATTATATAGTTAAAATTAATCTTTAATTTAAATGAAATTATAAAATAATTAGACGAATGGTGTAAACAACTATATTATTATACTGAAACATATAAATAATTAATTGAAATGGAAGGAATGTTACCTCATTCTTGATTTTCCCATTTCTCAAGGGCCCAATAACTTGAAGGAAAAAACCTAAATTGTTATTAGGAGGCTTAAATAGTATTATTTATGAATGTTATACTGAAATAATTTAATTTTAGTATTTATTTTTTAGAGGTATTATTCATGGTATTTTTACATATTGGATATAAGTTTTTTAGGGTGAAATATTAAATAAAATATAACATCAGGACTAAGCCTGAAAATATTTTTTAACATCAATTCTATCAATTGAATTTAGTCTAAAATACATGTTTCCATAAATATTAATACCTAATACCACAAACATTTTAGTTGGTAATAAATCAAATTAATGCATAAAAATTAAAAAATTCATCCATAATGTAATATAAATTACATTATACTAATGTGTTTGACTTAATTTTAAATTAAATTATGTTTATAAAATAGATTAAATAACCTAGTAATAAGAATTTTGGTTCATAAAAATATTCTTGAATAAAATAAATCATGTTTACAATACATTTCTGAACTAAAAATTCCATATTTTTTAATCTATATTTATATTATTTACCCAAATTAATATTTTTCATAAAAAATACTAAATAATAACTCATAAATTATTTAAAAATGTTTAATACACAACTTTTATTAGTTTTAGAAAAAGAAAATCAATAATAGTTATTTTTTAAAAAATTTACATATATATTAATGTCACTATGAAATATTATCAAACATAGAGTATTAAAAATATATTATAATAAATTCATTTAGTTAAATAATATAAAAATTTATTTAATAACTGTTTCAACCGAGGGTGGGAAGACCGAAGCGCCCGACGTTCGATCTTACGGAGGGCTGAGATATGATCAATCACTCAGGTCGGGTATATCAGTGTTTATTTTGAAATGCCCAGTGGTTCTGTATCCAACGATCCGTGGACCTGCCTTCCAAAGGCAGGCGTTCGCTCGGTGATTCAGCCAGCGATGCTTAAGAACTCACATTGGTCAAGAGGATGGGAAGATGGGCTCATCACACCTTTTAGGGGGAAATATTTCTTGTTCTGGGACTCTATTATATATTTATGACGTATTCATATGTTCGTCAATCATTGGTTTATACCCATGAACAGTATCCACGGATTACCCCTTAGTTGGCAATGATCAACTAATCGCAGGGATGGAGAGTCATTTAGGCCCGAGGTTTACAATCCCTCATTGGTATTAATGTCTCCGAGGAGTTTGGATTCATTGAGATGGCACAGGTTTGAAGCCTCATAACTAGGCGCTATGGAGTTTACTATTATCTAGGGGGGACAGATAACAACTTGAGAATTAGGAGGGGCATGATTGGGGCTTACACATGGTTAGTGGCCCGAATTGGGATTGAACCTTGGGTAGACTTCCTACGTACCCTACTTAGGATACAGGTATCCAAATCCACGTAGTTCATTTTAAGGGGCATGATTGGGACTTACACATGGTTAGTGGACCGAATTGGGATTGAAAGTTGGGAAGGAGTCCTATGTACCCTACTTAAGAGACAGGGTCCAAAACCCAGATTGTTCTTTTGGAAGGTCGTCATTGTGCGGACACCGTGACCATCACAAATCACTAAGACCACGCGGGTCATGCTCGGTGTGAGAAACAAGAGAATGCAACAGGCTTGGGTAGCATTAGACATTCTCCCTACCGATGGAAGGGGAGGAAGATGACGAGAAGAGGAGAAGGCCGGGACAACTGAACTCTCCTTCTACATGATGTTGGAGGAAGGTAGGGGTCACGCAGTGGAGTAATGAACCTCCCGTTATGAGAGGAGAATATACATTGGCTTCTGTTGAGGATGGTGTGGGGAATACTCCAGGAGGGATGCCCAGCCACTCCCAGGAGAGGGGAGAATTGCTCACCGCTGGCGCTCATCAAAAGGATAATCGAGCAGGGTCCCTTAATCCTGGCAAGAGGAGAGGCACAATGGGGACTCCAGGGCTCGGACCATGCACTATCATGGGAATGTGAATCCAGGAATGCTTCAAGAATCCGCTCAAGAGCCGGAGAAAACCCTTTTTCCTCGCCAACCGTGGGTATGTGAACTCAATGTGGTAGACTAATATTCCTGAAGGTTTCTTCATAAAGGTCTGGTGGCTTGGGTAGATGCCTTTGGTCAGGGCCGATTAATAGGCCAATGAAGGGATTGCGAAGGATCTGGACAGACTGGAAGGGTTTTATCTAGATTGGGGAATGGAAACACCGAAGGAGTTGGGGGCAGCAAGGATGCATGAGGAGTGGATACCTTTGCGTAAGGGGTGCTACATGGCTAGAGAGGTCGTCCGCGTACCAGGGTGGTACGCGGACGTATGGGCATCCCACGTACTAGGGGGGTATGCTGCTTTGGGATCAGCCCGCGTTCCAGGTTGGTATGCAGTGGAGCACTCACGAGCAGCGGTGACCAGGGGTGTCGTCGGTCGGGGGTTTTCCAGTCAGGGATTCACCCAAATAAGAGGGTGTTATGTGGTGCGTCCGATCAAAAAAGGGGCATAAACTCCTTGGTCCACAGGGAGTACATCAGCACGGGGGGAATGACTCACGGTTTTTAATTTATGTTCATGGTTCACCAATTTTTTATGAGTTTTTCAGTTCCTTATCAATTATTTTATAGTTTTATGCATGTTATAGTTTGCGAATTAGAACTTCGATGTTTTCGATATCCTATTCTCCTTCCTCTGGAATCCTTCCTTCAAAATTTGATCTCCAAACCTTATCTCTAATGGATTCTGATCAACCGAGCCCCGGATCTCCGAATCCTTCAACCAGAATCTGATTGATCCCTTTCTTCTACCCCTCAATGTACTTTTATAGAGGGGGGAAAGAGATGTATATGTGGTCAAGTGGCACCATTTGCAGAGGCCCCTTGAACAAAATCACGTTTGATGTAAAACTTGGTCAATCCACAACTCACATTGGGGCATTGAATGCACCTCACCCGTGAACCAAATTGGTTCGGGTGGTGCTTTGGGGCTGCGCAGGGTTCCACCTCTGTTCCACGAACGACAGTGCATGCGGTCTGGTTTGGTTGGCGCGTTTCTCGACTGGGGTGGTTCGTGATAGTGGACCGGCTTGGAGCTCGTCCTACTTCGGGCCCACGGAGGGGTTCCCGCCTCTGTTTCAAGAAAGACGTTGGCCCGCGGAGGGGATGGCTCGCTGAACTGGTCGCATACCATCAATGTTGTGCGGGTACGCTGACAGGTCAGTCATTTTACAATCATGAGTATTCTCTATATTTTTTTTGCAATTCATTGAGGGAAATTGGGTAATATACATTCTCAAATTATGGGGGATTCCCATTCACCTTTTAGGATTTTTCAAGACCCTATAAATTCCTCTCATCGGAATGGTGTCCTATCGGAATGAAGAGGAGTCTATTCTGATGTAGAGTGGTCCTGAAAAATGGATATTTTATGGAAGATAAGTGGACCCAGTAGGGGACCACTCCTATAAATAAGGGGTCCCCTACATTTTCCTTTTACAATATTCCTTGTGAAAACAGTGCTCTTGATTTTTGTCATTGTGCTCCTGCTCGTTTGCAAAACACCTCGTCCACGAACTAGAATTCGTTTCTGTGAACCATTCCTCTTTCGTGCTTGCCATCACCTGTGAACCAATCTCCCAGCAGCGGAAAAAAATTTAATCAATTAAAAATTAATACATGACGGGTCGCGTTGGAAATTTTTAGGTTGGTTTGGATGGTCTGCGAGCCAGAAATATTCCAAACATTGAAAATAATTTATGTTTTTTGAATGTGAACATTTAAATTCAGAATTGAGATCCTATGGGGAAGCCTTGTTTATGGATTTCTAGCCAACGCTCCATGAGCCAGAGTATCACAGACTTCTTCCGCATTGGGCTTGTTCGCGGGATGCAGCTGCTGTGAACCACCTTTTGAGGCCAGCCCGAGGATTTTTTCATGAAGCCTCCTTGAGAGAGTCCTTCATCAAATACTTTGTATTTTTTTAAAATTTATTATTTTGGAGTAACCATATTTATATTTTCCATGATGCAGGAGAAAATATGGTTCCTCCTCGACCTGTGATTAGGCCTGCTGTCGAGCCTCTTCCGATTTGTGATCAACGCTTAAAGGATGTGGCCATCTCTCTTCAGGATGGAGTCCACCACACTCCATTATACCCCATCCGTGAAAACTTTCTCTCTAAGTCACAGCGGTAGTACAAATTTTCCAACAGCCTTCCTGCCTGCCAGATCAGTTTATTATCTGGTAAACTGATTCCAGTACCATCTCGCAAGAACAATCTCGCAACATGGACATTTACCAGCAATATCCCTCGAGTTGTGATAACTTCCAGAGGGTGGCCTACACCAAGGGATACAACTATCTGGTCTATGTTGAATCACCTCCCTGTGTCCCCGACAAGAGAGCAATGTCAGTAGGATGGGGAAATTCATTGTTACTAGAGCATTGCACACAAAGCTATGGTAAAGAACTAATGTGGCTGGTCAGCAGATCGGGACCTCCGGCCCGGAGGGGTGTTTAAGTCGTTGGATTGGGGGTGGCCCCTCTGGGTTCTCTAGAGCTATGCAGTGTTTGAAGAAGAATTGGGAGTTGTGGGTTTATATGGAGTTGTCTGGGTGTCACAGACCTATAACCATTGCCCCCACGCCCTTGCCAAGAATCTTATGAGCCGTTGGAGTCTAGATACTAACACATTCCATCTGGTCCATAGGGAAGTGGGTATCAGTCTTTGGGATGTCTCCCAAATTTCTGGGGTCTCAATTGTTGGAGGAATGTATGATGAATTCATGCCTCTCCCTTTTATGTTAGATTACGAAGAGTGGACTCCTCCCTTATTGAAGAAGCTCATTGATCGAGCCCAGGAGTATTCGAATGATATATCTCTAAAACCGCTTGTCCATTATCATGAATGGATCAAAGCTTTTTCTAGAGAGGGAAAGTCCAGGGATCTTCCGTGCAGGCCCACGACCTGTCCTTCAATGGAGTCTCGATGGTAGGGGGTGGCTATTGTATGATCCTGGAGGAAGTCCGGTTCAACAGCCAGGGCTGGGAACTTGTGTCGGGCGTTGATAAGCTGCTCTGTCTGGATGCATTTCTGGCCATGTTCCTGAGTGGAGGGCAGTTTCCCATACGCAACACTGGTGGCATGCAGGTTTCTACTTTTTTTTATGGTTGTACAGCTGGCCACCGACAATATAATCAACGTGGTCATCCCAGTACTGGCTAGGATTTATCGGTTGCCTGGCAATATTAATGAGGGGAGTTGGCCGAACTGTGTAGTGGCCCATTTAAAATCCTCTGGGGATGTTTGGGAGTGAATATTAATAATTTCTATACTTTCATCAATCCTTTTAAAATTCTAGGTACCGTAGTCCGTCCATATTTGCAATTCACTAGAGGGGTAATGCCCGAGGAGAGGGTGGCCCAAGAGAATGATGGAAAACGAACGGATCATAATATGTGTCTGCTATCTAGTCGGATATCGAGATATGATCATTTAAATTTCTAACCATATCCCTCCCGACCGGCACAATCACGAATTCCATATCAGAGAAATTTAGCATGAGGGGATACCTCTTTTCCCTCCGAGAGGGTATTCTGGTGGATCGTATTAGTGGGTAACTGATCTGTGTGGGGTATGTGCATTGCCGATTTGAACGTCAATTTGGCTACGTCCAGGCGCTCTGCCCCCCTTCTCTCAATGGTGCCCATGGAAACATTCATCTAATGGTGGTGAGACAATTGTGGCAAATGTTAACCTGGGAGGACACTGACTATGAGGTTATGAACCCCATTCCTGTAGACTCTATGCCTTTCTTATCCAAGGCCTACACTGATTCCTAGGTGCAACATACCCGAATGGCCAGTTTGGGCTGGGGGTGCCCACTATCTCGAGTCTTAATCCGTCGAAGAGCAAGAGGAAGAGAAAGGGGGATAGTGCTCCAACCAGGTCAGGAACGGTTCTCTGTAACCGTGATGGTCACATGCTTCAGAGGAAGTATTTTACGGACATAGGTGTCTCCTCACATTCCCTTGAAGCTGCCCGGAGAGGGTTGGCCATTCCTGCGGATGTTGCCTTCTCGACGGCCTGGGGACAATGCGATGAATTCAAAGGTCATTCATCCTTTCGTAACTAGTACCCATGTTCTCTATGGAAGTATCTACTGGAATCATAAATGGTGTTCGACGGGTTGGGCTACATATCTACTTCTCCGGACATCCATTACGATGTTGACCCATAGAGGTTCAATCGGTATCTTCGGGACCTCGAGGCCTACGTTCATGCATGCTAGGTTTATGCGGTTTTAACTCACTGAGTCCAGGCCCTAATGAGATTGGTGACTAATGAGGTGGAGGCATAGATTGATCACTCTTCAGGGAGTGATGATTTTGCTGGTTCCCCTACTATGATTGAGGCATGGTAATTTCCCCCCTGCCTGTGAGGTCCCACCCACAGGTAGCTTCTGAGAGTTCTAGGGCGGCGACAAGACCTAGAAACCAACCATGGCTATTGGCACCTCCACCAGACCCTATCATTTCCTGTCACTCTCAGGTCGATCCCCCCCAGCTAGTTGTTCCTATTACGACCGCAATTCAAGATGAGTGGAGGATTTGGGATGACCTCAGGGTCAGTGGCTCGGATTAATAGGATTGGACGTTACTCCAAACAATCTCTCTCGAGCATCCGGGCATTGCTACTATATTTGATCCACCATACTTTTTATTGGAAGTGGATCCTGATTAAATAGTCACCTCTTTGATGGAAATTGACTCATATGTGCATTCACTATGAAACTAGATTTGCAGGTCTAATCGGGTGTCCATGATGATAAAGCGTCACGAATCGTCAGATCTTGGAGAAGAGGTTTCCCTTCTCATCCATCCCAACATTCTTCTTTCTTTGCTGTGAAGGTTCTAATTTTTCATCCCTTTATGAAAGGTGCCAAGAAATCCCGAGGGGCAATTCCTTCCCTGGAGTATTCTCCCCAGGGTATCGCAGTAGGAGAACAGGTGCCTTCAACTACGGGGGTCATTGAGGAGGGGTATCCAAGTGCAGTTGGGCACATGGAAGTGACAATCATGGGTCCGACTAGGAACATTCCTCCTCCAGCTCCTCCCAGCTTTCTGAGTGGATAATTGTCCCCTGGGAGGATCCAAAGAGGTCGGCAGGCATCCCGATTATCGTAACATCTCAGACAGGGAACAACAGGTAATCATGATTTACATTTCCCCGATTACCAACTCACATGTTCTGAATCTACCAGTTAGTAACTATTTTGGTGCTATGGTGAAGGTCCAATCAATAACCTGGAAGTGGCTACCCAATTGGTCATACCATAGTGCGATGAGATGGCAGGCCCTGCTGAAGAGACTGGTGGTACAAACTCTTTCCATCTATCTTCAATGATTTGGGATATGTCATAGGAGGAGGAGCTGGAAGACGAGACTCCCGTTGATCACACAACCTCTATAGATGAGGGGAAGGATGGGGTGCTTGTGATTACCGAGGAGGCCCCAGATCCTATGGGGTCAACTGCCTTGGACCCGATGGATCTCATGGTGATGGAGGACTGGCCTATTATCAGGCCAGTTGTTGAGAACCCAGAGTGGGGCATTGTTCTGTTTACCAGGGGAGTAATTTCCCTGAGCATGATCTCTGTAGATGACCACTTAGAGATAGCTTTGGGAGTTTCTAGCCTTGGGTGTGGCCTTAGGTCATGGGCACCTCTGGGGGTTTCCAGGACTCCATTTCCAATTGAAGATGCAATGTCTTCCTCGAGCGGCAGCGGTGGCGTAGTGCTTGAGGGCACCGACACCTTGATGATTGGGGGTAAGCTTCTCAATATCTTTCCACTGAATCCATTCTCTTCCATTTTCTAATTAGGGATACTTATCTGTCTCATCGACCTTCGGTCTTTATGTCCACATCCTTCGGTGATGGCGATTGTTCCATCAGATACAATTGTGCTCGTGACCATAACTGTCGAGGGAAATGTTTCTGGAGCATTAGAGCATGCGGTTGAAGACGTATTGGGTCCCTCCTTGGTGAAGATTATCCCATAGTATTTGTCTTCTTCCTAGAGTGACTCTGAGCCTAATCAATGGGCCCTTTCTAGTCTTCGATCTACTCGGCATAAGGCATGCGAGAAAATCAGGAAGCCGATTTCTCAGACTCCCTTGGCCGAGATGCCGACTAAATTGTCGAAGTTGTGCGATCTATTTATGCTGCTACGATTAAATGAACTTGACTACCATGGAATTTATGATACAGTCAATAGGTGTTTACTAACTGGGAGAGGCTTGGATTTTTTAACCTCTCCATTCTACTGCTCAATCTGAATCCTACCATTCCACGACCCATCAATTTTGCATAACAGATGTTCATGATCATGCCGGGGTAGTCGTGAGACATCAAGGAGAAGACCTTATGCAGTGTTCTCTACTGGAGGTGCTGAGGATTGTCATAAAGCCGCTGCATCAGGAGGAGGTTAATGCCACAACCATAATTGAAGAAGGGGAGTGTCAGATGGATGAGGAGATGAGGGCGAGCTTAAAGGCGGCACAGGAGGCGGACGCACTACGGGTAGATCCGGATGTTGAGATGGCTTTGTAGCAGAATCCACATCAAGAAATCGAGGATTCTCATCAGCACCTGACACAACTTTGTGAATCCGATGAAATTCTCATGTAATAACATTTCACTACTAAAAGAGGCTCTAGATTGTAGAATCGATTCTCATCAACTCTGTTTTGGAACAAAAAGATGTATCTACTTTCCACTCTATGCTACCTTCTCCTGTGATAGAAATTATTTGACATGGATGCTGTATATGATAATTCAACGAACATTAAATAATCAGAGTTCAGGACAATTGATAAAATAGAAACGAGCTCTAATTTTTTTCTAGGACCAAGGGATCCAACGAGCGTAGTTTGACTATTGATACGATTTTATAAAAAAACATCACAAAATCATTGTCTTTTCCTTCAAAACACTAATTTTACCTAGGCCCATTTGGTGTGGACCTAGTGGGTATGGCTCGACTTTTACATAGGTCACCCTTTTCGGGTTTCCAGCCTAACGAGCTTTCCCCCTCCATTTGTGGGTGGTTTAAAGTCCCACCGACAAGAATATCATTACTGATGTTTTAGGACAAACAACTTTGACATGATATGGTGGGGCGAGGGTCCCAATGAGGTTTTGGGGATTAAAAGATATCTGTATACCTTTCATATGCATGTGGGTGGAACTTGTTTATATTTGAACAACATGCAGTGCATGTCACAAGGTATGGGAGTTGTATCCACGTGCAGAGGTAGGAAAAACATCACCTAAGGAAGACATGCCTTTGTTAGAAGGGCCAGGGGCGATCAATATGCAGAGATACTGAGGGAATGGTATGCATAGTCATGAAATGGTGTCCTTAATCCAATGATTGTCCATTTCTGATGGCCTGAGTACTTCATTGATGTTCGGATTATAGAAACCACCATGGGTGGATTGGAGAATTATGAAACCCACCAGGGGTTTCTTGGAAAGGGAATGTGACGTTTGAACGGGTTTTTGAACAACAATATTAATCAGGAGTGTGGATGAAGGGTCCTTGTCCTGTGCATTTAGCTAGCATGAAGGATGGATGGAGATTGGCATAGTTTAAAGTCTTGCAGCTCGGACATTTATTAAAATGGAATGGCTTCTCCTGATTATCGATAATCTCGCCAGAGACGGTCCACCATATTCAGGCAGGATTTTGAAAGAGGTTGGTAAACTGCAGCTCAGAGAGTTTCTGAATCCCGATATGGATATGGGGGCTCAATGGCCAAATGGTGTACGGAGAGAAGCATTGCCTACTGAAATAATGCCTTTGGTAGACTGGCCAGTGGTGATCAATATGACGAGCCGCTGAGGGCATGGTATGCATAGTCATGCAAATATGTCCTTAGGTCAATGACTGTATCCTCCTGATCACCGGGAAACTTCAGGGAAGTTGATATTCAGGACCACCAGGGTTGGATTACGAGAGTTAGGCTTTTTTTTACTACAGAGTATGGTTTATGAAAAGAGCTTACCTGGATTTGGGAGAAACATCTAGGCTAAACATCCCGGTAATGGGTGAAGTCATCCCTTCTCACACTGGTGTGGGATGGTGGTTTGTGTAGGTCTGGGCCGTGCACTGAGGGATAAAGGAAATCCGGCATTCCTGAATGAACCTATGACAGTTTTGACCGTGCATTTTAACATAATGTGGTTAGGATGGCTTCTGTGCAGTTTAACATTATGTAGTGTGGATGGAGGGAATTATAATTTTTTGATACAATGCAGTTTGTTGTCATACAGTAAGGACATATGAGTATTTTTAATTCTGTACAGTTAATGTCATGCGGTGAGGACGAGGAGAATTTAGATAGTTTGTAAAAATTATTATAGTTGGAGGCATTTTTCTGGTGATCAAAGGCTTAGTCCTTGTTGCTTCATGCCAAGTGGAAAAGACATGCTCCATGTAGTTTTAGCATCATACGTTAACGACATTTTTCAAAGGCCACTCTTGATTAGAATGTAACTTGGCTCAAATATCTTGGCATGTCGAAGACGTGGATAGGGTTTGACGGTGTAAATCTTGGACTCGGTGCTTCTTGGATCAGGAGAAATGATATGGGGCTCTGATGCTAGTAAGCCTGCGGAACTATTAAGAGTATCGCCTGAGGAAATCTTTCCTTTGGTAGACGGGCTGGGGGCTATCAATATGTAGAGCCGCTGAGGGAATAGTATGAATAGTCATGCAATGTTGTCCACAGTTCGATGACTTTCCACTTCTGATGGCCATGAATGATTATGGGGATGTGATATTATCCAGCCCGCGAAGTCATCCATTTGGTAAGGAAATATCTAGACACATCGGGGATGTTCGTCCCTGGTTGTTGTTAATGCTTGGGGAGTTCTCTGCACTGATTTATCTTGCACATGGGGTGTACCGTTACTAAATTCATTTTAATGTCATTCGGTAAGGAGCATGTTATATTAGTTTAATAGTCATAGAGTTAGGAACATTGGGTGACTATTACTATAATCACTCAAAGGGAAATTCAGTTATGATGCTCAGGAAGACTCTAAACAAGTACGAGGGAATGAGGGTGTAAATTGTAACTCTGGGGTTTCCTGGATCATGAGAAATGGTGTGGGGATTTGAGGCCGATAATCGTACGGAGATGGGAAGGGTATCTCTTGAGGAAATCATTCCTTTGGTAGATGGGCCATGGGAGATCAATATGCAAAGCCAATGAGGGAATGGTATGCATAGTCATACAGTGGTTTCCATGGGTCGATCACTATCCACTTCTGATGGCCATGGATGATTATGAAAATCCCAGATTTATAATATCACATAGTTCAACATATGTGGATAATGGTGTCCAAGCATACAAGAAACATCTTCAACGCAATAGCTTGTTGAGTCAAAGTAGCTTATCCCTGGCTTGGAGTTTGTAGATACAGATCATCATGCGAACCATGGGCGGATACATAGGCTAAACAGGTAGGGATACCCTAGTAATGTTTGAATGTGAGAGGGAGACAAACTTCTAAACCACTGCTCTATAAATTTTTGGATCGGGAGATATGATATGGGGGCTCTGAGGCCAGTATGCATACAAAGATAGGGAGAGTATCGCCTGAGGAAATATTGCCTTTGGTAGACGGGCCATGGGTTATCAATATGCAGAGCCGCTAAGGGCATGGTATTCATTGTCAAAAAAAGGTGTCCATAGGTAGATAACATTCCACTTCTGATGGCCATGGGTGGTTATGAAGATCCGAAATTATCCGGTTCGTGGAGTCTGATGTATGGAGATGATGCATCCAAATGCGCAAGGAGTATTCCCATCCCGTTTCTCCATAAATCATGGGTTGGTCGCGAGGAAGTTTGTGAAGATTAACATCATGCGGTGAGGACAAAGTCCATGCAGTTTTAACTTCGTGTGGTGAAGATGAAGTCTGTCTAGTTTTAATGTCATGCGGTGAGGACGAAGTCCATGCCGTTTTAACATTGTGCGGAGAGGACGAAGATCAACAAACATGAAAAGAGGATTTTGTGTAGTTTAATGTCATGCGGAAAGGATGAGGGGTATATATACCTATTTTTTCTTTTATCGGAGGCTAGGCTAAGAGATAAGATCATGGAGTCACTACGTATCCTGAAATGGTATGAATCAAGCCACACAAAGTTATTTTGGGGAATACACCCCGTGCAAGTCTGGTCCTTACGAGGGAAAGTGGAAAAAAATTCCTTCTTATCCGTGCAGTTTAACATCATGCAGTACGGATGAGGAATACAAATCGTGTAGATCTGGTCCTTACACGGGGTAAGGGGGTATTTTTAGCTTCATTTGGGGTGTCTAGGAGAGGGTTTGGAATTCTGGCATCACTATGTATCCTGCGAGGGCAGGAATCAAGCCGTACGTAGTTCTTTAGAAGATAGTACACCCCGTGCAAGTCTAGTCCTTTAATGGGGGAAAAGGGCATTTTTATTTTTCATTTGGGGGTTGCTGGTCCAGGATGGCGGACCATAGCATCTCTACGTATACTACGTGGGCAGGAATCAAGCCGTACTTAGTTATTTAGAAGATAATACACCTCATGTAGGTCTGGTCCGTACATGGGGGAAAAGGTATTTTTAATCTTCATTCAGGGGTGGATGGGCCAGGATGGTGGACCCTAGCATCGCTATGTATCCTGCAAAGGAATATATCAATCCTTACATAGCTCTCTAAAATCCATGTATTTTGTGTTTACACAAACGGGCCCAGCCATAATTCCTAAGCCTATGTGAGTAATACTAATTGTGGGAAACATGGAATGGTGGAAGTATCGATTTCGTAATGTTTGAATATTCATTCTAAGAGGGTGATGATTAAGGTGGTGGCTTGACCCGGTCATGGGGTCCGGGTGTCACTACGTATCCTGTGAGAGCATCAATCAAGACACACGTAGTTCTTTGAAAGAGGTACATCCCCTGCAGCATTGGTCTGTACATGGGAGAAAAGGGCATTTTTTCATTTGGGGGTGGCTGGGCCCGGATGTGGGATCCTAGAATCACTACGTATCCTGCAAACGTGATAATCAAGTCGTACGTAGTTCCCCGAAAGGGATACACCCCATGCAGGGTTGATTCTTACACGGGGGAAAAGGGCACATTTAACTATATTTTAGGATGGATGGGATAGGATATAGGATCCTAGCATCGCTACGTATCCTAAAAAGTAGGAATCAAGCAGTACGTAGTTATCAAAAGGGAACATTTAACTATATTTGGGGGTGGCTGGGATAGGATACAGAATCCTGGCATCGCTACATATCCTGCAAGGTAGGAATCAAGCAGTACGTAGTTATCTGAAATCCATGCACTTTAACATCATGTGGGAGAAATAAAAACCATTAGTATAGGGTCCTAGAGATTGGAACATTGGGACTTGGCAGTTTAACATCCTGAAGCTCGGACGATAGGCTCTTGGGAGTTTAACGTCCCGCTTCTTAGATGATAACTGCTTTTGGATACACGAAAACTTCTATAGAAATATCGCATTCGTAGGAGCAGTAGTGAACTGCCCGTCCTTGGAGATCAGAGCATATGATCTATTTGGAGTAGACCTTCTGTATAACATATGGTCCCTCCAAGTTGGGATCCAGATTTTGAGGTTTCTTTCTAGGTATCATTGGGGTCAGGATGACCAACACCAATTCTCCTTCTAAGAAATACCTAATAAGAACTTTTTTATTGATGGACCGTGTGATCCAGTTTTGTTATACTTCCAGATGGGGGAATGTGTGAAACTTCTTCTCATCCAGCTGTTCCAATTAACCTATATATTTTTTTGATTGCTCATCGTTGGATAACTGATCACAAATGGAAACACATAGCGAGGGAAATTGGAGTTCAATGGGCCGAACCGCTTCAATTCCGTATACTATTGAGTACGGAGTAGTCTAAGTAGTGTTGTAGATTGTGGTTAGATAAGCCCACAATGCATGGAGGAGTTTATCTAGCCATGATTTCTTGTCTTTTTCCATGATTTTCTAGAGAATGATGGACATGGCCTTGTTGAAAGCCTCTATATGTCTGTTGGCCACTGCATGGTAGTAGGATGAGTGGTTATCCTTGATACCATATTCCTGGTATAGTTTCACCAATTCACCAGAGCAGAAGTTGGTGTCGTTATCAGTCAATATGTTATAAGGGATGCTAGATCTGGTGACGATATTGGCTTCCACAAAGCTTCCAATGTTTCATGCCCCGACATCCTTGAGGTGTATAGCTTCTGCCCATTTGGAAAATAAGTCGGTTTCTTTGAGGATATATATCAGTTTTTTGGACATGGTAGGAGGATATGGTCCCACTACGTCCATTCTCCATATGGAAAATCACCAAGAGTACTAGGCATGATGAAGTAACTCTGGGGGTTGGTGAATGATGTTGGCGTAAATTTGGTAGCAGTGGAATTTTGCATTAAAGTGCTCACGATCTCATGCCATGGTGGTCCAATAGTACCCAAGCCTTCAAACTTGATGGGAAACCATAGAACCCGACTGATGTGCTCCACATACTCTGGAATGTACTTTATTTATGGCATCAACAGTTTCTTCTCCATCAATGCATATGAGGAGGACTCCGTCGAGGCATCATTTGTAGAGGACCTTTTGCTGACATGTGCTTCCATATAGGACAAAGTTGATTTCCCTCCTCTATATTTTCTATCGTTCATCCCTGTCTGATGGAAGTTCTCCCCTTTGAAGGTTTTTGCAATGGGGTCATCTAGCCCTTGGCAGGTGCATATGGCTCATAGACTAGACTTAATTCGTTGATTTCTTCTATCTTAGTCTGAACAAATGGAACGAACATTCAACGATGAGCAATACAGATAATTATTTCATCCCAGTCTGGGATAGCTATGGATGTGGCCTCATTAGCTAATGCATCAGCCTTGGCATTCTTAGACCGGGGAATATAGGTCAATGTTGGTTCTGTGCGGAATTCCACCATTAACCCTCGGACATGGTCAAAGTGGTGAATCAGCTCCTTCGTTTTAATATCATAGTCACCATTGATTTTTTTTTATGACTAGTTTGAGTCACCTCTTACATTAAGGTGTTGTACTTGTGCCTAGTGTGCGAGCTCCAGGCCTGCAATGAGGTATTGATACTCCGTCTCATTGGTTTTACATCCTTTTGATAGGAGGAAGGAATATGGAAATACTTCCTTTTCTGGGGACATCAGTATGATCCCCAAACAGACCTTGTTAAATTTGGAATCCTCTATCCTCTTCGTTCCCATGTTCTGGGATGCGCTGTCGAAGTACATTTCCCAATCGAGGGGTGCTCTTCCAAAAAATCTACTAATTCATGGCCTTTGATGGATTTATGAGGCACGAACCGAATTTCATACTATTGTAGGATGACTGTCCATCCGGATAGGCGCCTAGTTAGCATCAGGTGGCTGAGGATGTAATTGAGTGGGTTACTAAGCGAGACCAAATGGACTTCATGAATCTGTAGACAATTTCAAAATTTTTGAACTACGAAGTCCAAGGCCAAACAACTCTTTTCGAGGATTGAGTTTTGAGTTTAAGTGACGATCATGGTTCGACTGAGGTAATAGATATAGTTTTCACTACCGGTTTCATTTTTCTGCACGAGGAAGGTTCCCAGTGGCTGCTCTAGGGCTGTTACATATAAAATTAGAGTACTTTCTTAAACTAGGGGCATTAGCACCGGTGGGATTAAGAGGTACTTAATTAGGCTGTCGAATGACTCTTGGAAATCATTTGTCCATTGGTACATATCCCACTTTTACATTAACCTGGTGAAGGGAAAACATTTACCTGCCATGTTGGCTATAAACTGCATAATGTAGGCCAGATATCCTTGGTATCCTCTCAACTATGTGAGATTTCAGGGAGGTGGTAAAACAAGGATATACATAGTCTTTTCAGGGTCGACTTTGATGCCACGATGGTGTACGACGAAGCCATGGAATTTCCCTGAGGTTACCACGAAGGCACATTTCAAGGGGTCCATCTTCATGCTATGCTGTCGAAGTTTGTTGAAGACGGTTTTAAGGACAAACAAGTGATCTGAGCGCTGTCTTTATTTGACCACCAAGTCATCCTTGTAGAATTCAACTAATCCTAACAAGAATGGATTAATGATACTATGGATGGCAAGTTGATATGTGGCGTCGGTGTTCTTGAGACCAAAGGGCATGAACCTGAAACAAAATACTCCTTGAGGAGCCCTGAAGGTAGTGGATTCTTCTCCTTCTCGGTCTATCATGATTTCATTATACCTATAATAACTATCCATAAAGGAGATACCCTCATACCCACTATTGTGTGGATTAATAACTCGTTGATTGGGACCAGGAAATCATCTTTCGGGAAATTCCGATTATTATCTCAGAAATAGATGTAGACGCGGGTTGGTCTGTTATTTTTCATGATGGGGACAATGTGGGCTAGCCAAATGGGATATTGGACCTCCCAAAGGAAGCATGATTTAATAATCTTATCGAATTTAGCCTCTAATTTGGAAGTATGTGTGCGGTGTGTCATTCTGTAGGCTTGTTTATAGCCCTGTTGGTCTTATGGCTAACCCAAGTGGTGAATCACCCCTTCGGGATCGAGTCCCAAAATTTCTGTGTAATTCAGGGAAAAAACATCTCGATGTTGCATCAGGAAATAGGTATATACCTTGTGCTTCACAGGAGACATGGTTGCACTAATGAGAGTTGTCCTCGGGTCTTCCTCAGTACGCAGGTTTATTTCCCTGATCTTGTCCACAGTGGTGGAGTCACCTTCCACAAATATGGGAGGTGCATCCCTGAGATCTTCCTCACATTATTCACCCACAATGTCATCATTTTGATCCGACATGGGGAGAGTTCTCGGAATGGTCTCTTGGGAGTCTGGAGACGAGGCATTGTGTGCGTCCTCGCTCAAGTATTCACCCCCAAATTGAGGGTTAGTGGTCGTTTCTGCACTGCTATGCTTGGGCATCATGGATGAAGTCATGAGGATAGCTGAGTACGTGTCAGGACATAAACTCATGCTCTCATAATTGTTTATGGGCAGTATGTAGTCATCGCTGAGCAGCTTGAGGGGGTTATCATGAACCATTACTAGATCGTTTGGAGGGGGGATCTAGTTGATAACATCGATCGAAGGATGCTTCTAATTTTTTTTCATAAAACCTAGTGTCAATGTAGCGTGACTCGGAGAGCTAAAAAGGGTCCTTGTCAGCATGTAATGTTCCACCTTGTCCATTGAAAGAATACTTAATACACTGGTGGTAGGATGAAGGAATGTACATGTGCTTACGGAGCCATGGCCCTCCCAGCAGGTCATTGAATGTTGTGTTCTGCTGGACCACCCGGAATTCTGAGTAGGCCATAAGGTCTCTAAAATGTGGTTTTAGCTTGATTTTTCCCATTGACATATGTTCACTCTTGTCGTATCCCAATAGAGTTGTGGTTGAGGGTATTACATCATCCTCATTGTATCCCACCTTACAAATTCTCTGAAGGGGAATGAGGTTAACTCTATAGCCGTTGTCAATAAAGACTTTCCGGATCTCAAAATCATTTATTGTACCAGAATCATATAGTGGTTTGATGTGTCCTCGCATGATGGAATCATCATCGTGATCGGTGAAGGAAATCACCACATTTCGTTCAGCCGAGCCAGTCTCAGTCTAATCTATCTCGGCAGCGGCTACTTCGGCTGGATATTTTTGGGGGCTGAGCAAGTCTTCTATAAGTTCCTCCCTGAGATCTACTGAAAAACTCAGGGCATCCATGATTGACTGTTTGGCTGGTACTACTTATGGATATCATATTTCTTCTCTAGAAGCCGACACTTCTCCGTTGGCGGGACAGTTTTTGCAAGCACTTTGAGAGGTGGAGTATGTGATGAGGAGGGATCAGCCGTAGGGTCGGATGTCAACAGTATTCGCATGTTCTGGGTACATGGCCTAGCCGGTCAGTTTTTGCGCACTAGGTGGATAGACACTTGTTCATCCTCTGATGGGTACCACAGAAAGACGGGGCAAGAATGGATGCTTGTGAAGGTTTAGGGATATTCTATCTCCTACTGAGTCGGTTGAAGGGTTCTCCCATGGTTTTCTGTGTTATTTACATTTTGGGCTGGGGTAAAACCATAGGGTTGGTTTTGGCCGCCACTGCTCCTCCCCTGGTATCCCCTTCTTCAACGATTCCTCCTCCCGAACACTTATGTTGGTAACTCGGGTTCGTAACCATACCCATCTTCAGGGAACTATTCCATTAGATAGACGACGTTGATGGAACCAAAGATTAGATCCTCGTCTAGTGACAGGTCAACCTGCTCGGTTGTCCCTGATGGTGCCGTTTTGTGGGTCAGTGCCCGTGGTTCCATGTTTGAGGGTATAAAATCCAACAGTGTTAGGGATAACTATGGCCTCGTTGAGGACTGCTCCTCTTTCACTTTTCACCTCCCTTTTCAATTACACCTAGATGAACAGATCATTGAGGGTTGTGAGGCCAATATTGTTGGTTGTGCGGCATTATGGGCTATTGGTGGAAACACCAGCTACTATAGTTCAGCTCGATGTATGCCCTGAGCTCGATTGACAGTCTTCCGAGTCATCCATTCATCAATGTTTTGACCCTTCTTGCTGGTGACTTCCTGCCACCCCTCCCCTTCGTTGGAGCCGATGGTAGAAATATACATCACATGTGTTGGGGGTGGTCCCAGCTCGACCTTCCTAGAGTCTTCCATCCTTTATAGGAGGTCATTGAAGATGAATCATTCCTAGATAGTGTGACCCACCATTCGATGGTTGGGAAAGTAATCTGGCCTATCATCGCAGCCAACATCTTCGGGATTCCTTTGCTCTGTGAGGTGGAGAAAATTACATGTCATAGCGGTGATTAAGAATCCATGGACTAGGTCCTCTCGGAACTAGTATACATTGTGTCTTTGTTCCTAAAACTAGTTCTGCTTCAATCCTCTCTGATCATCCTGCTTGGAAGGAGGCGGCCACTGATATATAGGGGTCCCTTGACGATTTTGTGGAGGCCTATGTGGTGGATCAGGTGCAGGGGATAGCTTGAGCGAGACAAAGGACGCTTCATCTCTAACTACTTTCTTAGCAGGGGCCTGTGAGGCTATTCAAGACTTCAGATTAGTCTTCTTCAGGGAGTCATCAATTCTCTGGGCAATAGAAGATAGATTGCGGAAGCCAGTGGTGCACTCCACTGGTATGAGCGGTGTTCGCATCTCATCTCGAAGGTTATCAATGCATATGGAAAGAATTACATCTTGGGGAATTGGACTATTCAGAGAGTAGGTCAGTCCCTTCCATATGGAGATAAAATCTGAGACCCTCTTGTTGTCCCTCTGTTTTCAATTCATGAGGTCTTTGACCGCTATTTTAGTCAGCGTTGAGCTGAATTGGAATAGGAACTACTACGGAAGGTCTTCCAAACTTTTTATTGACTAAGCTAGAAGACTTGTATACAAGATGAAGGTAGATACTTGCATATTCCTCATGAAGCATCTGAGATTCACTACTTTTTTTTTTGTTCTGGATTTCCCATCATTGGGTCGTAATAAGATGCGTAGTGCATCAAATGATGTTCCGGATCGCTTGATCCATTGAAAATTGGAAATACCGGGCCCCTAAATTGTGTGGGGGAGGAATTTTGCTCACCCAATCAGGGTAGGGCTTTCGCTCTTGCTGTACCAGGGGCGCCGGCCATCCATTTCTTCCAATAGAGCTTTCAATGCCTCGATGGTGTTGGCGAGACTCTGGATTACATCCTGTTGGGTCTGGTCATGGGGAGGCGTAAGCTGAGGCATTTCATGAGGATCTAGCTCAGCTAACACCAAGGGTGAATATGCCGATTGTGAAACCATCGTAGGGTTCATATGAACATTCTCTGGTTGCTTCCTGGGTGGAGGGAAGTATTGTTGTTCATCTGAATCCATGTTTAGGTAGTTGGAAGGGCCGGACGCCACATTGGGCGGGGGCCCTGACCGCGCTTCATTTGTCCGGGATAACCTTTGTATTTGAGAAGCACTTTCTGGGAGTGCAAGGTGTGTCTCTTCTGGGGAAGGAATTTCAATAAGACGGTTCGTCTGGAGTAGCTCAGGGTTAAGCTGCCATAATTATTTCGATTCCTCTTCTTGTAGATCGAATATCTCTTCGAGCATAAGTTGCTCGTTTTTATTGAGATAAGAAGGCAGGTTGAGGGTAACCAGACCGTTGTTCTTATCCTCATTGGAAGCTCACAGGGTATGAAAATGAGGGATAGCTAGAGGGGTGGCCATATTTTGGGCGGCCCTCTGGTTCCGAGTGTGTGCACCTGATGGTTCATTGTGAATCACAGCTTGAACAGAACCGTCATCTCCCGATCCATCCATATTTGCATCATCTTTGGTGTTACCCAAGTGGTTAACCTCTATGGTGTTGATTCATGCATATCTTGTGGTGGAGGAGATGTCATATTCCAAATAGGAAGAGGATCTCCCGCACCTTTTATTATTCTCCCCCTTCCTATCCTGAGAATTTTTTCAGACTCCTTGATGAAGGGTGACGTGGAGTGTTCTTTGATGTGACCTTATGGTACGCCTCCCTCTCGAAGGGGGTGATGATTCAAAAGATGGGATTGGGAATGAACCTAATCTTCTGACTAACCTCCCGAGATGAGAGAATACTGATTCTTGTAGGGGAGGTTGTTGATGAGGTGGTAAAAATTCTCCCAACCCTGAGGGAATGAGGTGGCTCTATTCCTTGGTTGTTGAGTCTCTTAACCTTTTCATTGGACTTATGGGGGATTTGTTGTCAAAAATGACCCCAGACCTAAAGGATGTGGTTGAGCCTAGATTACGGTAGTGGATTCTACTTTCGCTACCTGCCTGAACTTGCATGCCCTCATTCAGGGGTGAATAGGATTTGATGTCGAGTTCATCATTGAATCAATCCCATATGGGTAGGCAAGAAATGACTGTTGATTGGCCTTTCATAAGCAAGAGGAATGTTGTATAATTTTGGTGGCCAGATTCAAGAGTTCGAGAATGGCTTGTTCCCATTGGGCCTGATGCTTCTAGGACGTAATCAGTGAATGTCTTTGTTGGGTGTTTCGCCTTTCGTGAATAGGGACCCCACTAAATTGCTTTCTTGACGTGATGAAGTTGCAAGAAATTATGCTGAACGGGCTCTTCTGGGAGGGTAGCAGATTGAAATACAGTGCTCCATGTTCTCCCCATCCTCTGATATGGACTCTCGTCAGTGCGTCTCCAATGAGGCAGTGCAACTGGTACAATGCACAGAGGCAGGCTAACTCAAGGATTCCTTTACGTCTCTCAGGTCACAGTTGTCGTGCTGAAGGAAGAGATTCGAGGTCGATGTGATGCTGGATGTCTCAGATTTCCTTGACATGGTATATATACCCAGCGTAGGGTTGGAGGGTTGATATTAGCCAGAAGAGGGTTGTCAATATATTGGAGAGGATTTCATGCACACATTCTTTTGGAGACTTTCTGGGTATTTTGAATTGAGAGGTGACCGTGGGCCAAAACATATCTGGTACATCATCTCTGGACAGTAGTTTCCTCAAATGAAACATGTCGGCATACACCTTTGATAGTGATTCCTCTAAATAGTAGGCCCAAATGATATTCTCACCAATAGTTTGGTCGGAGGCAGTGGGGCCGGTAGGTATTGAATTATCATGTGGGCGATTCCGAGGTGGTTCAGAAGAAGAACGTGGCCCCGAACTGTCTCCTGATTGAAGAAGGGTGTTGATGGCGACTATCTGGGAATTTGACATGCTTGATCTCATCCTTATGAGTTCCACAGCATATGAAATCTTTTCTATGCTTGATTCGGCAGGGGGAGGACCTTCCTGTCAATATGATATGCCACTACAGGGAGGACCTTCGCAATAACTGCCATCAGGGTCATGGTTTGACATTCGATTTTTATCCTTGGGAAGACCTTCATGAAACGATGTGACAATGGAAGGACCTTCTTAATGCTTGGGTCCATTGTGGGGAGGACCTTCCTGTCGATATGATATGTCACTGCGGGGAGCACCTTCGCAATATCTTTCATCATGGTGAGGATTACCATCCTGGCTTGACGTTCGATGTGTATCCTAGGGAGGATCTTCAAGACACGCTGCGACAAGGGGGTGACCTTCTTTTTTCTTGGGGCCATTATGGGGAGGACCTTACAATTGATATGATATGTCACTGTATGTAGGACATTCATAATAACTTCCACCATGTTGAGGATGACCATCATGGTTTGTCGTTCGATGTGTATCCTGGGGAGGACCTTCAAGACACACTGCGACAAGGGGATTTCCTTCTTGTTGCATGGGGCCATTGCGGGGACGACTGTCGCAATGGCGGTCATGGTGGGGAGGACTACCATCAGAGCTACCACAATGGCGAGGACTACCATAAGAGATACCGCATGGAGAATTTCTACGTGGTACACCCTGGGGAGGGCCTTCAGAATGTACTGAAACTAGGGGAGGGTCTTATCATTGCTTGACATCTCTAAGGGGAGGACCTCTATTATCATAGTGGCGAGGACTACCATCTTGATATGATGCATGGCTGAGTGGAGGGTCGTTGTAATGTAACCCATGGGGAGGACCTTCAGGGTAGGCCACGATAAGGGGAGGGCCTTCTTGTCGTGATGAGGCGTCACCTCAGGGAGGGCCTCCGCTGTTGCAACTACGATAGCGAGGACTACTATCTTAATCATTGGTCCCACTGCACAGAGAGTTTGTAGTGTATACCCCGGGGAGGACCTTAAGGGTGGATCATATCATGCGGAAGGCCTTCTTGTGGATCGATCTTCTGGTCACGCGGAGGGCTTCCGTGACTCACATAAAAAGGTAATATCTCTTGATCGATCATTATATTCCTCTGGGTGAGGCCCCCACGGGTGCTCTGGGGAGGACCTTCATAGCTGTTGGTAGCGACATTATAGGGAGGACCTTCGGAACTGCTTCTTCTACACCCATAATATGGTAATGTGTGGGTAGGTTTCTAAGCCTTCGATATTTCCTTAGCGCCATTGGTAACCCCAGATTCTAGTAGAGCAGTGTCATGAACCCGCTCTTTATTTTTCGGCTTCCTTCAGTGCGTTCGGGTTACTTTCTTGCGGGAAGTGGGGACTGTTTGATGTTGATAACGACCTTCACCTTTGGGTACCATTCTAATTGGGTCTCGGGATGCTGTCGGGATATGCCGACAATCAGCATGACTTTTAGCAGGGATATATTCCTGCTATAGAGCATCCACAGTGATGGACGGGTGTCCCCCAGTTGGTACGAGTGATGCTTCTCAATCCAGTTGCAATTGTATCACAGAATATGGTCAACGACCCTCCTGGGTGGGAGCAGGGATGCAGATCTTCTCCGAGTCGGCTATATCTTCTCTTAGATGAGTCGCCTCAATTAGGGAGATGGGCTCACGGGCCCGAGTCCTTGTTGTTGCCACTGATGCAATTATATTATGGAAAGTCTGCAAGATATGATCTAGGATAGATACATGCTCCTCCGTCCTTTCCAGGATATGCAGAGAGACATCTTTGGTCAGAATAGGTATGAATTCCCATTCTGGTACCAGAGTATAAATATCCTTCTCTGGTCCATTGGTGGTCAGTGGGTACTGAAAATTATCTTGTGTCGGGGCTGGTGAAAGAGTCTGCCGCTTGTGCCATGATATGACGGTTTATCTACCTGTTTTTTTGCCACATCAGGGTGGCGGACTTTTCTTGCATCCTCAAGAAGCGGGCCCTGCATATGTTGGTTCCCCACCATATCGAGTCGGTGGGATTTGTTTTCAGGGAGAAGTGTCTGCCTATTAATCAATTAGACATCTGGATGGCAGGATTTGTTGATGGGAACCACATCGGGATGGTAGGCTTTATGAGCATCTTCTAGGAGCTAGTCCCATAGGAACTAGGTTTCCACCACGTCTGGTTGGTGGGATTCATGAACTTGGGCAGGAAGAGGTGCCTGTGGGGTAGGTGTGGTCTTGTGTGAGTGATAGGCTTGATGAAGCTCGGTAGGGATGCACACATGCTCATATGATGCCACAATGTCTGGATGCCAGACATTGGAGGAGATGACAGTTGTATGTGCCTGCTCGCAATATGACTCTCTGACTGGGTAGTGGAGATACTTCTTAGGGACAAGGGTGATGACCAATCCTTGTTTGTATGTTTTCTGCCCTCATCGGGTGGTCTGAGGGGCCGGTGCTCGGTGATCATGGGCATGGATCTTTGGGGAGACATCCTTTATAGTGTGAGGATATTGAGTCACAACGTAACCGCGACGACCTCTTCTTGTGGGGGCCTTAGAGATGATCCCCCATTCAGCTCGGATGACGTCCCAAGTTTCAACCTCATCTGCCTCCCCAAGATAATGGAGGTATGTGTTTTCTTGTTCCAGGGATAGACTCCTGAAACGATTTGATATGGAAATAGGAGTCGTCTGGATCTGCTTTCGCAGCCGCTACTGGGCAAGCGACCGACAGGTCTTGGCGGATATGAAGGGCATTCATGGCCGCCTCCATCGTCAGGGGAGCACCATTCAAGTCGTACTTTCAGATTAACGCATCTGAGAGCCAGCGTTGAAGACACTGAGTAGGTGATAGGGTCCTTCATTGGTGAGGATGCCCAGTCATTTCATTTCTTGAAGTATGTTCCTGTGAGTACATCTGTGATTCCATTGTATCAAAGGGAGTTCAGATTAGTACCTGTAAAATATTTTAACAAATACAAACAGAAAAAACATCAATGCATCATCTCATGGTACCATGCATAATTAATGGCCTTTCTTGGCCCTCCTTCTGTGTATAAGGGGGAACAGAGTGGGACTAGGTTAAATCCTTCATACTTGGTTAAAGATTCATGTCAGTTTCACCATTTTTGTTTCGACCGAGAGTGGGAAGACTGACACGCCTGACAGGCGATCTTATGGAGGCTGAGTTCCACTCAATCGCTCAGGTTGGGTATATTGGTCTTCATTTTGAAATTCCCAATGGTTCTATATCCAAAAATCCATGGACCTTCTTTCCAAAGGCTGGAGTTCGCAGGCGATTGGGCTAGAAAAGCTTAGGAACTCACATTGGTTGAGAGGATCGGTAGTCGGGCCTATCGCACCCTTTTGGGGGGAATTATTGCCTGTTCCATGACTCCCTTATAGATTTAAGACATATTCATATGTTCATGAATCTTTGGTCTATCCCCAAGCATAGGATCAACAGATTACCTCTTTGTTGGCAATGATCAACTGATCGCAGGGATTCAGAGTCATTTAGCCTCGAGGATTACCATCCCTCACTGAGATTAATGACATTGATTAGTTTGGATTCATTGAGATGGAATGAGTTTGAAGCCTCTTCACTGGGCACTCTAGAGTTTACTGTCATCCAGGGGGGACAGATAACAACTTGAGAGTTTGGATGGGCATGATTGGGATTTACACCTTGTAAGATACCCGAATTGGGATTGAACCTTGGGGAGGCTTCCAAAGTACCCTCCTTAGGAGATAGGGATCAAAACCCACATAGTTTTTTTTGTGTGGCATGATTTGGACATACACATGGTTAGTGGCCCAAATTGGGATTGATCCTCTGGGATTCATCCTACGTACCCTGCTTAAGAGACAGGGATCAAAACCCAGGTAGTTAGTGTGGAAGGCAGTCGTTGTGCAGATGTTGTGACAATCACAAATCTCTAATCCCACGTGAGTCATATTCGGTGTGATATACAAGAGAATTCAACAGACATGTAAAGCCTTGCACATTCTCCATATAGAGGGAATGGGATGAAGAAGACGAGTGGAGGTGAAGGCCAAGACCACTGGACTCTCCTTCTCCCAAATGTTAAAGTAAGATAGGGGTCACACAATGGAGTAATGAACCTCCTGTGATGAGAGGGGAAGGGCCATTGGCTTCTAGCAAGGATGGTGTGGGGCTTACTCCAGGAGGGATGCCCAGACACTCCCATGAGAGGGGAGAAGTGCCCACCGCTGGTACTCATCCAAAGGAAATGCGAACGGGGTCCCTCAATCCTGGCAAGTGGAGAGGCACAAAGGGGACTCCCGAGCTCAGACACTACACTACTGTGGGAATGGGAACCCATGAATGCTTCAGGAATCTTTTCAAGAGCCAGGGAATCCCCTTTTTTCATGACTACTGTGGGTATGTGAACTCAATTTGGTGCGATGATGCACCTGAAGCTTTGATCATACGGGTCTTGTGGCTTCTATAGAGGCCTTGGCTCAGGACCGATGAATAGTCCAATCCAGGGATTGCGATGGATCGGGCCAGATTAGAAGGGTTTTATCTAGCACGGTGAATGGGAACACCGAAGGAGTTGGCGGGCCGCGTAGATGCATGTGGAGTGGAGCCCTTCACGTTTGGGGGTGATATGCTGCTGGAGAGGCCATCTGCGTACCATGGTGGTACACAGACTGATGGGAATCCCACATACAAGGGCAGTATGTGGCCTCAGGTTCAGCCTGCGTACTAGGTCGGTATGCGGTAGAGTCCTCATGAGCAATTACGGCCAGGGGTGTTTCTTGTCAGGGGTTCGCTGGTCAGGGCTTCGCCCGCGTAGGAGGGTGTTACACGATGTGTCGGATTGAAAAAGGGGAATAAACTACCTGGTCTACGGGGAGTACATCTACGGAGGGTCCATGGCTCACAGTTTTTATTTTAAGTTCGTGGTTCACCAATTTGTTATCCGTTTTTCAGTTTCATATCAATTAGTTTAGAGTTTTATACCTGTACTGGTTCGAAAATTGGTTCTTCGTTGTTCGTGAAATCCTAATCTCCTTCCTACGGAATCCTTCCTTGAGAAGTCGATCTTTAAACCTTCTCGCTGATGGAGTCCGATGAACTGATCCCCTTTTCTCTGAATCCTTGTAACCAAATCTGATCGATATCTTTCTTCTCCAAATTGATATCCTTTTATAGAGTGGGGAAATAGATGTATCTGTGGTCATACAACATCTTTTACGGAGTCCCATGACTGGAATCACGGTTTACGGATGACTTCTTCAATCCGCAACTCGCGGGGCAGGGGGGAATTGAATGCACCTCACCTGCGAACCAAATCTATTCGGGGGTGCTTTGCGGTCGTGCATGGTTCCGCCTATGTTCCCTGAATGACAGAACGTGCAGTCTAGGAAGATTGGCACGTTTCGCGGCTAGGTATGTTTGTGAAGGTGGACTGGCCTGGCGCTCGACCTGCTTCATGCCCGCAGAGGGGATATCGACTCTATTTCACAAACGACGCAGGTCCACGGAGGGGGCGACTCACTGAACCGGCCACGTACCATCAATCATGGACCGGTACATGGACTGATCAGTCCTTTTCCAATCTTGAGTATTCTACATATTTTTTTCCAATTCTTTGAGGGAAATTGGGTAGAATACATTCTCATATTAAGGGGGATTCCCATTATCCTTTGTGTATTTTTTAGGACCCTACAACAACATTATAATATATATATTTACATAAATTATTCATGTTAAATATGTGTACGAATTATTTTTCATTATCCCATTGACTAGGGTACACTTATAACAGATCAGTTACAATTTAGTGGTTGAGTTACAATTTCAACAATCATATTTCATTATCATTTCCTTTCAATTCCACTTATGGAACTCATTAATCATTCCTTATTATTTGAATACTAATTATATATAATATAAAAAAATAATGTCATGTTTCTACTTAGTTCATTTCATTATATAGTTTTCTTTAATGTTTTTACATTTTTACCAGACCCCAACCCTATGGTGATTCCAATAAAACACATGTTATTAATTTATTGGTTATTATTAAATCATTTTACAATTTTTAATTTTTTGTAATATATTTTCCATTGAAATTTAAGGTAATAAAATATTAAAATTATTTAGTGTTCCTTTTCATTATATAGATAATATTATTAATACTTTACCTTATATTTAAATATAATAAACCAATATGTTAACAAGAAAAAGTATTATATGGACAATTTTGATCCCTGAATGGATCATTAGTAATTATTTTATTTTAAACACTAATAGTTCATGTATAACATAAAATGGAATAGATGTGACTATAGTTTATTAATGGGGATCTAGATTCCATATTATTAAATATAGTATGATAACATCATATGTTGTAATTTGTATAGGAATTAGTTGGAAGTTTTGATATATGTAACATTCACATCGTGATTAAAGGATAATTAAGGTTAACAAGTAAATAATTTTATGTTTTTGAAATAAATTATTACCATGGACTTATTTAATATCTACTTCACCTATTATATATATGATGATATAAATTCAATGAATATAAGTGTTTAGACTTTATAAATTAATGAATTTAATGTGTTTTAATCTATATATAACTCAATTTTAGAAATTAAGATCAATATTATAGAATTATTCCATTAAAATTGAATTGTAATTTATTTTTACATTAGTTTTTTTCTATGGTTTTCTCCCTAGAAATGTAATTTGGATATTGAAATTGGTAAATCCATGGGGTTATCTTATCTAGTTTATATTTATCGTAGGAAAGTTTTATTATAAAATTAATTGTTAATCTATATATATAGTATTTAGGGTTATGAATAGAATCATTTAGTTTGTATGGGGTTGTTTTGTACTACATTAAACCATACTAGTTATATTTTTTTGTATTAAATAATTTAATTTTTTTAAATGATATTTCAATGGGTACATAATTGGGTTATTGAATTTACAGAATAAATCAAGATTTATTAAGGTTATTTTTGATGTAGTTTTTCTGATTGGGGATTAAATATTCAGCCAAAAATTTGACTTACAGAGAATAAATATCCCTCTAAAATTTTGGTTCCAATGGTCATGTGTAATTAAGTTTTTTAGATATATGTTAGTGGGGTTTAATACTATATCAATAATATGTTATGTGTTACGTATAGTTGAATCCTATAATTGGGAGAACCATAATGTATGTTTTATTAAAATGATTCAAATGTGTGGTGAATTATAATTTGTTGTTTTAATATATGCTATATATTTTGTCAGTGAAGGTTATATCAGTATCAAATTTTAGTGTTATGCTTCTAGGTATGAGGTGACACACTAGAGTGATGTAATTTAAAGGAAATATACTTAAATATTAGTGTCGGTTAGTATGTAGTCCGTAAAACATGATTTTAATATATAGATTGCGTAGAATACTCACAAAAGAGACCCGATTAATTTTTAAATGATAAAAACTGATATAGTTGAGTGATTGTGACAATACATTGTTTTGTGAGTTATTTAATTTATGAAATTAATAATTAACATAGAAAAGAAATCTAAATTAATTTAAATCATCTTCTTCTAATTATTAATTAAGACATAATTTTTATTTCATTCGAGTTCCAGTGGTGGTTTTAGATGATTTATTATAGGTAGAATATAATGAGAGTTGGGAATTTGTAGTATATGATTTTTGTGGTTCATGGTTATTTGTAGCAATATCAACTAATATTCGGGACACATTTTACTAGATGATTTGTGAGTATGGAAGTGAAATAATGTAGTTATATATGCTACAAATACTCGTGAGATATTCCATTAAGACTCTAGTGTAAATGAAATGAAATTATGTCCTTCTTCTATCATCAAAAGTCCAGTAGATGTGTAATAATAGACTGATAGACATATTGGGAGTCTCTAAAGGGTCAACCAAAACCGTAAAATAAGTCTACGTTCCTTTTATAGAAAGGGTAATTTTTATTTTTATGGGTTATTGACCCTAATTTGGGGTCACTTCCTTTGGGATATTTAAAAGGCTTGTAGGAGTACCTCTCCAAATCATTCATCATACCCTCTCACTCATATCTTGGTCAGTTATGGAGATTATTTAGTTCAATGATTCATGTTATGGTATCCTTATAAGTTTAAATTCTTCTTCCAACTTGTTTCTTATATATATATATATTAGTTGAAAACAAAAATTCTTGATTTTTTATTATCATTGTAAATGTTTTCATGTGGTTATGATTGTAAATATAATGGAAAAGATATACTTGGAGAATATGAATTCACATTATTGTATATTGTTTCATCTTTATTTTTGTTATCTGTAATTTATTATGGAATGTGAGATCCTATTATGAGTAAATGAACCTTTGACAATGTATGTCGAAATTATTTATTCAATAATATTCATTTTCTAAGAATATTTATCTTCTACAGTCAAATAAAATAGTGTTATTTGTGATTATTATTAACACTATCAAGGTTTTTTAGCATCATGATAAATAAATAAAATGATATATTACATATTTTAGTCACACATTCAATAAAGATTTATTATTTAGTTGATTTTGTTTTATAGTTCTATAACTTAATCAATGAAATTTGTCTACAATATGGATTGTGTGGTTGGTATAACATTAATAGTTTTTTATGATTAAGTGAAGGATATATTTGGAACATAAAAATGGTATTTAAATAATAGAAGTTATTGGAAAGAATATTTCAATAGAAATTGTATTAAATGATTATATATGATTTCACATTCCCATGAATAATTTTTTACAAGGTTGGTTTTACATGATATATAAATGAATATTATTTATAAAAGAATGAGTTTCTTGTGTTTTTTCATTTTGTATTATGTTAATGGTCTTTGTAATCCAACTATGAAATTAAATTTCATCTTAATGGTTTTAAAATATTTATTTGATACATGTTTCAAAGAAAATTAAATAAAATTAATGTATATTAATTTTTTGGATCAAATATCATTGGTTGTTTTGTAGTATCTTTTTAGATAATGTTGTTCTTGATTGATCTGTTGATTATATATTGTGTAGTGTGGGATTTTTTGTTCACCTGATTTCATAATAATTAATTTCATGTTATTCATGACTGGACATATACAGTTCCTTTTTTATGTTCTTATAGGATTAAGATATTTATTTCGTTATGTGTTGGTATTGGGATCATTATTACCATTTGAGATGACTTATTAATTGTAATTGGGTTTTAGAGACTATGAATTTCATTCCACATTGATATTAGTCATGGGTTTTTAGTGAGAAATTGATGGGTTATCACACATTGGCGGTGATCAATGAATATAATTATTTTGTAGATATTATGAGAATAATATAAAAAATTCAGAGATGAGTAAGGGGTTCACTAATAAATTTGTAGATTACAATGTACATGGCATGGTGGATCTCAAAAAAACTGTAAACTTGAATTTCAAAATGGTTATGGGGTTTCGAGATCATGGTCAGGATTCTGTAAAACAAAATATGTTCTTAATTTTATTATATAAATCATGAAAATTTGATGAATGAGATAGTAAATGATTTGAGATATGATATTTACACATTAAATTTATATTTCACCTAAATTAATATATTAACATAGTCCTGAAATTAATTATTCATAACGTATTTTGATTGATCCATCTAAATTTTAGTCATACAATCATTGCACAAAGAGGATTTAATGTAGAATCCCCCTATTGGTATCCATAGATGATCTAAAAAGGTTGATTCTCAAGAGTGGATTGATGAGTCCAACTATGGGGGACCAAATCACTATTAATAGAGTTCAATGATCAATATTATAAACACACAATAGTAGATGTAAATTACTCATGTTTTTCTAATCTTGTGATATAATAGTGTTTTTTATCTGTCATCCTGATAAATTATTAGAGAAATTATCTCAGTGATAAAGAGGTTTTTGAATATATGTCATCGTGTAGAACCAATCATCTCACATGAAATTGATATAATAGTGGAAATATACATTAGGAGAGACAATTGATAATAATTATTTACAAATAAAACCCACGTTAAATTGAAATAATATATTAATTAATATAATCTGTGACATCTTCTTACGCATTGATTATAAAATAATTATAAATAAATAATTATGTATTTAATTGATATTAAAAAAATATATCATTCTTATTGGGTCCCCTAACACATACCACCAATCCGCCACATTATATTTCTAACATGGAATAATAAATATTTTTTAACATTTTTATATTATTCATCGATATATAGAAAATATTATATTCACTTAATGGTTTATAATAAATTATTCTCTATTAAATTAATTAAATAATAAACTAGGCAGTATAACTAGAAATATATATTTATTATATTTGATAAACTAAAAAAATATATCTAATTTTAAACTATATTATATGCTCATTTATATAATTGGTTATCGAATCTATATAGTAAACAAAAGTAGAGTTAACATTTTTACTCGAAATAATATGTTAATATTTATTCGAATGTAAAATTAATGTTAAATTAAATTTAGATTCCTAGAACACCTTACTATTGGATGAACATATCTTATTCCTCCATTTAGATAGGCTGATAGGAAAAAAGTTGAGGATCAATGTCTAAAAAATAGTCAAGGAACCCATTCTGATCGAATGTCAATTTTTTATTATAAAAACTTTATATGAATATTCCATTTGGAAAATTGTCTTGTTGTCTCGATACTGAATCGATAGTGTTTCATTACATGTTTTATCAACCAAAATTCATGATATACCATTCATTTATAGTCCAATAATTAACTCATTAAAAACCCACCATGGTTATGGATATAATTAGATATTTTCATGTATAAAATTGATATTGAGATATATTTTCCATCTAACATAGTTGAAAAAATTTTATACTTTATTATTCATTAATATTGTAATTTTCAAAATTAACTCAATGTATTATACACCATAATTAGAATATTTCATCATAGTTTTTTGTACAACCATCCATTTTGACAACTCATGATATATATTAATAACAATATGAAGATAATAAACCAGTACCCACATCGGTAAATTAGAATATCTACAGACACATTTAATATGAGTAATTATAATATGTAAGCATTTTTCTTAGAAACATTTATATTTAGAAATAACCATAGTAAAAAATATTAAAATAATAATCATTTCTATATTACCCCACAAAAATGATAGTATACCTCATTTTTTACAGGTAAAATGATTCCAACCAAAAATAGAATATTTTTTATAAATATTTTCTTTTATCTTTCTTGATATCATCTAATGTAGGATATTCAATTTCCCATTGAAGTAATAGAGTATATGTGGACATTATCACATTAATTGTATATAGAATACTGTTAATAATATTAAAACAGATATTATGATTTTAAAAACATGTAATATACATGTAATTGTATATATAAAAAATGGTTATATGGTAATACAATAAACAAAAATGAATTATTCATTTGATGAAACATCTATATAATCATATTATACTCATATTAAAATCTACCATTTTTTGTGTATGTATATAGTTTATGGTCTCACATGATTGAAGAGTCATTTTTCATTTTATGAATTGATAAATTTTGAAAAACCCTTTGGAGGTGTTATCATTAAGGTTATACCAATTATGCTCTTTTGAAATTTCATTAGATGATACCATAGTCTAATGGACATCAAAATATGAATTCACCATAAAATTTTATTACGTCCCCAAATTTTTTGACAAAATAATTATAATCCACTTCATATGTTATATTCTAACCAATAAATATATCATTTCATTTATGTATGGAAAACATCACCTATATAATATTTTTTTATTACTCTATATGAACAGTGATACTATATTTATTTTATCTAGAAAAATACAAGATTTATATCTTCATTAATACTATTATTCTATCCTATCATGTAATAGCTAACCACTCATAACATTATCTTATAATACATGATTTATGTTATATATTTCATCACATACATCGTAATGACCAGTTTTTATTTTTTCGTAAATATGAAATATTTTACATAAAAAGTGTTTACATAAACTCAATATCCTTTTTCTAAATAAAATATTTTCTATATAGTGTCATGCTTTCATCAATCAAGAAAAATCACATAACAAGAACTCATAGTTTACAAAAATTCCAATTCAACATTAAGAGCAATTAAATGCAATCGAAAACGTGGGATAAGAAAAAATAACTTAGGGACCAAAAAAATTGAATCCCGAAATACAATTTCTAAATATAAAATATGTAGTTGAAATTATTCCACTTACATAATAATAATTGATCTATAATATCCATTTACATATACCTGAAAATTATTTCATTACTCAAAATATCTCATTATCATTTCATAATATTTCATATAGGATATATTATAACCCTATGGTATTGATAGGAAAAACATGAAAACTCTTGAAATAGATTCCTTGAAAAAAAAAACATTACATTGTCCATTAAAAAGCACCAAAACATTAATTTTAATAAAAATATCAATTTCTAAAATTTAGAAATTGTGTGTATTCCAATGAAAATAAATTAAAAAAATCATGTAGGAATAGTGTGAAATGTTTAAATTCAACCATTAAAGAAAACATACAATGTATTGACTTTAATTTATTATTTCCATATCTCTTATGACAAAACTATAACTTGAATATCGTTCAAATTAACCACAAATATGATAGATATATCAAGATCAACAATTATTAGAGTTATTTATTTCTAATCCATCAACTATATAAACTTCCCTGATAAAAACATCAATAGAAAACATATATATAACAATTTTATTGTAAAACGCACATGAAATATAATTCAATCCCATATTATAAAATAATTACAGTTTTCTCATAAAAATCGTATGATCATTAAAATTATATATAAAAACAGTTAATATTGCTCTAAAAAATGTAGTAAAAGATTGTTTGTTAATAAAACATAAAAACATTAATGGGAATCAAGATGTGAAATCATGGATTTTCATAATGGAATATGTTTTTTATCCAAATACGTCATATTTTTTACTATACATTCATAAATATTTTAAAATTAACCATATATAAATTGATAAAAAATATTATATTTAGTAATTTTAAAATAAATTATGAAATACAAAATAATGGAAGGTAGTAACCATTGAATCGTAATTAATAAATTTTTTAATTTTTGCAAAAAACATTGGCATTGATGAAAAGAAGTTAAAGGAAAAAATTCAAAGTAAATTAATTAAATAAATTAAATGACCACAATTTTTGACTCATTTTTTTCAGATATTTATCATCCGGATTAATAATATAAAATTACATTTATTTTTTTCTTTTTAAATATCATTGAATATTTTAATTAAATTTTAATTATTTCCATTATTTTTTTTACAATTATTTATTTACTAACAAAAATTTTATATTCAAATTATAAATATTGTGGATGTAAAATTATTAAGTGCAATTCGACTATTTATATTATATTAAGGTCAAAGGAGAAATGCTTTAATATTTTGAAAATAAAAAATATGAAAACATTAATATTTTTATACATTAATAAAAATTTTATAACTCACCGTGGATGGTGTCCATTAAAAATAAAAAAATTTAATATCATAGAGATGACAATATGAACGTTTACATGAGAGAAATTTATTTTTTTATGCTGAATGTAAATGAAATAATTTATTTCAAATTTTAAATTTCCATAATAATAATTTGATAAATGTAAAATTTATTAATTATTTATATATAGGACAATAAATTATAGTATGTAATTTAAAAAATCATATCTCATTATGGAGTTGGAATTGCACCTGAATATAGATTTGATAATATCATTTTCCAAAAAACATGAATGGTATGATGAAATGTAATTTATTTTATGTAGAAAATTTGAATATTTTCTTAAAATGATAATAAATTAATTATATCATTTTTTATAACCATGTGTTTGATGCCTTGATGGATGATAAATCATATAACTTCATTGATATTGTTTTCCAATAGTATACAGAAGTGATTGTTTTATTTCCCATGGGAGTGAAATGTGATAGAAAAGAGTGTTCAATTGGCCTGAAAACATCACATTATATTGAATCTACAAATTTAATTTTTTATAGTGTCTATAGAATAGTTGAAGGTGGAAGCGTAATAAATGAACGTGAAATTGTTATGCAAGGACTTTTATCTCATCCCAGATATATGTACCATTGTTTTAAACATTATGCATTAAATTGATTTTCTTTTCATATGTAAATGAACTCTAGGATTTTTGGAGGATGGATGGGAATGGATTTTGGTAGTGGGTTTATTATATTTGGTCAAAAAACGTGTTAATATATGAGGAGAGGCGGCTTCAACTTATATGTCTGGGGACTGAAAAACATGTCAATAGATGAAAAATGTATGTATAATATTTTTCTTTCTAAGTAGAAAATTTAAGGAAAAATTAGATATTTTAAATATATGAGTATGATGAAATTGGATACAGTCATACAATAAAATTTAAACAAATTTCTTGTAATTTAAATATTTTATCCTATCTCTACCGCTCCCACCTCCCTAACTCATTTAACAGTCACATTAGTGACATCGTTTTACATCGTTTTTAGATCGCTATTCCTATGGAATTAATTAAATTGTGTTAAAATTATGTGTTAATATTATATTTTAAATAAATATCAAATATATAAAATAATACTATCAATATAAGATTCAATCCATAGAACATAGATGGTTATTTTATAAAAAAACATTTTATATTAAAAAATATTAAATAATGATTTACATGTTCAACCATTAATTTTATTAATTTACAGAATTCTAATAATATATATTTGTTATAATAGATTAATATTTTTTAGAAACATTTTACTAACTATTATTTCATGATTATGTAATAAATGTGAAAATACATTCTCAATCGATATTTTCCACTAATCACCTAAAATCAATATATTAAAAAAATAATAGAATTGAACCATAATATAATATCAGAATTCATAATAAAAATTATTTATTAATTTTAAAGATTTCAAGGTACAAAATTAATATTTTTAAAAAAAATATAACAACATATTCAATGGAAAATAAATCATTTTGAATAAATCCATTTCATTTATGACACAAAAATCTTAGAGAATTATCATATTATATATAAATCTATGAGGACCCAATATATTATAAATTAAATTTCACATATGATTATATAGTTGTTGATTACATAGTTATGTAGTATCATATCATGAAAAATCACTATATAATAGAAAAACTAATTTTTATTAGAATATTATCATTATATTTAAAGAATAAACATGTCCATAATAATTACAAATATTACAATGGGGAAAAAATAATTTATGAAAAATATTAAAATTCAGAACTTCTTGATCCACTATGATAACTACTCTAGAGAATTAAACTACAGAAATAAGCATGATATTAGTAATGAAATTTTCATGATGAAAATATAAATTTACATAACCTTCAGGTAAAATAGAATTGAATATATAATTAATATAATATGACATTTATAGAGGAAGTAGATAACATGTATGACTATTAAAAACAAAAATATTGTCATAGTAATATGATAGATTTTACTTGACCTTTGGAATTGTAATATAACCATAAAGAATAGTAACCTTCTTGTCAAAACAGTATCCTCACATAAAAAAGTAGAGTATTTTATTTAAGTGTCATATATAATTAATATATGATATATTTTTTCATCATAGTAATAAATGAATGATTTGTAACTAATTAAATATGTGTATGTATTTTTAAAAAACAATTATTGTTTATTTTAATTTCTATAAAAATTTAATAATTAAAAAGAAATTTGTTTTAAATAAAATGTGATTATGAATTAATATTTTGTTTCATTGTAATTAAATAATAATATTATAAGTATATATTTGATTCTAAAAGTGTATGGAAATGTAACATAATAATATTATAGATATTTTTGAAAATAAATATGTATTTAATTTAGAAATTATATTTTTCAAATTTGGTTAATAGTTTTCCTAATATTTTTCGAAAATATACACATTGAACAACTCATAGTGAGAATATTTGGTATTTATCGAATAATGTTCATTTTTTAAGAATACTATAATATTGTAAAATAAGGATTATAAGATTATAATTTTAATTCATGAATGATTCAACATGGGGTAGCACAACAATATTCATGTAGGTAACCCTAGTTTTATACTTTTATTATTTAAACAATTAGGTTGATATTTGGAGTCATTTGGAAGAACATTTTAATGTTGGTGTGGATTTTATAAATGTAAATAGTTGGAACATAGTTAGTTGAAAATGTGAAATTTCCATTGGAAACAGTGAACAATGAGACATAAGGATTTAGGTAGGTTCATTGTTTGGCCAAATGGTGTTTCCACTTGGTTGAAAACAAGCAAGGATGGACAATGGGATTTTGTACAGTTGGTGTACAGTTTAGAAACCGTACAAGGTAACTATGCAAGGTTCCTTCAATGGACATATGTTGGCACACAGTTCATGCAAAAATTTCATATCTATTCAACTAAATGTGTATAGTTTAAGAAATAGATCAAAAAAAGTTTATTTTGGTCCGGATTAATATTTTATGCTTCATTGATTCCCCAAAATGACCCTAACACATGATTTTCTTCTCTAAAATGAATTAGTGAATTCTCCCACTATTCTAGTTGTGATATGAAGGATTCTCTTGGGGATTTAAAGTCTTATTCTCATGGGGATGAGATCTAACACAAGGTTATATAGATTCATCTGATTTGTTTGGTAATTTTTCATTACTTTAATCATTTTCACCATATTTCTGAGGATGGTATCTTTACTCATGACTTTTTTGTTTATAATATGAAGTATTTATTTCTAATTAAAGGTATTTATTGAAATTTCACGTTAATTTAGTGTTAAATTATTATTATAAACCATTGTTGAGTATTGTTTCAGTAGTTTATGGATTTTTAGCGATATTGAGAATTTTTTGAAACTGGATGTGTAGTGATATTTGACTTGTTGGTTATAAGAAATTAATTATATTACATTGATTTGTTTTATTTTGGTTAAATTAATATGTTTTTTAATTCTCAATAAAGGGTTGGTTTTATTTGTAGTGATTGAATTGGTTTTCTTGAAATAATATTCAAATAATGGTTATTTTATATATATGTATTTTCTGAACAAAATGATTTTAATTAAATTGTGGGGTTTTTTAAAATTATGTCTTATTATGATTTTCAATAAGGGTTTAATTTATTATAATTACTGAATTGGTTTTGAAATTATTTTTTTGGTATTTGTTTTAGTATAATGAGTTTGTGTTTTCATGTGCATTCGAGACGAATATGGCTCTATATACTCCAATATCATTAATGGCTTGGATAAGGGTTTGGGATTTCCAACTTAAAATACGATGGATATGGTTCTAAAGAAATGACTATCATTTTTTGGATGGAAAATAGAAAAATATTTCCCATGGAAAATGGCTCATTATGTTACAGTATCGGGAGGTCCAGCTTAAATGCATGGTTGGGAGTGTGGGTATGTGTAATGAAATGAGTTATGAAAAAATTGATCTTGTGGAAAGATTTTAAAGTATATTTTGGCTAAATTACTTAAATATTCTACATTTTTTTGAAAAAATTTGATATTGGTATTGGTTAATATTCTATTATAATCTATTCTGTTGTATTTTATAATATTTTTTTATGAATGCGGTAGCATGATATATCATAGTAGTGTGATTAGGGATGTAATTTAGGGAACACCTACTGAGTTTCATTACTAACCCATGCATTGATAAATTTGTGATTTTTAGATATCATTTACCAAGACATGGGAAATGATAATGTATCACATTTCTCTCATAGTGATTAGTGATACATGAGATGACCGTGGAGTTGAAGCATGAAGATATTGTCTCATAGAACTTTAATTTAGCTTTATTCAATTTTTTTGGTTTTTTACTATTATGTTATTTACATAGTTGTTATGAAGACATCCATTGTGGCACTCTTATGTAGTTTTATTTTGATATGAATATTTTTCATTGAGATTTCATTCACTTATATCACACATCATGTATTGATTTATATATTTATGATTTTATTGGTTGGTTGTTTTATTCCAAAAAATAAAATTGTAACCCCATATGTTCTTGAAACCCTTTCCATTTATTTTCATCCTTCAACATCTTGTAGATGTCACTTGTGGCCTTGTAACATCCCCCCACCATCTTAACTCAATGAGTATGAATAGGATGTATAAGTGGTATCAGTTTTTTTGGTCCCAATCAAACTAGTAGTCTTCATTTCCCTTGTCCTTGGATTTTATATTCACTCTGTTATATTCAATGTTACTTGTTCGAATAATATTGTAGGATCATCAGTATATGTAATTTAGTGAAAAAATATGTATATATAATTTTCATATTGAACTACATGTTACCGGGGTGTTGGGTACATAATTTATTTGTTCAAACATCATGAATTTATAATCTCATTATCATGGGTTTATCTATTGATAGGAGGATGAGATGAAAAATAGAAATGAATTACCAATACGAGTATATATATCATTTTTTTAAATGATTTAAGGGATTTTTTGGAATTTTGGAAAATGTTATTTTTTTTGAAATGAATTATAATGAAAAGGAACATCACTATCGTTTTTTGAAAATCCATTTATTTTCAAATTAATGTGGTATTTTTAAAAAAATAGTTGTACATTAGAAAAGGTTGATAATGGAAGATCATTTATGATAGTATGACAGGGTAGTATTTGAAATGTTATGGGATCAGCTGCTATATTGTGAGACTTATGGAATTAGTTGTAATACAAGAAAATAGTACTAGGTAATCATAATAGAAACCAAACGGGACAAGATATTGAAAATGTGGTTGCACCTGAGCCACAGGTGAACCAAAAACTGGTTCAGAGTATTATCCAAGAGTTTCAGCATTTGGAAGGAGTGAACACAAGGGATAATCCATGTTATGCTGATCATTACATACAGTTCTAGAAGAATAACCAACCTATAATTAATGGTGATGCAGAATAAGAAATGAATAGGTGCATCCAAATATAATGAATCATATATTTTATTTATTCGAACACAAATGGAGTTTAAAGTAAAACTGGAAACATATAAACTAGAAAATCATGCATGCCAATGGTGGGATTTAGCTATTCTAGATAAATTAGCCAAGGAATATATTGGGAGGATTTTAAAGATTTCATCCAAAAATAATTATTTCTTCATATGTTCAGAATTACATGAATGTATGCCTCTTCGACTGTATGATGGAAAATATTTTTATCATGGAGTATTTGGATAAATTCAAGAATTTAGTGCACTTTTCACCTAATTTGACTCATGTGTGTCATTGAAGGAACACATTTATAAATTACGACTAAGACATGAGATTTTATCAATGATTTTTATACTATGTATTACTGGATATACATAAAGATTCTGAATAACAATAGTATCATAGACCTAAATCTCATAACTGAAGTGATGAGGGAGTATGTTGATACCCATGGGAAATGGCGAGAACTACAATTATGAGACCAAGAAGAAGATGGAAACCAATTTAAAAGGTGAGGTTATTGTTCTAAATTAAATGACTAGATTGGTATATCTTCCTCAAAGTCCAAAGGTGAATCCTATATTTTTTTCAACCTGGTTTCATGGACCACATGAAGTGACATTGTACAGAAAAACCTAGAACATTCCACATCTACAGACAGTTGGGGAATCATTAGCACTATTGGCGAAGGGATCTATTGTCGGGAATTCCAAACAATTATTAGGTGTTGTAGAGGTTGTTTTCATTGATAGGATGAAGATAGAATAATCAATGTCATCAAAATATCAGAGTGATAAATGGTTAATCTAGTTATACAATGACTCCTCATGAATTGAAATCACTAGAAGGTGATAAGGAACAATGTTGGGTGAGAAAACTATTATTTAGTGTTGAGAATGTGAATGTGGATGATTATTCAGGACCATCATTAGTGGGAGATAAAATTATTTTTAATTATAAAAATATTAAGATTTTCTAATAAGGATGATTCCCAACCCTTTATTTTTTCTTGTGTTTTTGATTTGATACATTTTCTCATTTAGATGATACATTCAGTGTAAAAAATGAATACTCTGATTGGAAAAACATAATGTTAATGTTGTTTTGTAGGGAATGTACTATAACTATTGACGGAGTTGAGTATTTATAAGATATATCTATTCCTGAAAATGTTTTATATGATATAATACTGGGATTAAATTGGTTGAAATATTCAAGGGTCTCATCCAATGTTATACTAAAATTTTTAGCTTTACAACTAAATGTGGCATCGAGAATATCATTTAAGGAGGCAAGAATGTTAAGGTAGGTACAATATACTTATCCGAATATGACGTTGGGAAATACTACACTAGTTGGAATCATTAACCTTTTCATAAATGGATGAAATTGATCATAAAAGGATTCCAGTAGTGATGGATCACTTTCTAGAGGATATGGGGTTTCCTGAGATTGGTTGGTTATTACATATAATTTTTGTGTATATTTTTTCTTGGATACCTTCATCTATGAATGCTTTGACTAAGAAAAATGTTCCATTCCCAGTGAACATGTAATATTGGATGTCTCATCAATAGTTGAATTTTTACCTTACATCTATACAGATCTTGAATTTTCTAAATCAAAACACGGTGATGTATTGTATTATGAGGATTCAATATCAGGGTTTATATATATTTTCATCCATGGAGACAATTTGGTTTCATATGGTACAAGGATATAAAAATAGTATGATTTCTATCATGACACCATCCCCACAATGTGTATCCCTCATCGTTCGACAATGAGATAAAGAAGATAATGACCCCTGAGTCCCGCCTCTATTAGGTCTCGGGTTGCCAACTAGCACCGAGGGTCTAGTGAACACTTAAATGGGAGGCCTTTCCCTCTAAGAGAACACATGAAAAAGAGAGTGATAAGATAAACACAAACCAACTCCAACTCATATATTAAGGTAAAAGAAATTCCATATACACATATGAAATTCCATGCCAAACTACTACACTTGAAAGGGGAAAAACTACAAGTACCCAAAATAATGTAAAACAACAGAAACCACAATCCCGAACAGCTCCTACAACCGCAAGCTACTATTAATGAGCCTACTCTTCAACCTATTCTATGTGACCGGAAAAGCAGTTTATATATACATAGGGTGAGTATAAAAACAATCTGAGTATGATCACCGCAGAAGCATCTTGAGAAAATGTAAAGAAAGCATGATAGAGAAAAACAAACAACAAGTTAATCAAACCCATCACCTAAACATGTAAACTATGTTCCCAGCCTCACCATGGATACTCTCACCAAGTAACACATACAATATTGAATAATATAATAAAGAATATCTTGGGTACACTACTACTACTTCTCCACTGTTTTTTCTCTTTTCCCCAATGTCGCACGTCCTAAGCATCTCTCTCCAAAAAGGCTTGTCGCAGACACCTGGGCGAAGCATCACAACATGAACCTCGTGAAAAAAAACCCCCATGCCCACGTAAGAAAATTAATAAAGTAGTTTTTGGGAGCCACCACAGCTCACATAATGTGTATCATACATCAGGTGTTATACCTCAAACCATTATAGCCCATACACCGAGTAAGGATCCTCAAGCCATGACAACCTATACATGTTACACCTATAGTAGTCCATAAAAAAACTATATCCATAATATATGTGTGTGAATAAACACAGGAAACTAAATCCCTCTACACACAAATATGGGGAAAAATAACCATTCTTCCTGCCAGTGCAGGTAACTACCTAGAGAAGATAGCGAGGCCAAAGGGGGTATTCAGTCATCTATCCTCCAACACGATGGTTGGGGAAAACACCCCCAGGTCTCAGAATCCCTGGGGTGTAGGTTTCCCTTACATATAGGGTGGAGTAGAATATTGAAAGATAAAAATTACGAAATATACATTAGATCACGACCACACATTGGTCATAACCTAGTCTTAGACTCAACTGCAGCTGACGTCCCTCAGACTCCGGGCTGGTACAACTATGACTAGGTATCCTATAAGAACAAAACCATTTATAGAGCATTAATAAATTAAATCATTCCCATATTATCATTTTCACTTTATGTTAATTAATTATGTAATCATTAATTCAACAATAAAAATTCCCCTTAAAATTTCATTAGCATCACACCCAAAGTACACTGTTCCTTCTAATCACAACCTGAGCACTGCACCCTAGAAAGCTCCAAACCCCATGATTTAACATCATTTATTCAATTATTTATTTACAAAATTACATCCCCATATTCCTAGTCATTCTAGAAAAACAATCCATGCTTCTAAATAGAAGGGGCTCAACATGGCGAGTAGATGAACTACCAGTCTAGTCTTTGCCGCCTATAGAAATATAGTAGACACATCCTCCCTTGAGAAGCTAAACGGGGAAAGCATGTGGATTACCCCACAAATATTATCCGCTTTTGAATGAATGGTAATAAATACCTGTTGACTTGAGGAGTGGGGAATATAAATAAGATAAACAACCAAGAAGAATCAGCAGAAAAACAAACAATCACATCCAACCCATTTCATTAGCCACGATGTATTCCTTGAATACTGCATGCATAAACTGATACATCTATCCACCTAAGGCATCAACTATAATAAAAACCAGTATGACTCAATGCCCCCACATATCCCAACAAAAATCCGAGATCACATCACAAAACAAGAAGCATGAAAACAACAATCCTATCGGTTGGCTCTTGTCCCTTGAACAAGCAAGAGGGTAACTCAAAACACTTCAATGAATTATTAAACAATTAGTTATTTAATCCATCTTGAATAAACCAATTTATTATTCATAGGTTCCATATTCGTGAAACCTAAACAGAATGCTATCACAAATAAATTAAACATGCTCACAACTCCAATTTGACTAACAAAAAAAAAACAAAAATAAGAACCGGATTCATTTACATGCCCCTATATCTTTATCCAAACAACTATCTATTAATTCTAGTTTATTTACTTTACCAATTTCCATAATTAATGAATATATAAACAATGCATGCCTAGATATAACACTATCATGGAAAAATAAGAGGCAATATCATACAATTGATACCAATTTATTTATCTAGTTTAAATATTTATTATATCAATTCCATTGTGATCAAGTGGCTAAAACATGAGAACTATATAGTTTGAAGTAACAATTAAATAGAAGAAACGAATACCCTACCTTAAAAATGTTCTTATTGATCATTATATGAGAATGATCGACACAACGGATCACGATCGCCTCCTCCCGTGACAACTGCATCCACCTAAAGATGGTGTGGCACGACCGCACCAACTGAAACCCAAGAAACACTATTAGAAGCATAGAGATCACATGTCATAATATGGGAAGGAGAAATAGAATAATTTGAACCCAAAGAACGATGATAAATCATACCATATGTTGATGATTGATGGATACTACTTGGTTTCACCAAAAAAGGGGGTGCACTTGCAGCAAGACGAACAACGAGGGAAACCAATCCACTTGGAAAAGATTACTATCATGATTCTAACAGGAATTAATGAAAGGATAATGTGTATCTTACATGAGAACAAGGAGAAAGAACAAGGGAGGAAGATATCTGGCCCATTTTGAAGATTTAACGAAGCAGCAGTTTATGATATAGTGTATTTTTCATTAAAATTGGATCTCAATAAACCACCCGATTTACCAAGTGAATGCATCTCGGGACGTAGGAAAATTAATATAGGAGTTATGGGTGCTAATTAGGCCTTGAATCTATTAAAACAAGGCCCTAAATTTGTTTTATATAAATGAATACATTAAATTGGTGAAACTGGAAAATAAGTATTGAATTTTGGCAACGGAAATATGAAACACTTCTGGAAACATTGTCCGTGAGTAGTGACACCATGTCTGACTCATCGTTTCTGTCTCACCATTACTATCTCACCATTTCTATTTCACCATTTTTAACTCACCTTTTATGTCTCACTATTTCTGTGACACCGTTTTTGACTCACAGTTTTTGTCTCACCATTTAGGCATCACGATTTTTGACTCACCGTTTCTGTCTCATCATTTCTATCTCACCATTTTTTGAGTCACCCTTTCTGACTCATAATTTTTGCCTCACCGTTTATGTGACACCATTTCTGACTCACCATTTCTATATCACCATTTATAACTCACCGAGGAACTGTTCATAAAACTGGAAACACCGTTCACAGAACTGGAAATTTGGAAAAGTGTTGGGGATGGGTTACCATGACCACCCAGAACACCTAAAACACCATATTTCCGTAATGGGATGAACTAGAGAGCTTTGTCCCATTACATACGATATCTCTCAACACATTCTCGTCCTCGAGAATCCAAAACCAACCTAAAAAGAAACTGAAAAGAGGTTCATACTGCCACTCATAAAGATACCTCTCAAATTATATCTAGCCAATAGATGCCACAAAAGAAATTCGTCTTATAAAAACTAAGGTCTATAACCACAAAGGGGACACCATTACATGAAAATAATTTAAAAATCAAACAACTCGGGGTACTGAGCACGTATCTGTTACTCACGTTTTAGGTACTCTCCTCCATTCCACTGTGTATCCACAAGACACAATCCAACAGAATAGAATGCATGAAAAACACCTTCTATTTATGGTCATGGATCACCATAGGTCGCTCTTTGAAGGTCGAATCATCATCAACATGGATCTATCTGCATCAATGACGTGAGAGTCCCCATGAAGATAACGACGGAGCAGTGACACATGAAAAACATCATGTATCCGGATCATCTGCAAGGGGAAGTGAAATCTTATACACCACATCTCCAAGACGAGCCAAGACCTCAAAAGGACCATAAAACTAAGGAAAAGCTTACTCCAATGATCAAACCTTCGCTTCCCCTGATGGGGAGTCACCTTCAGAAACACCCAATCCCCAACATCAAACTCCAATGTTATCCTCATTTAATCAACATATGATATCAAACATTCATGCGCTATCTTCATCCTCTCTTGAATCACCTAAATCATCTCTATTGTATTCTGCACTATTTCTGTTCTGGAAATTGCTGACTCTCCGACCCCAGTCTAGTACAATGGGGGACGACAAGGCTGACCATAAAGGGATTCAAATGGCTCCATACCGATGGTGGAGTGAAAACTATTATTGTAAGCGAACTCCACCTAGGGTAAGTGCCTCATCCATGATCCTCCAAATCAAGAACACAAGAGTGTAACATTTATTTAATAGTCTGGATGGATCACTCTATCTAACCATCTGTTTGATGCTAACAAGTAGTTATAAGGCATAGTTGAGACCCAAAATCATGCTGCAGACCTCTCCACACCCTAGTAGTAATACGAGTATCTCGATCAGAAATGATCGACTTTTGGACTCCATGAAGTCTCACCACCTCTTCCAGATACTGCCTCGAAAAAACTTCAATGATCTCGACTCCTTGATCACTATGAAGTTGTATGATTTTGTAAAATGAATCAGTACCACCGAAATAGAATCATGTCCTCTTAGAGCTCGAGGTAAACCAATAACAATGTCCATTGAGATATCCTTCCACTTCCAAAGAGGATCATCTAACGGCTGGAGAAAACCACCTGGGACACAGTGCTGATCCTTGACATTCTGGCAGACTCAACATTGAGACACAAACTCTGCAACGACATGCTCCATCCTAGTCCACCAAGAATGACACCTCAAGGCCTGGTACATCGTTTTCATGTCAGGATACACCACTGAATGTGAACTATGGAACTCTCTGAGAACCGCCTCACGCATCGCCAAAGGATCAAAATTCATCCATGATACAACACTTGGGGTTGTTCATCCTCAGTCCAAATATCATGGGCCTCACCACAAACAACAGGTCCCTCTAGACCACCACCTCAAGATCAACCAATTGGAACTCTTCCACCTGCTGCAACATAGATGATTTCACCGTCATCTAGAAAAGACAAACTCTTCCCCCAATATATCCCCTACCAAGATGTAATGCTAACAGATCATCCATTACTCCACTGGAATCACTGGATTCACGCATAACATCAATACAAGACTTTCAACTCAGTGCATCAGCTAAAACATTCCCCTTTTCTGGTGTATATGATATTTTGACGATTTATTCTGATAAGTACTCCATCCACTGACGATGTCGTAAGATCAAGTCATGATAGGAGAAAACATACCTCAATCTCTTGTGATTGGGGAAAACTACAAAGTGCTCTCCAATGAGGTAATGTCTCCATAAATTCAGAGAAAACACCACGAATGACAAATCGAGATCATGGGTGGCATCGTTATGGTCATGAGGACACAACTACTCAGACCCATAAGAAACAATTGATTTTTGCTGCATCAGAACACAACCTAGCCCTAGATGTGAAGCATCACAGAAAAAATCAAATTGAATTCCTTCTGCTGGGAGACAACGAACTAGAGTAACTACTATCTTCTTCCTTAGATACACAAATGTTTTTTTGATACTGATCAGTCCATATGAATGTCTGCTCCTTCCTGGTCAAAGATTTGAAAGGAGTCAAAACTTGACAGAAATCAGCTACGAACCTCATGTAGTGGCCTGCAAGACCAAAGAAACATCACCCCTCTTACACTGTCTTCGGGGATTCCAAAGACACAACATCATATATATTTTAATTATCCACAACTACCCTCACTAGTACACAATATTCCCTAATAAATGGACTTCTCGAGCCCAAAAATAACACTTCAAAAACATCCCAAACAACTGATGTTGAAAAAGAACTCCCAAAATGGCATGTAGATGCTCAGCATGCTCCTCCTCAAACGTGGAGTACATAAGGATTTCATCGATGAAAACCACCACAAACATGTTTAGGATCTTAAAAAACACAGTTTTCATCAATCCCTTGAACACAACTAGAGCATTCGTCACACCGAAGGACATCACAACAAACTCATAATGCCCATGATGTCAATATAAAGTAATTTTTAGGATATCCTCATCCTTGACAAGCATTTGATGATATCTTGACCACTAATTGATCCATGAGAACCAACTTGAACCCTTCAGTTGATCGAATAAATTATCAATCAGTGGAAGATGATAAATATTCTTTTATGTACCTTTATTTACACAACAATAACTGACACACAACCGGACGTTGTCATCCGCCTTCTTTACGAACAAAACTGGTTCACCCCATTATGACACAATCGGTCTGACAAAACTGAATTGTAATAGACCATCATGTTGTATACATAACTCCCACAACTCTGAAGGGGAAATCATATATGGGGAAATAGAGAATTATGTTGCTTCTGGTTATAGGTTGATCCCAAAATCAATCTTTCATTGAGGGGGTAATGATAATAACTCTCAAGGTAAGACATCAGAGTAAACATCTACAACCCTAGGAAATACCAACTGCTAAACCACAGAAGAACCCACCATCATCTCATCCATCATGGATGGAAAGGATGGAACAAGCATATGACCAATCCGAGGGTCTCTCTTGCCAACGAACACCACCATATCTCTATTTGTATCGAATAACACAACCTGCCTCCTAAAGAAATACATGAAAACTTGCACTGAATACAACCAATCCATGTCGAGAATGAAATTATATGGCATTATTCATAAACATTGGAAATATCCCCAAGAGCAGTGCTGCCCCAACACTTGATCACAATTTCATCATACTTAAAAAAAGTCATCTCGACCTCCAACTAGCGTAGTCAATCTCTAGGGAACTATGAGCCTCTCTAACTCTAGCCAAAAAGATTGGAAAAGGGCAAGTAATATGAAAGATTGTGTCAGTTCATAATCAAACAAGGCATACACTAATGTATAAAACATGCAATGGGTACCTTGAATGATGTATAGCTCACCTGGTGCTGGAAACGCTAAAGCATGGAGCTAACCACGACCTCCCCAACGACACCTATGACCCTGATTATGACCACCACCATGGCCGCGCTCTACTGTCTGAAGACAGAGAGCATCACATGGTTTTCCTCTACCTTCCCCATCTACCCTCTGCTGATCTAAAGCTTGTGCAACCTGCTATGGCTGTCTTGGATGGAAATTCCACAATGGAGGAACCTGGTGTGGAAAACCCGGTGCATGATGACTGCTCTAAATGGTCGGGCACTCTCTCTATGGATGACCATGGACAACACAACAAAAAAAGTTTCTGATCCCTTGGAATAGGCTTATGATATGTTTCCCCCAGATAAACAAGATGCTTAGGGGTGTGACCTACCCCAACCTGAATAGAAACTCTTCTGCCCGGAAAATCGGGAACCCCAGACCACAACTCTGTATCATGAGAAATCATGAAGACTCCCCTCTAATGATGATATGGTTCTGGCCATGTATTTTTATGACCTCTGCCCTTTCCATCACCTGAAGATTTGTCTTCCGCAAAAATGGGTTGTCCTGGTGTGGGATCTCTGAATGCAAAGCCTCTTCAAAATTTTTGGCCACAGCCTCCTCATCTAGAAATAGGTCCAAATCATATCGCAAAACATTACTAAAACAGATTCCTAACTCTCGCATGATGGAGCTCCCATGTCGATGGGTAATATTCTCTTGGTGATTGGATGCCTTCGCGGTCAAAGAATGAAACTCGACTCTAAACATGTCTCCAAACTCCTCCCATGAGATCACTGACTCCTCGTGATCCCCGAAAAACAAGAACCACCACGAACTCAGTACTCCATTCAACATCGTCACAACCATGGTCACCCAGTGTTCCTTTAGAGCCCAGATCAAGATGAATCCAATCTCGACCTCCACCAACTAGTCTTCTATGACTACATCTGAAACAGATCCCTCATACTTCTACAGACTCTGTCTCTGAAACTATCGGAGTTTCCTCATTCATGTTTCATCATTGTCGACCTCTACCTGACTTTAACCTATTGGCATAGCCTACTGGGCATCTTCTATGAAATCCTGATGAAGACGTTGACCCGGAGCCATACCTGTAATATAAAAAAAAGTAATACCTTTTAAACATGAAAAATGGGAGACTCATCATTTATTAATTATTTAATTGTTTTCTTTTATTCATTTTATGTACACATATCCCATAGTCTACCAATTCAAACATAGGCATGGAAATGAATGATGCATGAACCTTTCCTAGGTCTCTACCCTAAAATTATTATCCCCTTGTTTAGTATCCATTGTAAACATAAAGGTATGTACATCATATCATAGGGGGACCTAAACTCCAATGTATCTTCTAGTCTACAGTGTTTACATCACTTTATAAACATGAATGACACTGATGCCCTACCAACCCATGAATCCTAAGTAGTCCCTAACTCAAAAAACCATCCTATCTCTCAACATGACCTCTGATACCAATGTTTCACGACCCCCTCCCCACAAAGTGTACCCCTCATGGGCCGAAAATGTGAGAATGGGGATAATGACCCCCGAGTCCCACCTCCAGTAGGCCTCAGGATGGTGACTATCACCGAGGGTATAGTGAAAACACAAATGGGGGGAATTACCCTCTAATAGAACACATGCAGAAGGGAGAGATAAGATAGACACCATCCAAATCCAACTCAACCAGTAAGATAAAAGCAATCTCATGTACCTGTATAAAATGTCATGCAAAACAAATACAAATCAAAGGGTAAAAACTGCATGTACCCAAAAGAATGTAAAACATCAGCAACCACAAGCCCGAACAGCTCCTGAAACTGCAAGCTAGTAGTTACCAACCTGATCTCCAAACTGCACCAACTGACCTGAAAAGTAGTTTATATATATATTGGGTGAGTATAACAGTAATCTCAGTAGGATCCTCCCTAAAGCCTCTCATTCCAATGTAAAGAAAGCATGCTAAAGCACAGTGAACAACAAGTGAAACTAATTCATCACCTAAATAGTTATACTATGTTATTAGCCTCAATATGGCTACTCTCTCCAAGTAATACAAACTAGAGTATATATTATTATAAATAATATCAATGGTACCCCGCTACCGCTTCCCCACTAATTTTCTGCATTTCCCCTACATCGCACGTCCTAAGAATCCCTATCCAAAAGGCATTCCCACAAACACATAGGAGAATCACCAAAACATGCACCTTGTGCAACAAAACAACTATGCCATCGATAGAAAAGTAACAAGGTAGTTTCTAGTATCCACCACGGCTCGCATAACATGTATCATACATCAGGTATTATACATCAAGCCATTACATCCCATACACTGATTACGGATCCTCAAGCCATCACACCCAATACACATTTCACTTATAGTAGTCCATAGAAAATTATATCAAGAATATATGTGTGTGAATAACCACAAGTAATTACAACCCTCTACACACATATATGTGGAAAACTAACCAATGTTCCTACAAGAACAATTAACTACCAAGAGAATAGAGAAGGGCCAAAGGGGGTTGTCATCCATCCATCCTACCCCCAGAATGTTGCGGAAAACACCCCCTAGGGCTCAGAATCCACAAGGTGACAGTTTCCCTTACTAACATGGTGGAGTAGCATATAGAAAAATAAAAGGTACAAAATATACTATAGGGTATGACCACACTATGGGCATAACCTAGTCTTAGAATCATCTGTATATAACATCTCTAGGACTCCAGGCTACAACATCTAAGACTAGGTATTCAATAACAACACAACCATTTAAAGAGATTTAATAAATTACTTCATTCCCATTTTATCAGATTCACTTTACTTAAATTAATTCATTAATCATTAATTAACCAATAAAAAAATTTCATTAGCATCACACCCAAAGTAAAATGTTCCTTCAAACCACAAATGTCGCATTGCACCCCAGCACGCTCCAAACCCCATGTGTTAACATCATTCATTCAATTTTTTATTTAAAACATTACTTTACCATATTCCCAGACATTCTATAATATCTATCTATCCTTATAAACACAAAGTGCTCAACATGACGAGTAGATGAACTACCCGTTGGGTCTTTACCACCTATAGAAAGAGAGAAAACCCATCATCCCTTGAGAAGCAAAAGACAAAAAGAACGTGGAATTACCCACACATCTTCACACCTTTATAAAGAAGGGTAAGCAAGACCTGATGCATTAACTAGTTGGGAAAGTAATGCAGATAATCATCCAAGAATAATCAGCAGAAACCAAACATTAACTTCCAACCCATTTCATTATCCTAGGTGTCCTCACTAACATCCACATGCATAAAAAGATGCATCTCACCACTCTAGGTAACAACTGATACAACAACCAGTAGAGATCCATTCCCCCACATATCACACAAGTCATCTGGGATTACATCACAACCCAAGTAGTAGGAAAACAAAAATCATATCGGTTGGCTCTTGGCCCTTGAACAAGAAAGAGGTAAACTCAGATCCATTCAAGGACTTATCAAACAATCAGTTCATTAATATAACTTAAATTAACTGATTTATTATTCATAGGTTCCATATTCAAGAATCCTAAACAGTAAGCTATCACAAATAAATTAAACATGCTTACTACACCAATTTAACAAACAAAAATTCATCAATAAGAACTAGATTCATTTACATGTCTCATTATCATTAGCCAATCAATGATCAAATAATTCTGGATTACGTTATTTACAAATTTCTATCAAGAAAGAACATATAAACAATGAATGCATAGATATCACCCTTTCTAGAAAAAATAATAGGCAATACCATACGAATTATATGAATTTATATATCTGGTTCAAATATTTATTATGTCAATTCCATTGTGATCCAGTGGATAAAATATTATAACTCTATAGTTCCACAAAAAAATAAAAGAGAAGCAATGAATCCCCTAACGTAAATAGGTTCATAAGGATCTTTTGACGAGAACGATCCACACAACGGATCATGATCACCTCCTCTCGTGACAACTGCATCCACCCGAGGATATCGTAGCATGACCACACCAACCGAATCCCGAGAAACTCTATTAGAAGTTTGGAGATCACATGTCATAATATGGAATTGTGAAACAGGAGAAGGTTAACCCTAGAGAACAATAATTAATCGTATCTTATATCAAAGATTGATGGATAATTCTAGGATGCACCAAAACAAGGGATGTACTTGTAGCGAGAAGAACGTTGAGGGGAACCAATCCACCTGAAAAAGTTTAATCTAATGATTCCTACAGGAAGGAAGGAAAGGTTCGAGCATCTCTCACCATAGAACAAGGAGAATGAACAATGGAGGAAGATATCATGTCCCTTGAGAAAATTTAATGGAGTAGCGGTTTAAGATACAGTGGATTCTACATTAAAATAAATTCACATTAAACCACATGGTTTGACCATATAAATGCATCTCGGGCTGTAAGAATAATAACATTGGAGTTATGGGATTAAATTCGGCCTTAAATACCTTAAACCAAGGCCATAAATACGTTTTGCAACAAAGAAATCGTTAAATTGGAGAAATTGGAAAAAATCATGATGTTTGGGAAAAGAAATATGAAATAGTTCTAGAAACATTGTTCATGAGGTGTGACACCGTGTATGACTCAACATTTCTGTCTCACTATTTCGGTCTCACAGTTTCTATCTCTCCATTTCCGTCTCACCATTTCTGACACACCTTTTATGTCTCACCGTTTTTCTCTCAGAATTTCTGACTCATAGTTTCTGCCACACCGTTTCTGTCTCACCGTTTCTGACTCACTGTTTCTGTCTCAACATTTCTATCTCACCGTTTCTGCCTCACTATTTTGGTGACATAGATTCTTACTCACCATTTCAATCTGACTATTTCAGAAAAACTGAGGGACTATACATAATAATGGAATCATTGTTCATAGAACAATAAATCTGGATAAGTGTTGGCGATGAGTCACCTTGACCTCCTAGAACACCTCAAACACCATATTTTCAGCAAAGGGATGGACAAGAGAGGTCTGGTAAATTACAATTTTAGTTACAAATAATATGATTTTGGTTTAGGTACCATAGTCCATGTTTTTAATACATTGTGGCAATACCTCTCTAGTGATAAACTGACAATGTTTACGGAACATAAAAGATTGAAACAAATTTTATAACAAATGGAATTGATTGTATAAAAATAAGAAGTATAGTGTATCTATAATTTTTTTTACTTGAACAAGATGTATATATTATGTAATGTCAATTAAGTTGATGATGCATTGAACCAAACTTCATATGCTTAGTTGGAAAAAAAAATTAAATGGATGGTAGTTGATTTCAATAACATCAATCATTCACATGGAATGTGATGGCCAAATTGACGTTGTTGTGTTCTTTATATTTTATTTTATTCCTAATTTGGATAATATTTTTAAATAGTAACATACATCTAATTAATAATTTGTGGCTATAATTTCCAAAATATATGATGGAGATACCATTTATGGTAGGAATATGGATAAGAGGCCAGTGTTTTTGTTCAAAAATTGGAATTTTGTTCCTACGAATTGTTAAAATCTACATCTATATGAATAAAAATATTCATGTTGGGATATCCATACTACCATAAAGAATATGCATAATGTGTTAATGGAATGTTTTGGTTTTTTGGTATTACAAGATTGGTGGATGGGGTTTTTCTTTATTTTTAACAATTCAGGAAGATATGGTAGAGCATCAATGGATAGTTGGTATGATGTAGCCTTTGTCTATTTCTAGTTGAAAATGTTAGAAGATATCAATTGATTAATAATAAGTATCCCATAAATGTTTGAAAAATACAAGGCCATATGACTGATAGTGGATCAAATCACAATGTCAGCTAACTTCTTCCCTATTCATGAATCTCATATGTTGGATGGATTTCGAAAATTCATTCTATATGATGTATTAAAGAGCATGAAATGCTATTTATAGTAATTTTGAATGGATATCCACGGTTTACATCTTATTTCATGAAATCCATAAAGAAATCCCCTGGAAATTAGTTTACTATGATTATAGTGTATCATCCTTATATGGATGGGAAATAAAAGAAGGATGGAAAAACATTGTAAGACATGTTTCATGATTGTGTAATGAATTTTAGAGGATCATGTGATTTGAATAAACCACTAGTGGGGTTCTCATATAACAATAGTAATCCTGACTTGATACATATAGCTCCTCTCAATTCATTGTATTGGAGTTCTTTTAATTATCCACTTTTCTGGGTTGAAACATGTGATACTTTTCCAGGTTAAGAATTCATTTTTCATGAAACTATTGAGAATATTCTGTAAATAAAAAATTGTATGGAGGTGGATTAGATTCATCAAAATCATATGAATATCATAAACGAAAGACATTTTCATTCATGGTGAGTGATCATTTGTTCTTGAGGATCTCCCATGGTCATGGACATTGTCATTTTTTAAAGTAGAGAATGTTATTTCCTCAATTCGTTGGCCATATTGAGATAAATGAACAGGTTGTTTATGTGGAATATCTGTTGAAATTTCTAATATGGACCGGTGTGAACAATATTAAGTTTTTCATATTTCAGTTGAAAATGTATCAGCCAGATTCTGACCATTTGATTTGATAGGATCATGTGAACAATATTAGGATAATTTGTCACATCCCATGCTCGTGTAGATTGTGGATAGGAAAAAGAAACTCTTGCATAGAGAAAGAATCATTCTATTATGGGTTTTATTCAAACATGGTTAGATTCAGTAAGATACATGGGAATGTGAGAAGGAAATAGTCATGTTATTTCCCAAACTCATTCAAGGAAGTGATTGTTTTATAATTTTTTAGGATAGAAAGGACAATGGTGATGAGAATGTAGCACTATTAGTTTCCATTATTTTACCCTTCAATTGTATTTATGTGTGTAAAACTGCAGTATGATGTTTAGTAGGGGTTTGAAGAAGTTTGGTATTTTATGGGGGGATATTATAATGTTTCATGGTTAGTGATTGGTTAGTGGGAACACTAAATCATCACTAGGTAACTATTTATAATAATATAGTGAGCTCTATATAGTGGCACAATTATGGAAAATGGTGTTCCAAAACCATGCAACATCTGAGTAGAAACTGTGCAAGGCTAGACATTGTTCATCAGCATGGATTGCACATGGATTGAAAACATTGCATGAAACACATGTGAAGATATTTCTTGGGACATAATTTGGTGCATGTTTTGTACATGGTTTTCAAAATCATTTGACTGTATATTCATGGTTTAAAGACAAGTAAAAATATGATCTAGGTTATGATTAATATTTGACAAATTATTTTTTCTCCGAATAAACCATAACTGGATATTTACTATTCCTTAAGGTATTAGAGGCATCACTAATCAAATATAAAGGGAAAATAAAGGATTCCTTTATTGTGTTGATGCCAGATTCTTGCAAGAGAGAGATCTAAGGTGTGGTTTTGGAGATTCAACGTATATTGGTGATTGTTTTTTGTGCACTTGATCATTTTCACCAAATTATTGAGGTATGTGGATTCGAACTTATCTCCTCTATTTAGAATAAAATGGATTTATTTCAATTTAATTTTTTAAATTGATATTTATTTTGAAATTAATGTGAATGGGATGGTAGAAAAACACTTAAGTTATACTTTGATTAATTTAATGAGTTTTTTTGAAATTTTGGTACTTTTGAAAATAGTTGTGCAATGTAATTTGTCTTATTGATTTTATAATTACGAATATAAAATGTGGATTTGTTGGGAATTCATAAAATGGTAGAGTTATAACATTTTCCATAAAATTATTGTTTTATTGGAATGTATTAAAATGGGTTGTAATAATTTTTTCAATAAAATTATGGTTTTATTCAAGTGGTTTGTTGAAAAAATGGTTTTCTAAAAAATTTTGATTTTATTTAGATGAAGGGTTTTATGGTGTTCAATAGAGGTTTAGTTTATTGTAAAGATGAATTGGTTTGGAAAGGGTTGTTTTAGTATTTGTTTTAGACTGACGAGTTGTTGTGAGTCCATGTGAATTTGTGATGGATAAGGGTGCGACATATGAACATAATTAAAGAGATGGATAAGTGTCAGGTATTTCCCCCATGAAAAATAGAGAGATAAAAGCATGGATAATCCTCCATCAATTCAAGGATGGATAAGTGTTAGGTATTTCCCCCATCAAATGGTTCATTTTGTAATGACTTTTTGAATGGATGACTCACTATTAGTGAGTATTGGGATGTCCAGGTTTAATTCTTGGTTGTGTGTGTGGGTATGTGTAATAGATTAATTAATTATAAAATTAAACATATTGAATCGTTTTAATGTATTATTTGGTTACATTATATATAAAAAATGTTATTGTTAAAATACATTTGACATGGAATTTGTTCTATATTCAATTATATATTATTTAAAATCATTTTATACAAATGGATATATATAAATTTCGAAATTTGTTCTATCCAATTGTCATGAACATGGACGTAATTTGTGGAAATCATATAGAGATTCACTACAGACCACTTATTTGATACTTTGGTACTTTTTAAACATATATTAACTAGCAATAGAAAATGTTAATGTGTAATATTTCTTTATTATATCTTAGAGATACGTGATTAGTATGTAGAGGTAATGTGTGTAATTTTTTAGCTTATTTTTTATATTTAGAGTCATTTAGTTTTTTTGGGTTTTGAAGTCTTCTACTATGTACTTGGATATTTTTTAGTTGTTCTCTATGGTACTCTTGTGTAGTTGGATTTTGATAAAAATTGTATTCTTTGATTTGTATTTAATTTATATCAGGCATCATGTTGTGGTATAATTTTTTAATGGAATTTTTGGTCTGATGTGTTATTTGAAAAGGTGAAACCCTCCGCCTACATGTTCATGAAGTTACAAGCATTTTTTCCAGGCATTGGTATTTTGGAAATGTCTCTTGAGTCCTAGTAATGTCCTCTCTCCTTCTCATGACAATACGGAGGGGAAAGATTTCATATAAGGGATTCTGTAATAAAAAATTATTTTGAAATTTTGTTTTCCCCTTTTGATATAAATTCACAAGAATCATTATTTTGGGCTATTTTTAGAAAAAATAATAAATTATTCTAAATGCTTTTCCAATAACACCCCTATCATCATCTTATAAATACCACCGCTGACCACCCCTTATCCACATTTATTTTATTCCTTTTATAATGTAAAATTACTACCCAAGTATAACCCAAATCATATAGCACATATTTTTCTACTCTTTTCCACACCAAAATAGAAATTCTAAGATACCCAATTAATTTTTCATGGAGACCACATTTAAGAGGTAATATTTTCAAACTATCTCTTTACATATATTTTATCATTCTAACTTTTCCTCACATAACTCATCAGACATGGAATGATTAAAATAATAAAATATATATATCTAAATTTTTAGTGATAATATAATGTATACTATTTGTACTACCCTCTTATCCTATTTTTCTAAAAATAATCTTATTTTACATATCATATAAGTTCACCACATAAATGGATGATGAGATCTTAAATTTTATTAAAACCATCACGGACAGTTAAATTCAAGTATAATGGCTTAAAATGACATAATATATTTTTTCACACTATGGAATGAATATATATCAATAATATTTAATAAAAAATAAATTTTTCATGATGGCCAGTAAACTGAAAAAATTAAACTAACCTTATAACATTCTACAATTTTAAAAAAAAAAATCTTTCACATTTCAAAACACATAAAGATATATAGGGACAATAAAAAATTCAAAATGAAATGAATATCATTATATCATTGAAGTGATAATAAATGTAAAACAACTAATTAATGTAAATTAAATATAGTTGAAAAATTGTCTCATTTAAATAAATAAGGATGTAGGTTTTTAAATTTTTTGTAGTATAGTGCTTGTGTAGATTAATTAATGAGCATTAGGTTCGGTATATCTATGAACCACCAAAGGTTAATTGGGTATCAACTTCTCTTGCATTAATACAATTTATCTAATTATTTTATTTTATTTATATATATATATTCATTTTATACATACCCCATAAATACACCTATTGTAATTCAGACATCATTAATGAGGATGTTCACTTCATTAAGGTTCCTATATAAATTTAAATCATCATGAAAACCCAATTAAAGGAAACGTCTACGTATCTTACCTCATTCCAAGTACCACTCAATAACATTTATTGAATTATTATTTGTTTCAAAAATTCAAACATTGATTCCAAAACAAAAAATTTCAAATCTACTTTTATATAAATTTAATATGATATTTCTCTTTTGAAAGACACTTAACCCTTTTACTTAAAACCATGTATATTATGTTAAATTAAAATGTAAAATATCCTGTAATTTTTACATCATGAATTCACATGGACATTTTTTCATGAATAAAGATTACATTATTTCTATGAGCATCCATGATTATTTTAATTCATGATTTCATGGAAACCATTATTACGTACAATTTACTTCTACAATATTATATGATTATGAAAATAATTTCATTACATGTGCAATGCGTATGTTTATTCCTTACAGATGACACTTTTTCTGGCTCACATTTTCATGTACATCATATAATGGGTGAACCCAAATTTATATCCAATGCATTGGGTGAATTAAACATCCAATTATTTGATACAAATGGGATTTTTGTGTAATTCTCATATATAATATACATTTTTCAACCTTGTATTGGTATCCTATATATCATCCTTGACGTAGGAATTTGTAAAACATTAAGTTGACTCCATATTTCAATGTCTAAATGATGTTATGATTCCACGTTCACTATGATATTCTGTTATTTGGTTATTCTAGAGCCTTGTCTCCAACAATATCTTGTTATGTATTTTTTTACATATCTTTTTATCCATTATAAGGTTTTTTTCTTTAATAGGATTTATAAATCACCCCTTTTGTTTGTGAATTCCTCATGTTATCCAATGATGTTATGAGATTTCAAGGGAACTTTGTATCACATTGTAGATAAAAATAAATTATTTTTGTTTCCTTTTTTATTTTACATAGTCACCCAATTTTGATGAGAATTTAGTTCATTTGTTCATATTAATTAGATATTTATGTAAAAAATTATTTAATAATATGTATAAAAGGAGTGGGACCCCGTAGAATCCACAAAAAAAATTTATGAACATTAATAAGTCATTAAATATATCTATTTTTTTTAATAACAATGTTTCTCACATTGTTCCCCCATTTAGATATATTATCCATAATAATTTATTCATTAACCAACATGGGATAATATTATTCCCATATTTCCTTCACAAATTCCCATGACTCTTATTGAATCATATGGTTTAAATATATATAATTTTGTACTAGAATAAAATTATTCCGTATAATTTCTACTTTTTAAATGTAATATCAACTTCCTATATAATATAAGTGATATGAACCTCTAACTATACCTCATAAAGGCATAAATTAAGATAAACCCCAATTATGTACTTCCAGTGAAAGGAATCAAGAATGAAATAATTTTCCATATATGATATAAAAGATAAGGCTAAATAATAATAAATTTATCCACTATTTTATATAATTTTATAATTTGAAATGAAAAATGGGATCAACATACATTTTTACCTAAATGAATGTATTCACTCTAAGGAAAAAATTAATGAATGACATGGTAACCTACATTAACTGAAACACATTACCAGTAGTTATCTTTGTAACTCTTCTCCTTGATATATGATTCAATCTTGTGAGGTTGATTAAACTTGACCTACCCAACCATATATTCTACTATTTATAGTCCTAATACATTTTATGTTGTTTTAATGTGTTTATACATAGAAGTGGGGGTGAATTAGTGGTGAATTTTTTGAAATTTAAATATATTTGAACTGACCTCTATAAAGTTTCAATTTTTCAATTATCTGAAAATTAAAAATCAAAAATAAAATTATTGACTATTTTTTAAATAATGCCAGCTAGACATGTTTTACATGGTTTTGTTCAAATGTGCGTACCTAGTCATCATCATATTGACTCCCTTATATCCAAATATATCGACTATATAATTTAAATGAATATAAATAATTTAACACCCATCATGATCCTTATATCTCTTGATATAAAATTATAGTGTTTCCAAAAAATTACAATGTTTTCTTCTAATATACATATAATAGAAAAAAATAATCAAATCAATTTTCTATGAACTTTGTCTGAAATATCTATGGTTGGTACCTCTCCATGATTTAATAATCCATCTAAATCATATTAATATCCATATTAAAAGCATTCATTTAATAATAATATATACTATAATCCTTTATCTAATATGCCATAATATAGTTCTCATCATTCAAATTTCATATGTCCTGTATTATTTAAATGAATTGCTTCATCATGTATCTCTACATTAACAAAGATAATTCATTGTTAATGACCTGAACCCCTATGTATTGAAAAAATAAGAAAAAAATTGTTTTATTAAATATAATTAATAATTGTTCTTCATAACATTACATATTCATACTTCCTCTAATATTCTGGGTGGAAGGATGGGATCCATATCTGGTCTTCCCACTTCACTAAAATTACATTTCCTTGCCTTTAATATTTTTTATAAATCAATGTGAACATTCTTTAAAGAGGAATCCTAAAATATTAAAATCAATTATCTTCCTTAAAAACTAAAATTTTATGTTAAAACAGGTTATTTAATCCTTTAATAATGATTTTTAGATAATCTATATCCTCATTATCATAACGATTAGTGTGTATAAACAAATTGGAAGCTGCATTAGTTAAACCAATATTTTCTCGATCCATTGATCTTCTTATGAACACCTCCACTTTTACACCATTCTCAGATGATCTCAATATAGGATATGACAATTTCAGAAATATCAAAATTAAAAAACCCCATTTATTTTTTATATTATTCTATATATATCTGTTTGATGACTAAAAATTTCTCCATCCATTGATGTAAGTATTTTTGTATCATGTAATTTTTGTATTTTTACCTAATCATGTAGAATCACAAATTTTCAATAAGAGAATATGAAATTAATTCTTTTTTTTAATATTATGTTAATTTATATTGAGAAAGATAATATGATGATCATCATCTTTCTAAATGTAGTTGAAATATTATTTATATTATTTTGGTAAACAAATGTTTGATCATATCAAACCATTAAAATTAAATTTTGAATTTTTCTATATGATCAATAATTTTATAGATACAAAAACATCTTTTTAGCATGAACTATATAGAATCATTATAACAGGAACATTGAAAGGTAAATTATTATATGATTACCTCTTTTAAGAAAACACCAGATTGTACATTTTCAAAAAATTTATAGATAAATCTAGAATATGGAATAACTTCATTTTTTTTGTTAATATGAATTTAAAAAGCATCTTATAACCAAATAAATAGAAACTCATCATTCTTATAACTAATTTATAACTCATTTACTAGAAACCAAAATAAATTATCAAACCATATACTGAAAATGAGTACCATAAATTTTAAAAAATCGACCACATGTATCCTTATTTTCATATTTTTATTTATTAAAAATATTATGATAAAATAGTTTCTCAAGTTTTATAAAACAACACAAATTCAAATATGGATGTTTCGCGACTCCATAATAAAATATTTAACTTTACTTCTAAAAAATCCATTACATGGTGAAAAGAAATTTGGTTCTTTTATTTTGAAATAGCCCCCCTAAAATAGATTTCATGTTACATCATTATACAATGACTCTATATTAGGATCTATTTAATATTTTATACAATGTTTTACATACTCTAACCATTATAGAATATAATAAAAATAAAAATTATGGTAATGTCGTGAAAATTCATATGACATGAGGGGAAGCAAAATTGGTTGTTTTAGCATCATTTCTGAAAAATAATATTTGTGGGATAGATTTGTCAAAAACATCCACAATGTGTGATATTTTTAAATATACTAATGCCTGGCATCTCAACTAGAAACATTTATTTTAATAAAATGATATTTAAATAAAAATGGTCATATATCTAGTATTTTGTACATGGTTTTTTGAAATATTTTTTGATCATTAGTTATTATAGTCAATGCTCAGTGGATTCATAAAATTCACCCCCAAATAATATAATTAAACATTAATCCATATCATTTTGGTACATTCTTGGTTGGAAACACTATATTAAAAATTATTTGTAATTTCAATAACTGGCCTTTTTTTCATTATTTTGATAGTACACGCTACTCTCTCCCATGAAAAATGTTCCACATTCTATTTATTTTCAATCTACTAAATCACCTTCCCAATGAGAATCACAGATGAAAATAAAGTCATACTTATTTCTTTTTTTGAACAAAAACACCTAATTCAACATTTCATTGAAATATCTCAAAATTATCTATTTGAAAATTATATGGGTATTTTTATGGTAAGTTGTAAACCTAGTAAAAAATGCTACTACAAAAAATATATCTTGTTGATTTACTATATGATATAGTTAACATCCTATCGTCATTTTATTTTCTAATTAAAGCAATCTATGGATATGTCATATTTACTCATCATCATAAATAAAATTGGTGTAGATAATTCTTATAATTTTACCATGCCAATAATCATTAATAATTTATTAGAGTATATTTATTATAAAAGATTGATATATATTTAATTTTGTTGAACATAATTTCCTGAAAATAAATTTAACTATCCTAATATTAATATTTCAATATTCTGCATCATTTTTTCTGAATATTATTGAATATATTTATCTTTATACCATCAATAGAATATATCCTTAAAAATAGAAATTTATGTCAACATACTCATTTCATTCCCATCATTTTCTCTATCATCATGTGGATTTGAAAAGATCATCCACTTTAGACAATCATCAAATTATAAATACTATGCATGAGAGGATTATTTCAATGTGTTTAATATGTTATAAATTTTATACACCATGGTTACACCATTTTTACATATGAACCTATTGAGTTTCTAGACATAAATTTCTTATATACCTTAATATATCCATAATATTGCGTAAACAACCATTTAATATAATTTTTAAATTTGATGATCAATGAAAACTAAATAATTGAAATTAATTAATTACTTTGAATAATAAAAGAAATAATCTTCAATATATATCATGTCTACGTGTATATATCATTTTTATACAAAAAAAATTGTTCCTTGAAATTTATACCTATTTTTTTAAAAATTCAAGCAGCAAGGCATAAAATTATTAAAAATATAGTTGCACAATTCAGAAGGATGGATGTTTAGATTTATCATGCTGATTTAGATTCATCAACTCACTGGGTATTCTGGTATATTGAGTTCAATTCCATTCACATATTATTATATCTATATCATGAACTCACATTCTATTCATTTTTAGTCACATATTATTAAATCTATAGTTATAATTGTTATAAACAAAGGTCCCTTGATAACCATGTAGTAATTCACAAATTGTAATTTTTTAAACAATATCTCATTTGGAGTCTATTTTTATTTTATTTAATGAAAATTTTTGTTTCGAACATTAGATGATGTACTCATAAATTCATCATAGAATAATTTTTAATGCTTATAACCTGCAATCATTTTTATTCCAATTTCAACAAGAAAAATGTTTTTCCTTTCTATAACAATGTTATTATAGGTGTTATGGGAGGAAGGCAGTAGTGTTTAATTCAATTTTTCACTAGGTAGTACTAGAAGATGATACTTGTGTAATCCATTATGTTGTTCATTCTCATATATAATATATAAACACTTAGGTTGCCTCTCAGCATACCGTCTGAATTTTTATATCTACTTTATATAAAATGATTTATTTCATTAATATTATTTTTTTAATATTTTTTAAATTATAAATGAATATAATAATTTAATAATGAAAGATTTTAATTGATTTTATTTCATCAAACATTTGACGAAATGTATCAGCTCGATAGATCTGGTGGAATTTGTATTAAATTTCTCATATATATCACTAACCATCCATACTTTATGGAATTTTTTATAAATAACATTATACATCTCCTTCAATTTTTTGTAAATCTCATACAACACATTCCTTTTAATTTTTTTATCATTTTGAACAGCATAAGATTCCCAATTCATCAGGCCGAAAACCTGATTTCATAATTAATTTATTATTATTCGATTTATGTTATATGATATATATATTATATATATGTGTTTTCAATTTGTTAAAGTTAAATCATTATATATAAATTAATAAAATATTAGATTCATATATGATATTAATAGTTTGAATATTTTTTGGACCTAAATGATGTATACACCAATGGAGAGGATGAAATTTCTATTAATGAACATAATGAAACATTTCACATAAATAATTCCTAGCATTTAGAGATAATTAAAATGTGATTATAATGAGTTCGTAATTACAAATCATGATTGTAAAGAACATAGTGTGTAATCATAAATCATATATCTTACGTGATAATGTCTAGAACGTGAATATGAATTTTAAAATAAGGACCAAGTATACGATTTGTATCAATGTTAAACATCATGAGATACTCAAATTTCAATGTTAATGAGAAACATGGAATGAAATCATTAAACTATGAGAAATATTAAAAACCAAATTAATGTTGAAGATTAAAGTCATAAAATCTATAGTTCTAAGATCATTATAGGAATTTTTTGATCTGGATTATTAGATATGAAATCCTCTCTGGATAAATAAATTAATTCATTTTCACAACTATAATTTATTATAGGTCATTAACATCTCTATATCAATAATTATTCATCCACACCAATACATAATGTTATCCTTAGGATCCAAACATTATTTCATTTAGTCTTGTTTATTTTTATTCCTATTTTATTTGCAAATGTCTCTATTTTATTATTATTTTATGTTAATTCCGTTTATGAAATTCCATATTTTGAGATTTATTTTCTGATTATTGTTGTTCTAGCATTTCAAATTCAATACAAATTTCCATTAAAAGATTATTGTAGCAGTGTTCTCAATATATTTTAAATTAAATAAATTTTTAATTTTTTTTTCATTATTTCATTTTTGTATTTCATTATTTTGAAACTCGTAATTTTTTTATCTAGAAACTCATTATTTTCCCCACATTAAATCAATATTTATATTAGGGGATAATTGTTTTACATCTATTTATGATTAATCTTTTTATTATTCACTGAAATTTACCATTATCCCTATACACATTCGGGAATTTAAACCTAAACAATATAGAATAAATAAAATAAAATTCATAGCATGACAACCCAACCATTAGTCAGTAGTTGTCATCAATTCATCCCCTGATCTATGTGTGATCGATCTCATGCTTCATCATTACTACACTATTGTAGTTAGGCCATTTCTGGAATATTATAATTTTATATTTTTATATAACTATAGGATTTAATAACATATTATATGTGCATAATTATATCATCAAATATATTTCATGAATAGATTTCCTAAGTTTTTTCTCCTTTTAGGGTAGCATTCCCATCATTCAATCATGCGATAATACATAAATATTTTTCTGATGAAAATTCCATATAAGCATCACAATTTTGGATTAAACTCAATATGTTATAATTATGTACGTAAATAATGGGAAAAATAATTGGATTTAACATTTGATATCATAATAATTCATAAAACATTCAATTATTTTAGATAACAATTACTTCCAAATGAGACTAAAACTTTGTCACATTTTAAAACATATTTCTTGATTCTTATATAACCAGTATAATTTGAAAAACAACTATTGAAAAGAATCATTTTCCTCTATGTTTAATTATACATTAATAAAATATCAATTGTATTTTTTAATTCAATATTCCTTTTCAGATATTATTTTTTCTTCTTCTAAACTAGTAATTTTCCACAGATTATTTCACATATAATCTTAAAAAAATGACATTGTTAGAAACACCATCAATGAATTTCCTCCGGTACATCTAAATGGTTTTATATTGTGTTAATTTTGACTATTGATGACATTATTTTTTATTATTTTTTTAAATTTAGAGTTTTGAAAAATTATAATTTAATATTCCTCTCTATAATTTCTTTTTAGTCTAGATGGGATACTTGTTGTCCCAAAAATTAAAAAATTGATGAATGAATATCCCATAATAACAATACTACCCATTGGGTATTAATATTATATTAAAGGATGATCATTCCTTTGGATTTTATATATTTACTATATGTAATGGAATTTGATTTCCCATTGAATGGGGAATCATTATTTTTTTAATATATTTTTAACATCAATTTATGTAATGTTATTTAAAGATACTTTTTCAATCCATATTCTCCTAGTATTGATTATTAAATATACATGATTATTAAAAACAAATGAAGAATTATATTTAAATGATAAATAATTTACCTGTATTTTTTGATGAGTTTAATATATAGATACACCTGTTCTATCTATCATCTCTAATTTTCAATTGAAATTCACATTCTATTTACTAAAAATATTTTCATAAAACTGACACATTGAATGTGTCTTGCCTAGTTCTACATCATTATCATTACATTTCTCCTATATATAATTAACCAATTCCTATGATCCAAAACATTTAAAATTAATATATTAATATCTTCTATGTACTAATCTTCGTTTTTTGAGAAATGAATACATTCATTATCCATATCTTCTAACACCTTCCCCAATATTATATTTTCTTGTTTGAAAAGCATTGTTTTCTGATTGTAGTTGAAATTAATTATTGGATTCATCAAATTTTACTTCATTACTATTTAATGTATCTTTCATTTCAATGAGTTTGTTGACTTCTCTAATCATATATTTTATTCTACATTTTGTTGAACTATTTTCCATAGAATCAGTCTATTTTAATTAAGTCAAATTACATCATTTATTCATATTTTCAAATTGTTCATACTCTTAGTGGAATGATTGACCTCCCTGGTTGTTTTTATCCACTTCCACCTTAATGTATTTTCGTCAAAATAATAAGAATAATATTATAATTAATTATTATTTGGTCAGTACATTGTAAAATATCTCATACTTACACACTTAATAAATTTTATGTGTTTCTCCTCTGTCACTGCTTCTACCTTTATGGAAATTTCATGTTATAGTACAATTAATTCTATAATCCAAATAGTAACAACATATTTATCTTTTTATTCACTGTTACATATCACCTCATTTTCAGAATGTAATTTTTTATATATATAGAACATTCTAAATATCCCACTAATATTCTTCTTCAATATAAAAATATTTGACCTATCATATCAATAGTATGAGGTTCTAGTTAGAGCTCAATAATTATGAAATAAAATAAATATGAATTTAAAACAAATAATAAAATTTGTTTACATACAATTTTTTCAATTTCCCATTGATCATAATACTAAAAATAGTTTAATAACATGATTATTTTAGAAATGAAAATTTTAAATACAAATCTTTAATCATATTCTTTAAGGGTAAATAATCTTTCCAATTTTACTACCTATAATCCTATGTTACATTATGTTACATATGGCCTAAATGTTCCATTTTGGGAATCCATTTTGGGAGAACACCCTAAGAAAAAATTAGATTGATTCCATAAATCACCGCTACATGGGTTGAATCTAAATCAACACAAATATATTTATATCGAATCCTTTTTGAATTTATAATGGGAAAAAAATTTCATGTGTTATGATTAATATGAAAACCCATTTCTAGGATTTATAAAGAGACACACTTCATAATATCATTACTAAAAATCAATTTATGTAGTTTATCACAAGATATGTTTTCTTTATGTACTATATTACATAATTTAAGATAAAACATGATTGGTAGGTTCCTCATTTACTTTTTTAGAGAAGTTGAATATTATAAGACATCACTAATTCAACTCTCATTTCTATAAATTTTATTTGAACATGTAAATTATTCATAAATTGTTTATTCTTTTTCTATCCAGATATATTCCCTCAAATGTAATAATTTTTTACTGATTTACGATATTAATATTACATTTCTATCAAATGTGTTTCCATTTTTTCCACATGTTTAATTTTATTTTTTTGAGTTGATAACATCCACATATTCATTTTTAGAATAAACATAAGAATACATGTTTTATTATTTCAATTTACCTCATAATTTATATTTATTTAAATACATTTAGTTTCCTCATTATCTATGTAAAAAAACTCTACAGAAGGTGCATAGAACACCCCCAATAAATGAATATAAATATATGATATCATATTATTTTAGATTCTATGAAAAAAAAATTGTATATGGTTTTAATACCTACTATATTAAATCTATTGATATTTTTTCATGATAAATAATATATGGATCTTATAGTGGGAACATGTATTCTCTAATTCTATATGATATTATTAGTGATATTTATATCACTGAGAATGGTATATTTAATCAGGAGTGAATTTTAAAATTTAAATTAACTTATTATATTTAACCAAATTTTATCTAATTTTATATTCGCTTTGAATTATAACTCAACCATCCATGTTTTTACACATAAGTAAATAATAAATGGATCAAAATTATTTACAATGTCTTATCCCAGTTTGGACACAATGTCCTTAAAAATTTGGTTTCATCCATTCCTTGTAAATCCATTACTAAATTTATATGATTAATAATTATCCAACTACAAAAAATCTCTTTCAATATCCTAATATAAATATATAATATTTCATATCAGTTAGACTGATATATTCTAATTATTCATATCCAAAAAAATAAAAAAAATCTAAATGATGATTAATATAAACATCTTCCAAAAAATCTATAAATTCTTCCAATGTATCATGTAATATATACAAGGAACATTCCCTTATTAATATATCATAAATTTCATTTTAACATAAATATATGATAAATATAATCTAAAGATCAAGTGTCTTAGTTTCATTGGAAGATAATTTCATAAAACATAAAAATTTAAATAATATAATTCATCGATATTTTGTTGATATAATGAGATAGTAAATCGTATTTTTATTCTATGTATTCATTTAATAACCTAGGGAAAAGATAAATATTAATTTGAGCTAGACAAAAATGTAATGGAATAAATATAAAAAAGAAGCTTAAAATTTGTACCAAAAGGAATAAGTAGATATCATAAAATAATGGCTAACTAAAAATAATATAGAAACGTGAACTATATAATATTTAACAATAATATACATGATTCATGGGAATTTTGAGAGAACATATAACATGATATAATATTAATGATGGAAAACAGGCATGTTAATGTCACATAGTGGAATGAGTACCATCATTTATTAGGTTTACTAAATAATCCATCATATATTGACACATGAGAGAAAAACATTACCAACCTAATTATAGTGGTATATGGGTGAACCAATCCTTAAAAGATTAATAATCTTTATTAAAAATAATTATATCGATAGTAGAGAAAAATCATACGATCTCCCCATTAAATGATATTTAATATACATTCCCTTACATTGTAGCGGTCTGGATTTACTTCCAGTGAACTATACTTGATACCTATAAGTGCACTCCAAAGGTGGCTACACCCCCAGGGTGGGACACACCACCATCCCCAGTGGCTGCCATTTCCTTATAAATCCCTTTGGCGGAGAGCCATGCATCGTCCAACGCTCACATGTGAGAGTTCACAAGGATCAGATTCATTCATACCTCATTTTCCTCTGATACCAACTATAGAGACCCAAAGCATGACATATATGAAAATTACATTACTTTCACAGAATACTTAATATATAACAAAAACCAACACTCAAGGACCGTAATAGTTTAGTGTCTTCGGAAACTCGGAACATAATCATCTAATCATGGTGAAAGAACATCAACATATCCAATAAAGATCTCCCCCTTTTGTTTTCTTACCTAAATACATTCATTAAATTCTGGGGAAAAGAAAACGTATAAAGGGTGTGCACAAATTCTTATCAAGGGTAATCATGGATAAAATAAAAACAAATCATATACATTTGAACTTAAACATGAACATAATGTTAAAACATCAAAATCATGAGCAATGACATAAAACATGGCAGTATGTAAGTCATAGATCAAAAAGAAAAATTAATCATGATAAAATAGCATTGGAATAAAACATTTAAATGTGGAAAACATTAATCACATGTTTTATTTCCATAGTAGCCAAGGCATTACTGCCAAGACCATCTTTGTGGACAAAGTCCCTTTCTGAATCGAGTTCACTCCTCGTTCCAGTCCTTTATCACTGAATCGAATTAACTTTTCATTCCAGCCATGTCTATATCATGAGATATAAATCATTACCCAATGCATTGGAGGTAGATATAGGTCCCACCCATCTCATAATAAAATCATTCTTAATTGTTCCACAAAATAAACAGAAATCATTCATCATAACCCATAGAATAAAATGGGTTTCATAAACATCATCCCATAATAAAATTATCCATGTAAAAAAATAGATATAATTTCATCATAAGAAGAATCAAACCATGTAAATAATAGAGACATTATACTTGAATCATAATCATACTTAATGATGTCATCTTATATGGAATATAGTTTTGACAAAACACTTGAAATGAATTATTGAAGAAAATATCCTTTCTTTCCCAAAATCATTTTCATTTCTAAAAATGACATTATATTTTAAAAGAAATGTTTTTTTAAAATAATCATGAAATCGTTTAGAGTATGCTTCTTGAAAATAAGGCGTTATGAAACCATAAAAATTAGTTCATGCTGTATAAGTTAAAAAAACATTTCTTACTTTTGTTGGAAAAGTCGAAGAGTTATTTGTACGGTAAAAAATATATTCCTTCCATAAAATGTGGTAAAAGTAGAAAATGATTAAAAATTACTTTAAACTTACATGAAACCATTTTTAGAAAACAGGGACATGAATGATAAATATAACCCCAGTAAAGTTCTACGAATAAACAATCTCGGATAAAAATGAGATTTGAAAAGTTATCCCTTACCTTATGTCTGATATGCTTTGTATGCATCAAAACCACATATATAATGATTTAAATAATTTTATTGACTCATTACAGAATCATATTAATTGTTATGATATCACATATGGTTCACTTATGACTTTATATTACCCATTCTGTTGTAAATTCCATGATAAAGAAGCGTTTTGGGTAAAATTGTTTCATTTCTCGTATGTGTTTCGACATGTTGTTCTTGATATTATTAATTATATCAGGATTTAAATAATTCCATAATGTAATAAATGATTTATATACAATATATATTCATTATACACACATATATATACATGATAGATCAATAAATGGAATGAAATACACCGTTCATGGAGACGGTAGGTCGTACGTATGCATGAACGTTGTTTTCGTTTCCTTATTGAATTGAATAGAATTATGTAGATGAAATATAAATATATATAAATAAATCAAGCAGAATTATTATGTAGTATATTTCATTATTATTCAGTATATGTACTTTATAATCATTCATGAATGGTTAACATGAAAAATGAATCTCATCACGTTCGTTGAGACGGTAGTCCGTACGTACGCACGAGCGATGATATCATTCCCCTATTTATTGAATAGAATTGGAGTGTATGCTATAGTATTTAAATATCAGTATTATGTTATAATAACCTTATATAGTTATTCTTTACACCATTATACCCATCTATGTAAGGTGGTGGTGGAAAAACTGATTACACCACGGCATGTAGACGGTATTCTTTACGTATGCACACACAGTGATTTCATTTTCCATAGGATATATAGAAGGTAAAATAGGGTTGTTTCATATTTATAATAACATATCAGTATTTTATTGATACTGATTTTATTACTTCATAATGAAACAACTAATGAATAGTAAGTAGAAGAAGAATGAAACTTGAAATAATCGGTGGAAGAGATTACCTCTTCTTTGACGCACCTCTTTTAAGCTTCCTCTTATGGTTATAGATTTGGTCTTTTGAGGAGAACAGAACCTCTATAATGTTCCAAGGGAAGCTTAGAAGAGAAATGGGCATGGTTTTTCCGAGCTTGAAGGCTCAAAATTGTGTAAAGAGAAGATGTAGGAGGTGCCCATTTATAAGGGATGAGAGAGGCACCATAGGAAAAACATAAAAAATTATTTTATAATAAAGACATATTCGGTTTATAATAGCCCAAAATTGTTTTATTTCTAAGATAATGTGGGGATGGATCAAAATACTCTCTACCAATATGTTTTAGACAAGTTTAGGTTATAATTTTATCCTTATCATTTAGATTTAACTCTATGATAAATAATTTAAATTTTACCATGTCTTCTTGTTTTCGTACACTATATGGTTAATAAACTTACTATAACAAGCCAAACGAATCCCAAGTTGTTAATTATTAATATATATATCTTTATCTATGTCATTTGGACTAATCATAGATCTTTAGGAATATAATAACAATTAATAATATAATATTTGTTTTAAAAACAATTTTTTGTCTATTTTGACACTATTTGGTAATTGATTTTTTTGAAAATCATAACAGATTTATTAGTTAGGAAAAAGTTAATTAAATCAATAATAACTTGTCATATTAACCTAAATATTATTTGAATTTATAAAAAGTCTCATATTACATTTATATGGGTATTTATAACATTAGTTATGTTAATGTTTTATTAATAAGGTAATTACATCATCATCATTGTGTCCAAAATAAATTAACTTATTTAATGTCTAAAAATTATAAATAAACTACCATTATTTAGGAAATAGTATTATATTTCTAATGAATATTTAAAGTTGAATTTATCTTATGTATACCCCTATATTAAAATTGTTTTAGTTATTAAACATTGATTTTAACTCTCTTAACTCTTTTTTTAATTAAATAATAATAAATTTTCTAATCTAATCCAAGTGGATCTAAATGATAATATTATATTCCTAAGATTTTTTGGTCAAATTATACTTATTCAATAGAATTAGGACATGTGTTAGGGTAATAATAATATTATTTTTACCCTTAATTACCCTATTTACTTTTAAACATGTTAAATAAAAGTAAAAAGTTACTATTCACAAAAAATTTATTTTTATCTTATTGAACCACATTCTACTATTTGATATTAACCATGTCTCTTGGATTTTTGAAATTCCACTCACAAAAGTGGTAAAATTATGTTTTATGTAAATTTTCAAATTTTCCTAGGAGGTGGGTAAAAGGCGGTGAAAAGTTCAATAAAATTTTATATATCTACTTTTTTTATAAAATGACTCCAATGAATTAAATTGAACTTATATAAGTATTATGTATCAATTTTTACCTAAAATAATTTTAAATAAAATAAATAATTATTTAAATAAAAAATCGGTTTTTAAATTCTAACCTAGTGTTTTATCTATTCATCAAAAATTGAATGTTTTTAGAAAAATACCAACAACTCATCATAAGCTAGTTTCGATATTCCGAATCAAAAAATTATGTCCATTTTTAATGATAAAATTTATAAAATTTCAAAAAGTGGGTATTACTATTCATAATGGCTAGTTCATAATAATCTTATAATAATATCTCGTTTTGTAAAACTCGGTATTGCGTACTAAACGTGCTATCGAAGAATGTCTTGATTGCATATAATGCAAGCCAATTCAAGGCTATGTGTAGTGAAAGATATGTTTGGTGTTGCGTATAAAATAATCAAAACATATTTCATTTATACATAAAACAATGTCTGTACTTAATGTTGCGTAGAATAATTTCCAGAAAACGAACTTGAAATTTTGTATAACACGAGCCATGAATAGTTTTGCGTATACTGCAAGCTAATATGATGTTCAGTATAGTACAAGATAATCTTGGTGAAGTTTACAATAAAATACATCAATGAAATTAAAAATAATAATTCTCATAAAATCGCGGGGTGTTACATTCTACCCCCCTTAAAATGATTTTCACCCTCGAAATTTGTCGGTGTTATAAATGGTTTGCTACTTGAATGTTTCATTCATACAAACCAACATCGTAAAAAGGAATACGAAATCATCAGTTTAAAATGAAACATTATAAACATAAAGGATACCCAATGTAACTCATCACTGGGTTTCCTCATAGGAGAACATAGTTGAAAATATGGATACGGAAGAGAAATATATCCATCAAGGTCTGATGGAGAGTGGTAGAGAACATGGCTATGAAAAATACAACAATCACAAAGCCATAAATTTGTGATGATTTAAGATACCATCTGATTCATCGGATATTAGGATTCTAGGACAACATTTTTTGTTTTCAAGATCATTTCCCTAAAGTTGATGATTTTTTTGTGCATAAGGATAATTACTTACCTAAATTTTGTGTAATGTAATAATTGGTCATACCATAAAATTTTTTCACTACATCTCTATTTAAAGAAATGAAGTTGAATTTTTCATTCATGAAGTGTTATAAGATCATGCAATAGAAGGCCTATCTCACTTCGGTTGTGGGTTTGATTTCCACAGCCTTGTCCGACATGACGGGTTGTTGCCCATTCTGCAGGTTTTCCCTTTTCTTAAACTACACTATTATAACATTCTATCAATAATATAGAACAAAAGTTCTAGCCTTAACTTATAATAACTTATGTCCAACATAATCTATATCAATCTTTAGGCTTATCAAAAAAATTTTGGTCCAAGCTCATAGTATAAAAAAACATTTACTAGAAATGTCATCTGCCAAGCATGTGAATACCATCAATTATCCCCCATATATCATATGATATATCTTGTTGGTCAAATTAAAAACATTTGAATACCTTAATAATTTATTATCTTGAAAACTAAATACCCATTGAACCATATTGAAAACATGAATGCTGTCAAAAGTTAACTCTTTCTACATTCCAAAATCCCAAAATTTCAATATACTCAAACCATGATATCACTTTGTCCTTATATCAGTCATGAGCTCATGAATACCATCAAACATATTATTTTCTCCTTATCCCTTCATTATTCTCATATCACCTTCCTTCCAAAAATATCTCAATCACTTTCCATGGTTACCGGTACCATAAGATTATTGAAAACCAGAATATACTAATACATAAATATGACAAAATTCCACGATACTAAATACAACATTATTCTGGAATCCCATTACACAAACACTTAATCATTCCACCACATAGTTTTCATATTCATCATCGCCAATAGTGATCTCATGTGACTTTCCTTTGACCTTTTCCTTAAGGGGTTTCTCATGTCGATCATCATTAACCCTTGGATTAGGGCATTGATTAGAATAATTCCCCATTTTATTGCACTTGAAGAATTTTAGTGTTGGTGGAGTGTTCTATGTAGTCTTATCTCTATTCACATCATTAGCTACCTTTTATTCATTACTTCGACACTCCACTGCTCGATGACCTTCTTTTCTACACTTATAACAAATTCTAGTACCTTTTAGGAAATCTCCACCATGCTTCTTTCCACACTTTGAGCATAAAGAAACATTCATCATCAGTTCACCATTGTTCTGATATTTCTCCTTTGAATTCCATCTTTCGTTTCTTTTCAAGACCACAAGATGGATATGTAAAACCAACATCCATTTCTACCTTGATTTCACAATGCCCAATTTCATCATAGATACTGAAGTCTCTTATGGCTAATTTCCTTTGAAGACATGGTTTTAAGACACTAAAGAATCGATCAACTTTACATTCAGGTTGGATGATAAAGCCAGATGCATACCTTTCAAGCCTTGTAAAATTTTCATTGTATATACCAAAAGATTCATAATCCTTTTTTCTTAAGCTCAAGGAACTCCTTCTCCATCTTTGTTCGAGGAATACGAGGGAAATACTTATTGAAATACATGTTCTTGAACTCGTTCCATTCCATGGATTCCATTTCATCATGGGGCCTTGTATTCTTAATTAGAGTCCACCACTGGACTAAATACCCTTCTAAACGGTAAACAACTAAAATGATTTTTTCATGTTCTGAATAGCGAAGTATGGAAAATATCATTTCAATGGTACTGATCCATTGTTCAGCAACAAGTAGATCATAAGAGCCATTGAATGAAGGTGGACATTTCTGTATGAAAGAATCAATAGAATATTGTTCCCTTCTATTCTCATTTGGAATTCTAGAATGATTCATAGCTTTTGTATGTATAATAATAAGGCTCTTCACTCCATCTCCTACAAAATTGGTTTGTTCAGGAGGACTACCATTGCATTTTCCATTACATTGATCAACAATGTTCCTTCAGGTACCAACCATCATCTAAAACCCAAAAAGAATAGTGTGAGGAAAAAATAATGATTCGGTAAACAACACAATAAAGGGTGAGTACCTTCAATATATAACATCTTATGTGTAATTCTACGATCGTTACCGTAATTCTATGAATATTACTGATACTTATACTTAACCCTAGGGGCATCCCTAGACATACCTTCGAAATATCTCTAGGGATCTCAATAAATTTTTCCCATCCTAGTTTCCAAAGGTTAACTAAACCTTTCCTATGTTACCAACTGTAGTGGCCTGGAATTACTTCTGGTGGACTATAATTGATACATATCAGGGCACTACATGGGCGGTTACACCCCTTGGGTGGGACACACCACCATCCCCAGTGGCAGCCATTTCTTCATGAAGCCCTTGGGCAGAGATCTATGCTTCGTCCAACGCTCACATGTTAGAGTTTCCAGGGATCAGATTCATTCCTACCTCCTTTGCCTCTAATACCAACTATAGAGACCCAAAGCATGACGTACATGGCCATTACATTAATTTTTCGGAATACTTAATAAATATCAAAAACCAACACTCAAGGACCGTAATAGTTTAGTGTCTTTGGAAACTCGGAACATAATATTCTAATCATGGTGAATGATCTTCAACATCTCCCATAAAGATCTTCCCCTTTTGTTTTATAACCTTAAACCATTCTTTAATTTTTGGGGAAAATAGAACATATAAAGTGCGAGCTCAAATTCTCAGTAAGGGAATTCATGGAGAAAATAAAACAAATCATATACATTTGAACATAAACATGAACATAATGTTAAAACATCAAAATCTTGAGCAATGACATAAAACATGGACGTATGTAAGTCATAGATCATTGAGAAATATTAATCATGATAGAATAGTATGGGGAAAAGACATGTAATTGTGGAAAACAGTAAGCACAAGTTATGATTTCCATAGTAGACAGACATTAATGCCAAGTCCATCTTAGTGGACAAAGTCCCTTTCTGAATCGAGTTCACTCCTCGTTCCAGTCCCGTATCTCTGAACCGGATTAACTTTTCATTCCAGCCATGTCTATCTCATGAGATATAAATCTTTACCCAATGAAATGGGGGGAGATATAGGTCCCACCCATCTCATAATGAAATCATTCATACTTGTGCCACAATACAAACATAAATCATTCATTATAACCCAAAGAATAAAATGGGTTTCATAAACATCATCCCATCATAAAATTATCCATGTAAAACAAATGGATATCATTTCATCATAAGAAGAATCAAAACATGTAAATAATAGAGACATTATACTTGAAACATAATCGTACTAAATAACATCATCTTAGAAGGAGGATAGTTTTGAAAAAACACTTGAAATGACTTCTGGTGGAAAATATCCTTTCTTTTTAAAAATAATTTTCATTTCAAAAAACGCCATTGTCCCACCCACCTTTTCTAATTTGTTTATTTTATTAAATATATCGGCTTCTTGTAGTTAGGGTTGAAGAAAAACTTAAAATTTTGAGGTTTTTATTTAAAAACACTGGTAATGGTCTTGAGTACGTCCAGCGCACTGAATTCGAAGCCGTGCGACCTCGCCTAGTTAACCGCATGACCTATCCGGTGTGCAATTAATTAATTAATTAATAAAGAAATTAATTAATTGAAATGATTAATGAAAGATTGAAATTAAATGATGATAATGATGATAATTTTATTATAATTATTATTATCATCATCATCACCATTCTATTAAAAAAATTTAAAGGCCGTGCGGGGTAACCGCACAGTTGACCAACTCTTTAAAAATAATGATAATCACGAAAGGTTTAGAAAATAATTTTATTTATAATTAAAATATTAATTATTATTATTATTATTATTATTAAAATTATTGGTATTTTGGTGAATGAAGATTTATTTGAGAGTATTATTTTAATTATTGGCATTTATGAAGTTTATTATTGTATAGTTTACAATTGTGTTTGTTATGTTTGCTATTATTATTATTTTTATTGTTATTATTGTTATTATTATTATTATTATTATTATTATTATTAGCTTTTGTTTTATATTTTTTTAGTAGTTTATTTATTTATTTTTCTTTCGGATAGGGTTTGGACCCCCTTTCTCTTCCTTTTTTTCTTTCACACAGCAACACACCCCTGGTTTCTTCCCCGTCGCGCCGTCACCCCCCTACATGGTTGGCCGCCGGGCTCCCACTCCCCTCTCCTCCTCCTTTTGGCGCCTCCTACTCCACTGCGTCGGCCCCTTCTCCCTCTCCCATACCCGCCACTCTCTCTTCCCCATCCACAGTCGCTGGACATCTCCCCTTCATCGCGCCCCTACATCGCCATCCCGCTCGAGCCCCCTACGCGCTGCGCCTTCCAGCGTTATTGCTGGCCGACCTCTATTTTCCCAGCCTGGCGCACTCTCCCCACATCCTTGCTACTGCGTACTAATCCTGAATTCCCCCAACCGACCAGCATCTCTCCAACCACTCCTTCACGTTGTGTTTCCCCTCTCCCGCTCGGACCTCCCGACCTCCCATCACGCACCCTTCTTCCTTGGAAATCCTTTTTCCATACCACTCCTATCCGGCCTTCTTCCATCAGACATCTATTGCGCCACCCTTAACCTTATTGGTGCAACCTACCTCGTGATGCTCATGATGTCCGCTTCCTTTTTTATCTTCTGGTGGATCTTGGCTGATGCCTCCTCCACATGGCTGAATCCCTACCTGTGGCTCCTCTTCGAGCAAAAACCCATTTTTTGTGAAGCTCTGACACCTTGTTCTCCTTTTGCGCCCACCGCACCCCTTCAGATAAGTTCCTATCTTTATTTCAATCATTTTTTTGGTTTTATATTACAGAGGTTTGGATTCCATTATAATGTTTTTTCTATTATTTTAGAGTTCTAATTTTACGTTTATGGTTTATGTTCTAGAATTATGGTCTGTGCTTGGTTCCTTATGATTCAAACAACACGCGATTGAAGTTTCACAATAGAATTTGAGATTTTTCAGTCCAATTTTTCAGAGTCGCCACCGAGGTAGGTGGTTCTGCTCATAATTATTGCATGATGAATTTATATGCATGTTTAATTAATTCAACATATTATTTAGTTAGTTTGCAGGATGTGAAGTGGTCGTATTTTATTCTCTGGAAATCTTATATGCATTGTTTTTTTATTAATGTGTTCTTGTGATATTAGTGTGATTTTTTTGGAAACCCATGTCAAGATGGTTTAGTGTTTTAAAAATTGTTAAATTTTTTATTAAATGACATTTGCGGGGGAAATCTTGTTTCAATAATATTATGTCGTGTGTTTGGTTCTAAAGTGTATTTTTAAATAAAAACAAAATTTAGCGTTAGTGAAAACATTATTGCATTGTTTGTTAGTACTTGTGTTAAACTACTCAGACTGTCTCTTTTTAATTGGTGTAAGTGGTGTGGATTGAACTCTTGTTGTGGTGTTGTGTGTGTTTGGTTATGAATGAAGGCTTGATTGGTTTTGTGTGTAAATTCATGATCTGCTCTTAAAAATTTGTTTATTAAAAATCTTAAATGTTTTATTAAATATTTATTAAGGATGCAAGTTGTTTTAATTGGTTGTGTAAGAAATGCAGATTGAGTTTCGGAACATATTAGAGCACGTATTATTTCAAATGGATTTTTGTGTGTGCGAATGGTGGTTTTTGTTGTTCATGATGCCTTGCTTGGTTTGAGTGTATGATTATGACATGTGGAATTAACTTTGAATTACTTGAGCACAAACGGGAAGCCAGTGTACTAGGTGGGCTTACTAGACTAGCGTGCTAGTGATACGGGAGTGGCCTCGGCCCAGTTTCACATTGCAGGATTGATGCTTACAACACTAACTAAACGTTGGATGATGACTGGAGACCACTATGGTAGGAGGTGTTTCCCTACCAGTGGCTCGTGCACGGGAATGTGTGATATGGTTCACCGAGACATGAGGTTCTAGGGTCCCACTTCTCACTAGTATCTATAGGGTCTCCCATGTATTGTGCTCTTCCTCTACTTGCTGCTCACCATTAGCACATGGTGTGATGTTGGGGTTACCATGACAAGTGTGTGTGCGTGTGTTCGTGTGTGCATGAATCTGTGTGTGTTTGTGCGTCTGTATGGGTGTGTGTGTGTGTGTAAGTTAATTTAAGTTGTTTTCCTTTTAGAGAAGTCCCCTTAAAAACAGTTTCATTAATAATTCATTAAACAATTATTTATGATTATTCTGTTAAATTGCAAAATTATTTGTCTTTTAATAATTATTCGTGGAACCTTTTTATCGGTGGAATCCTATTGGGATTTTAGCTTACACCCTACATACACCCTTGGGTGTATGTAGATTTTGTTTCTTCTGCATACCAAGTTGTGAATTCGTGCTCAGTGAAGGTGGTTCAGGTTGCAGTTGGCCTTTTCATGCAGAGTGGTGTTGATGTGGCCTCTCTTTTTCCAGGATGTTTGAGTATGAGTTTTAGTTTCCACTTTCGTCTTTCCTTTTTAGTTCTTGGTTCGAGTTGTAGACTTAAAAAAATTATAGTTTGAAGATGTGTTGGATGTCTTTTTCTAGATTCATTTTACTTACATGGATAGTTTTATTCTGTCATTTATTTCAGGTAAAATCGTTCCCACTTGTCCTTATGATACCCAGGCACTTTTCCCAGCCCGTGGGGATTGGGAACGCCCTTTGGGTCTTGCTGCGGACTGGGTTTGGCACCGGTTTGGATGGCGACCCGGTCCGGTTCGTGACAAAATTGTATCAAAGGCACTGTTTTCTATCTTCGGTCGTGTTCTTTTGAGATAGAGTCATTGTAGAGAAAAGTTAAGGCTGTCGGGGCTTGATGTCTTGGCTACGAGTAAGGTGCATGAAGAGCACACCCCATGGCGGGACTCAAGTTACCAAAATATGTTGAGGATTGTCTGAGTTTTTGGTCATTGCGGTTAATCTTGTCTAGGGGAAATGAAACGGGAGTAGGGTCAGTGGTCTTAGTGAGCTCATAGGGTCTGGAAATCCATGTGGGGTCGGGGACACTGTCCTAAAATACACTCAGTGGCCAGTGGCGTGATCGGCGTATGGCCGGCAACCATATGTTCCAATCATCCTCTGACCCTAGTTTCCTCCTGCTTTGCTTTTTGTCTCTTTGTTTTGGAATCGTGTGAATTTGGTTTTTATGTAAAAAATTATTCGGTCTTTGAAAATGTTTTGAAATAAAGCGCTTTAAAAATAAAATGGTGAGTGAGGTTTCAAAAGCGTGGGTTAGATGCTTTGGTTTTGAAAAAAATGGAAAGGTTTGGTTCTGATCCTTGGTGTTCTTGTGGGCAACCACATGCATGAATGTATATGGAAAAAGAAATGGTTAATGGCAAGGGCAGGTGAATCCCTGGATGGATTTGAGGTGGATTCTAGTGAGTCACGAGAACATGCATGTGCGAGGCCCATGGGGAACCATTGGTGTTAGTGCAACCTTCTGGGTTTTCTTATTTACAAAATATTTTGTTAAAAGAAAAATTTGGTGTTTTAGTAAACGGTGTTTGTGTGGCGTGTCCTTGTGTTTTGGAAATGTCAGATGTGAGGAATTTTGAGTCGAGGATCCTTTCTGAATGATTTATGTCCTGAGTTTGAATTCTCATTGGAAAGTTGGTACGCAAGCAGGTAGCTAGTTAATTATTTTGAAGAGTACATCAGGGAGCCCTTGTAGTGGAATCCCCTGCACGTTTGGTGTTTTCTTGTTGTATGTATTGACCGTTGGACTAGTTTGGTTGGGTCCATGGTTTTCCCTTCTTGGATATGGTATGCCTCTCATAAAACGTTGACCTTTGATTGAAGTGTGGCCACAGGAAAATTCTCCATTGGCCGACCCTCCAGTTGATTAGAGGAATATTTTCTTGGATTCTAGAATTGAACCCACCTATCATTTTTATGTCTAAGCAGATCCTCTCGTCGTGGGATGACAGATGCGAGGGGAGTTGAATGGAGTTTCGGTCTCTTTGAGTTTTCTGATTCATCAGGTATGATGTTTGACGTCATTGTGTCTGAAGGATCCCCCTTGAAATGGTTAAAGGAATTCCAGCAGGGAAGGGGTGAAAGTGGTTCAGAGTTATTAGTGTTGACCAGTGTCTTGAAGGTCTTTGTAGTGCTTTCATCAGATGAAAGGTTCATGTTGGGTGACGCCTTGTAGTGTGAGTTCTCTTTTATAGTCAAGGGTGATGTTTGACCTCTTTAATTTTAATGTTCTGTTTGGAAATGGTGAAGGAGATTCCTATGGGGAGAGGTGGAAGCAGCGTATAGTGGTCGGTACAAGCCACTATTCTAAATGACCATTGGTCCTTTGATGGTTTCATTTATGAAAGGGTCTACATTAGGCCCCTAGTGTGGTAGACCCAGTCACATGGGGATGCTACAGTCAACTGCAGGAATCACATATTGTTTAAGACTCAGTTTGAAGTCCCTCTCTGTTTAATGTTCCTCTCAACAGCAGTGATCATGTTCAGGTGACGATTTGTGGTGTCGTGTTCTCATCCAGTGTGAAAAAGGGTGATGCGCATGCACCATTTCAGCTCTTGTGTTGGTGAATGTTCTGTATATGATCAGTTGGATGTTGTAACGGGTTGTGTTTTCTGGTGTTGTCTCGGTTGTAGTGTATTTGCATGTGACGCCAATAGGAGAAGCTTCGTTCGGGAGTCTTCCATGTCTGACTACGAGGCAGAAGATGCTTCAAATGTCAGGTCTCCAACCGTAGGCCTCGGAGTGAAGCTGGCATGTGGTCAAGAACCCCAAGAGTTTAGGGACCCCAACATTATTTCTGTCATTGTTGTTGAAATTAGAGACAGTTTAAATTTTTTCTATGGTTGTTTCGTTTCGAACGAACCGTCTGGTTGCGTATGGTTTCAGTGACTATGCAGAGGCATGTCCGCCTCGATGCCTTAAAGACTTGGGGGTTGCGTCCCACTAGATTCAATCACTTTAGTTGTTCTTATGGGAGTATTTTGGGAAAATCAGTCTCAAATTTGAATAATGAACATCCAGGAATGTGGAAATGCTGGTTTGTCTTGGGCCATGTTTTGGACGCCCCGGTAGTCAGGCCGCTCCCTCTCCACCCCTTGTGGTGGGGTGTTTGGTCACCAACGAGGATTTTTCAATGTTCTATATCCTCTGTTAGTTCTAGTGGTGGCGAGACCCACAATGGGTCTCGTAAAAGGTCTCTGGAATAAATCGGTGTTGGCCTTTTCCTGAACGGTGGAGAGTCCGCCCGGACCGCCCCATGTTGGTTTTCTAGTCTTGCCTTGGGCGTTGGTGGGTTCTTAATGGTGGGGATACCCACATTGGGTCTCACACGAATGTCTCTAGATTGAATCAGTGCTGGACTTTTCTTTAATGGTGGGGAGTCCTCTAGAACATCTCCTTGTCGGTTTTCCAGTCTCGTTTCGATCGTCAGTGACTTCCTAATAGTGGGGATCCCCTTGGGACTCACCATGCTAATATTTTTCTTTTGTTTTTAAATTTGGTTTGGTGATAAGTGATAAAAATATTCCTTGGACGTGGTTTGACCTTATTTGTTCATTTTAGCCAAGTGGCGTGGTTTCAGTTTCAAAGTGCTTGAGGTGTTTCGGCTTGTGAAGTTGGTTCATGTGGGTTCAAGTGTTTGTTTTCTAAAACAATCAGCTGGAGGCATTCTAGCTCTTTGGGGCGGGCGACACATATCAAAAAGTCTTTATAGGAGTTTCTCAAAGTGTCTTTGAGTCACTTTCTCTGAGCACAATACTTTTTCCTCTCTTTTCTTGATGTTTGTGGGGATCCCCATTGAACCTTAAGGGAGATGATTTTCTGCTTTGAGGTTTGGATCTAGTTGTGGCTTTCTCGAGACGGAAGGTTTTATGGTGTGGAGAATTTTCACAACCGATTTTTCTAATTTGTTTATTTTATAAAATTCGTCAGCTTTGGGTAGTTCGGGTTGAAGACACACTTAAAATTTTGAGGTTTTTATTTAAAAACGCTGGTAATGGTCTTGAGTACATCCAGCGCACCGTAGTCGAAGCCTTGCGACCTCGCCTGGTTAACCGCATGACCTGTATGGTGTGCGATTAATTAGTTAATTAATTAATAAATTAATTACGTGAAATGATGAATGAATGAATGAAATTAAATGGAGATAAATATGATAATTTTATTATGTTTATTATTATCATCATCAACATTCTATTAAAAAAATTTAAAGGCCGTGCGGGGTAACCGCACAGTTGCCCAACTCTTTAAAAATAAATATAATCAAGCAATGTTTAAAAAATAATTTTAATTTTTAAGGAAAATAGTAATTATTATTATTATTATTATTATTATTATTATTGTTATTAAAATTAACATTATTGTGGTGACTGACGATTTATTTGAGAGTATTATTTTAATTATTAGCATTTTATTAAGTTGATATTCATATAGATTACAATTGTGTTTTTTATTTTTTATATTATTATTATTATTATTATTATTATTTTCTTTTGTTTTATATTTAGTTTTGTAGTTCATTTATTTATTTATTTATATATTTTCATGAAGGGTTTGGACCCCCCTTTCTCTTCCTTTTTTTCTTTCACGCCGCAACACCCCCCCTGGTTTCTTCCCTATCGCGCTGTCGCCCCCTACATGGTTGGCCACCGGACTCCCACTCCCCTCTCCTCCTCCTTCTGGCGCCTCCTACTCCACTGCGTCGGCCCCTGCTCCCCCTCCCATCCCTGTCGCTCTCTCTTCCCCTTCCATAGTAGCCAGACATCTCCCCTTCATCGCGCCCCCGCATCTCCATCCCGCTCGAGCCCCCTATGCGCTGCCCCTTCCAGCGTTCTTGCTGGCCGACCACCATTCTCCCATCCCATCACACTCTCCCCACATCCTTGCTGCTGCGCACTAAGCCTGAATTCCCCCAGCCGACCAGCATCAATCCAGCCACTCCTTCACATTGTGTTTTACCCCTCTCCCTCTAGGACCACCCTTCCTCCCATCACACACCCTTCTTCCTTGGAAATCCTTTGGCCTTACCACTACTGTCCGGCCTTCTTCCATCGGACATCTGTTGCACCGCCCTTACCCTTATTGGCGTAACCTACCTCGTGCTACTCACCATGTCCGCTGCCTTTTTTATCTTCTGGTGGATCTTGGATGATGCCTCCTCCACATGGCTGAATCCCTACCCGCGACTCCTCTTCGAGTGCAACCCCATTTTTGGTGAAGCTCTGACACCTTGTTATCTTTTTGCGCCAACCGCACCCCTTCAGATAAGTTCTTCCATTTATTTCATTCAGTTTTTTTTTGATTGTTTTATTTTACAAAGGGTTGGATTCCATTATAAAGTCTGTTCTATTAATTTAGAGTTCTAATTTTACGTTTAAGGTTTGACTTCCTAAATTAAGGTCTGCTCTCGGTTCCTTATGATGCAAACAATGCGCGATTGAAGTTTCACGTTGAAATTTGAGATTTTTCACTCCAATTTTTTAGAGTCGCCGCTGAGGATGGTGGTTCCGCTCATAATTATTGCATGATGAAATTATTTTCATGTTTAATTAATTCAGCATATTATTTAGTTAGATTGCAGGGTTCGAAGTGTCCTTATTTTATTCTCCGTAAATATTATATGCATTGTTTTGTTATTAACGTGTTCTTGTAATATTAGTGTTATTTTTTTGGAAACCCATGTCAAGCTGGTTTAGTGTTTTATAAATTGTTAAATTTTTAATTAAATGAGATTTGCGGTGCAAATCTTGTTTCAATAATATTATGTCATGTGTTTGGTTCTAAAGTGGCTTTTTAAATAAAAACCAAATTTACCATTAGTGAAAATGTTATTTCATCATTTTTTAGCACTTGTGTTAAACTACTCAGACGTTCTCTTTTTCATTAGTGTAAGTGGTGTGGATTGAACTCTTGATGTGGCATTGTGTGTGTTTAGTTACAAAAGAAGGTTTTATTGGTTTTGTGTGCAAATTCATGCTCTTCTCTTCAAAATTTCATTATTAAAAATCTTAAATGTTTTATAAAATAGTTATTAAGGATGCAAGTTGTTTTAATTGGTTGTGTAAGAAATGCAGATTTGGTTTTGGAACATTTTAGTGCGCGTAATATTTCAAATGGATTTTTGTGTGTGCAAATGGTGGTTTTTGGTGTGTGTGATGACTTTCTTTGTTTGAGTGTATGATTATGACATGTGGCATGAACTTTGAATTACTCGAGAACAAACGGGAAGCCTGGGTACTAGGTGGGCGGACTAGACTAGTGTGCTAGTGATACGAGAGTGGCCTCGGCCCAGTTTCACTTAGTGGGATTGACGCTTAGAACACTAACTAAACATTGGATGACGACTGGAGACCACTATGGTAGGAGGTGTTTCCCTACCAGTGGCTCGTGCATGGGAATGTGTGATTTGGTTCACCGAGACGTGAGGTTCTAGGGTCCCACTTATCACTAGTATCTTTAGGGTTTCCCACATATTGTGCTCTTCCTCTGCTTGCTGCTCACCGTCGGCACATGGTGTGACATTGGGGTTACAAAGAAATGTGTGTGTTCATGTGTACGTGTGTGCTTCCATCTATGTGTGTGCGTGCATGTGTGTGGGTGTGCGTGCGTGTGTGTTAGTTAATTTATGTTTTTTTCCTTTCAGAGAAGTCCCCTTAAAAACCATTTTCATTAAAAATTATTTAAACACTTATTTATTTTTATTCTGTTAAATTGAAAATGTATTTTCCTTTTAATAATTATGTGTGGAATCTTTTTCTCGGTTGCATCCTATTGGGCTTTTAGCTCACACCCTACATACACCCTTGGGTGTATGTAGATTTTGATTCTTCTGCATTCCAGGTTGTGACTTCGTGCTCAGCGATGGTGGTTCAGGTTGAAGTTGGACTTTTCATGCAGAGTGGTGCTGATGTGGCCTCTCTTTTGCAGGGAGGTTTGAGTATGAGTTTTAGCTTCCACTTTCATTTTTCCTTTTTAGTTCTTGGTTCGAGTTGTAGACTTAAAAAAATGTTCATAGTTTAATGATATGTTTGTTTTTCTTTTTCTAGTTTCTGTTTATTTACCTGGCTAGTTGTTTTTCTGCCTTTTATTTCGGGTAAAATCGTTCCCACTTGTTACTTACGATACCCAGGCACTTGTGCTAGCCAAAGGGGATCAGGAACACCCTTCGGGTCTTTCCGCGGACCGGGTTGGGCGACGGGTTGGATGGAGACCCGGTCCGGTTCATGACAGCCATTATATTTTAAAAGAAAGGGTTTTTTTTAAAATAATCATGAGATCTTTTAGTGTAAGCTACTTTAAAATAATGTGTTATGAAACCTTAAAATCAGTTCATGCCGTATAAGTTAAAAAATATTCTTTTCGTACTTTTGTTGGAAAATTCAAAAAGTTGCTTGTATGGTAAAAAAAAATTCCTTCTATAAAATGTGGAAAAAGTAGAAAATGAGTAAAAAATACTTTAAAAATACATGAAACCATTTTTAGAATATATGGACATCAATGATAAATATAACCCCTGTAAATACTTACGAATAAACAATCTCCGAAAAAACAAGATTGGAAAAGTTATCCCTTACCTTATGTCCAATATGCTTCGTCTATATCCGAACCTCCTGTATAATGATTTAAATAAAGTTATTGACTGATTATAGAATCATATTCAGTGTTATTATATCATACATGGTTTACTTATGACTTTATATTACCCGTTCTTTTGTAAATTCCATGTTAAAGAAGCGTTTTGGTTAAAATTGGTTCATTTATCGTATGTGTTTCAAATTATTGTTCTTGATATTTTTACTTATATCCTGATTTACATAATTACAGAATGTAAGACATGATTTATATATAACATATATTCAGCATAAACATATATATATATATATATATATATATATATATATATATTATAGATCGATAAATGGAATGAAATACACTGTTCATGGAGACGGTAGGTCGTACGTACGCATGAACATTGTTTTCTTTTCCTTATTGAATTGAATGGAATTAAGTACATGACACACACACACACACACAAACACACATATATATATATCCAGTAGTATTATTATGTCATATATTTCATTATTATTCTGTATATATACTTTATAATCATTCATGAATGGTTAACATGAAGAATAAATCTCATCGCGTTCGTGGAGACGGTAGTCCGTACGTACGCACGAGAAATGATATCGTTCCCCTAATTATTGAATAGAATTGGAGTGTATGATATAATATCTCAGAATAATTATAATGTTATAAGAACCATATATTGTTATTCTTTACACCATTATACATATCCAAGTAAGGTGGTGGTGGAAAAACTGAATACACCACGACGTGGAGATGATATTTTGTATGTACGCATGCGCGGTGATTTCATTTTTCGTAGGATGGATAGATGGTGAAATATGGTCATTTCATATTTATAAAAACATTTCTGTACATTAGTGATACTGATGTTATTAATTCCTAATGAAACAACTAATGAAGAGGAAGTATAAGATGAAATAATCGTGAAACAATCTGTAGAAGAGATTACCTCTTCTTTGACGCACCTCTTTTAAGTTTCCACTTATGGAACTAGAGTTGGTCTTTTGAGGAGACCAGAACCTCAATAATTTTTCAAGGGAAGTTGAGAAGGGAAATTTGTAGGGGTTGGCCTAACATGAAGTCTCAAAATTGTGTTATGAGAAGAGGGAGGAGGTGCCGTTTTATAAGGGAGGAGAGGGGCACCTTAAGAAAAACTAAAAAAATTATTTTATAATAAAGTCATATTCAGTTTATAATAACTCCAAATTGATTTATTTAGAAGATAAAGTATGTATGGGTATATATACTCTCAACCAATAGGTTTTAGTCAAATTTAGGTTACTATTGTATCCTTATCATTTAGAATTAACTCTAAGTTAAATAATTTAACTTTTACCTTATCTTCTTGTTTTCTTACTCTATATGGTTAATAAACATACTATAACAAGCCAAAAGAGCCCCATGTGGTTCAGTATTAATTTAAATAACTTTATCTAAGTAATTTGGACTAACCTTAGATTTTTAATAATATAATAACAATTAATAATATAATATTTGTTTTAAAAACTATTTTATCTAAATTTTGACACTATTTGGTAATAGATTTTTTTAAAAATCATGAAAGAAATATTAGTTCTAAAAAAGATAATTAAATCAATAATAACTAGTCATATTAACCTAAAAATTTATTTAAATTTATAAAAAGTCTCAAATTACATTTATTTTGGTATTTATAAAATCAATTATATTAATATTTCATTAATAAGGTTATTACTCCATCATCATTGTGTCATAAATAAATTAACTTATTTAATGTCTAAAAATTATAAATAAACATCCATTATATAGGAAATTTTTTTATCTTTCTACTGAATATTTATAGTCGAATTTATCTTATGTATAATGCTATATTAAAAATGTTTTAGTTATTAAACATTGATTTTAACTCTTTTGACTATTCTTTGAATTAAATAATAATAAATGTCATAATCCAATCCAAGTTGACCTAAATGATAATATGATAATCCTAAGGTTGTTTCTGGTCAAATTAAACTTATAAAAAACAATTAGGTCTTGTGTTAGGGTAATAATAATATCATTTTTACCCTTAATTATCCTATTTACTTTTAACCGTTTTACATAATAGTAAAAAGTTACTATTCCCAAAAAATTATTTTTATCTTATTGAACCACATTTCACTCCTTGATATTAACTGTGTATCATGGAGTTTCGAAATTCCACTCACAGAAGTGGTAAAATTATGTTTTTTTTTAATTTTCAAATTCTCCTAGGAGATGGGTAAAAGACGATGAAAAGTTCATTAAAATTTTTATATATCTAAAATTTTTATAAAATGACCCCAATGAATTACATTGAACTTATATAGGTATTATGTATCAATTTTTATATATCAAAAAGTGGGTATTACTATTCTTAATGGCCAGTTCCTAATAATATTATAATAAAATCTCGTTTAGTGAAACTCGGTATTGCGTACTACACACGCTAACGAAGAAGGTATTGATTGCATGTAATGCAAGCCAAGTCAGGGCTACCGCTAGTGAAATCTCTGTTTAGTGTTTCTTGTAATATAATCCTAACTTATTTCATTTATACATTAAACAAAGTCTATACTTAATGTTGCGTATAATAATTTCTACAAAACAAACGTGAAATTTTGTGTAACACGAGCCAAGAATAGTATTGTGTATACTGCAAGCTAATACGGTGCTGCGTATAGTAGAAGATAATCTTGGTTAAGAATACAATAAAATATATCTAGGAAATTAAAAATAATAATTCTCATCAAATCATTGGGTGTTACACACATCACAACCCATTTATATTTAATAATGATACTAAATAGTAAATGAAACTTAACTCCTATGAAATTTATATTAGTTTTATTATATATATGGAATAATATATCATCATTAAATAAAATTATTCATTTTAAAAATATAAAATTGTTTATAGAAACAAAACATTTAAAACTGTATTTTGTTGAATTTGTTAATGGATTTCGAAGAAATAAATAATATAGAAATTTTGAAAAAAGAAAATAATATAGAATATATATCCGAATAAAATTACACTTTTAATAAAATATAAATGCAAATAGATAATTGAAATTTGTGTTACATGAAATTATTATATTATAAGAAGCTTCCCTTAAATCATGTATCATTTTAATAAAGGCATATATGAAATGAAAATATGAATTGTATAAAATAGTAATATAAAGGTATTAGAATCTATGTATAATGGAATTAGACATATATAAATAATATAAAATAATTCCATAAGATAAAATATATTCATAATATGATTTATATACATAATTATCATAAATTATTAAAAAGGATTTGTTCAATTAAATATGTTACATTATCTTCCAAAATCATTATTCACATGTACTTAGTGTCCTATAAAATCTTTTTTTAATTAACTTACATGTTAAATTAGAACAATTTAAATCAATCTATTACTTTCTATTCTTATATTATGTACATTTTAATCTACTTTAGTGAAATAAAAAAATTTAATTTACTTACTTAGTGGGTGTTCATTTCATAGTTCCAATGTTCGAAAACTTCTGGATAATTATTTATTTTATTGGAAAATGGGGAAAAATAGAAAAAGTGAAATTAAAATATTTTCATTAAAATTGAAATAATTAAATTTCCCAAATTCACATATTTTATCGGAATTTGGGATGATTCATTTAAAAAAATGTTAATGATATATGTTTTTTTTATTTATTCCTTTTTACCTAATATGAAAAACCAGATTTGTTTTATTTAAAAAATAATTATTAGTAAATATTTCAACATGTAAAATGTACTATTATAATTATTAGCCTCATATATAACTATAATAATGGTTCTATAATCATCTATGAATTCTTTGGAGGAAAACATACTACATTGTTTTTGAAGGTCGAGATCTAACGATATTGTGAAAAACATTTTAGTTTTAGAATAAATTTTGGAGATGATATATTATTTATATTCAAAATTAATAATGAAAAAACTAAATATTTAATAATGGTAGGATATTGTTTGTAGGTTGATGGGAAATTTTTTTTGTGATATAATATTAAAAAAAATAGAAGAGGGAAGTCAATAATATTTCTTCTTCCATTGGTTTTCTCTTTTTAGGGATCCCCATCGGGATGCTTATAATGGATTTATTTTGTGACAGGTAGAACTATGGAATTTAATGTTTAATGTTTAATAAAATATGAATAAATATATCATTAATAATGTATTACGTGCTATTTTTATAATGAGTTCTGAGATGATATAATTAATAACAGAGGAGAGTGGTGTTTTGAGGTACAATATTCACTAGAATATAATTTTGGATCATGAATGTCAACAGTATCTATACTGTGTCTATATATGGTAAATGGTGCATTTATATTTGAAACGATAGGTGGTTACATTATTCATGACTCATATAGTCATGTATTAACCATATAATGTAAAATATCATATGTACCCATATTTTACAACTCACAAAAAATTATGTATTTTAAAAAATTAAATATTTATGTTAGCCTATCCATATGTAACGATTAAATTCCAAAATTGACTTCCATTTTATCAAAATAATATGCCAAATATCATAAAATTAATGTTCAAATAAATTATAATTAATATATAAATATTCCAATTTCAGGTTTTTGATTAATTCTACTAAAACTTACAAAATGATAATAGTATCAATAAATATTAGCATTATAAAATAAGGAATTAATAATTTATAAATAGATTTAATGAATTTTATATTTCCCTAATATATATATATATATTAAATATTTAAAATTAATTTTTTCATAAAAATATCTACCAAAATCTTAACATTTATTTAATAATTCTTTACTTGTACATTGGTATAAATGTCTTATATTCATAATTTATAAGATACATAAATAAAAATTTACACTACCAATAGTAAGTATGTTATTGTAATGATGATGGTTCTATTTATAATGTTCATATTACTATTCAAAATGTAAAGTTACTATTATGAAATTAAATTTATATTCCTACAACAAGATTTGAAACTGTTATATGAATTTTCTATGCCTATAAAATTTCTTGTATTTAATTTATCCTTATTTAAATTATATTTTGTAAAAAAATTCCATTTTTTATTTTGAAATTCATATTTAAATACTAATAATCTATTTCATTTATACGAAGTTGTTCACCCATGAAATTATTCTATAGAATCATAAAAATTAAAATTATCACCATATTTTTGCCTTATTTTTTTATTTCTTTTCCTATTCCAATAATTGAATATCTTTTATAAAAATTTATTCCAAATATTTTTTATTCAAATTATTATAATGAAATTTTATGAGTTATATAATCTGTTTAAATTTCTAGTAATAATAATACATTTTGATTTGTTTATAATTTAGATTAATATATTGTTTTATTATATAAAAATAATGGGTTGTTATAATTTATTCAATTATAAAAATTTATCCTTGAAATTTAATTTCAAATACTAACGTCAAAAAATGTAGGAATACATTAGTTTCATCACTTCCCTGTTATCCTACGTCACCGATATAGTATTTTTTTATCCATAATTCATTGTCTATGTGGGTGGTCATGTTACATAGAAAATGGACTCTATATTCCAAGATATTGACACACTTATCCTAATAAGATATATGAATTTCTATTTATACAACTATGTAATTTAATACATATTGGATATCTGGTGTGTACATACTGAAGAGTGATACATGGAACACATCACGAAATTGAGACATTGTAGGTGGAAGTGCATGTTGATAGAATATATATTCAGTGATATTAATAATTTCAAAGGGTTAATTTTACCTAGAATATATATTTCCATTCTTCGGAATATATATGACAATCCTCCACAGATATATACATATGAACGCATTATCACGATCCTCAATCTCTTTATATCCTCGATAATTTCTGTCATAGATATTTTTTCTTGCTTGGTCAACACAGAAGTGTTAATATATATTCTTGAACATTTTCACCATTTCCACATATTTTTTCATTCCCCGATGTATTTCATTCATCATTATCATTCAAACAAATGGGTTTTCTATATCTCTTACTATAAAGGACATCAAATGGGAAAATATGGATGCTAGAGTGAATTGTATTATTTTTCATCAAAATTAATCGAGGAATATATTGATATTATATTCCACTAACATTTATCATGAAAGATCATAATATTTATTTTAATATTTCAATAATCCATAATTTTTTGGAAATTATTTTAGTGCTGAGATATCATAATGATAATCAATACATTGATTAGAGTATGTTGAAGAGTCTTTGAAATCATTGATGTAATACATGGATCATTAGTAGATACAATTAATTTTTTATGTTGCATTCACTCTCTCCGAATATATTATGAATGAACATTAATTTTTATGAATTTATAATCCCTCTGCTGTAATAATGAAATGACCAATCATTTTAAGAAGAACAACTTCAAAAAAGTCATCATTTTTTCCAATTTATGTATTGGAAATAACATGGATATTTTTTATAGTAATTTTTTTGAATTTACATTAGTTTATGGCTTGTAGTTACATCATACAACTTGAATTAATGCATTATTAAATCAACATATAATGTAATAAGATCATTGAATTATATTATTCAACGTCCTTCTTTATATTGTACCCCCAATATTTCTCTCGGATCTCTCAAAACATTTTCCCGATACCATAATTGATGGAAAATGTTATACTACTTCTATCTCTATCAAAAAAATTCATTGTCTGATTATTTTAGGGTACACATAGTTGTGACAAAAAAATAAAAAATATTTATTCAATAATTTCAAACACTGAGGAATTACAATTTAATAATGCTTCCATATTCTTCTATATTTACACGTCATCTCTTATGGAGTCCCCAAACTTCTACAAATGGGTGGTTGAAAAATCATTTCAAAATTATGATTATGTTCTTATTTAATGAATCTCATGTCCATACATTTATAGTATAATTAGATTTAATACCTATCAATTCTGATTATTGAAATGGATGAATTGTTATTTCTATTTATAGATTCTTCTAGTTTGTTTTCATTCCATGAATTGTAGTTTATTGAGAATTTATAGTCCCAGAGCATATATATCAATATTAGAAGTTCTATATTAATATCAATCTATATTACTATATATTATGACTCTTAATGTACATATATGTTTCATACATTCCCCAATATAGTTAATGCATCCAAATCCACAATGTGAATATCACTAAATCCAACTTCATATCTTGCATTTGGTGGTTATTATCATGGATATTCAACAACCATAAGGTATATGATATCATGATACCATTATACATCAGTAAATAAGATGTTAAATTCATTGATGTATAATTGTTTACAATGAAATTTTATCTTCTTGTGGGTTATAACATCCCCCTTTGAAGAAATCCTTAAAATGGCCAAATTATGTGGGTTATTGGACCTAAACTGTGCCTCTATTTACACCAAATGCTTCTTAATTAAATAGGATGTGTGATGAATAAATTGGGGTGAATATACCTCATTATAATGAAAAATAATACAATGGAAGTAAAACTATGAGTGTAATATAATATATCTGAATTTGTACATCGTTTAACTCGATGGTTAAAACTGGATTAGAAAATAAAATAATAAAACAATAATTTAAAGGTTAAAATGAATCTGAATGAAAAAATGAAAATATTAAAAACAACATACCATGATTACACATAAAAAAATGTTTCCATGGTCATGATCCTCACATTAGTCTTGTATCCATTCTATAACCCATCTAACTAGTAATAATACACGACATGTTCCCTTAACCTTTTCCAAACCTACTTATTTATAATCTTCTCAAGTACCAAAAACCAACCCAAATACAGTGTGGGTAAAACATATTAGGTCTACACCAACATGTATAAAACAAATGGTATGATAATATTTTCATGTAATAAAGTTTTAATTTGTCTATTGATTATTAAGATAAAGAAATATTATAGTCAACATTCTTCATCACCAATATGGAATATCATAGAATTTTTAGCCCAAAAATTCCCACCATAATAAAATATACATAGCATAATAACAAATTTGTATCAATCCTAACAAGAATTACATCAAAACTAGGAATACCCCTTTATATATGAATTTTTGAATCATGTACAATACCCATATATAAAAATAATTTCAACTAAGGGAAGGGATATAATAATTTCATTATAATCGAGAATAACACTCTATATAGGAATTTTGGAATCACTAGGAATCACCCACTATAGATTTATTTCATCATAAAAATCATCAAAATTCCTAAAGTCAATAGTACCATAAAGTCACATCATAATATAATCCACTATAGTAAATTCTTCATATTAACATTTATTATTCGACAACCCAATAATTTATAAAATAAAAAATTAACAGGTATCTATTTTAGATTCAAAGAACATTATATCAAATAACTTATAGGTACCTAAATAATAAATAATTCCATTTCCCCATTGTTAATCAATATAATTAAATCACTAAAAATTTAATTATATGCTACGAATACATAACTCCATTGTAAATATTTAATTTAATTCAAGAAAAAACTCACGCAATGTATTGAATTAGAATGGTCACAAACCTATTAGATCTAAAAGAATATGATGTTTAATCCATCACAAGATTTATCATTCCTATTATAATATTATTTAATATTCAAATTATGTCTCAAAAAATGTACTATAATTTACCAATATTAAAAAATAGAAATAAAACATAATATATTGTTTTAAAAAACATACCATTATATGGATATCATGATAATGAATCCACCAATTAACACCCAACAGAATTAATGTGTAGTCGATCATAAGATAGAACATGATAACACATTGTTATGTTCAAAAAATTTTCATAAAATTTCAAATTATTATTCTTTAATGGTGAGAAATAAGAAAATCAGATGAAAATACCAATGCGAGTATACTTAGTATATATTTAGTACATGATTGGGATATTCAAAATGAATGAATATAATCTAAAATAAAATCTAAATATACCAAGAATATAAAGTTCAAGGCTATTTGTGAATGGTGTATTAATCATTCGAGCAACAGTTCTAATAATTCATGGTCCAATGAAACACATGGTGTTTGATTATCAATTTATGAGTTATGCAGAAAAACATGTCACCTTGGTAAAAAATAACCCTACTCTAACATTATAAAGTTTCATACAGGTTCAATGTGTGTTTTCATTTATATTCATAAAACCATATCAGAAATATCACTTGGAGATAGTTACAAATCATTTAACATATACATAGATTGTCAATATCATTGAGAAATATTTAATACTTGTTTTTTTAAAGATCATGATCGACCTTTGATGCATTCAAAACTCATTATAAACTATCATATTCCAAAATATAAAATTTATACCAAAAATTCATAAATTCAAAAAAATCCAAAATCCCAAAACATTAGGTTATTTTCTGTATAAAATTATCTCTATCCTAAAAATGAACATTACCTTAAATTTAGAATGAAAATGGAAACCCAGGAAAACCTGTTTTAATGAAAACTAAAAAATGGACATACCTAGAACAATAAAGTGTATAAAATGGATTGTGTAAGTGCCAATGCAATGATAATATCACATTTGAATTATTTATATCTGTAATAAAATTTTATATTAATGAAAAATATTTCTCAGTTATGATTCATCATGGTTATAATGTTTGGATTTTTTAAATTTTTATCAAAAAAAATTGTAACACCATTTATGTCTTGGGTAACTATGGATGTATATTATAGATATTATTCATGGAAAATATTTAATTCTTTTTCTCTTATAATGGTCTATATGTACCCATTTTCATTTTGTTAAACGATAGAATAATAATACATCGTCAATCCGTAACTCAAATTTACAGAACATTTCATAATTATTCTATTTTCAAAAAGTCATTACAACAGAATTAAAATGATCATCATGATATTTTGTTTTCATTGACTGTTAAATAATATAATTTATAAATACAAACATAAAATTTCATGTTAAACAGTAAAGACTATATTTTTCTTGTCATTGAATATTGCTCGAGCATTCTTGAGTCCAAAGGATAACAGTTTGAACAGATAATGTATATATATATATTAAAAGTTATTTTTGTGATTATAGCAATTTTTATTCATTTATTAATGATATCATGACTGAAGGTCCAAATATGAGGAAAACAAGGTTCTATGTAGTTAATCATATAAGTAACATATTTCTGGGTTGGAATAATTTATATTTATCATAGTTTTATTAGTTCATTATAATAAATGCAAAGGTTCATTTACCCATCCTTATCCATGATTTAGAGGACGCGAGAACCACAAGTTTCACAATTTAGGATGATAAAACCTTTAACATAATCTCTTATATATATAATGTTTCTTCATCTAACTCTTTAGTGACCATTCTATAATGATACATGAATATGATTAAATATCTATGCATAACATCGATTGAAAAGTGAATCTCTTAGTCTAGAGGAAGATGAGAAAATCCTCAATGAATACATCTTTTTTTCCTTCATAATTGGAATTCCATTAAAAATGATTCAATATTATATATTAATCCTTTTATCTATATATTTATTCTCATTATGAAATAATATTTATTCTTGAGAAGAGAATTTCTTATAAGTTTCATCCTATTCAGACACATATTTGAAATAATGGAAGACTCAATATGCGATGATATATCTCTATATTGAATTTATATATTTTTTATTTATATAATAATAGAGAATGAATTCCAAATATAGCATCACATTTGACAAATAGGTGTATTAAATGATTTCATATGACATTTAGTTGACCAAAATTTATTGGAGTGTAGTTTTATATTTGGGAAATAATAAAATCTCTAATTTATATTATCAAATACAACTCAACCACCATTTTTTAGGTGATGTAATAATATTTTTAATAATCATTTATGATATGCATGAAAATGTAAAACTAAAAAAGTAGTATTTTCTCAATACATGAATAAATATAAATTGAACATGTCAGCAAATCGTTATCATGATCCACCTATACTATGGTGATAAAATATTCACTTATATGCTCTCTATGATAAGAGTATATTGTCGTTGATTGTCTCCAAAATGCTTTACAACAGTGCATTGGATTCCATAACACATGTGTGTTGTGATGATGAAGTAGATTATAAGGGTTGATTTTTGAGGTGAGGCTTCATCTCTTATATCTCATTATTGTATTTCCATATCTATCTTGTACATTTATTGGACTAATTCGCCTCTTTAAAACATATTAAACATATACGGATTCTCTTAAAATAGTTTCCCAAATACCCATTAAATAATTATTAACACATTAGTGGTTTACTTATCTTTACTCCATGTCAATAATCCCATGATGTAACAAATTTAAACAATATTTTCCACTTATTATCTCATTCATCACGAGCTAACTTATATTCTAAAATTTCTTACTAAAATATAAGATCACAATAGAGAATATCTTCATTACTATCAAAGACTCAAATTGTAAAAAAAATTCATCGATTGAAATTTAATAAATCGGATAAGATGTATACCCCACATTCGATGATACTGAAGATGATAAGGGTTTAACATGATGGCATTGTGAGTTTTCCCTTATATACTCTGATTGAATTGTATTCCCTTTTATCAGTCGAAGGAAGTACCTCCACATTTTTTATTTTAGAATTGTTGGGAAATATATAATTATTTTTCCTTTAATCTAACCAATTCATTATAAACTATTTGTTCTTTGGGAATTATGTTCTTAACAAGTTTACACATCATATTTTATTCCCCATCAATGATATAAATTAATAACAAGAAATTTGATTATTATATGAATTATAGGATGTAAAATATCATATTAATGTAATTAATCCATTGATTAAATATAAGAAGAGTAGATGGTCCACTAATTGTAGGAGGCCTCTATCACATAAAAGAATAAATCAGAACATGAATGTTATTTGGATTAGGAATGTTGTCTATATGATTAATGTTATTATTCATTTATTTTGTCATTTAATCTAATAATTCTATAAAGTTATATACTCCCACTCTCATTAGTTTAGTCATACCATTAAATAATCCATCTAATTTAAAATAACATTAGTTGTTTCAATTTTCAAACTACTTCATACTATTAACTAAAATAAATGATTATAAATTTCTAGGGGAAAAAACTAAAACAATTAATCAACTAAAAATTAAAATATCATTACATAAGAAATAAAAAATACATGAAACATATATCCTAAATATAGATTCATTAGGATTCAATGTTGTTTATCCATTCTATTTTTCCTATTTGGCCATCTATTCGAACAATTTATTCTTCTTCATCATACTAGTTTATAATGTGTTATTTAATTTACAATGCATATCTCATTGAGTTTAAAAAAGGGTTATGTAATACTTTTTTTTATGAAGAAGGTTAAAATTTTGTTAATGCACATTCTCCCATTTTTTAAATTTTTGTCACTAATTATAAAATATATACAGAAATATCCCCATGTATTTCCAAAACATGTATGTGATTTCGGAAAACAATTCACACTATACATCAATAAATTTTCAAAATATTTTAGAATTCATAAAAATTTCCCTATGGTTCATAATAAAAATATCTAGTCATAATGCGATAAAGTAACTATATATTTATTTTATACACACTACAAAAACCCATGTCTTTAATACTTACTGTTACAATTTTTTTACATAAATATCAAATAAAAATTCAATTATTGAGACTTAATATAACTATCGAATACATGAATGATAATAAATGTAAATATCAAAAAAATATTTTTTTATTTTCTATAATGATCTATTAGAATACAATTGAGATCCTATTACTACACTTGATAACCAAGAGTATTTTCGAATAAAAGGGGTCAGATAGAAAACTATTATAGTAATAAATGTGAAAATAAAGAAAAACATACGAATCAAATGACATAACAAGATGTCATAAAAAATGCTCATGAATAATAACTTAAATTCATGACATAAAAAATTGGGATCATAAGGTTATGTAATAAATTTGATTTTGAAACAATATAACACATGACACATGAATTAGTTAAGGAATACTACCACACAAAATCATATGATTGATTGTGTCCTATAAATGATTAGTTTTACCCCCTAATCCCTTAAATATCATCACAAGAGACAAAAAACAGCCAAATACATTATAATTATATCTATCCTTGCCCATCATAATAGAAACATGCGTATCTGTGTTTTATAATTAAATTTATCAAATGAAAAAACCTAACCAAAGCCGGTAGAAATTAATGGGATACATAATGATTCCTCACATCAATATCAAATGATATTTTATAAAAATTAAAAATATAAGAGGTAATTAAATATGTTTGATATGTAAATATGATTATGTTGCAAAATTATTAAAATAGGGTGTTCATATAAAATAATCATGATAGTGATAGAGAATTTGGAATAGAAAAGAATATTGAAATTGGAGTATTGAAGAATGAACAAATTGATTATGAATAATATAGAAGTTTCATGGAAAAAATTTCATAATAAATAATTGTTTACCATTAATATTCCTTTATTTATTGAAATTATAAATTTGGATTATTAAATTTAATGTTTTCTTTCATAAATTGATTAAAGGATATAAATGCCCCAAATAAGTGGGGTTAATTTTATAAAAGTTGATTCACTATTTGAAAATTAGGTTATATCTATGTACCTATAGCCATGCTTTTCCTAAATAGTTATGATAGTTATTTAAATCTAGGATATAACCACAAATATTATTGAACGATAAACATAGGGGTAGTGTATAACTATGGTTTTAATAATCCATGGTTATATATTGTCTTTATGTTTATGGCCATGGTTCTATAAAAAAGGTTATAACATATATCATTTTCCAGTGTTCATGAAAACCATTTTTATAGGTTTCCTACGTAAGAGTGGTAGTAATTTATGCTGTGGTTATTTGGATGAAAGGAATATTTCAAATTGTTTTATTAATACCATAGTTTTTTAATACATACATTACCAAATATGTATTTCTACACCTTAAATTTAATATAGTGTAGTGGTAACACAATTGGTTTTCTATTGAAGTGGAATGTTGGTTGAATAATTTTTATTCAATTTATTTTACCTCTATTGGAATGATTTATAGAGAAAATATCCATATTGGACAACTAAGAGGGATAATTCCCTGATTGTTAAAAAGAAAGGATTTATGTTCTATTTCCAACATCTAAATAGTTTCTATATCCCATGAGAACCATGGCGATATCATATTTATGTATACACTCCAATATCTTCCATGAACCACTAGAATAGTTTCTATAGATTATATCTCATATTTTGAACCATACAACCATAATTTTGGACTATATGTATAGAAAATATTTCTACTTTATATAGGAAATGGACATATATCAAATAATCTATATCAAATAAATGATAAATAAACATATTTTATATTTATGATAAAAATATGAATAAAAAATAATGATTACTAAAAAATGATTTTTAATATATTTTACAATATATTAAAATCTCCAAACTGAATAAAAAATGAGGGTTAGATATGTCTCTTACATTATGTAACATAATCATTATCCACAATCACTAAATGTATTCTATAATATAATTAATTTTAAAAATTCCCCAAATCATTATCCTGTAAATATATATTTGATTGTATATAAATATATTATTTTCTATTTCAACATTCCGATTAACATGTAATGTTTACTTTAATTTTTATGAAGGAAATAATTGTTTAGTTCCTTTGTTTTATCACTTGAGGATAATTATTGAAGATCATTTAATATGGTTTGAAATCGAAAAGGGTGAAATTAAATTCTATTCATGTAATTACCAAAACAACAAATGGACTAGATAAAAATATTTTTTCAACATATGGAAGATTTAGTTAGTGAAATAATTAACATTATATGGTTTGTTTATTTAGGATGTTTTACCAACCACCACAAAATTTCATCATTTTTATATATTATATAATTGTTAAAAAATTAAAGAATATTGAATAAGTAATATTATATTTTATAACATCATATTTATTCATACTAATTTATTTATCACCTTCTATGAATAAAATAATGACAATTTATGTTATTTGTCCTCTGTAGTGGTGATCCAAGGATTTTGTGAGAAAAGGTTTCATTTATGAAACAATTTCAATGATTGTGGAAGATTTATATTCCAAAATAATAATAAAATATTAATATATTTTGGAATTATATGTTGTTGTTATTATTTTTGTTTCAATATAACTTGTGAGGGTGCAAGATGACTAATAATATTAAAAGAGGTTAGTCTAGAATTTTGCTTAATCCTATGATTTTATTCTGTTAGGATACCCATGAAGGTTTAATGAAATGATCTTGATTAAAACTAGTATTACTAAGAAACTGGGTTTATAATATTAATGTTTATGATGAATATTATTTTGAATCTTCAATTCTTAAATGGTGTGATAATAATTATCGGTGAGAGGTAGTACTTATATTGGGAGGAGGGGTTGAATATTATAATAAATTATTTCTTTTTTGGATATGTAATACCAATATTATTGATAATTATAAATATATATCATATATTATTAATTTTAATTTTAACTAATGGGTTTTTACATTATCAATGAATAAAAAATCCATGTACATATCTTATAATGTTAAATATTGATTTTTTGTATTTCAGCATTCACAGATAATTTCACGTATTTTATAATATTATCAAAAAATACACGCAAAAGATATTTTGATTAGAAGATACCAAATTTAAAATCCATTTTTTGAATATAAATTTTTATTATAAATATATATATTGTATAAGTCATAATTTTTTAAAAGAATTATTTAAATAAGATTTGTTGTGACGATTTAAAAAATACATTCGGTCTGAAAAAATTATCGTACCATTATTATATTTTATTGTGATATTATTATTTCATATTTTAAATGTATATTTTATGTAAATATTATTTTACCCATCCTAAGGTGAGGATTATATTCTAATGGTAATTTTAGTATTAAAAATTGTCATATTACTATTCTAATGGTTAGGAAACTATTCCAAAGATGAAATTACTATTACAACAACAATGTTTGTATTGTTCATGCAGGTTCCATCGAACTTATACATACATAATGATTGATTATTCATTCATTCACTGATATATTCTCCCATTATTATATATATATATATTAATTTTTAAAATTCTTATTCAATTTATATTATTTTATTTATTTTCTACTATGTTATTTTTGAGTGAGATTATTCTGGGGGATCATGTATAAAGAAATATTCACAATATTGTGATCTTATTTTATCTTATTTTATCATTTTAAGAATGAAAATAATAAATTTCTTATTTATTATATAAATTTTATGTTAAAATTTTTAAAATAAAATTATTTGGGTTCTATAATGTTGTCTATCTACCTTATTTAGTTCTGTATTACTATGTATGCTAGTTACATATAATAAGTTTAGAGAATATTATAAAGATTCTAGGTTGTGACAATACTCCATCCGGTTATTCATCCAACGGTTCAAAAAATTCAGAATATGGCAATATTATGTCCCATGTTCCTATATCCAATATAGTTATATTAGTTTTCCTTTTGTAATATATTCCCAATATATTATGATATATCCATATTACTCTTCAGAGTGCTTCTATTATTCCCTGATAATATTTGGTCGACAACCAACACAGAAATCAAACAAAAAATTCAACATCTCTTCTCATTTTATAACAACACATCATAATTATCCTTCAATGCATTATATATACCAATCCTATAATAATGTTGGAGTAAAAATAAAATTCAAATGTTATTTTACCACTCAACTAAAATTAAATTTAACCTCTTTCAATATTCAAATAAAACAAATTCATAATTTACTATTATAGATTTCTAAAAACAAAACATTTTTAATATTGATAAATCATTTGAATTTCATCTATAATCTTTATATATCCTTAATAAATATTGATTCATTTATCATCTGTTTATGAATCATCATAATGATTAGTATTTATAAAAATAAAGGAAACTCTTTCAAATATATTACAATTTTCCCTATTTGGTAATCTTCAAAAGAACTCTTACATCTAATTGAATTATTCCAATGAACTCATGATTGAAGATAAAAGATATACACAGAGATAAAATCATTGAAATCATATTTCTATCTCTGGTTCCTACACATTTATCACATTCATTTCTTTTCATGCATGGAGATTAATATTTTTATGAATTTTAAATACATTATCCAAACACATATGTGATGACCACAATAGTTTTGTGCCTTCAAAAAAACGAAACAAATTATTCTTATTTTTGTAATGATAATTAAAATCCCCCTCAAATATATTACACATTAGTAATCCAAAATAGAACTTTTCATTATAACTTATGGATAATGGAACATAATAAATGGTGAGATTTGGATCTCATTATGGGTAAACATGGGAGATAGGTAAGTATACAATGATCTTGGGTTATGATAAAATGAGAATAATATTTTGAAGTCAGACACCACATTTGTATGATCGTAAACATGAATCCTGGAATCAATTATTTTAATTTCATATTATATTTATAATAATATAATCCATGTCCATGAACCATGATATTATAACCATGGAATAAGACATGGGATTTTTGGCACACACATATGGTTAGAAAATTGTAGTTCAAGGATAACTACCAATACATTCAAAACATGTTAGGCTAGGGATATTCAACTATGTACCTGATAGAGGATTGGAATGAACCATAGATTACCCTCTAGTTGTGGGTTAGTGTTATCCACCAGTGTGTCAATCAATTGTAGGTATTCTATGGACACTTGTGTACCCTTTTGTTGTGGGATTAAGAAGGCAACTCATTAACCCTTTGAGATCATAAATCATTTATTATAACCCAATTAATGGAAATGAGATGTATGTCACACTATTGAAAAAATTAAAGCATATATATGTTTTACATAATAAATTATTTACTTCATTATATTATATCCGATTAAATTAAATGGGTTTCATTCACATTTTATCATTTTAAAACCCATAGAAATGTAATCGGGTTCATAAAAACCATTCCATAAAAAATATAATCAATTGAAATATAGATTAAGGATGTTATAATTTGGTAATAAAAAAATTAAAATATAATAAACATAAAATAATGTTTTCAAATATAAATTTTTTTTAAGGACCAATGTAAATAATTAATTATGAATTATTTCATTTATTTTGAGAAAAAACTTAATTTTGTGCAATTACAAAGAAAAATAATTTCAAAGAGAAGAACCTTGTAATAGTCTAAAGGAAGACTCTAGTCATTATCGAATCTTGAATGCTGTAAAATCCTCTCAGGATGTATATGTTTTAAAACTCATTCCTTCTGAAAATTTTAATTGGAATATTATCAATGTGGCATGATTAGTAAATAATAAAAATTTTGTTAGGAAATTATTTATTATAAATAATAACAAGTTCAACAAATAAATTAAAAATTTTATGTATAATTCTAAAATAATTTTTCAAAATAATTCTTTAAAACATGGAAAAGGAAGATAAATACTCCTCAATGGACACATAAAGATGAATATTAAAAAATTATGATTATATTGTAAACTAAACACTTACCACTTTATAATATGTCAAACCATGTTCCGCATGTATGGAATAACATTATAGGAATATTTAAATACCATAATCATAGTGATAAGACTCTAAAATTAAATTCATGTTCATCATATACACCACAAAAAAAATAAACAGGTACTCTAATGGAATGTGCCCCCAATAAATAAATTTAGGAAAAAAATACCACGCATGAAGACATGAATACAATTGTTCATGTTAAAAACAGAAATATAATAAATATTAACATATTATAAATTGATTCCCTAATGACACATCTCTCATATAAATTAATATTTTATTTTACACCTTATCCCATTTTATTTATATATTAATTTTAAAACAACTATTCAGTGTGATAACAACATCATTTTAAATTCATGTATTAGTTTGGTATTACTAGACATCACACATGTATAATTATCATATAAATTCCATAATTATATTCACGATGAATAGTTATTTTTAATAATTATAGTTATATTTCTAATAATTATAAAAAAAATACAAAAACGAATAACACATTTCATGGTGACAGAATGTCCTAAAATATAATGCACTTTATAGATTATTTATTATGTTATAAATATCATATATGTTCATAATATTAATTATTATGAACATCTAGATGTAATAAAAGTGAAAATGAATCACATCAGAATTTTGAGATCGTATTCTATGTGTTTTCATGAGCAATGATATCATTTTAAAAAATATAGGATGATGATAATATAGGTATAATATTATCATCCATTATGTTCAATAATATAATAAATATAATATATGATCACTAATACCATTAGTACACCCATTAATATATTATATAAATGTTAAATTAGTAATATCTCTATATGGACACGGTAAGTCTTACAAATACATGATTAATACAGTCAGTTATTGTTTGATTGGAAAGAGGGTGTGTAATTTTGTTTCAATAATCATAGTATGATTAAATAATATTTATTACAACTGATTATTTATATTTTATTAAATATGATAGTATATATTGACATAAAGGAGGGTATAAAAAGAAAGTTATGAGATATATTAATTACATCCTCTTCAAAATGTCTCATATAGATTGCCTCAAAATGGATATTGTGTTTCTATTTTGGGAAGTCCAAAACCTATATATGGTGTATATATAAGTTTATAAGAAAACTATTAAATTGTGGTATGAGATATAAGAATAAATTTTAGTTAAATAAGTGATTCGAGAGGTGACCTTTATAATTTAGGGGAGAAAAACATTAAGAATTTCAAAGAATATGAATTTATAATAAATTTATATTCTATTAAAATTCATCCAAATAGATATAGATTCTAATCAAAGAAAATATGGGGTAATGATACTATCAAAAAATATTATTTTGATGTTTTTTAATTTTTTGACTCTATATCATATTGATGAACCATTAATTAATATATTTTAATTTTAATTATTGTTACGTATTTTTCAATATTAAATGGTGGAAATATTTCATTTGTTATGTCAATTAGAACATAAATGATTAATTTATATATATTACTCCATCTAATAATAATTTTTTTTTAAAATATGTTTTCTAAAATAAGAGATAATTTGATATAATATAATTTTGATAAAATATCGTTACTAGAAATTTTGACACAACTAATAATGTTGATTTTATGAAATTTATGAAAATTTGATAACATCAAAAAAATTATTTAATACAAAACTAATATGTCATAATAATACATAAAATTCTTGTAGAACCCTAATTAAGTAAAGTTATATTTATTTTAACAGTTTTAATATCGTTTATTTTATAGTTTCACTAATTGAATAAGTATTACATAATCATTGTGAAAATATTTAAACTAAATATTTATTTATTCTAATTAAAAATAAAATTATATAATTTTAAAAAAATATTCTTATATTTCCTAATAATATTAATGTCATTTTATTTATTAAATAAAAAATCGCATTTAAAATGATACAATTATTAATAACATGAATTTGACATAATTGACTTTTCATTAATAAAATACTATAAAAATCATAATCTAATACTTGTGCCCCATAAGTCATAAATAAATTTATAAAATTAAATTTTTTTATTAGGATAAAAAATTACAATCATATTCATTCCTAACCTACCTTTTTCTATAAGTGTACACATATTAGTTTTTTAAGGCAATGTATGTGTCATTTTGTGATTTTATATGACATTAAAATATACTAGTCATTTTTATATAAAACAATCCATTAAACAAATATATTTATATTTATATGTATTAATTGTAGAATTTGATTCCTCAAATATTATTTGGTAATGTTTTAGGTTCAATTTATAATAATTATCAATTTTTCACAAACATTTATCGTTCTAACCTTTGTTGTGGGATGAAAATTTACCAAGGATACTATTAATATTAGAAAATAACTATTGGTTTAATATTTTTTAGATTTTGAATTTATTATTCCATGTACAGAAACCATTATCATAAATTATAACACATAATATTTAGGATTTTTTTGAAAATAGAAAATTATTAAAAATAGTTTTTTTAAAACAATTACCATATTGAAACATATAATGTTTTTATAATAATATGTAATATAAATTCATTTTTTAAAAAAAAATTATTATATTATTTTAAAAAAATAACTAATTAGACTTTAAAATATTTAAAAATAATAATTCGACTCTTAAATTACTATAAAGGAAAATTCAGTTTAAAAATTTAGTATTTTTAATTTTATTTGAATGATAACTGTTTTCAGAAAATTTTAATTATAATATTTTAAATAATTTTTCTATAATATATTAAAAAATAAAATTTGTTTTTTTAATTATTTTATATAACATTTTGAAATTAATATTCACAAAAAAATAGTAAATAGAATTTATTATGAATACAAAATTTTTATGAATAATGTCACTTTATAGTTAATTGTGTGACAAATTTTTATAACCAAAAACTAATAAATCCCAGATGAGTTGAACCTTTATATTCATTTAATAATTTAGTAAGTAAAATTTATTCCATAAAATTTAATGGCTGGGTTATAATAGATATATAATATTTTAAAAATAATTCACGGTTCCCCTAAACATTCGATTGTATGCACTAAAATCTATCGGAGTAATAAAATTAAAAAAATCCATTTCCTAAAAATATATTAGTGATAAATTTTATCCCATTTCAATATAATTTAACACTATAAATTAATCTCGTACACTTATTTTGACATTTCATAATGTATTCATATAATGTCACATCAAAAAAATGAACAATAAAATATCCCTAAAAAAGGAAATTTGGAATCATAAAGTCTACCTAAGAGAAATATATAACATGGTTTCCTCCTTAGAAATACATAAATATATGAATTTGGAATGGAAATGTAATCTATAATATTAATAAATATTGACTAAAGCATGGTCAAGATAAAGGTAGTGTCCATAAAACCCTAGACCTAATAGGTCCAAAATGTTCTATGATTTCAACAAAAATGATGATAAACGAATTACACATTCTCCAAATAATTTTAGAATATATACTTATATGATTTATATTCATAGATAAAACATCAATCATTGATTATTCCTTGAGAAATTTTTAATTTCACATGAAATTAATATGAAATTGTACATTTTAGAAGAACTAGTGGGTCATGTAATTCACAATGGGATGAAAATTCATTCCTTATGTCTATAGAAGTCATCATATAAAACTGGTTATCATAAGTTAACTAATATGCACAAATAATTATATAATAAGAAAATATTATTCTATAAATCGTAAAAAATGTTCAATATTATTATTTTCATAAATTCATATTCTTTTAACCCATTCCACATTTAAAAATTCAAAAAAAAGGTTACATGATTTCTCAAAATAAAAATATCATTAATCCCCCAATTATCATAAATTATATATTCCATTCCACATACAAAACTTGTGAATACCGTCGTAATATATTATATTAAAACATTTCAATAACTATAATTACTATAATCACATATTAAATAAAAATATTATTCATCAATAAATATAAAATATTTTTTTATTATTCAAAAATTATTTAAATTGAAGCTTGCGTTCATCCTTATACTGGTAGAGTATGTGATTTCATTATTCCTAAACCCAATAAGATAATTACATGAAATTTCACAAATGGATGAAAAATATGATTTTTATAGTGCTGATTGATATAAAATAAAAGATTATATTACCATATAGGGAGAGGTTGATAAGTGTACCAAAATTATCAGTGTTCAATTCATCGATTTTGAAGTCACAAGCCTTCATATTTTCTAGTTTCCTTGTATTTTTTTATTTTATCACCCACATTAGTCCTTATTTTGGAAAAATGTTATCATAATTCACAAAATACTTTAAATAGAAATAGTAATGTCTTGTATTTGTATTTTGTATATATATATCCTTAGTCACATCATTAGATATCATCTTTCCCTTACACTAGTACTCAGATACTCAACCAACTTTCATTACACAATTGTAAAAAACTATTATACCTTTTATTAAATCACCTGACTATGTCTTAACACATTTATAACAAAAAGATACATGAATTATAATTAAACTAGTTAAATTTTCATGAGACAATAACATTTATTTCCTATCAACACTATACAAGTTGTATGAATATCCAATTTCGTCTTCTATATTCAGTTCACATTGAAAGGATTCTTCATATCATGTAATGTCTCTTTATTATTAGGCCATTTGAATACAATTTTCAGGAGACCATTTAATTACTCAATTTACCTTTTATGTTTGATTATTAATACAGAATCATACCTTGAATGTCTTTTAAAATTAGAATCATAGGAGCTAATTTATTCACAATTGTTTTTCATAAACTGAATGATGTCCATATCAATATTTATTCACATAATATAATTTATGTTCATAATAGAAAACATATCCGTTAAGAAACATCTCATTCATTAGATGATATTTAATATACCAACCTAACATTAATAAAAAATGTTTAACATTGATCTGATTCCCATTCCAAAAAATGCACAACAAAAATGAGTTCTTTGTTATCTATACAATGATGAACATAAAATATCATTTACCTCGTAATTTTCAATTACATAATAACCAGTGGATCATTTAACTTTTTATTGAACATTGTAATTTCCAAACTATAAACTAAATAGAATGTTGTATCCTCTTATTCACAATTGGATGTTTATCATAATTTATAGTCTAAAAATGTTGTTTGAGAAAATGATCATGATTTTTTGTACCATCAATAATATAAATTGGTTTCTTAGGAGGATAATTATTTCATTTTGCATTAAAATAGAAATAAAAACATCTCATTTGAGTTCTATCAAACTACAAAACTGAAAAACACTTTGTGAGAAACAATTATTATTATGGGGAACCACATATTCAAGATAAAGAACACATATGTTGTGTAAATCATACACTATAATTTAAATTGACAACACCATAGGTTTAACCTACCTCACTCATAATCATCTTCTATCTAAATAAACCAAAATGGATTAAAAAAGATTGTGAATATAGAAATCATATCTATTGACAGTGTTGAACCAATTATGCACCAATGACCACTATCTTTAACCAGTTTATGATCGTGTCTAGCTCAAAATAGTGTTTTTAGTTTTTCTACCACTATATACATCAATCAAAAATTTAGATCAACTTTTAGTTTCATGAATTTGATATAATATCATGGTACCCACTCCCTTAATCATTTACCAAAATTTCATGATAATTTCATATACCAGGACTCTTTCATAGACTTGTCATTAGATATATCTATTGACATATCCTTATAAATTTTCTTATAGATCTCAATAGAGTATTGTCATCCTACATTACATATATTCAATAATAATTTCCACTAATACAATCTATAATGTCCAAATAATCTCACACATAGGTATTATATCCATTTATATGACAATTCATCAAAATACACAAACAAAAACTTGAGTACCATAATATTTTTGTCTGTTTGAAACCATGGGAAAAATTCTTCTAATCTGGTGAAGTATAATCAAAGAACTCCTTTAATGATCTTCCAATTTATTAATACAACATAAAATTGTTCTTTATGACCTGGTTAAAGCATAAAGAAAAATATGGATATAATATACTTAGTAAGGTTAATCATGGATGAAAAATTATCATAAAATGATCATAAGGGATAGAGAATAATGAAATAAATTTTAAAACAATACAAATCTTATCTAGCACAATAATCTTGAATCACTTAATTATATATAATTAGTTCATAAGACATGAATCTTATTATAATCAAAGAACTTTGGCGATGAGAGTATAAAAAAGGAATTAGAAATTGACTTTCTGACATACATACAACCATTGAACATATTTTTTCATGGATACATACCAAGACATTAAAACATTTAATCCATTGGATTAACCCAAGTATATTATTTAGTATTCGTATGAACATCTATGTAACCTCTCATTAAAAGAACGGGTTGGCCACATGTGAACCCTTTTATAACAGTCTTGCGCTAACCAACCATGTAACATTTTATTGTGGTCTTGGGCTAACCACCTGTGAACTAGTTGATCTCACTGAACATTTATTGTCTCCCAATGCATTATAATGATATATAGGTAGCCAAATTCAGAAATTTTTATAATAAATATGTATTTATAAATAAAATAATTCATTTATTATATTAATACCCATATAAATAAATGGGTTACAAAAAAATTTCATTATTTAATGACCCATAGAAAGGTAACATGACTCTTAAAAATCATGAAATAAAATACATAAAACATATTGATAATGAATATGTATTTAATAATAAATTATATGACTAGTTAAACATAAACAAAAACAAATAATTTTTCTTTATACAAAAAATTATTTTTAAATATCACATGTATTAATTAGTTAGGAAAATATCTTCATTAGTTTGAAAGAAATTTCTTTAAAGGTCGCAAAATTAAAAAACTGTAAATTTTATTTGGTTAGAAAATTGTATTATTATACAGTAATATTAAATTTATTATGGATTCATTAAATAAGTGAAATATAATAACATTCTCTATATGTAAAAAAATTCCTTCTTCATTTTGTATTTGGAAAAGTAAAAAAGATACATATTTATAAAATTGCAATAAATATTATTTTAAAAAAAAATTCAAAGTGAAACAAAAATTAATGTCAATTTTTTATAAGAATATTAATAACCAATTTGAAAACATTTTAAAACACATATATATTGAAGAGAAGAACTAATAAATGGATATATAGAGAAAAACAATCCTTAATAATGATGATATTGTGAAACAATCCCACACCGCATTATAATCAATAAAATCATATGAAATGTGAAATAATGAGTATCACATGTGTATTTAAAGAACATAATCATCAGTATAATACTCATAATATACGTTCATTATAGTATATACATTAAAAAAATAAACAAGTAGTGTATAAGGCATGTGGGACACCAAAATTAATGTGTGAAAATAATCCCATACCTCGACTCTTGAATTTAAATACTATAATTCAAAAATATTGTATAATAAATATAATTTTTTTATAAAATTCTTCTATAAAAATATATATATCATATAATTTACTAATATTTTATTACAACATGTCACTATGTTTTAGAATTTCAAATTAAAATAACAATTCCATGTGATAACCACATCATTTTCCACGTAAATTTTGGTTTGGTAATCCTGATCCGTAAAATTTTTTCACGATCCAAAAATTCGTAAAATTATAATAATGGGTTAAAAATAATAAATATTTGTTAAATAACTATTAATTATCAATCATAACAACTCTAGACATAATAACGAAGACATTGTTCATGGAGATCTTAAGTCCTGGTTACGCATGAAAATATTTTCAATTCTTCCTATATTGGTATGAATAAGTTTTCAACAATAATAAGACATTAATAATTACAATTATTTAATATTTTTAAAATATATGAATAAGTAAAGTCTTTATGACCATACATGTGAAATAAAAATGGAAAAAAATCACAACAAATTGTGATGATCGTAGTCCATATGTATCCACAAGAAGAATTATCGTTTCTCAACATATTAAATGATGATATAGAATATGTAATACTATAATTAATGAGGTAAAATTATATTAAAAATATAATATATAATCATTAATACCATAATAATATTCTTTCTTATAATATGCTGAAGGAATATAAATTGTATCACTATGTGGAGATGGTAAGTTGTATATAACCAAGAGTGATAAGTTCACTTCTTGTTGGATGTGAAAGTGGTTTTGTAATGTTATTTTTATAATGATAGTATTATTTTGGAATATTTATGTTAATATAGTTATTGTTTTATTAAAAAAAATTATATATTTAGAGGATGTATGTATGAAAATAAAAAGAATTTGGCTGGTTAGAGTGATTATGTATTCTTTGAAATGTCTCTTTTGGATCACCTCTAAATGGTTATAGGGAAAGTGTTCTGAAGGGACTAGAACATATAGATGTTTTATATAAAATATTAGAGGAAAACATATTTTATAATAGTCAAATTATATGGTTTATGGTGATGTAAATATGTCAGTGAGGAATTTTCATTTTATATTTTACAAGGGGAAAACTTTTACAATTTATTGATTGATTAAATTACTATAATTTAACAATATATCCATGTACCACCTAATGAATATGGATTCTATTATAAAATAATTTAATGTTTTATTATAATAATACAATAAATATTGAACATTTTTAGTATTATTTTAAACATTATCATATTGATTAACCATTAGTTATTCAGTTATGAATATTAACTGCGGATACATATTTCTCAACGTTAAAATATGATAATTTTTACTTATAAAATATCAATTGGATTTTAAATAGAAAATAAATCACACTTTCAATCATATCATAGTTTTTTTTTATTTTTGTACCGTGTATTTTTTATTTAAAAACAAAATAAAAATTGATATTTTGATAAAATATAATTATTATCAATTATGAAAATTCACACTATATTTTTCCTGATGAAAAAAGGAAAACAAGATAATATCTGACAAGATAATTTAAAACTTCAATAACATGTCATAATCATCTATGGATTTCATGGATAACCTTATTTTATTCAAATTACTCTAAATTTATATTTTTAACATCATTTTGTGATTGTTTCATTAAATCATTAATTATTGCAACATTTTTCCTCACATTTATAAGATACATATTTCATTAATAAAATTATAATAAAATAAAATAATTTTTTAAAATCTATTATATATATAATTAATTTTTATTATTGAATATAAATTTGGGTTAAAATATGATTAAAAATGGTATAATAACTAATAACCCAAATGTTACATCATTGACAATATATTATATGAAATATTATAAACATCATAATATCATCAACATAGACATAAAAGTCATACAAAAATTTATACCAAGGAAACAAGTTTTCTATGTTATAAATGAAATCTTATATTCATTCATAAACTACATTTCTACCATGTGGACACCTAAGATAATTTAATGAAAAATATAGTGACATATTTTATATTTCATTTATTTAAATAACATATCAATCATTTTCATGGAAAGTGTTTATAAAATATATAAATTTAAATCATAATGAATTAATGGTTTCTTAAAGACTTTGAATAAATTTTTTGAAAGTGTTAGGGTCATTTTATTGTCATTATATTATTTTTTTCACCTAAATTACACAATTTACCCTTTATCAAGTTATGAAAAATTACCAAGGATATATTTCATAATGACCAGAAATAAAAGAGAAATATTTACTAAATTTTGAACTTATGAAGCCAAATATGGATTATGATTGATAAATTTAAAACACAAATTTTTTATAATTTATTTTAAAATAAAACATGAAAACACCAAGAAAAATATTTTTTTTAATATCATATTTTAATTATATAACGAATTTTTTAAAAATCATGTACAAAAACCATTAAAAAACAAAACATGATTATATTAAATAATATTTATGTAATTAAATTTCAAAACTAATCCAAAAAATTATTTAAACATTTAAAATACCTTATTTGAAATTATATTTTAAAAAAATTAGTATTTTCCTTATTATTGAAAAAATAAACATCTTTTTAATATTTCTTTAAAAAATTAGATAACTATTTATTTAGAAAATAAAAATTGAATTTTTTTTATTAAATATTGTTTATATAACTTCTATACATTGATATTTACTCAAAAAAGTACAATGAACTAAATTTTGAAGAAAATACATTTTTGAAGAAAAATGTGATTTTACAAAAAAAGTTGTGACCATTTTTTCGAAACACCTAACAATACATTCATATTGAGACGAAACATTATATTAATTTCATAAATTTTTATTAATATTTATCCCCACCAATTTTATGGCTTGGTTGAAATAGAAATATAATATTTTAATAATAAATATTTTTACAAATTTTACGGTGTTACAACATGTATCCAGGTCAAAAATCAACATATCGTTATATGATGATCTCAGGATTTATTTTGGATCTCTACATTTGGATTCATGTATCAATAAGAATCACAAAAGTTCAATCAATGATCATTAAAATAATCCAAATGTTATTATTTTTGGATGATAACACAAATCCACCTCGGTTAATTGTAGACACCATGAAATGTGTTCAATGAAATTTTCTTAAAAATTTCCTTAAACCGGGATCAAGAAGTTTTTGGTGTGACTCTTTATTTTTCATGGGGGTTAGTGACGGAAGCGAAGGCACCGACCCTATGGTTGGGACCGCAACGCGACACTGATCCTAGTTAGGGGTGTGGGGGCTCATCCCACGCGGTATAAAGCCATGAATTTGGATAAGTCTATAAAGTGGAACCCATGATACCTACGTAAAAACACCTACATTCTAGAATGATAGAGATGAATGATGCAATTTTTCTGGAGAAGTCCTCAACCTTTCTCCCCATTCTAGTCTATACAACATGGGCGCACAAGGTACATGCGTGCCATAATTCTGGCACTAAAGCCACTATCATACCCAATATCCTTTTGCGCAGGGTTCTATTTTTACCTATGAATACACCCATGGGGCCTTCAATTGTATGAACTAATTTTCCTAAAGCATAATTTCTTATTTGGTCCCACTAATTCTTCGGCCAAGTCTTCTAAAATATTCAAGGTAGTTCTGTAACACCTAGAGAAGAATAATGGAAGGAGGATCGTAGGATGTGAGTTCCTTTAAAGTTTGAAATTCATAACACTTGCGCGCCAAATTCCCCCAACCTACCTTAATCATAGACACTTATGTGCCATATATTAATGTCAAATGGACTTGAGAGACCCAAATATAGGAATTATGAATAATACTCATGAAGGATTGATCCCAATCTCACCCTTGTGTTAACATCAAGGTTGTTCTTCACATAAGTGAACATCAGGTCACCCATGCCTATTTGTGTGCCCATACGTGCATGAAAGATACTCACATGGGTTCCCTTCCTTGATTGACATAATCCATTCAGCCTACAATCCATATTACCTTCTTCAATGTTATCATTGAAATGATACTTTTTCATTAGTATTTTTTCTAAGAGGGATTATGTTGGATCGTATACAGAAACGACATAACATATCAATCATTTCGGATAGACACATCAATGTGTCTTTTATTTGGGATTATATATCTGTATTCATATGATTACCACATTTATTCCACAATGGGATATAGTTCATGGAGTCTATGTGGATTTGTATATCCACAACCACATGGGCCTCTCCAAAGAACATTGTTTGAATGTTACTAGTTTGGAGAATTAGGTTTGGGGTTCTGTCCTCTTCTTTTTATCTCCATATCCCGAAACCAAGGGGCTCTAGTAGGGATGGAGTCATTCCGACTATATTTTCCATTCAACAAAATGATAATTCTATCTCCTCTATTGATATCTACTAGGGAATCCATCATGGTGTATTCCCCTATCCATTTAAATATGAAGTTGTAGTAATACTTCTCTATACTTCCTTCATCTTCACTTTTTCTATACATTGGACCCTTATATAATGTAAATAGAATAGAGGGAAAGAATTTCTCCTCACCATCTTCCCTGGTTGCCTCAGGATCATCCAACCTCAACGTCGTAGGCCAGTCCTCTTCCACCATCGGAGGAGGAAAATTCTAGGTTCATTTTCTGATTCTTTCAGGTCCTCTTCATTCTCACATCGAACATGAATCAAGTGGGATTCAATAATTGTAATAATCACAACATCTGCAGAATTATTCATATGGATGAAATACTATAAATCTTATTCCCACCCTAATTTAGATATGTGGGAATCATTATAAAGGCTCAACCTCATTAGATATTCTCTTCTTAAATCCCGCCTCAATTCCCTTAATATGGGGATCTTCCATAGGTGTAATCCCTGAATTGAGCCTCCCGAAACTCTTGAAATATGATAACACTAATTCACACCATAATCAGGTCACATAGGAAGCCTTCCAAAGGAAATGTCTCCTTTTTAATTCAACCACAATTGGGCATCCTCCATAGCAGTAACCCTCAAATTAAACATACATATCTCCAATGAATCCTTTTTAAGAACTACACCAAAAACACTTTTCTCTCAAAGGACTGTACACTACTATGAGATGCATTGAACTATATGGCTTTGATACCCATCCAAATGGGATACATAGGATGCCTCTCTAAGGTTCAAACCCAATAGTTTTAGTCAACGTTGTCCTTATTATTCAATATTCCCTAACATGGTCTAATATTAATTTGAATCCAGTAATGTTTTCTTGTTAATTGGGCTACATAATCATATGTCCCAAATCCAACATTGACTAAGCTCTTTTCGCTTATATGTCCTTACCACATGATATAAAATTGTATGTCTACTTCATCATGACATGACATTAAAAGGTATGATGTTCCACATTTATCATCACAAAAATTTGAGGGTTCTAAATCCTATAACAAGGATACATCGATAGCCCATTTATGGTATAATCCAATCATCAAAACAAAACTTCATCACCGTGGACAACAATAAATTCCATAGTTACCCACTCAGTGCCTTAAAAACTAGTATCATCATAATTATGGTTAATATAAGATCTAAATAGTATATTATAGGACACCACTGTTAGAGAACCTCGAATATATATTGATGACACCACTAATGAAGAATATTAAATACATACAAATGATTCTAAATTCCACACATTTTTATAATTTATTTAAAATTACAAAGTATAAAATATTATACGCGGGAAATTAATAATGATTCATGAAAATATATCAAATATATAAGAGAGACCCAGAGTAGAAAATAATTCCCCCCCAAAAGGGTGTGATGAATCTGACCTCCCATCATCTAGAGCAATGCATGTTCTTAATTATCATAAGTTCAAACCCAATGAATGATTAACTTTGGAATGCATCTCATGATGGGATAATTATCTATTTGATGTTTCTAGTTCCATAAATAAATCAAAAAGAGACCACATGGAAGGAGTTATTCCTAATTATAACACATGTTCCAATGAACTACGAAACAATAATAGTGAACTCGAAATGAATCTTTAACCATGTTAATAGTGTTCCCCAATTTCCATGGCCCTTTCAATATATAATGGAAGGTCATACAATGGAATCAATCACACATGTATCCATATAAAAAAATAATTTTCATTAATAGAGTTTATTATTTGTTTCTAATTTTCATAGAACATCCTTTAAACCAAATGGATTCCTTCAAGTTTGCACCCATGAATGAACCGACCACTACCTAAGATGGATCATAAACTACTTGAATGATTTCATAAAAAACTCAGCATCCTAAATAATGGGTCTCCAATGTACTAGTAATGGATTATTTTCAACATGGTGTTATCTTAAACTTGGAAGATACGTAATTGGCTCTCCAGGTTAATAACAAATCTTGATCGTCTGGTCAGCAACGTCTGGTGGTCAAGAAGCGGGCGGTAACAACTACCATCTTCATCCCATCCCTAATTCTTGGCATAAGATTATATTCATGATTTATGCCTCAACATATGGAAATCACTTAGTCATTTTAAAATGAAATTATTACCATATCATCAATATAAAATATATTATAAGATAAAAAATGGTTGAAAACCCATGTCAACATTGAATCTCTCTCAGTTTCATGAAATCCAATTGTTGAAATGAATCATAGAACACCTCAGCGTGCATACCTTAATGAACAAAAGAGGATATGTTAGTTAATTTATGATACCCTATCTAGGGTTTGTATCAGAGGATGGGTTCACATGGAGAATTTCTTTTCAATACGCTCCAAAATCAGCAAAGAATGCCAAAAGTTGTCTCATGAAATGATATTTCCCACGGATTGAAAAAATAACCATATTTTGTGTTTAATAATGTATACTCTAAAGAAAATGTCGAAAATAACTCTCAAAAGTTTCAGTACAAACAAACGAAATCCCTTGAGATACTTTTGAATCATGAATCTATGAATATTAATCATACATCCCGCTTAGAGAATGTCAACCATCATATGGAACAAATTTCTAAAATAACACAATGGTATTCCGAAACAGGGAATTTGAGTGGCTTTCATATAATGCACCCAACTAATTTCTGGACCAAAATTTGTTATATCAGAAGAGCAGCTATGCAAATCTCAACTATATCAGTTCAAGATCAAACCCACCCTGTTGGACTTGGGTTGTTCAAAAAAATATTATTCAATAATCAAATTTTCACATATCAATGAAGAATAATAGGAATAGACCCACCTTGCAGGGATGGAGGATTTCTGACATCAACAATCCCCTCCTAAACGAATGTTAGTTTTCTCCGAATTAGGGTAGAATACACAATGTCAATTCCTAACATAACTATCCAAGGAATCTTGTTGGGTTACTTTCTGTCACTCAGTTCCAGGGAATTATGAATATAGTAAATAAAAGTAACATGGAAGATACAGAAAGAAGTAATCTTACAAATATAATGATAGAATTACATAAAGCGTGATGTGTTAGTGAATGTCATTATTACCATTGTAGTAGATACTCTATAGAATGAGTTTAGTATTGGGGAGTCAGAAGATGATGTTCTTATCCATAAAACGATACTCATTGAAGCAAATGAAAAAGGTCCGCATACTTGAAATTAGATGCTAAACCAAAATTTGGGTATTATGCTATGTTATTTACTAGCACCCCTTCAAAAGTAATTTAATAAGTGGAAAGGTAAAAGTTATATCACCTCTTTCTTTTCCATTGGAGAAGATAAAACTTCTTCTCTTGAAGAAATATTTTCCGAGTATGAAGAAGAGATTATGTAGTTGAAAAGACTCAATATAGAGATACATTGAAGTATTATTTCTTCTAGACAGATTCCCTCAATAAATCATTATCTTTCACATCCCGTCGGAACTCCTCATCAATGAGGGTTTGTTGCAACTACAGTTTCAGAAATTAAATTCCCTATATTGGGATAATATCTAGGGAAGGATCAAACACAAAATTATATGTTTTTTCCAATGGGTTATCATTGTAAAATACTAGAAACACTACCACCAGTGGTTTGTCGGTCATTTCACCATTTAATGATCTACTTATTATACATGTATAGGCCCAAACTCTTATAGATATTCCCCAAAATCATATGAATAAAATTCAGGCATTAAAATCATTATTGGAAGCTATGGAAGAACAACGTGCACTAGTACAACCAAATATGAATGATTAAAATGATTAGGACCTGATCTCTCTCCCACAAAACGTTTGGAATACAACATTCCCATTATTTATCAATTTAGGAATCTGGGGAACCATATAACACATTTTGTTTCTCATTGTGATCCCATGATGGGAACCCCTCAAAAACAAGATGAAATAAATATAAAATGTGTTATGAAATCATTAGAGGGACTAGATTTTGCCTGGTATACATATTTGATGTCTCAACCAATTATTACATTGGATTACCTCCATCAAAATTCACTTCTTTACTTAAGATCAACAGTGTCGAAGATGATATTTTTACCATAAACATTGAAAACAAATATAAAATGATTGTGTTTCAGATTTCATTTATGGATGGAAAGGATTAAAATATTGCTTAAATATAGAATTCCCTTAGGAATAATTGTTTCCAATTTATGTGGAAAATATATGTAATGAGTTATGAAAACCACTAATCAATTTTAATTATAAAGGATGGTTTTGAGACCTTGCATCAATTTCCAAAAATGTGGAGGATTCCACTATAGAAACTAAAGATAAATCTTGTGTAATTCCATCAGCTATAGGATGGAGAATAGAGAAATCATAGGCTGCTGTAGTCACACTCAAACAATCAAATTTACCTTATTCCACTTCATAATCATAATCACACTAAAGGGAACCACATCCCAAGCGACAACAGAAATGACCACATCCCAATGATTATCCAAATGATCAAAGGAGGGGATAGTTTGAGGATATAGAGAACAAAATTTGTTGTTTCTATAATGAACTTGTTCTCATTCACTTCCTTTCATATTTGGATAAATATTTGGTCCAGTTATCAAGTCTCAATAAGTCAAACAATGAAGGAGATTATGATCTTCATAATTATTGTCCCTTTCTCCAGATTTTAGCGCATCCCATTCAAGAGTTTATAGGATTCAAATTCCTCATGTATTAAATGGTAGACTCTAGACATGTGAAACTAAAATGTGTATCATCCTACATATTATGTGTTACTGATACTGATCGAGAGAATGAAATAGAGCATAATTAAGTCAAAATCAATAAATGGGAATAAATATGATGATTAGATGATCATGAATAATATAAATAAAACTAATTACATTCTAGGAACACAGTTTGAACAAGAAATTATGCCATTTTTTCCTTCCCCCAAATATAAAGAACCTTAATTAAAAGACCAGTCCACCAAACGTCAATCTTCAAATAAGAGATGTGATCAGAAGGAAAAAAAGAGCAATCAAGAGAATATGAGCTCTTGTTATGGCCAAATTTGTCCTTGAAGTGGGCATATTTTATGCTAGTGGTTTCAAAATAATGGGTACTACCCTACCAAGTGGCACAACTAGAACCGACATGTCATGAAGAATCATCGTCAGATGAATAATTTATCTTCAGTTCTGTCAACATTATCCATATAAAAAATTCCAATGGAAATAAAGATTCGGATTATGATGATCTTCAATTCCCTATACCTACCCGGGAGACTATGAGAAGAATCAATGGTTGATTATATTGGGGAATTCATGGTTATTCTAGAAACAAATATTTTAAATATACCCCTTCTCGAACCATATATTCATGGTAAACTCATGGAATGTCCCTTCAGCGGGCTCAACAAGAACTAAGAACCTCTCTCGCACATGACTGGATTGGTCCTGGCATGATTATTTTTGGAGGACTGATTAGAGGTTACAGAATCATTCTCTCAGAAAAAAATATACATATAAGGTCTAATATTCAAAAAATAGAAATATTTCCTGCTTCACCTGCAATATAATAAATATCCACATCAAGAGCATTAGCTTCCAAGACACCTACAAAATAGTATCTCCATGCTTAGAAACACAAATCATTGGACCATAAGTATGATGTTATGAAATATCTAGAACATGTACTAGCCATGTTTTCTATCTTGGATGCCTTGAATCTGTAAAAATATTTTCAAGAAGCACTTGTTGAGTTATAGTCAAGTATTTAAGAGTTCAAAATCGAGTTTGTTGTTGTTGGTGTTTTCTGTATCTAAAATGATCCCACTGAAAGCCATGCATTTATATATATTATGGATGAAGATGAAGATGATTATATACATGTAGAAACCATGACCTGGTATTTATCTAATAGGGTAAATTATATATATATATATATCCAACAATCCCTCATTGAAAAATGATCAAAATTCGACCCCATTCCCATTTTTACACTTCATTGATTATGACTTATTGAATCTGACTTGTCTCCGTCCACACTAATGTTTCTAGGTTATAAAAATAATGTGAAAATCCTCTAGGAGAGATTACACCCAGAACACAGTTTGGAGATCTTAGGTCTAATTCATAATTTATCGTTTTCCATCATGACACTAACTTTCACATTCTACTTGGATTCCATTGTCTATATCAACATATGAACATTCCTTCATCATATCAGAAATTTCTCAAGTACTTTTTCAATGGTCAAACTAGGATATTTTATGATGATAATGTTCTATTCAAAATGAGTGAATATCATTACGTTGAAGAATAATTAATTCACACAAAAGTGAAGAGGTCCATTATAATCGATAGAACATGAATCAAGGCTCAAAATGTCCAGGATAAGATCCCAGCTAACCAATTCAAAAATTAATGTATACATTATGTGTTTCATCAAGTGTTTTCTATAATATCAATTACAATGATCGAGCTTAAAAACATGGGACAAATTGTTGATTCCACAATAAGTGGTGAAATCTTAAATGGTTATTTCTTAATTTCATCAAGTGAACATCTACAAATATCGGATTCATCAATCAGGATATAAGAAGTTTTCATAGTACTAGAAGAAGACAAGTATGTTTTTTCCAACCTATCATCTCCACATCAATACTCAATAAAAACCATTCATCATCATTAGGGTCACAAATGGTCGCCTCTTCATAAGGATGTTCAAATAATGACTCCTCCCCATACTTTGAAAGGTTTTATTCATCCCATACTATGCCAGTAGAAAAAGAATAAGTGACTTATATGGAAGAAGAAGAAGAATATATCAGGGATGATCCTCCATCATTTGAGGAAGGTATATCTACTATAGTGGATAAGGTCAGTGAATTAAATCTTGGTTGAGAAAAAGATCCACTCCCCACTATAATTAGTGAAACCAAGAATTATGAATAACAATAAATGTATACTTCATTTATAAAGAATCATCGAGATATTTCTTTGAACTATAAAAAATGATAGTCTTTAATCCCAATGTAGCTACTCATTACTTAGGTTTTTCTGAAGAGCAACAAGGATTCAAGCAGGAATCAACAAGAAGACTAACAACTCATGCCACTAAAATTGATGTTGAAGTCGATAAGCTTATCAAGGATAAATTTTTTAGGGAGGATCAACATCACAAATGGATAGAAAACATTGTATCAGTGAAAATAAAAAATGGTATAATCAATGTTTTCATTGATTTTAGAGATCTTAACAATAATTTCCCCAAAGTTGACTTTCCAGTTCCTATCACATCACATTTAATCGATGCAACATATACCTATGAAGACATTTCCATCATGGATGGCTACTCTGTGTACAATCACATCTGAATGGTCCCAGAGGATGAGGAATCTACAACATTTTGATCCCCTAAAGGTGTGGTTTTCTATTGAGAAATTTCTTTTGGCTTAAATAATTCGTGTTCAATTTATCAATGTTATGTGAACCATATCATCAATAACATCCAAGGAAATGTGCTTGAATGTTATGTGGATGGTCTGGTTGTTAAATCTAGACATATATTTGATCGCTAGAGTGATTTGGAGAACATATTAAGTAAAATTTTTCATCAATCCTAATTATGGAATCCCTTGAAATGTGATTTTGGGGTAACCATGGGAAAATTACTTTTCTTCATTGTACACCATCAAGGCATCGATGTTTATCCTTAGAATACAAAATAAATCATTTACATGTAACATCATCGAAATTGGAATTTATTAAGAATACTTTAATGACACGTGACCTATATTTGGAACATTGTCAACAATTAAACAGGCATGTTTTTACCCATCATTATATTAATGAAGAAGGGAGTCACCTATCAATAGACTGAAGACTGCCAATAGGTATTTGATACCATCAAGAAATATATATTGGGCCCACCATTATTAATGCCACATGTGGAAGTAAATACACTAATTCTCAATGTGATTGATTTAGAGAGATCACTGGTTTCTTTCCATTCCCAATAAAATGTTGCTTGGAATGAAAATAGTCTTTACTCTCATAGTCAAAAATTGCTAGACGCAGAGACTCAATTTTCAAATATTGAGAATTTCATTTCGGCATTAAAATTTTCTATATAGAATTTGAGGAACTACCTGACACATCATGAGGTCCAATTGGTATCTCACAATAACCCACTCTAATTTATCATCAGTCTTCATATGCTTATAGGGTGTTCGACACAGTGGTATGTTATTTTCCAACATTTGGATATCAAATATGTGCCTCATAAGGAAATAAAAGTCCATGCATTGTTAGATTTACTTGTTGAAAACCCATCTTCTGGAGTTACATCATCAAATACTAAACTTCATAGTGAAGAGGTCTTCTCTCTTCATGATAATCTCCAAACATGGGAAAAGTACATTGATGGTGATTCTAGAAGTCCAATGAGGAAAAGAATGTAAAACCCTAAACACAAAAATGTTGGTTTAGGAATTGTACTTATCTCCCAGGAAAATAAATTGTTTCAATATTTCCTTCATTTATTATATGGTCTTACAACTAATGAGGCATAATGTCAATATGTCATTGCTGGCCTGAAATTTCCACTCTAGGTAAAATTGAACCACATGAACTAGAAATGTGAATAAGTGATAGTAATCAAATAAATGATTTGGGATTACACTATAAAAAAAGAGGAGTTAATCCATTTGTATGATTATTTCATAGGATTATGTTCTGAATCTCTATTAGATTCAAAATTGTCTTATATCCCGCGATAACAAAATGTTCTTGATGATCCACTAGCTAATGCAGGTACAACCCTGGATGATTCAAATCGGGATGAAAACCTGCATTATTTCCCAATTTCATGTGGCATCACCTTTCATAAACTCCGTAATGGAGGAAATTGATGAAATTAGTCTAATTTAGGAGTTTTACGTTCATAACACGTTTTGGGTTCCACTCATCAGGGAATACATTCAAAATGGAGTACTACCACTAGATAGAGTTGAAAAAGATAAGATCTGATGAAAATATTCCAATTCCACTATTTATGATGTTCCATATCACTAGATGATCATAAAAACAAGGCTTTCATAGAACTCCATTCATGTGTATTTCCGGAGAAGAAACCACAATTATCATGAAAGAAGTACATGCAGGAGCTTGAGGAGATCACCGGTAAAGGAATTGGATTTTGTTTATAAAATCTGTACGCTTGGATACATTTGGACTTCTATGATGCATGATTTCAAAGATATCACTAATAAATTTCATTCCTTCCATGTACATGCTGGCTTCATTCATCAACCCCCAAAGTTGTCACATACAACTTAATACTCCTAGACATTTTCCACATGGGGAATTGATGTAGTAGGACCATTTTTTTCATCTACAAAAAACCAGTTCAAGTATATTCTTTCTTCTATTTATTTCTTTTCCAAATGGGATAAGTTAATACATCTCAAACAAGTCGGAGCCAAAATAATTGATATTTATTTCAATGCTAATATCATCACCAAATTCTGTGTCCCTAATTATATATTTATAGAAAATGACACCAACTCTTATTTGTTGAGGTAAAGAGTATATATCAGAATCATAATATCCAATCCATCCATTCATCTTACTCTATGGCCAATGGATTGATATCGTCTTTAAATATGTACCTATCGAACACATTTTATATGATAGTGAATAAAGATAAGAATTATTGTCCAGATAAACAATTTCACCCTTTATGGTCCTATGAAACTACTACCAGTACTTTCAATCAGGAAACTCTATACTCACCAGTATATGGCATAGAAGGTGTTTTTCAAATTTAAATTGAACTGCCTTAACTCCGAGTTGTAATATGTGATTATTTATCTATTGAATAAAAATATCTGAAATAATTTGATGACATGGAATGATTAGAAAAAAAAATATTTCATTATATGCCTCATTTATAAGTATATCAGAATAGTATAGAATGATCTTTAAGCAAGAATGTTCAACTCTGCTCATTTCCTCAGGAGAATTGGTATTGGACATCAGGAATCCAATGACTCCAATAATGAATCCTCCAATGCCTGAGACACAGTGGTAATGAATATATTCCATACATATGGTCTACTCAAATGGAGATTATTCCCTAATCACAATATTTGTAGAGCTTATTAAAACTACCACCAATGATATATTATTGATGAACTACTTGGTATATAATAACATCAACCAATGTCTATGTCGCATGACCCTAAACTATATAGCATGAAGTCATAGGTTCAGTAATTTCACCTGCATAACAAGAAGTAGTGACCATGCTACCCGAAGATAAAATGCAAAGCATATTTTTTATTTTCATACAATGATAAACTACATGACTTCATTTTTCCTATTTACAAAACATTAAATTGCACTATTAATGTATTATATATTTTATGTTTAGAGCATCTATATGTAGGCACCAATAACATCATTTCTACTCATTATTTTAACATGAGTTCCATTTCTCCTTATATCTGAATAAGATATGCAGAGGGGACTCATTTAAATAACTATGTATTACATGATTATATGTTTCAATGACATAAATAGAGACACCTGGATCTCCAATCATGGGCACATCCGCAATCACAAAGAAGATTATTTCACAGTTCTTATCCTATATATGAATCAAATCTATACAGAGTAATATTTTAAGATACATGGTTTGATAATTATACCTTTTTTGTCTTATGATTATACATTATTCTAGAAGGGGTTAAAATCCCTCTACCCCCACATACAAAACAATTAGTTTGTGAAATTATTGTTTCATGAATTACATTTTGATTGGTTATCATTTCATTGGGATATGTAGAGACACATAGATGTCCAATATTGGACCCAAACACGATAAATTTTTTTTATTCTCTATGTCTGAATCAAATCTTCATAGTTAATCTTCAATGAACTACATAGGGAGTTATTATCATCCATATTAGATACGTAGTGACACATGGGTTTTATTCATTTCTCCTAACACAATATTACTTTTTGACATCGGAATCACTTCATGTCCTTGCTGCATAACACTAAACTGCATAGCATAATGTCCTCGTTGCAAGACATTAAAAGGAAATGAACTCAAATAACTACGTATGGATTGATTCTCATATCATTGAGATGAGTAGTGAAAACTAGTCCTTAGATCACTGTCACAGACATGATATTAATTTTTATCTCTCTTCCACATATAATTTAAAATTAATGTTTTAAGATTAATATTTGGTCTTTCCCTTATAAATCCCTCCAAGGAAATGACAAATCTTCCAATTTTACATATGAGTCAGATCTATGTAATGGACTCCAACCTCGTAGACAATATTGATTAAAATATATCTCATATGCTTTGAAAATAACCATATTTCATATTTCACACTCTTAATATTGAATATTTTCAGATATTTATAATCATTCATTTGATTTTTGGTGATAGAGTTTGTTGATATATGAAAACACATTTTCCTGACTATGTAGTACGTTCCCTAAGGTGGCCTTGCATACGTTTCCAAGGTAATGGGCATGTCAGTCAAAAGATTCTACTCTTTGACTATGTAACGTATTCTGATGTGGCCTTATTTTTACCCAGTTTGCCACATCTTTATATAAATTTTTATACAATTTATTTAATTAATTTAACACTTTTTAATAAATAAATTCACTTTTGTATTTTTATTATTAAATTTTTCAATTAATCACTTTTTATAACATTTTTGTAATTTTGGACCTTAAAATAATTGATTTATTCTTTATGTGTTATTAATATAACTAATTTTCAATTTTTTAGTTAAATCCTTATTTGTTTATTTTATTTAACTTATTATTATTATTAATCATTGAGTTTCCTAATAAATTTACTTTTAATTTTTAAAGTTATCTACAACTTAGCTCGGCTTTCCAGACTACTGGTATCCTAGCTACCGATAGCAGGTTACCGGTGCTGTTTATCGGTGACCATTGTCACCGATACTCTTTCCTACCGGTAGCTAATTTTTATATCTTATTGGTAGACTTTGATTTCTAGCAGTGTGCCCTATAATTTTATTAACAACGGTGAGTTTTTAGTTGGTTAAATTCGGCTTGGCTTCTTAATAAGTTAAATACTATTTAAAAAATTATTTAATCAGCATAATTATAATTAATTAACTTAGACTTTGTTTTTATAATTATTATTTTATTTTAGTTACATTAGAATAGGGTTGAAAAGTTATTTTATGTGTTTTGTCATCCTGCAAATTAGTTAAGTAAATAATTAGTGTTTTAAGTTAAATTAAGTTGTTCACCCTTAATTTTCTATGTCAAATAATTAACTAATTAATTAATTAAGAGTTTTCAATCATTAATTATATTATTTTATGTATGATGATTTTGTTTTAATTCATTTTTAATTTTTTTAGTCTATCGGTAAGGTAGAAGAGCACTTGCGGTCACCGAGGCTTTTTATTTCTATTTGTTGCTATCCTTTAATTAATTTATATAGTTAATTTAATTTAAGACTTTTATTAGTTTAGTTTAAAATTTTATTTTGTGTACACTTTTAGTGTTGCTAATTAATTATTTTAATGTCTTTAAGGTTGAATAATAATTCTGTTATGAATTTATGGTATTTATCATTATATTAATTAATTATTTCAAGTCTTTTCATTTAATTTATTTTAGTTTTAATTCTTTTTTACTTCCGCAAACTATTATTGGACTTTTATTTATTTATTTATTTTTTCTTCTATCGGTAGCTTCAGCTAACGATACTCCTTACCGATATCTGCCTTCTTCTCTCCCCAATTCAGATATCGATGTGTTTTATTATCCTCACTGATATATTTTTTTCCTCTATCGGTAGCTTCAGCTACCGATACCCCTCATACACCTCCAGCTACCGATACCCTATATCTGTAGCTCTTTTTCTACCACTGCTCTCACTGTTACCATTTTCGCTCAAACCTCACTGTTACCTCCCTTTTTCTCCTTTTATCAGTAGCTTCCCTCAGGGGAATTTTCTTGTTTTTTTTATTTTTCATCTATCGGTAGCTACAGCCACTGATACCCTTCCTCACCGATACCCACTTTTTCACCCATGCCTCGTCTACGCTCTCAATGCGCAGGCCATCAGAACCGCCACAGTGAAGGAGCACCAAGGCCGGATGGAAGTGCATTTCTGCTGGAGATGCCGCACCGTCGAGGTCCGCGCTGCTGGAGTGAAGGAGGCCCGTCGTGCTGCTTGAGGAGAGATGCCGCACTACGTTGCTGGAAGAGAGGAGGCCCTGCTTCACACCGCAAATGGGATGTCGCTAGAGCTGTTGCGCTAGGGTCAAGTGGTAGAGCCAAAGCCGCTGCTGGTTGAGGCCGAGAGTAGTGATGGAGTGAGGAACCGTCAGATCGATGCTGTCTAAGGGCTGTGCCAGAGCCACGGGATATTGTGCGCCACTGTTGGTGAATCCTGAAGCTGTCGCACCTCATGCCGCGCTGGTTGGAGTCCGCCGCCGCTAGAAGTGCTCCGCACTGCAGCCTTCGTGAAGTCGTTCCACCTGTTGTTGTCGCGCTGCTGTAGTGAAAAGGGGAAGCCGCACTAGACCTCCCCATCCTTGATGTGCATCGTGGAGAAGGGGGGAGAAGAAGATAGAAAAAAATATAATAAAGTATAATAAAAGTAAGCAAAACAAAAAGAAAAAGAAGTAAAGTAAAAATAAAGTAAAACATAAAGCAAACATATTTAGTCAAATGTATAATAGAAATTATTAAAGTTATTATTTAAACAATTGTAATTTTAGTAGATTCTTTTTAAATTAAAACTCTAAACTAAATTAATAATAAAATTATATAATAAATTAATACACAAATAATAGTATAAATATATAATTAGGAATATTTATAAATAAATTATAAAATATACTTATTAGCATAAATACAATTAGAACTTAAATTTTAATTCTAATTACTTAATTAAAATTAAGTAAATAATTAATTTATCTAACAACTTAATTTCTTTAATAGTAATAATTAAATCTTAAATATTAACTTATTTATTTATTTATTTATATTGTAATTTTTAATAACTTAGTTAAAAATAATAAAATTAACAACTTAGTAATTATTTTATTAACTTAATTAAATTAATAACACTTTAAAAACTTATGTTTTATCATAGTCAATAATTGTATAAATAATTTAAAACGAAAATAATTATCAAATAACTTAAGATAAATTGTAACGAGTAATATAACAATTTACATTGAAAATAATTATTTTTATTTACATCTCAACTATTTATTTGTCTATTCTATTCTATTTGCAGGTTCATTCAAGAGACTAGTTTGCGTCCAGGTGCATGTAACTAACTCAAGGGAAGTTAGTTACGAGGGAAAAACTCACGCGACGTGCTTGTCGCGAAAAAAGAAACATTTTGCGGTGTGTGGGTAAAGAACTTGTGAAGTCGGCGGAGATTGAGCAGTGACATGTAGTAGATGACAGAAGGTACTAAAGCAAGGGCAAGCAGCATATCAGGGAGAGATACACACACGGGGTGTCTAATTAAGGACTCGAGAGCTTCTCTCTCATCCGATGCTAAGCAGTGCAGTCCAGGAACTCAGGAGCATAGCATTCTTAGGGAGTTCCTTCTCCCTCACGATTTAAACTTTTGTACTCTGTTTCTGTAATGTTTCTTATTACGGCCGTTATAATTAATAGTATAGTTACCTATGTCTTTTAGTTCGGGAAGAGTTCTAGCTCTAATGGTATCTTTTTCATCCTTTTCACTTATAAATCTTCTATAATTAGAATTGATCGGTGAGATCAAATCAAATTTCCTTTATTTGCTTCGTACCACAAGCACTGAAATTGTCTAGACTCTGTAATCTTTCGGCGATTTTGGTTATGAAGTTATCCTTTTAGTAAACAAATCATAATGAAACTTCAGTACTTACGGCGAGTTTGTACTGTTGTTCATCTTAAGACATATTTCTGGAATTGTACTTCTCGGAGTGGCGAACTCAGTAGTACAGTATCTACGACTTAACTCCTGGAAAGGGAAGTAGGTCGTCTCCTTAATCCAGTGGTATGAAGCAGTACTTTACATGAAAAGGAAAATGAATTCAATCTAGTATACTAGAATGAACCCGATCATTATTTACTGTTGTCTTTTATCATCATTTTGTATCTGTTGTTGCACCTTTCTCCCAGCTGTTCTTTGTTTTAGTATTGTTCAAACAATTTTACTATAAAACTGAAGTTTCACAGTACATAAAACCATAAGGAAATTAAAAGATATAAAAATTTAAAAAGTTAAAATTAGAAAAGAAAAAAACTCCGCCGCTAACAACAGTGGAGCTTTCCATGTTTTTAGTTTAGTAGTAGCCAATTGTACCTTCCCTGTGGGTTCGACCCTGCTTGCCACATATACAATAGTGAGTAGGAATATAAATTTTAAACATTGACCGACTTCAACGATAGTTTAGTTCATGTTTTTGGCACTGTTTCCGTGGAAGGCACGAGCCATTGCTAAAAAGAAAAACTCTAAAAAAACACACATATAAAAAAAAATTAAAAAATTGAAAATTTTAAAAACTGTAAAAAAACTCTTACTTTTCATTCTGAGTTGTTACTATTAAAAACTGTCTACAACTGTTTGTATGAGAACAAGAACATCTGCTGTTATATTAGAACCTCTAAACCTTGAATTAGAAAAACATTTATCTACTCTACGAAAGAAAAACAAAACTGAAATGGAAAATCCAGAAAATAGAGTTCCTAATAATAACTTCCAAAATAACCATTCAGAACTCTTAGATGAACATGAAAGGCCTAGGATGAGGGAGTTCTAACTCCCTCAAGTATCAAGAAACCCATCATCTATTATATTAAGTCCTAGAGACATAATCTATGAACTAAATCAATCACACATTTCACTGCTGCATACTTTCAATGGGTTCTCAAATGAGGACTCTGTGGCCTTCATTAGAGACTTCTACAATACTTTGCAGCAACTAAAACTTTTAGGACTCACTGATAATGAGATTAGGATAATAGTTTTTCCCTTTTGCCTTAATGGGAATGTGAGAAATTGGTTTTTGAGCTTAGATGAAAATATTTTTGAAAATTGGGATCAAGTTTACAACTATTTTATTATGAAATTGTATCCCCAAAGATTAAAAGGAGAACTGAGAACTAAAATCACTAGTTTTTATCAAGAGGATGGAGAAGCTTTTCATGAAGCTTGGGATAGATTCAGGTATCTGCTTAGGTAGTGTCCCCATCATCAACTCCCTTCACATCTCCTCATGGACACCTTCTATGAAAGGATTTCCTCCTCTGGTCAGAATTTAGTGGATCAAGCTGCTGGGGGTAATTTCAATGATAAGACTGATGAGGAGTTGAGACAAATTTTCAATAATCTAGCCCTTAATTCTCAACATAAAAATTCAAGAAGAAATAGAGTTAATAGAACTTTCAATTCAAATACTGGTTCAATGAATGAAACTCAAGCCCAACTTCCTGAAATCACCAACCAACTTCAAACATTAATGAACCAGAATTCAAAACAATCTGTTAACCAAGTTGAAAACTAGAATCAGTATCAATCTCTTAGGCAACAGTGAACTCAATGTTGTATGTTTGGGCACTCTGAATGTTTTTGTCCTAATGTTGATCTATCTGCCCGACAACCTGAAAATTTAAACTTTGTCAATTACGGTCCTAGGATTCCTAAAAAAGAAGATCCATTTTCTAATAATTACAATCAAGGCTATAGGAACCATCCAAATCTTTCATGGAAGGTCCAAGGTATTATTAAGCAACAAACTGCCCCCAATTATCAGAATCAACCAAGACAAATTTTCAAAATCAACAAAGGGGAGAGTCTTCAAATGTTCATGGAAGTAATGATAAACAAATGTCTTCTAAATTGGATCAGATCTTGAATAAAATAAATTCACAAGAAGAAAGGTACATGACTCAACTTAATAAACAGAAAAGTCAATATGAGTTAGTCAAGATGCAAATGATGTGAGAATGCAGAATATAGAAACACAGCTAGGCCAATTAGCTAGAGATTTGACTTCTAGGGATAAAGGTAGGTTTCCTAGTACCACTGAACTTAATCCTAAGGAGAATATCATGGCTGTTGTTACAAGGAGTCAGCTGAATACTCAAAATGTTGCTGAAAAAACTGTAAAAAATGCCAAAAATGAGAAACTGTTTGAATCTGGAAATGAAAATCTGCTTTGTTCACAATCTGGAAATTCACAGAAAGATGTTGAAAATAATGAAAATCTTAACCTGTCTCCTGAAAATCAAGATGAAAATTGTTCGAAAAATAAAAAAATAAAGGAAAAGAAAAGGTTGTTGAAGAGGTGAGGGACATGCCTACTGTTCTGAAAATTTTTGCCCCACCCATCCCTTTCCCTGAGAAATTGAAACCTCAAAGTAACACCAAAGATGAAATTCTTCAGTTTCTTGGTCTTCGATCCAAGATTCAAGTGAACATACCTTTTATCGAAGCCTTAATCCAAATCCCATCTTATCTGAAATCCTTAAATAAAATTGTTTCATATAAAAAGACCCTTGAAGAATTTGCTACTTACAGCCACACTGAGGAGTGCAGTGATGTGCTTCAAAAGAAAATCCCACCCAAATTGAAAGACCCAGGTAGCTTTGTCATCCCTTGTACTCTAGGAAATTCTGGTCAGCTGAACTGTTTGTGTGATCTAGGTTCCAGTATTAATATGCTCTCATACTCACTGTTTCGATAGTTGAGGTTGGGTGATCTTCAACCCCCCATAGTCATACTACAATTAGCTAATAGATCATTCACTCATCATGTGGGTAGAGTAGATGACTTACTAGTTGGAGTTGGGAAATTGTTCTTACCTACTGATTTTCTTGTTCTAGATATGGAGTGTGATGAAGAGGTACCTATCATCTTGGGTAGGCCCATCTTGGCCATAGTTGGTGCTGTTATAGATGTGTCTAAGGGTCAACTAATTTTCAAAATTGGTGAACAAGAAGAAGAGTTCAATGTTTTTAAAAATATTAAGGAACCAACTTACTCTAAAAATTGTTCAAAAATTGAGTCTCTTGAAGCTGAATGTTCTTTTAAGAATCAACATGAAATCATTGAGAAATCTGAAAATCATTCCTCTATTGAAGAAAATATTTATGAAGCTGAAAATCTTTGTGAATCTGTTTTAAAAGCTGAATATTCTGTTGTAACAGCCAAACTGGAAAATCTTACAGAATTGGACATCTGTCCAGTTTCTGTTGTAAGAGAGTCTTCTATTTCTGAACATAGGAGTTTTCTTAGTGAAATTGAGGGTGTTTCTATTAACACCAACAATTCTGAATACTTTGATGATACTGAGGGAGAACTGTTAAGACCAATTGATGATTCTTCTTTGATTAACCTGCTGAAATCTGATCTGGAAAATCTGGACAGAGTACTGCCTACCTTGGACAGTAGCACTGTTATCTCTGAATCTGAACTTGTAATTGAAAATAATTCATCTTTTAATACTCCTTTCAATAAATATGTTGAAGATCTTGGACCTACCAGGCCTAAGAGTCTTCCATCTAGTGTTGAACCACCTGATCTTGAGTTGAAGCCCATCCATGTACATCTTAAATATTCATTTTTAGGTTAGATTTTTACTCTGCATGTCATCATCTTTGTTGAACTAAATGAAAATCAAGAAGAAAAACTGTTCAATGATTTAAAAAAGTTTAAATCTCCCATAGGCTGGACGATAGCTGATATTAAGGTAATTCGTCCTTCATTCTGTATGCACAAAATTCCTATGGAACCTAATCATAAGCCTAGGGTAGAATGTCAAAGAAGATTAAATCCTAACAAGAAAGAAGTTGTCAGAGAGGAAGTAATCAAGCTGTTAGATACTGGAATGATATATCCCATCTCAGATAGTGCTTGGGTCAGCCCTGTCCAGGTTGTCCCCAAGAAGGGAGGTTTCACTGTAGTAATGATTGAAAAAAATGAATAAGTCCAAGTTAGGAAAGCCACAAAATGGAGAGTCTGTATTGATTATAGGAAGCTTAATGAAGCCTCTAGGAAGAAACATTTTCCTATTCCATTCCTTGATCAAATGCTTGAGAGGATTGCTGGAAATAAAGTTTTCTGTTTTCTGGATGGGTAGTCTGGTTACAACCAGATTCCTGTTGATCCAGATGATCCGGAGAAGACCACTTTCACATTCACCTTTGGGACATTTGCCTACCGGTGAATGCCCTTTGGGTTGTGTGGAGCTCCAGCCACCTTTTAAAGGTGTATGATGGCTATCTTTTCTAATATGATTGAGAGAATCATTGAAGTTTTCATGGATGGATTTTCTATAGTGGGGAGTACTTTTGATACTTGCTTAGGAAATCATGAGTTAGTCTTAGGGAGATGCATTGAAACCAACCTTGTTCTTAATTGGGAGAAATGCCAGTTAATGTTTACTGAAGGTATTGTGCTAGGTCATAATGTGTCTAAGAGAGGTTTAGAAGTTGATACTTCTATGATTGAGATTATTCAAAAAATGCTACCTCCTTTTAATGTTAAGGGTGTTAGAAGTTTTCTAGGGAATGCCGGTTTCTACCGGAGATTCATAAAGGATTTTTCTAAAATCACTAATCCCTTGTGTTATTTGCTGGAAAAGGATGTGCCTTTCAATTTTGATGAAAACAGTTTGAAATCATTTAATCTGGTTAAGGAGAAACCCACTACATCACCTATCATCACTGCCCCTGATTGGAAATTACCTTTTCAACTTATGTGTGATGCTAGTGACATGGCTGTAGATGCTGTCCTTGGACAGAGGAGGGATAATAGGTTGCATGTGGTTTACTATGCTAGTATATTGCTAGATAATGCTCAAAAGAATTATACCACCGTTGAAAAAGAGTTGTTAGCTGTTGTGTTTTCTCTTGAGAAGTTTAGACAGTACTTGTTAGGCTCAAAAGTCATAATTTTCACTGATCATTCTGCTTTAAAATACTTTCTGTCTAAAAAAGAAACTAAACCCAGGCTGATTAGATGGATCTTATTGTTACAAGAGTTTGACTTAGAGATTAGGGATAAGCAGGGAGCTGAAAACATAGTTGCTGATCACTTATCTAGGCTTCCTGTTACTCAACTTGAATCTGAAAATCATAGAGAGATTAACTCTTCTTTCCCTGATGAGAAGTTGTTATCGGTGTCAGTCAGGCAATCTGCTTGGTTTGTAGATTTTGCCAACTTCCTTGTAGTAGGTGTCATTCCCAAAAATATGTCTAATAATCAAAGAAAGAAATTCATTTATGAGCTTAAATATTATCTGTGGGATGATCCCTTGCTGTTTAGGAGGAGTACTGATGGTATTCTTAGGAGATGTGTACCTGAGGAAGAGATGATGTCTATTCTTGAAATTTGTCATTCTTCACCTTGGGGAGGTCACCATGGGAGTGAAAGGACTGCTCAAAAAGTCCTGCAGTCTAGTTTTTATTTTCCTACCCTCTTTAAGGATTCTAGGAGCTTTGTGGTCGGTTGTGATAGGTGTTAGAGGATGGGAAATGTGGGTAGGAAACAAGAGTTTCCCGAGAAGGGTATTTTGGAAGTTGAAATATTTGATGTGTGTGGTTCAGATTTTATGGGTCCATTTCCATCATCTCATGGGAATGAGTATATCTTAGTTGATGTGGATTATGTATCAAAGTGGTTTGATACAGTAGCTCTGCCCAACAATCAAGAAAATAGTGTGATAAAATTTGTGAAAAATAATATCTTTACAAGATTTGGAGTCCCAAAATCATTTATTACTGATAATGGAACACATTTTAAGAATTACAAGTTTAATGCTTTAATGGAGAATTATGGTTGTGTTCACAAAAATGGAACTCTTTATCATCAACAGTGCAGTGGACAAGTGGAAATTTCAAACAGAGAACTAAAACAAATTCTTGAGAAAACATTGTCCAACTCTAGAAGAGACTGGTCTCATAAATTGGATGAAGCTTTATGGGCTTATAGAACTGCTTTCAAGACCCCAATAGGTATGTCTCCATACAGGTTGTTGTTTGGGAAATGTTGTCATTTACCCATGGAGTTCCACCATAAGTCATATTGGGCAGTTAAGGCTTTGAACATTGACTTTAAGAGTGCTGGTGAGAGGAGATTGCTTGAGCTAAGTGAATTAGATGAGATTAGAAGAGAGAGTTATGATAATTCAAGAATTTATAAAGAGAGGACTAAAATCTTTCACGATTCTATCATTCAAACTAAAGAGTTCAAATCTAGACAGAAGTTTCTCCTCTTTAATTCTAGACTTAAACTTTTTCCTGGGAAGCTAAAGTCCAAGTGGTCTGGACCGTTTACTGTAGTAAGAGTACTGAAGAATGGAGCTGTGGAAATTGTAGGTGAAGAGAATAAACCCATGTTGGTTAATGGGAAAAGACAGAAACTCTATTTTGAGGGGCAGCCAAAGGGCTTGGCTGCTTTCACTATTCTTTAATGAAGTCTGGCTGGAGACTGTAAACCTAGCGCTGCATGGGAGGCGACCCATGGTCTTGTTTTGTTAATAAATAAAAATTGTAATTGAATAATGTCTAATTGAAGACATTAAAATTCAGTGCTTCATGGGAGTCAACCCATGCTCTTTCTTTGTGTTTACTTTTGTTCTGTTCTTATTTTACTTTGAATAAAGTGCTTCTTTGTATGTTTATATATGCTCTGTTTTTGCTGGATACTTGTTCCTGGTCTATATACCCTGGGTTTTTAGGGATGCTACTTCTGTCATCTAAAGAGTGGAATTTACATGGTCATTTTTGGACAAGAGCTTAGTCAGGAAAGTACATCAACCTATTGCACTTATTTTTCTGCTCCTATTTTGGTTAATAAAATTCTGCTTGCTTAATAAATTCGGTTTGTTTTAAAAATCCAGCTGCATGTCACTGTTTTAGGAAGAAAAATTATGCATGTACCTTATTATTAGAAACTGAAACTCTAATAAAATCATACCACTACTTGAATTTAAGTGTGAGGGGATACATGTAGGCTGTCAATTTGTTCATTGAGCATTTTTGTTCTGCTAGGTGTTGTAGCATGCATCATTCTGCTTTATTGAAAACCCATTTGAACCCAATCTGTAACTTGCTACACCCTTGTAATTACAAGAAACTATTTTAATTGCATTGAAAATTTGTTTCACTGGACTTAGTAAATATTGCATCTACTTGTTACCTGTGAACCTGCTGTTAATTTAACCTTTGTGCCAAACAAAAATCTTTTGGAACGTCATTGATACCCTTTATACATGTCATCAATCTACTAAATTGAAAATAGGTTTTGAACATAAATTGCTTAATTGTTTTCTTCCATATTTAGAAGTCAACTTTGGGGACAAAGTTGGGTTTTATGTGTGGTGGAGGGGGTCCATTCAGGACTGTGCTAAACTATGTTTAATTGTAATGCTCATCAATTCCCACTGCTTTTAAACTTTTTGCCAAAAAATGTTCAAAATTTTTCAAAAATTCTTCACAATATTAGGCTTTACACTGCACTCAAATGAGTCTTTCCTTAGGATGGTGCTTGATTGGAAGTTGAGTCTTTCTTTGAGTCTGAAATGAGTGTTAGTGGATGATTTCTGAGTGGAACTGTTTAGTGGTTTAATGAATTTTGGTTAGGAACTTCTTTTGAGAGTGATATGGGAAACCTTTTAGTGGATTTAAGATCATAATTTTAGGTACTAGAAGTTTGACTTTTATCCGAGGAGCCTTTTCATTCTTTTAATTTATAAAAATGATCACTTATATTGAGTCAATGTAATTGGTTTTTATAAAAATTCTTTGTAACTGGAGTAATACTAGGCATTTGGGATCCCACGGTGAATCTCTGAGACCTTAGATACTGGGTGCGTTTCTGTTTACAATAAGCCCTCTGTAAACCTTTAATAAGTGCATTGCACAGTGCTTGGAAAAATTACATGGCTTGGGAAAAAAAGTATATAGGGTCAAAAATGAATTCATTATGGAGAGGGGAATGATGAACTCCAGATGAAGAAGGGGACAACTGGTTTATATGGGAGTCATTTGGGCTATATCAATAAAGTGATTTCAAAAAAAAAATTATCTATGTTTTAATTTTGGAACCAAGGGGATTAGTCAAAGTACAAAGTTCCTTTTGGTATGGTTTTAATTCCACATTTTTTATCCTATTATCACTCTTGAATTTAGAAATTGATCTTGAATTGAAGTAATTCACTAGGCAGAGTCATATATGAAGCATGACACCTTCATTTATGGATGATTCATGGTTTACATGATTTCCCTTTGAGTAGTTGTTCTAGGCGAGACATTATTTGAGGCTTTGTTTTCAATAGCCTAAGCACACTTTTTGAGTCCTTTGTTGAAACTTCTTTGAACATAGCTGATTTGTATAATTCACACTTTTTCAAAGATGATAAAACATGAGATTGTTTGAGGAAAAACAATGTTTAATTGAGGGGGAATTTGATGTGGCCTTATTTTTACTCAGTTTGCCACATCTTTATATTAATTTTTATACAATTTATTTAATTAATTTATCACTTTTTAATAAATAAATGCACTTTTGTACTTTTATAATTAAATTTGTCAATTAATCACTTTTTATAACATTTTATGAAATTTTGGACCTTAAAATAATTGATTTATTCTTTATGTGTTTTTAATATAACTAATTTTCAATTTGTTCAGTTAAATCCTTATTTGTTTATTTTATTTAACTTATCATTATTATTAATCATTGAGTTTACTAATTAATTTACTTTTAATTTTTGAAGTTATCTACAATATAGCTCGGCTTTCTAGACTACCGGTAGCTTATCTACCGATAGCAGGTTACCGGTGCTGTCTATTGGTGACCATTGTCACTGATACTCTTTCCTATCGGTAGCTCTTTTTTATATCTTATCGGTAGACTTTGATTTATACCAGTGAGTCCTTTAATTTTATTAACAATATTGAGTTTTTAGTTCATTAAATTCGGCTTGGATTTTTAATAAGATAATTTCTATTTAAACAATTATTTAATCAACATAATTCTAATTAATTAACTTAGACTTTGTTTTTCTAATTAGTCTTTTAATTTAGTTACATTATAATAGGGTTGAAAAGATATTTTATGTGTTTTGTCATCCTGCAAATTAGATAGGTAAATAATTAGTTTTTTAAGTTAAATTAAGTTGTTCGCCCTTAATTTTATGTGTCAAATTATTAATTATTTAATTAATTAAGAGTTTTCAAACAGTAATTATATTATTTTATGTATGCAGATTGGGTTTTAATTCATTTTTATTTTGTTTTAGTCTATCGGTACGGTAGACGAGCAGTTGCGGTCACCATGGCTTTTTATTTCTATTTGTTTCTATCCTTTAATTAATTTATATAGTTAATTTAATTTAAGTCTTTTATTAGTTTAGTTTAAAATTTTATTTTGTGTACAATTTTAGTGTTGCTAATTAATTATTTTAATGTGTTTAAGGTTGAATAATAATTCTGTTATAAATTAATTGTATTTATCATTACATTAATTAATTATTTCAAGTATTATCATTTAATTTATTTTAGTTTTATTTATATTTTACTTCAGAAAACTATTATTGGACATTTATTTATTTATTTATTTATTCGTTTATCGGTAGCTTCAGCTAACGATACTCCTTACCGATATCTGCCTTCTTCTCTCCCCTGTTCAGCTATCGATGCGTTTTATTATCCTCACCGATATATTTTTTTCCTCTATCGGTAGCTTCAGCTAACGATACCCCTCATACACCTCCAGCTATTGATACCCTCTATCTGTAGATCTTTTTCTACCCCTTCTCTCACTGTTACCATTTCCGCTCAAACCTCACTATTACCTCCATTTTTCTCCTTTTATCAGTAGCTTCCCTCACGGGGTTTTTCTCGTTTTTTTTTATTTTTCATCTATTGGTAGCTACAGCCACCGAAAACCTTCCTCACCGATACCCACTTTTTCACCCATGCCTCATCTACGCTCTCCATGCGCATGCCATCAGAACCGCCATAGTGAAGGAGCACCAAGGCCGAATGGAAGTGCGTTTCTGCTGGAGATGTCGCACCGCCGAGGTCCGCACAGCTGGAGTGAAGGAGGCTCGTCGCGCTGCTTGAGGAGAGATGCCGCACTACGTTGCTGGAAGAGAGGAGGCCCTACTTCGCGCCGCAAAGGGGATGTCGCTGGAGCTGTTGAACTGGGGTCAAGTGGTAGAGCCAAAGCCGCTGCTGGTTGAGGCCGAGAGTAGTGCTGGAGTGAGGAACCATCAGATCGATGCTGTCTAAGGGCTGCGCCGAAGCCACGGGATGTTGTGCGCCGCTGTTGGTGAATCCTGAAGCCGTCGCACCTCATGCCGCGCTGGTTGGAGTCCGCCACCGCCGGAAGTGCTCCGCGCTGCAGCCTTCGTGAAGCCATTCCACCTGTTGTTGCCACGCTGCTGTTGTGCAAAGGGGAAGCCGCACCATACCTCCCCATCCTTGCTGTGCATCGTGGAGAATGGGGGGAGAAGAAGATAGATAAAAATATAATAATGTATAATAAAATAAAGAAAACCCAAAAGAAAAAAAAGTAAAGTAAAAAGAAAGTAAAACATAAAGCAACCATTTTAAGTCAAATGTATAATAAAATTTATTAAAGTTATAATTTAAACAATTGTAATTTTAGTATATAATTTTTAAATAAAATTTATAAACTAAATAAATAATAAAATTAAATAAAAAATTAATAAAAAATTAATAGTATAAATATATAACTAAGAATATTTATAAATAAATTATAAAATATACTTATTAGCTTAAATACTATTAGAACATAAATTTTAATTATAATTACTTAATTAAAATTAAGTAAATAATTAATTTATCTAACAACATAATTTCTTTAATAGTAATAATTAAATATTAAATATTAACTTAATTATTTATTTATTTATATTGTAATTTTTTATAACTTAGTTAAAAAAATAACAACATAGTAATTATATTATTAACTTAATTAAATTAATAACACTTTAAAAACTTATGTTTTATCATAGTCAATAATTGTATAAATAATTTAAAACAAAAATAATTATCAAATAACTTAAGATAAATTGTAATGAGTAATATAACAATTTACATTAAATATAATTATTTTTATTTACATCTCATCTATTTATTTGTCTATTCTATTCTATTTGTAGGTTCATTCAAGAGACTAGTTTGCATCCAGGTGCATATAACTAACTCAGAGGAAGTTAGTTACGAGGGAAAAACTCATGCGACGTGCTTGTCGCGAAAAAAGACACATTTTGCGGTGTTGGGGTGAAGAACTTGTGAAGTCGGCAGAGATTGAGCGGTGACGTGTAGTAGATGACAGAAGGTACTAAAGCAGGGCAAGCAGCAGATCAAGGAGAGATACACACACGGGGTGTCTAATTGAAGACTAGAGAGCTTCTCTCTCATCTGATGCTAAGCAGTGCAGTCCAGGAACTCAGGAGAAGAGCATTCTTAGGGAGTTCCTTCTCACTCACGATTTAAACTTTTGTACTCTGTTTCTGTAATGTTTCTTATTACTACTGTTAAAATGAATAGTATAGTTAGCTGAGTCTTTTAGTTCGGGAAGAGTTCTAGCTCTACTGGTATCTTTTTCATCCTTTTCACTTATAAATCTTCTGTAATTAGAATTGATCAGTGAGATCAAATCTAATTTCATTTATCTGCTTCGTACCACAAGCACTGAAATTGTCTAGACTCTGTAATCTTTCGGCGATTTTGGTTATGGAGTTATCTTTTTAGTAAACAAATCATAATAAAACATCAGTACTTACGGCGAGTTTGTACTATTGTTCATCTTAAGACATCTTTCTGGAATTGTACTTCTCGGACTGGCGAACTCTAGTAGTACAATATCTACGACTTAACTCCTGGCAAGGGAAGTAGGTCATCTCTTTAATCCAGTGGTATGAAGCAGTACATTACATGAAAAGGAAAATCAATTCAAGCCAGTAGACTAGAATGAACCCGAGAATTCTTTACTGTTGTCTTTTATCATGATTTTTTATCTATTGTTGCACCTTGCTCCCAGCTGTACTTTGTTTTTGTATTGTTCAAACAATTTAACTATAAAAGTGAAGTTTCACAGTACATAAATCCATAAGGAAATTAAAAGATATAAAAATTTAAAAAGTTAAAATTTGAAAAGAAAAACACTCTGCTACTGACAACAGTGGAACTTTCCATGTTTTTAGTTTAGTAGTGGCCAATTTTACCTTCCCTGTGGGTTCGACCCTGCTTGCCTACATAACATGTTTTTTAGTCAAAATATTTCAATATTTGGATATACAGCATATTCCATTGATGTCCCTGCATAATATAGCCCCCATAACATGTTCATAAAATACTGGTAACATTGTTTATAGGAAAGACATTCTCTAATTCCTTTTATACCTTTTCCCATATCCTTCATTATATCCAAAAATTTCCAAATAATACTTTACATTTGTTTTCAACCATTCTCGAACATAGAAGTATGTTTCCAAGAAAATTATAATGAAATCGGAGAGTCTAAAACCATTGTGGAAACAGTGAGACCATAAATAAATCCACAAAATATCCTCGCTGTATGACTTAAAACAGCACAATACAATGTCCCCACGTCATTACCAAAAACTATGCAATTCAATGACCTCACTGCATGGCTTAAAAGTGCATGGCATGATATCAAAAACCCCCTTTGCTGGATAATTTTAACCATTTCATAAACACCAAATTTTTTTAGATGTGGTTTTAATATCCATAAAATATGGAAGCATAGAAAACCCTTTGTTATTAAATTCCATTTCCCTGGAAAACCCACCCATGATGTTCTTAAGTATCCAAAATCGTGGTTCTGAATATTTATCAACAATAAAATGTTATATTCTTGATAACTCTTTAGCTATAATATGCAGTACATGACACTAGGTGGGCAAGCATAAAATATTCCTACATAACATGAGTGTTATTCCAAAGATACAATTTTTTGGATATGTATCAGATACCCTTCTTGGTCATGCATAATACAACCCCCAAAATGGGTTTGTCAAAAAATGGTAACCTCCTTCTTGGAAAAGAACTAATTCTTGTTTATATAATTTGTTGATTTGGTTACCATATAAATCAATACTCATGATTCCTCTTTAATGTATTTAATGAATATTAGAGAAATTACTTACCAATGAGCCTAATTTAGGATCTGATTTCTAAATTTTTGGTAAATCTATTTGACCTCAATCACTAGTCTTTTTAGTCCATCATGCATGATTCTACACTGCCAATAACTAAGAGACATATTACACACCAGATTGAAAACCCGAAATGGGATCTTTGGAAAAATGTTGACTGTCATCTCGGTAGAAATACATTTTTTATATGGTTTATCCAATATCAGGAAATAAAATTCCATAAGATACAAATATTTTGGGGTTGTTTTCATAACCCTAGAAAAAATAAAACTTTTCTCGCTAGGCCCCCTGTCTTGAATGAAAATTAGAGAAATATTCAAACATGATGTAACTAAAAATCTAACCAAATGATGTTGTAATGCATCAATGTTCCTTGTATTTACCTTTGATCAAGATTTTATTCATTCTAAATGAATAAAATTCTATGGAGAGGATTTTTGGACACCATGAAATGTGTTCCATGCACTGTACCACAAAGTTTCTTCAAAAAGAATTGAGTTGTTTATGGTTGAACTATGCATTTATCATGGGGGATTGTGATAGTGGTGAAGGCAGAGGCATAAAGGGACTATTACATAGATCAGTACTGATCCCAAAAAAGGAAGTGGGGGTACAACCGAAGCTATATGGATAAATAAATTTGGTTATGACTCTAAAGCATCACCCTTGATACCTACACACAAACACCTTATGGCCACTACGAAGGAGATGATCGACGTCATTATTTTAGTGATGTCCTCAATGTGTCACCCTAGTATAGTCAAACAATGAGAATCATTCAATGTACATGTGTGCCACAATCTGGAACGCAAGCCACAATCACACCCAATATCCTTTTTGCCAATGTTCTTATTATTGCATATAAGTAGACCCATGGGGACTTCATTTGAATAGATGAATTTCATTGAAGCATAATTGCTACTATGTTCTCCCTAGTACTTCTCCCATGTAATCTGAAAACATCAATGTATTTCATTATCACATAGTGCGGAGGAATTGGAGGATCTTATGACATTAGATCCATTAGTGTTTTAAATTTATAACATTTGATCACCTAAACCTATCAACCCACTTGAATCAGAAACACTTGAGCACCATCTATTCCTCTCAAAGGGCCTTGTGTGCCCCGCTTCCGAGAATACATGTGAGTACCCTTGAAGGCTTGAGTCATATCTATCCCATGTATTAATATTAATGTTTTTTTATTACTGAAGTCAACATCTGGTCAACTATTCTTACATTTGTGCCCATACATGTGTTCCAATTACATAATTGAGTTCCCTTAGTAGATTAACATACTCTCATAACTCTACAATCCATCAAGACTTATTCAAATCCGTTCATGACAAGGATTATTCTTCATTGGATTCCTTTCCTGAAACGAATAATGTTGAGACCTCCACCAAATCCTCGTGAGTTATCAAACATTTTAGAAATGCATATCAGTGATTTTGATATATAGATTTGTATATCTTCATTCATAGTTTTCTAAAAAATTATCAATGGGGTTTTGATTCATGGAGTGTATGTAGGTTTGTATATCCATAGTCATAAGGACCTTTCTCCCAGGAATAGTGTTGGGATGTTCCTAGTTTGAAGGATATGGTTTGGGTTTTTGCACCTCTTATCATATCTATAGCCCAGAACATTGGGTATCTGGTAGAAATGGTACGGTTCACACTTTATTTTCTATTTAGGAAAATGAGAAGTCTCCCTCCTCTTCTATGATCTATTAGGGTAGCCATCCTGGTGTATGCCGCTAAAATTTGAAGTATGAGGTTATAGTCCCGATCCTCTCTCTTTTCTTCACCTTCACACATTCCATGTATTGGACCCCTCTCTAATTAAAAGTTAATAGAGGGTTGGCTCCTCTACTCGCCCTCTTCACTGGTTTCCTTGGCCTCATCAACCGATGCCACCGTAGGATTTTCCTCTTCCACCAGCGGAGGAAGAAATGCATGGGTTTTTTCCCTTGGCCTCGATTGTATGCACAGAAATCCATATGAGTAATAAAATTATAAAAATCCATTTCCTAAAAATATCTTAGTGATACATTTTATCCCATTTCAATATAATTTCACCATATAAATTAATCTCGTACAATTATTTTGACATTTTATAATGTATTCATATAATGTCACATCAAAAAAATGAACAATAAAATATCCCTAAAAAGGAAATTTGGAATCATAAAGGCTACCTAAGAGAAATATATAACATGGTTTCCTCCTCGGAAATACATTAATATATGAATTTTGAATGGAAATGTAATCTATAATATTAATAAATACTGATGAAGGCATGGTCAAGATAAAGTTAGTGTCCATATAACCCTAGACCTAATAGGTCTAAAATGTTCTATGATTTCATCAAAAATGATGATAAATGAATTAAACATTCACCAAATTATTTTAGAATATATACTTATATGATTTACATTCATAGATAAAACCTCAATCATTGATTATTCCTTGAGAAATTTTTAATTTCACATGATATAAATGAAATTAATATGAAATTGTACATTTTTGATGAACTACTGGGTTATGTAATTCACAATGGGATGAAAATTCATTCCTTATGTTTATAGAAGTCATCATATAAAACTAGTTATCATAAGTTAACTAATATGCACAAATAATTATATAATAAGAAAATATTAATCTCTAAATCCTAAAAAATGTTCAATATTATTATTTTCATAAATTAATATTCATTTATCCCATTCCACATTTAAAATTTTAAAAATATGTTTACATGATTTCTCAAAATAAAAATATCATTAATCCCCCAAATATCATGAAGTATATATTCCTTTCCACATAAAAAACTTGTCAATACCGTCGTAATATATTCTATTAAAACATTTCAATAACTATAATTACAATAATCACATATTGAATAAAAACATTATTCATCAATAAATATATAATATTTTTTTATTATTCAAAAATAATTTAAATTGATGCTTGGGTTCATCTTTATACTGGTAGAGTATGTGATTTCATTATTCCTAAACCCAATAAGATAATTACATGAAATTTCACAAATGGGTGAAAAATATGATTTTTATAGTGCTGATTGATATAAAATTAAAGAGTATATTACTATATAGGGAGAGGTTGATAAGTGTACCAAAATTATCAGTGTTCAATTCATCGATTTTGAAGTCACAAGCCTTCATATTTTCTGGTTTCCTTGGATTTTCTTTATTTTATCACCCACATTAGTCCTTATTTTGGAAAAATGATAACATAATTCACAAAATCCTTGAAATAGAAATAGTAATGTCTTGTATTTTTATTTTGTAGATATATATCCTTAGTCACATCATTAGCTATCATCTTTCCCTTACACTAGTACTCAGATACTCAACCAACTTCGTTTACCCAATTGTAAAACCCTATTATACCTTTTATTAAATCACCTGACTATGTATTAACACATTTATAACAAAAATATACCTGAATTATAATTAAACTAGTTAAATTTTCATGAGGCAATAACATTTATTTCTTATCAACACTATACAAGTTGTATGAATATCCAATTTTATCTTCTATATTCAGTTCACATTGAAAGGATTATTCATATCAAGTAATGTATCTTTATTATTAGGCCTTTTGAATACAATGTTCAAGCGACCAATGAATTACTCAATTTACCTTTTATGTTTGATGATTAACCCAGAATCATACCTTGAATGTCTTTTAAAATTAGAATCATAGTAACTAATAGATTCATTATTGTATTTCATAAGTTGAATGACTTCTATATCAATATTTATTCACAGAATATAATTTATGTTCATAATAGAAAACATATCCGTTAAGAAACATCTCATTCATTAGATGATATTTAATCTACCAACCTAACATTACTAAAAAATGTTTAACACTGATCTGATTCCCATTCCAAAAAATGTACAACAAAAATGACTTCTTTGTTATCTATACAATGATGAACATAAAATATCATTTACCTCGTAATTTTCAATTACTTAATAACCAGTGGATCATATAACCTTTTATTGAACATTGGAATTTCAAACTTTGAACTAAATAGAATGTTGTATCCTCTTATTCACAATTGGATGTTTTTTATAATTTATAGTTTAAACATGTTGTTTGAGAAAATGATCATGAATTTGTGTACCATCAATCATATAAATTGGTTTCTTAGGAGGATAATTATTTCATTTTTCATGAATATTGAAATAAAAATAGCTCCATTGAGTTCTATCAAACTAAAAAACTGAAAAACACTTTTAGAGGAACAATTATTATTATGGGGAACCACATATTCAAGATAAAGAACACATATGTTGTGTAAATCATACACTATAATTTAAATTGACAACACCATAGGTTTAACCTACCTCACTCATATTCATCATCTATCTAAATAAATTAAAATGGATTAAAAATGATTATGAATATAGAAATCATATCTATGGATAGTGTTCAACCAATTCTGCACCAATGACCACTATCTATCACCAGTTTATGATCATGTCTAGCTAAAAATAGTGTTTTTAGTTTTTCTACCACGATATAAATCAATTAAAAATTTAGATCCACTTTTAGTATCATGAATTTGATATAATATCATGGTACCCACTCCCTTAATCATTTACAAAAATTTCATGATATTTTCGTATACCAAGACTATTTCATAGCCTTGTCCTTAGATATATCTATTGAAATATCCTTATAAATTTTCCTCTAGATCTCAACAGAGTATTCTCATCCTACATTCCATAGATTCAATAATAATTTCGACTAATACAATCTATAATGTCCAAATAATTTCACACATAGGTATTACATCCATTTATATGATAATTCATCAAAATACACAAACAAAAACTTGAGTACCATAATAGTTTTGTCCGTTTGAAACCATGGAAAATATTCTTCTAATCTGGTGAAGTATAATCAAAGAACTCCTTTAATGATCATCCAATTTATTAATACTACATAAAATTGTTCTTTATGACCTGGTGAAATCATAAATAATAATATGGATATAATATACTTAGTAAGGGTAATCATGGATGAAAAATTAGCATAACATGAGCATAAGGGATAGAGAACAAAGAAATAAATTTTAAAACAATACAAATCATATAAATTACAATAATCTTGAATCACTTAATTATATATAATTAGTTCATAAGACATGAATCTTATTAGAATCAAATCACTTGGGTGATGAGAGTATAAAAGTTGAATTAGAAATTGACTTTCTGACATACACACAACCATTGAACATATTTTTTCATGGATACATACCAAGACATTAAAACATTTAATCCATTGGATTCACCCAAGTATATTATTTAGTATTGGGATGAACATATTTGTGCCCTCTCATTACAAGAATGGATTGGAAACATGTGAACCCTTTTATAACAGTATTGCACTGACCACCCATGTAACATTTTATTGTGGTCTTGGGCTGACCACTTGTGAACTAGTTGATCTCATTGAACATTTATTGTTTCCCAATGAATTATAATGATATATAAGTAGCTAAATTCAGAAAATTTTATAATAAATATGTGTTTATAAATAAAATAATTCATTTATTATATTAAAACCCATATAAATAAATGGGTTGCACAAATAGTTCATCATTTAATGACCCATAAAAAGGTAACACGACTCTTAAAAATCATGAAATAAAATACAGAAAACATATTGATAATGAATATGTATTTAATAATAAATTATATGACCAGTTAAACATAAACAGAAACAAATAATGTTTCCTTATACAAAAAATTATTTTTAAATATCACATGTATTAATTAGTTAGGAAAATATATTCATTAGTTTGAAAGAAATTTCTTTAAAGGTCGTAAAATTAAAAACCTGTAAATTTTATTTGATTAGAAAATTGTATTATTATACAGTAATATTAAATTTATTAAGGATTCATTAAATAAGTGAAATATAATAACATTCTCTCTATGTAAAAAAATTCCTTCTTCATTTTGTATTTGGAAAAGTAAAAAAGATACATATTTATAAAATTGCATTAAATATTATTTTAAAAAAAATTAAAAGTGAAACAAAAATTAATGTTAATTTTTTATAATAATATTAATAACCAATTTGAAAACATTTTAAAACACATGTTTATTGAAGAGAAGAACTAATAAATGGATATATAGAGAAAATAATCCTTAATAATGATGACATTGTGAAACAATCACACACCGCATTATAATAAATAAAATCATATGAAATGTGAAATAATGAGTATCACATGGGTATTTAAAGAACATAATCTTCAGTATAATACTTATAATATAATTTCATTATAGTATATACATTAAAAAAATAAACATGTTGTGTATAAGGAATTTGTGACACCAAAATTGAAGTGTGACAATAATCCCATACCTCGACTCTTGAATTTAAATACTATCATTCAAAAATATTTTATAATAAATAAATTTTTTTAGAAAATTATTCTATAAAAATATATATATCATATAATTTAATAATTTTTATTACAACATGTCACTATTTTTTAGAATTTCAAATTAAAATAACAATTTTTTGTGATAACCACATCGTTTTCCAAGTAAATATTGGTTTGGTAATCCTGTTCCTTAAAATTTTTTCATGGTCCCGAAATTCATAAAATTATAATAATGGGTTAAAAATAATAAATATTTGTTATATAACTATTAATTATCAATCATAACAACTCTAGATATAAAAACGAAGACATTGTTCATGGAGATCTTAAGTCTTGGTTACACATGAAAATATTTTCAATTTTTCTTTATTGGTATGAATAAATTGTCAACAATAATAAGACATTACTAATTAAAATTATTTAATATTTTTAAAATATATGAATAAGTAAAGTCTTTATGACCCTACTTGTGAAATATAATTGGAAAAAAATCACATCAAATTGTGAAGATGGTAGTCCATATGTATCCACTAGCAGAATTATCATTTCTCAACATGTTAGATGATGATATAGAATATATAATAATATAATTAAAGAGTTATAATTATATTAAAAATATAATATATAATCATTAATAACATAATAATACGCTTTCTTATAATATGCTTATGGAATATAAATTGTATCACAATGTGGAGATGGTAAGATGTACATAACCAAGAGTGATAATTTCACTTCTTGTTGGATGGGAAATTGGTTTTGTAATGTTATTTTCATAATCATAGTAGTATTTTAGAATATTTATGTTAATAGAGTTATTGTTTTAATAAAAAAATTATATATTTAGTGGATGTATGTATGAAAATAAAAAGAATTTGATTGGTTAGAGCGATTATATATTCTTTGAAATGTCTCTTTTGGATCACCTCTAAATGGTTATAGGGAATGTGTTTTGAAGGCACTAGAACATATAGATGTTTTATATAAAATATGAGAGGAAAAAATATTTTCTGATAGTCAAATTATATGGTTTATGGTGATGTAAATATGTCGGTGAAGAATTTTCATTTTATATTTTAAAAGAGGAAAATTTTTACAATTTATTGATTGATTAAATTACTATAATTTAACTATATATTCATGTACCACCTAATGAATATGGATTCTATTATAAAATAATGTAATGTTTTATTATAATAAAAGAATAAATATTGAACTTTTTTAGTATTATTTTAAACATTATCATATTGATTAACCACTAGTTATTTAGTTCTGAATATTAACTACGGATACATATTTTTCAATTTTAAAATATGATAATTTTTACTTATAAAATATCAATTGGATTGTAAATGGAATATAAATCAAACTTTCAATCGTATCATAGTTTGTTTTTTAATTTTGTACCGTGTATTTGTTATTTTTTTTAAAAATAATAAATGATATTTTTAAAAAATATAATTATTATCAATTATGAAAATTCACACTATATATTTAATGATGAAAAAATGAAAAGAAGATAATATCTAACAAAATAATTTAAAACAACAATAACATGTCATAATCATCTATGGATTTCATGGATAACCTTAATTTATTAAAATTACACTAAATTTATATTTTTATCATCATTTTGTGGTTGTTTCATTAAATCAATAATTATTGCCTCATTTATCTTCACATTTATAAGATACATATTTCATTAATAAAATTATAATAAAATAAAATAATTTTGTAAAATATATTATATATATAATTAATTTTTATTGTTGAATATATATTTGGGTTAAAATATGATTAAAAATGGTATAATAATTAATAACCCAAATGTGACATCATTGACAATATATTAAATGAAATATTATAAACATCATAATATCATCAACATAGACATCAAAGTCATACAAAAATTTATATCAAGGAAATAAGTTTTCTATGTTATAAATGAAATCTTATATTCATTCATAAACTACATTTCTACCATGTGGACACCTAAGATAATTTAATGAAAAATATACTGACATATTTTATATTTCATTTATTTAAATTACATATCAATCATTTTCATGGAAAGTGTTCATCAAAAATATAAATTTAAATCATTATGAATTACTGGGTTTTAAAGACATTGAATAAATTTTTTTAAAGTTTAAGGGTCATTTTATTGTCATTATATTTCTTGTTTCACATAAATTACACAATTTACCCTTTATCATGGTTTGAAAAATTACCAAGGATATATTTCATAATGACCAGAAATAAAAGAGAAATATTTACTAAATTTTGAACATATGAAGCCAAATATGGATTCTGATTTATAAATTTAAAACACAACAGTTGTATAATTTATTTTAAAATAAAACAGGAAAACACCCTGAAAAATATTTTTTAAAAAAATATCATATTTTAATTATATAATGATTTTTTTTAAATTCATGTATAAAAACGATTAAAAAACAAAACATGATCATATTAAATAATATTTATGTAATTAAATTTCAAAACTAATCCAAAAAACTATTTAAACATTTAAAATACTTCATTTGAATTTATATTTTAAAAAAATTTGTATTTTCTTTATTATTGAGAAAATAAATAACTTTTTAATTTTTTTTAAAAAAAATAGATAACTATTTATTTAGAAAATAAAAATTGAATTTTTTTTGTTAAATATTGTTTATATAACTTCTATACATCATTATTTACTCAAAATAAATACAATGTACTAAATTTTGAAGAAAATACATTTTTGAAGAACAATGTGATTTTACAAAAAAAAGGTGTGACCATGTTTTCAAAACACATAACAATACATTCATATTGAGATGAACCTTTATATTAATTTCATAAGTTTTTATTAATATTTATCCCCACAAATTTTATGGCTTGGTTGTAATAGAAATATAATAGTTTAACTATATTTTTTGGTTCTTTTAAACAAGTTTTTATCTTAAAAAAATATGATAGATATACTATTTTAATGATAAATATTTTTAAAAACATTACAGTGTTACAACATGTATCCAGGTCAAAAATTAACATATCTTTATATGATGATCTCATTATTTATTTTGGATCTCTACATTTGGATTCATGTATCAATAAGAATCACAACAGTTCATACAATGATCTTTAAAATAATCCAAATGTTATTCTTTTTGGATGATAACACAAAGCCACCTCGGTTAATTGTAGACACCATGAAATGTGTTCAATACAATTTTCATAAAAATTTCCTCAAACCGGGAGCAAGAAGTTTTTGGTGTGACTCTTTATTTTTTATGGGGGTTAGTGATGGTGGCGAAGGCACCGACCCTGTTGTCGGGACCTAAACCCGACACTGATCCTAGGTAGGGGTGTGGGGGCTAATCCCGCGCAGTATAAAGACATGAATTTGGATAAGTCTATAAAGTGGAACCCATGATACCTACGTGAAAACACCTACATTATAGAATTATAGAGATGAATGATGTAATTTTTCTGGAGAAGTCCTCAATCTTTCTCCCCAGTCTAGTCCATACAACGTGGGCGCACAAGGTACCTGCGTTCCATAATTCTGGCGCTAAAGCCACTATCATACCCAAATATCCTTTTGCACAGGGTTCTATTTTTACCTATAAATACACCCATGGGGCCTTCAATTGTATGAACTAATTTTTCTAAATCATAATTTCGTATTTGGTCCCACTAATTCTTCGGCCATGTCTTCTAAAATATTCATGGTAGTTCTATAACACCTAGAGCAGAATAATGGAAGGAGGATCGTAGGATGTGAGTTCATTTAGAGTTTGAAATTCATAACACTTCTGCACCAAATTCCCCCATCCTACCTTAATCATACACACTTATGTGCCATATATTAATGTCAAATGGACTTGAGCGACCCGCATATATGAATTATGAATAATACTCATGAAGGATTTATCACAATCTCACCCATCTATTAACATCAAGGTTGTTCTTCACTTAAGTGAACATCAGGTCACCCATGCCTATTTGTGTGCCCATACATGCATGCAAGATACTCACATGGGTTCCCTTCCTTGATTGACATAATCCATTCATCCTACAATCCATCAAGCCTTCTTCAATGTTATTCATTAAAATGATACTTTTTCATTAGTCTTTTTCTTAAGAGGGAATATGTTGGATCATCTACAAAAACAACATAACTTATCAATCATTTCGGATAGACACATCAGTTTGTCTTTTATTTAGGATTATATACCTGTATTCATATGATTCCCACATTTATTCCACAATGGGATAGAGTTCATGGAGTCTCTGTGGATTTGTATACCCACAACCACATGGGCCTCTCCAAAGAACATTGTTTGAATGTTACTGGTTTGGTGAATTAGGGTTAGGGTTCTGTCCTCTTCTTTTTATCTCCATATCCCAAAACCAAGGGTCTCTAGTAGGGATGGAGTGATTCACACTATATTTTCCATTAAAAAAAATGATAATTCTATCTCCTTTCTAGATATCTACTAGGGAATCCATCATGGTGTATTCCACTATACATTTAAATATGCGGTTGTAGTCATACTTCTCTATACATCCTTATCCTTCACTTTTTCTTTACATTAGACCCTTATACAATGTAAATAGAATAGAGGGAAAGAATTTATCCTCACCATCTTCCCTGCTTTCCTCAGGCTCATCCACCCTCACCGTCATAGGCTAGTCCTCTTCCACCAATAGAGGAGGATAATCTAGGTTCATTTTTTGAATCTTTCAGGTCCTCTTCATTCTCACATCGAACATGACTGAAGCGGGATTCAGTAATTGTGATAATCACAACATCAGCAGAATTATTCATATGGATGAACTACAATAAATTTGATTCCCACCCTAATTTAGATATGTGGGTAGAATTCTAAAGGCTCAACCTCATTAGATATTCTCTTCTTAAATCCCGCCTCAATTCCCTTAATATGGGGATCTTCCATAGGTGTAATCCCTGAATTGAGCCTCCCGAAACTCTTGAAATATGATAACACTAATTCACACCATAATCAGGTCACATAGGAAGCCTTCCTACAGAAATGTCTCCTTTTCATTTCAACCACAATTGGGCATCCTCCTTAACAGTAACCCTCAAATTAAACATACATATCTCCAATGAATCCTTTTTAAGAAGTACACCAAAAACACATTTCTCCCAAAGGACTGTACACTCCTATGAGACGCATTGAACTATATGGCTTTGACACCCATCCAAATGGGATACATAGGATGCCTATCTTAGGTTCAAAACCAAAACTTTTAGTCAACATTGTCATTCTTATTCCATATTCCCTAACATGATCTAATATTAATTGGAAACCAGTAATTTTTTCCTGTTCCTTGGGCTACAAAGTAATATGTCCCAAATCCAACATTGGCTAAACTATTTACGCTTATATGTCCTTACCACATGATATAAAATTGTATGTCTACGTCCTCATGACAAGACATTAAATGGTATGATGTGCCCCATTAAGCATCACCAAAATTCGAGGGTTCTGAATCCTATAAAAAGGATAAATATGTAGCCCATTTATGCTATAATCCAATCATCAAAACAAACCTTCATCACCATGGACAACAATAAATTCCATAGTTACCCAATCAGTGCCTTAAAAACTAGTATCATTATAATTATGGTTAATATAAGATCTAAATAGTATATTATAGGACACCACTGTTGGAGAACCTCGAATATATATTGATGTCACCATTAATGAAGAATATTAAATACATACAGATGATTCTAAATTCCAAAAAATTTCATAATTGATTTAAAATTACAAAGAATAAAATATTATACTCGGGAAATTAATAACGATTCATGAAAATTTATCAAATATATAAGAGAGTCCCAAAGTAGAAAATAATTCCCCCCAAAGGGTGTGATTAATCTCACCTCCCATCATTTAGAGCAATGCAAGTTCCTAATTATCATATGTTCAAAACCAATGAATGCTTCCCTTTGGAATGCATCTCATTTTGGGATAATGAACTATTTGATGTTTTTAGTTCCACAAATAAATAAAATAGAGACCACATGGAAGGAGTTATTCCTAATTAGAACACATGTTCCAATGAACTAAGATACAATAACAGTGAACCCCAAATGAATATTTAACCATGTTAATAGTGTTCCCCATTTTACAGGGCCCTATCAATATATAATGGAAGGTCATACAGAGGAATAAATAACATATGTATCCATATAAAATAATAATTTTCATTAATGGAGTTTATTATTTTTTTCTAGATTTCATAGAACATTCTTTACTCCAAATGGATTCCTTCAAGTTTGCACCCATGAATGCCACGAACACTACCTAAGAAGGATCATCAACTACTTGAATGATTTCATAAAAAACTCAGCATCCTAAATGATGGGTCTCCAATGTACTAGTAATGGATTACTTTTAACATGGTGTTATCTTAAACATGGAAGATGCGTAATAGGCTCTCCAAGTTAATAACAAATCTTGATCGTCTGGTCAGCAACGTCTGGTGGTCAAGAAGCGGGTGGTGACAACTACCATCCTCATCCCTTCCCAAATTATTGGCATAAGATTAAATTCATGATTTACGCCTCAACATATATAAATCACTAAGTCGTTTTAAATTGAAATTATTACAATATGATCAATATAAAATTTGTTATAAGGGAACAGAATGGTTTAAAACCCATGTCAACATTGAATCTCTCTCAGTTTCATGAAATCCAATCGTTGAAAAGAATCATAGAACACCTCAGCGTGCATACCTTAATTCACGAAAGAGGATATGTTAGTTAATTTATGATACCCCATCTAGGGTTTGTATCATAGGATGGGTTCACATGGAGAATTTCTTTTCAATACGCTCCAAAATCAGCAAATCATGCCAAAAGTGGTATCATGAAATGATATTTCCCACGGATTGAAAAAATAAACATATTTTGTGTTTAATAATGTATATGCTAAAGAAAATGTAAAAAATAACTCTCAAAAGTGCCAGTATAAACAAAAGAAATCTTTTGAGATACATTTGAATCATGAATCTAAGAATATTAATCACACCTCCCGCTTAGAGAATGTCAACCATCATATGGAAGAAATTTCTAAAATAACACAATGGAATTCTGAAACAGAGCATTTGAGTAGTTTTCATACAATGCACCCAACTAATTTCTGGATGAAAATTTTTTATATCAGATGATCAGCTATTCAAATCTCAACTATATCAGTTCAAGATCAAACCTATCCTGTTGGAATGGGTTTGTTCAATTAAAAAATAGTATTCAATAATCAAATGTCCACATATTTATGAAGAATAATTGGAATATCCCCACCTTACAGGGCTGAAGGATTTTTTACATCAACAATCCCCTCCTAAACGAATGTTAGTTTTCTCTGAATTAGGGTAGAATCCACAATGCCAATTCCTAGCATAACTATCCAAGGAATCTTGCTGGGTTACTTTCTGTCAAACAGTTCCAGGGAATTCTGAATATAGTAGATAAAAGTAACATGGAAGATACAGAAAGAAGAAATCTTACAAATATAATGATAGAATTCCATAAATCATGATGTGTCAGTGAATTTCATTATTACCATTGCAGTAGATACTATATAGAATGAGTTTAGTATTGGGGAGTCAGAAGATGATGTTCTCATCCATAACACAATACTCTTTGAAGAAAATAAAAAAGTTCTTCATACCTGAAATTAGTTGCTAAACCAAAATTTGGGTATTACTTTATGTTATTTACTGCCACCCCTTCAAAAGTAATTTAATAAGTGGAAAGGTAAAAGTTATATCACCTCTTTCTTTTCCATTGGATAAGTTAAAACTTATTCTATTGAAGAAATATATTCCGAGTATGAAGAGGAGATTATGTAGTTGAAAAGACTCAATATAGAGATACATTGAAGTATTATTTATTCTGGACAGATTCCCTCAATAAATCATAATCTTTCACATCCCATCGAAACTCCTCATCAATGAGGGTTTGTTGCAACTACACTTTCATAAATTCAATTCCCTATATTGGGTTAATATCTAGGGAAGCATCAAACACACAATTATTTATATTTCCCCATGGGTTATCATTGTAAAATACTAGAAACACTTCCACCAGTGGTTTTGTCGGTCATTTCACCCGTTAATTCTCTACTTATTATAAATTTATAGGCCCCAACTCTTATAGATATTCCCCAAAATCATATGAATAAAATTCAGGCATTAACATCATTATTGGAAGCTATGGAAGAACAATGTGCACTAGTACAACCAAATATGAATGATTAAAATTATTAGGACCTGATCCCTCTCCCACCAAACGTTTGGAATACAACATTCCCATTATTAATCAATCTAAGAATCTGCGGAACCACAGAACACATTTTGTTTCTCATTGTGATCCCCTGATGGGAACCCCTAAAAAACAAGAAGAAATAAACATAAAATGTGTTATGAAGTCATTACAGGGAATAGCCTTTGCCTGGTATACATATTTGATGTCTCAACCAATTATTACATTGGATGAACTCCGTCGAAATTCACTTCTTTAATTAAGCCCAACAGTTCCGAAGATGATATTTTTACCATTAACATTGAGAACAAATAGAAAATGATTGTGTTTCATATTTCATTTATGGATGGAAAGGATTAAAATATTTCATAAATCTAGAAGTCCCTTAAGAATAGTTGTTTCCAATTTATGTGGAAAATATATGTAATGAGTTATGCACACCACTAATCACTTTTAATTATAAATGATGGTTTGGAGACCTTGAATCAATTTCCAAAAATGTGGAGGATTTTACTTTAGAAACTAAAGATACAACTTTTGTAATTCCATCAGTTATAGGATGGAGAATAGGGAAATCATAGGCTGCTGTAGCCACACTCAAACAATCACATTTACCTTATTCTACTTCATAACCATCATCACACTAAAGGGCACCACCTCCCAAGCGACAACATAAACGACCACATCCCAATGATTATACAAATGAACAATGGAGGGGATAGTTTGAGGAGATAAAGAACAAATTTATTCTTTTTAGAATGAACATGTTCTCATTCACTTAATTTTGACTTTGGAAAAAAATTTGGTCAAGTTATCAACGCTGAATAAGTAGAACAATGAAGGAGATTATGATCTTCATAATTATTGTCCCTTTCACCAGATTTTGGAGCATCACATTCAGGAGTTTATAGGTTTAAAATACCTCATGTATTAAATGGTAGACTCGAGATATGTGAAACTAAAATGTGCATCATCCCACATATTATGTGTTACTGATACAGATCGATAGAATTAAATAGAGCGGAATGAAGTCAAAATCAAAAAATGGGAATAAATATGATGATTAGATGATCATGAATAATATAAATAAAACTATTTACATTCTAGGAACATAGTTTGAACAAGAAATTATGCCATTTTTCCTTCCCCCTAATATAAAGAACCTTAATTAAAAGACTAGTCCTGCAAACGTCAATCTTCAAAGAAGAGATGTGATCAGAAGGAAAAAAGAGCAATCAAGAGAAGATGAGCTCTTGTTATGGCCAAATTTGACCTTGAAGTGGGCATATTTTATTCCAGTGGTTTCAAAATAATATGTAATACCCTACCAAGTGGAATAAGTAGAACCGACATGTCAGGAAGAATCATCGTCAGATGAATAATTGATCTTCAGTTCTGTTAACATTATCCACATAACAAATTCATATAGAAATAATGATTCGGATTATGAAGATCTTGAATTCCCTATACCTACCCGGGAGACTACTAAAAGAATCAGTGGTTGATTATATTGGGGAATTCATGGTATTCTATAAACAAATATTTTAAATCCACCCCTTCTCAAACCATATATTCGTGGGAAACTCATGGAATGTCCCTTCAGTGTGCTCAGCAAGAACTAAGAACATCTCCCGCACATGACTGGATTGGTCCTGGCAAGATTATTTTTGGAGGACTAATTAGAGGTTACACAATCATTCTCTCAGAAAAAAATATACATATAAGGTCTAATATTCTAAAAATAGAAATATTTCCTACTTCTCCTGCAATACAAGAAATATCCACATCATGTGCATTAGCTTCCAAGGCACCTACAAAATAGTATCTCCATGCTTAGAAACACAAATAATTGGACCATAAGTATGATGTTCTGAAATATCTATACCATTGACTAGCCATGTTTTTTATCTTGGATGCCTTGAATCTGTAAAATATTTTCGAGAATCACTTGTTGAGCTATAGTCAAGTATTTAAGAGTTCAAAATCGAGGTTGTTGTTGATGGTGTTTTCTGTATCTAAAATGATCCCACTAAAAGTCATGCATTTATATATATTATAGATGAAGATGAAGATGATGATGTACATGTTGAAACCATGACCTGGTATTTATCTAATAGGGTTATTTATATATATATATCCAACAGTCCCTCATTAAAAAAGGATCAAGATTCAACCCCATTCCCATTTTTACACTTCGTTTATTGTGACTTATTGAATCTGACTTGTCTCCATCCACACTAATGTTTCTAGGTTATAAAAAGAATGAGAAAAACCCTCTAAGAGAGAATACACTCAAAAAACATTTTGGAGATCTTAGGTCTAATTCATAATTTATGGTTTTCCATCATGACACTGACTTTTACATTCTTCTTGTATTCCCTTGTCTATATCAACATACGACCATTCCTTCATCATATCACAAATTTCTCAAGTTCTTTTTCAATGGTCAGACTAGGATATTTTATGATGATAATGTTCCATTCAAAATGATTGAATATCATTACGTTGAAGAATAATTAATTAACACAACAGTGAAGAGGTCCTTTACAATCGATAGAACATGAATCATGGCTAAAAATGTCCAGGATAAGATCCAAGCTATCCAATTGAAAAATTAAAGTATACATTATGTGTTTCATCAAGTGTTTTCTATAATATAAATTACAACGATCGAGCTTAAAAACATGGGAGAAATTGTTGATTCCACAATAATTGGTGAAATCTTAAATGGTTATGTCTTAATTTCATCAAGTGAACATCTACAAATATCTGATTCATCAATCAGGATAGTGGAAGTTGTCACAGTACTAGAAGAAGACAAGGATGTTTTTTCCAACCTATCATCTCCTCATCAATACTCAATAAATACCATTCATCATCATTTGGGTCACAAATGGTCGCCTATTCTTAAGGATGTTCAAATAATGAATCCGCCCCATACTTTGAAAGGTTTGATTCATCCCCTAATATGCCATTAGAAAAGGAATAAGTGACATGTATGGAAGAAGAAGACGAACATATCAGGGATGCTCCTCCATCATTTGAGGAAGGTGTCTCTACCACAGTGGATAAGGTCAGTGATTAAACTTGGTTGAGAAGAAGATCCACTCCCCACTTTAATTAGTGAAACCAAGAATTATGAATAACAATAAATATATACTTCATTTATAAAGAATCATCGAGATATTTTTTTGAACTATAAAAAATGATAGTCTTTAATCCCAATGTAGCTACTCATTAATTAGTTTTTTCTGAAGAGCAACAGGGATTCAAACAGGAATCAACAAGAAGACTACCAACTCATGCCACTAAAATTGATGTTGTAGTAGATAAGATTATCAAGGATAAATTTTTTAGGGAGGTTCAAGATCACAAATGGATATAAATCATTATATCAGTTAAAATAAAAATGGTATAATCAATGTTTTTATTGATTTTAGAGATCTTAACAATAATTTTCCCAAAGTTGACTTTACAGTTCAAATCACATCACATTTAATCGATGAAACATATACCTATGAAGACATTTCCATCATTGATGGCTACTCTGGGTACAATCAAATCTGAATGGTCCTAGAGGATGAAGAATCTACAACATTTTGATCCCCTAAAGGTGTGGTTTTCTATTGAGAATGTTCTGCTGGCCTAAATAATTCATGTTAAATTTATCAATGTTCTGTGCACCATATCATCAAAAACATATTAGGAAATGTTCTTAAATGTTATGTGGATGGTCTGGTTGTTAAATCCAGACATTGGTTTGATCGCCAGAGTTATTTTGAGAACATATTAAGTAAAATTTATCATCAATCCTAATTGTGGAATCCCTTGAAATGTGTTTTTGGGGTAACCATGGGAAAATTATTGTTCTTCATTGTACACCATCATGGAATCTATGTTGATACTATGAATACAAAATAAATCATTTACATATAACATCATAGAAATTGGAATTAATTAAGAGTACTTTAATGACACATGACTTATATTTGGCGCATTGTCAACAATTAAACAGGGAAGTTTTTACCCTTCATCAGATTAATGAAGAAGGGAGTCACCTATCAATAGACTGAAGACTGCCAAGAGGAATTTGATACCATCAAGAAATATATCTTGGGCCCACCATTATTAATGCCACATGTGTAAGTAAATACACTAATTCTCAATGTGATAGATTTAGAGAGATTGCTGGTTTCTTCCCTTTCCCAATAAAATGTTGCTAGGAATGAATATAGTCTTCACTCTCATAGTAAAAAATTGCTAGACCTAGAGACTCAATTATCAAATATTGAGAATTTCTTTCCGGCATTAAAATTTTCTATATAGAATTTGAGGAACTACCTGCCACATCATGAGGTCCAATTGGTATCTCATAATAACCCACTCTAATTTATCATCAGTCTTCATATTCTTATAGGGTGTTCGATGCAGTGGTATGTTATTTTCGAACATTTGGATATCAAATATGTTCCTCATAAGGCAATAAAAGTCCATGTATTGGTAGAGTTACTTGTTGAAAACCCATCTTCTGAAGTTACATCATCGAATATTAATCATAATAGTGAAGAGGTCTTCTCTATTCATGATAATCTCCAAACATGGGAAAACTACATTGATGGTGATTCTAGAAGTCCAATGAGGAAAAGAATAGAAAACCCTAAACACAAAATTTTGGTTTAGGAATTGTACTTATCTCCAGAGAAAATGCATTGTTTACATATTTATTTCATTTATTATATGGTCTTACAACTAATGAGGCATAATGTTAATATGTCGTTGCAGGACTGGAATTTCCACTCTAGGAAAAAGTGAACCACATGAACTAGAAATGTGAATAAGTGTTAGTAATAAAATAAATGATTTGGGATTACACAATCAAAAAAGAGGAGTTAATCCATTTCTGTGATTATTTCATAGTATTATGTTCTGAATTGCTATTAGATTCAACATTGTCTTATGTACCGCGATCACAAAATGTGCTTGATGATGCACTAGCTAATGCAGGTAGAACCCTGGATGATTCAAATCGGGATGAAAACCCTCATTATTTCCCATTTTCATGTCGCATCACCTTTCATAAACTCCGTAATGGAGGAAAATGATGAAATTAGTCTAATTTTGGAGTCGTACGGTCATAACATGTGATGGATTCCACCCATTAGGGAATACATTCAAAATGGAGTACTACCACTAGATAGAGTTGAAAAAGATAAGATTTGATGAAAATTTTCCAATTCCACTCTTTATGATGGTCCATATCACTAGATGATCGTAAAAACAAGGCTTTGAAAGAACTCCTTTCATGTGTATTTCCGGAGACGAAACCACAATTATCATTAAAGAAGTACATACAAGAGCATGAGGAGCTCACCGGTAAAGGAATTGGATATTTTTTTATCAAATCTGAAGGTGGGGATACATTTGGAATTCTATGATGCATGATTGAAAAGATAACACTAAGAAATTTCATCCCTTCCATGTGCATGAGACCTTCATTCATCAACCCCCAAAGTTGTTACATACAACTAAATACTCCTAGCCATTTTCCACATGGGGAATTGATGTAGTAGGACCTTTTTTTCATCTAAAAATAACCAGTTCAAGTATATTCTTTCTTCTACTTATTTATTTTCCAAATGGGATAAGTTTAAATATCTCAATCAAGTCAGAGCCAAAAGAATTGATATTTTTTTCAATGCTAATATCATCACCAAATTTTTTGTCTCTAATTATATATTTATGGAAAATGACACCAACTCTTATTTGTTGAGGTAAAGAGTATATATCAGAATCATAATATCCAATCCATCCATTCATCTTGCTCTATGGCCAATGGATTGATATAGTCTTTAAATATGTACCTATCGAACATATTCTATATGACGGTGGATAACGATAAGAATTATTGTCCAGTTAAACAATTTCACCCTTTATGGTCTTATCAAATTACTACCAGTACTTCCAATCAGGAAACTCTATACTCACTAGTATATGGCATAGAAGGTGTTTTTCTAATTTAAATTGAACTGCCTTAAATCCGGGTTATAATATGTGATTATTTATCTATATAAAAAAATATCTGAAATATTTTGATGAAATGGTATGATTAGACAAAAAAATATTTCATATTATGACTCATTTAAAAGTATATCAGAATAGTATAGAATGATCTTTAAGAAACAATGTTCAACTCTGCTCATTTATTCAGGAGAGTTGGTATTGGACATCATGAATCCAATGACTCAAATAATGAATCCGCCAATGCCTAAGACACAATGGTAATGAATATATTCCATACATATGGTCTACTAAAATGGAGATCATTCCCTAATCACAATTTTTGGAGAGATTATTACAACTCCCACCAATGATAGATTATTGATGAAGTACATGGTATATGAGAACATCATCCAATGTCCATATTACATGACCCTAAAATATATAGCACAGAGTCATAGTTGCAGTAATTTAACCTGCGTAACAAGAAGAAGTGTCCATGCTACCCGAAGATAAAATGCAAAGCATATTTTTTATTTTCTCACAACGATAAACTACATGACTTAATTTTTCCTTTTTATAAAACATTAAATTGTACTGTTAATGTATTATCTATTTGATGTTTAGAGCATCTATATGCAAGCACCAATAACAACATTTCTACTCATTATTTTCACATGAGTTCCATTTCACCTTATATCTAAATAAGATATGCAGAGGGGACTCATTTCAATAACTATGTATTACATGATTCTATGTTTCAATGACATATGTAGAGACACATGGATCTCCAATCATGGGCACATCCACAATCACAAAGAATTATATTTCACTGTTCTTATCCTATATATGTATCAAATCTATACAGAGTGCTATTTTAAGATACATGGTTTGATAATTATACCATTTTTGTCTTATGATGAAACATTATTCTAGAAGGTGTTAAAATCCCTCTACCCCCACATAAAAAAATTAGTTTGTGAAATTATTGTTTCATGAATTACATTTTGATTGGTTATCATTTCAATGGGATATGTAGAGACACTTAGATGTACAATATTGGACCCAAACACGATAAAAACATTTTTATTCTCTATGTCTGAATCAAATCTGCATAGGTAATCTTCAATGAACTACTTAGGGAATTATTATCATCCATATGAGATACATAGTGGAACATTGGTTTTATTCATTACTCCTAACACAATATTACTTTTTTACATCGGAATCACTTCATGTCCTTTCTGCAAAACTCTAAACTGGATAGCATAATGTCCTCGCTGCAAGACATTAAAAGGAAATGAACTCAAAGAACTACGTATAGATTGATTCTCATATCATTGAGATGAGTAGTGAAAACTATTCCTTATATCATAGTCACAGTCATGAGATTAAGTTTTATCTCTCTTCCATATATAATTTAAAATCTATGTTTGAAAATTCTTATTGGGTCTTTTCCTTATAAATCCCTCCAATGAAATGATAAATATTCCAATTTTACATATGAGTCAGATCTATGTAATGGACTCCAACCTCGTAGACAATATTGATTCAAATGTATCTTATATGCTATGAAAAGATCCCTATTTCATATTTCACACTCTTAATGTTGAGTATTTTCATATATTTATAATCATTCATATGATTTTTGGTGATAGAGTTTGTTGATATTTGAGAACACTTTTTCCTGACTATGCAGTATGTGCCCTAAGGTGGCCTTGCATAAGTTTCCAACATAATGGGAATGTTAGTCAAAAGATTCTACTCTTTGACTATGTAACATATTCCCTAGTCATCCCAACATAATATAACCCCCAAAACGGGTTTGACCAAAAATGGTAACTTCACTCATCATACAAGTATCTTATGTACCCTTCAAAATTTGATGACCACATACAAGAATTTGTATCATAAAGCAGTCATCCATGTATATTTCTCTCATTCCCTTTCCCTCATTCTAAATTTCAACAATACCATGTATTACATATGTCCCTCTCCATGTGTTAAAATAAATATGAAATAACCATGGTTTATTTGACCAATTATCATATATTGTTTCCATTTTGGTCCTAGACTTAAGACCTAAAACTACAAACACCATATTTATTATGCTTTGGTCAGACCTTTGTAGAAATACTATTCCCCCAGTTCTTTGGAAATCATGATTGTAATCAATATTTCCGTATTTAGGTACCTTTCTGCAAAAACTGATCTATATTTTATAAAAAATTTCATCTCCACAAAAAATCGTCATATTTTAGCAATTGAATGTCAAATTTTTTAGAACTGTTTTTTTGACTATGCAGTACATGCCACTAGGTTTCCTTGCATACATTTCCTACATAACATGATTTTTAGTCAAAACATTTCAATATTTGGCTATGCATCATATTCCATTGATGTCCCTACATAAAATAGCCCCCATAACATGTTCATAAAATAATGTTAACATTTTTCATAGGAAAGACATCCTCTAATTCCTTTTATACCTTTTCCCATATCATTCATTATATCCAAAAATTTCCAAATAATACTTTACAATTGTTTTCATCGATTCTCGAACATGGCAGTATGTTTCCAACAAAATTATAAAGAAATCGAAGAGTCTAAAACCATTGTTGAAATTGAGACACCATAAATAAAATCCACCAAATATCCTCATTGCATGACTTAAAACAGCACAGTACAATGTCCCCTCATCATTACCAAAAACTACACAATTCAATGACCTCACTGCAAGGCTACAAACTGCATAGCATGATATCAAAAACCCCCACTGCTGGATAATTTTAACCATTTCATAAACACTAAATTTGTTTAGATGTGGTTTTAATATCCATAAAATATGGCAGCATAGAAAAACCATTATTATTAAATTCCATTTCCCTGGAAAACCCACCCATGGTGTTCTTAAGTATCCAAAATCGTGGTTCTGAATATTTATCAACAATAAAATGTTATATTCTTGAGAACTCTTTAGCTATAATATGTAGTTCATGACACTAGGTGGACAAGCATAAAATATTCCTACATAACCTGTGTGTTAGTCCAAAGATACAATTTTTTGGATAAGTATCATATACCCTTCTTGGCCATGCATAATACAACCCCCAAAATGGGTTTGTCAAAAAATTGTAACCTCCTTCTTGGAAAATAACTCGTTTTTGTTTATACAATTTCTTGATTTGGTTACCATAGAAATCAATACTCATGATTCCCCTTTAATGTATTTAATGAATATTAGATAAATTACTAACCAATGAGCCTAATTTAGGATGTTATTTCTAAATTTTTAGTAAATCTATTTGACCTCAATCACTAGCCTCTTTAGTCCAACATGCAGGAGTCTACACTGCCAATAACTAAGAGACATATTACACACCAGATTGAAAACAAGAAATTGGATCTTTGGAAAAATGTTGACTTTCATCTCAGTAGAAATACATTTTTTATATGGTTTAGCCAATATCAGGAAATAAAATTACAAAAGATACAAATATTGTGCTGTTTTTTTCATAACCCTAGAAAAAATAAAACATTTCTCGCTAGGCCCCCTGTCTTGAAAAAAAATTAGAGAACTATTCAAACATGATGTAACTAAAAATCTAACCAAATGATGTTTTAATGCATCAATGTTCCTTGTATTTACCTTTGAACAAGATTCTATTCATTATGAATGAATAAAATTCTATGTAGGGGATTTTTTAGACACCATGAAATGTGTTCCATGCACTGTACCACAATGTTTCTTCAAACAGAATTGTGTTGTTTACGGTTGAACTATGCATTTATCATGGGGGTTATTGATAGTGGTAAAGACAGAGGCCTGAAGGGACTATACCGTAGCTCGGTACTGATCCCAAAAAAGGAAGTGGGGGTACAACCCAAGCTGTATGGATAAATAAATTTGGCTATGCCTCTAAAGCATCACCCTTGATACCTACACACAAACACCTTATGGCCACCATGATGGAGATGATCGACGTAATTATTTTGGTGAAGTCCTCAATGTGTCACCCCAGCCTAGTCAAAAAATGATCATCGATCAAGGTACTTGTGTGCCACAATCTGGCATGCAAGCCACTATCACACCCAATATCCTTTTGCCAAGGTTCTTATTATTGCATATAAATAGACCCTTGGGGCCTTCATTTGAAAAGATGAATTTCATTGAAGCATAATTGCTACTCTGTTCTCCACAGTACTTCGCCCATGTAATCTGAAAACATCAATGTATTTCTTTATCACATAGTGCGGAGGAATTGGAGGATCTTATGACTTTAGATCCATTAGTGTCTGAAATTTATAACATTTGATCACCTAATCCTATCAACCTACTTGAATCAAAAACACTTGAGCTCCATCTATTCCTCTCAATGGGCCTTGTGCGCCCCGCTTCCGAGAATACATATGAGTACCCTTGAAGGCTTGAGTCATATCTATCCCAAGTATTAATATTAATGTTTTTTTACTAAAGTCAACATCTGGTCAACTATGCTTAAATTTGTGCCCATACATGTGTTCCAAATACATACTTGGGTTCCCTTCGTAGATTAAAATACTCCCATAACACTACAATCCATCAAGACTTATTCAAATCCGTTCCTGACAAGGATTATTGTTCATTGGTTCCCTTTCCTGAAACGAATTATGTTGAGACCTCCACCAAATCCTCTTGAGTTATCAAACTTTTTTGAAATTAATATCAGTGATTTTGTTATATATATTTGTATATATTCATTCATAGGTTTCTAAAAAAATTATCAATGGGGTTTTGATTCATGGAGTGTATGTAGGATTATATATCCATAGTCATAAAGACCTTTCTCCCAGGAATAGTGTTGGGATGTCCCCAGTTTGAACGATATGGTTTGGATTTTTTCCACCTCTTATCATCTCTATAGCCCTAAACATTGGGTATCTGGTAGAAAAGGTATGGGTCACACTTTATTTTCTATTTAGTAAAATGAGAAGTCTCCATCCTCTTATATGACCCATTAGGGTAGCCATCCTGGTGTATGCCCCTAACATTTGAAGTATGAGGTTATAATCCTGATCCTCTCTCCTTTCTTCACCTTCACTCATTCCATGTATTGGACCCATTTCTGATGTAAAGTGAATAGAGGGATGGATCCTCTACTCTCCCTCTTCACTAGTTTCCTTGGCCTCCTCAACCCATGCCACCGTAGGTGTGCCCTCTTCCACTAGCGGAGGAAGAAAGGCATGGGTTCTTTTGTTGAATATTTCATATCCTCTTGTGTCTCAGACTGAGCATGACCGATGTGGGCTTAGATATTTTTGATGATCACAACATCCACACAATTTATCATAGGAATGAACTATATGAGCTCTGATTCTAACCATCCTTGGGATACATGGGAATCATTTTTTATGCCTAGTCTCATTTTATATACAATTTATGAATCCAACCTCATTTCCACTAATCTTGGAATCCACCATAGAAGGACAACCTTATTAAAGCCCCCTTGAACTCTTGAATTTTGATAAATATGAATTCCACCATAATCGAAACATGTAAGAAGCCATCCTATGACCAAGCCCTATCCCATTTTGGCCACAATTGTGCATCCTCCATAAGAGTAACCCACAAATTAAACACCCAAATCACCATTGAATCATGTTCAATATGTAATCCTAAACACATTTCTATTAGTCAACTATACATTATTATGAGACTCAAAAAACAACATGGGCTTTGATTCCCATCAAAATGGGATATGTATGAAGCATTTCTGAGGTTCAAACCCCACACTTCAAATGAACCATGTTCATTTAAGTCCATCTTCCCAGCATGGTCTAGTCTTTCATGGAAACCTATATTATATCCATGTTTATTGGGAATCATAGGTATTAATCCAACATAACACCATGACTAAGAACATTTTTCTTAGAGTTCCTTACCACATGACATTAAACCGTATGGGTATGTCCTTATCACATTACCGTAAAAGGTATGATGTGTCCCATTAAGAGGCACTGAATGAAGAGGGTTTTGATTCCTTTCACGAGGAAACATAGGTAGCCCATTTGTTGGTGTGATACCAATATCAAAATACCATTCTCGCAATGGAGCATTATAAATTCAAGAGTTCCCCACTGAGTGGATTAAAAGCAGTATCATTATAATGATGGTTAAAAGAATCTCAAAATTGTGTTTTAGAGGATACAATTGATAGATAACTTTGAATACATATGTATGTATCCATTAATGAATAACGTAAAATACATACAGAAGTTTGAAAATTTTACCAATGCTGATAATTGAGTGTAAATTCCAAAGGAGGCCTATTTTATACATGATGAATTAATAAGGAATCATGAATATATCTCAACTCTATAATAGAGTCCTAGAGTAGAAAATAATTCCCCACAAAAGTGTTTGATTAATCCGACCTCCCATCTTCTCGACCAATGCATGTCCTTATGTATCATAAGTTCAAACCCAAAGAACGTCTAACTACAGAAAGCAGGTCCCTTTTGGATAAAATAATGTTCTATGTTTTTGGTCTTATAAATAAATACAATGGAAACCACCTAGAAGCAGTGATTCCTAATTAGAACACACATTCCAATGCACTACATAAAATAGATCATCATATTTTATATATTGTATTATCTATATTATTCTTAATCTGGTAATGATTTGTCCAATCATCTCAGTAAAAAATTTATGGTATCCAAAATTTCTCAAAACTTTTCATCTATTAATATATATAACATCCTGATTTTAACAAGAACTTTTTAATTTCATCATAACATAAAATTTATACATCCTGGTCATTCCCCAATAACTTCATTTTAGAAAAACACATGTTTTTAAAAAATCAATATTTAAAAATAATAATTTATAATCATGAATATATTCATGATTTTTGGTAAATTTATGAATAAAAATTAATCATCTTAATAAATTAAAATTATGAAAATTTTATTGAATAATTAATGAAGTCATTTCATGTATCATGAAAGAATTAATATACATTAGGTTATTAAAAATATATCAATATTACAATATAAATGAAATTGTATTCAAAGGTCCTCTCAATGACTTCATCCCAACATGTTGATGTTTGACACAACATTCTATATGATTTTCCAAAAGGTGTTATCAGAAAATTTTTACGAAATATATATATTTATGCCCAGATCACTGATAATTCAATGAGGATGATTGTATAGTATCCTTTATAATCTAAATTTTCCTCTCTGAATCTCAATCATATTGAAGGTAAAACCATATAATTAAAAATTAATCAATAAACAATTAGTACTAACGGATATTCCAACAAATCGTAATAAATTTGGGTCTATGAACAAATATAAATGTTATGGGAACTCCATATAAATTTAATTCTATTCTATGATAATTAATTAAAATATGATTCCATGACAAATAAGATCAAATATACACCTTATTTTCGTTATTGATATTGATGTGAATCATGAAATCATATTCCTTCTTCAGTTATAACCACATTAGTTTCGTCATGATTAAATAATCATTAGTGAATATATATTTTATTCTTTTGTCTAAAAGAAATAAATATTACATCTATTTAAAAATAGTATCAAATATTTTATACAAAAATCCACTTTTAGAGGATTAATATCATGTATAATTTATTTTTATTTGTGGAATTTCAATTAATAGGAATCATACATAATTTCCTGAAAATGATATATCATGAAAAATCCAAAAATCATCAATTATTTGACAATATTATTACAAATCAAAACATTTCAATAAGGAATGACATAATGTGGTAAAATAACCATTTTTTCTTATATAAAACATTCATTTCATTCCATTATCTTGATGACTTTAACTCCTCATTAAGAAGACATAGTTAGTCCACATGATAATTATGAATTTTTTTCATCAAAATGATGTAAGTGTCCCATTAATACATGACAAAAATAATAAATATAAATTTAATAGACTAAGTAATTATTTCAACAGTTTATACATATATGTATCAACCATTATTATAAATTTATAAGAAATATATCCATATAATTCATTCTCAAATAATTAAAATTTCTAATAGAAAGTTCTCCAATATGATATATTTTCATTTAATGTAATTTAAAAAATAATTGAATATTTCTCATGTTCATAATAACTTATTGAGTATACTAAATTATTGTTGATAAAAAGAACCATAAATAATTAAAACATTCTTGTAACTCTATTAATTTGTTTCTTTAATTATGATAAAAAAAATTAACCCTAAATTCATTGAATCAATGTCCCAATGGGTATAACTATTCTTGAATTACATCCTTATATTTTGAAATTCAATAACTGTATGTTTATGTCAACATATAATTTTATAGATCATTGAGAAATATTTTTCTCTAATTATGCAGTCAAACATTTCCATGATAAACGGGAAAGTTATCATATACAAGAATTTAATGTTCTTGTGTTCCCCAAAGTAAATAAAACACCCCAAAGAACCATTATTATATTAAAAAATTAATTTCACTCCGAATTGAATTTCTAGGGGTGATGAAATTCTTATCCGGAACAATATGTCACTACTTCATCATTTATAAAAACTAAATTGATTCTAATAGGTATGAAGTTTTGTGGAATTAGATTAATATTAAAAACAATTTAATGATAAAATTCAACCTCTTCATTATGAATGACACACTAAAAATTATCCGGAAATATTTTCATATATTATTTTAGAACTAAACAATAACAAATTTTAATTGTTTTATCAACATTAATGATATATGAAATATATAATTCTCTCATATATTCAATTTGATTGTATTATTATTCTTATGTAATCTATTGTATACTAACATTAGTTTAAAAAAGTTAAATCTCTCCTAGGGGACTAAATATGGTTTTTTCTCTAATCACTATCTTATCATGATAAAAATATATCCAATCTATATACATTATAACATCAATCATAATTATTTTGATGAATAAAATAATGATAGGTTAATCCATTACAATTATAATCATATGATGTTTCCCATATATCAATGTTTTTAATAATATAGCCATGGTTTTTTCATAGTTTGTTTCCATTGTTTCATAATGTGATATTCCCACTTAGCTATAAAATTTTGACAAACTAAAAGACATATTAGATATAGAATAAAATAATATATCTACACACATAGTGAAAACAAGTGTTGTTCCTTTGGAAAATTAATTAGAAGACCAATGAATTGGAAATGAAATTGTACAATCTTTCTATAAGGATTTCTAACATTCAATATTATTTTTAAATTTATATGGAAGTAAATTTTCAAAATAGATCATATCATTAAAATTAAATCATTTCACTAACTACTTTTACTTATTAATCTAATAAATAAAATTTCCCTTTTATTCTCATTATTGAGGTAGGTGACTAGGATTTCTACATAAATAACAAATCCCATACCACAGTTTATAATCCTCATAATGTCTGCTTAAACTACTATGAAATGAAGGTAATTTATTTTTCTTATTTTTTGATATATTTGATGAGTTCTTCCCCATTTAAGTCCAACATTATCACTTATTATTATTATATTTGAAAATTTACAGAACTCAATATCTACTTTCTCTTTCACAACACAGCTTCCTCCATATTTTAAGGTCACAAGTAGCCTTATTACATTATAAACATCTCCTAAATCGTACTTATAATTCAAAAAAATATTACCATCAAGGACTAAAATTAAATTAAGTTCATTTCTTATAAAAATACTAAAATTTGATTCAATTGGTAAAACCCTGTACCCCCTCTTAAACTCTAGGATTTTAAAATCCATTGTGTGAAAAATAATATTTGGATAATACTTTTTAAGGACAAGTTCATTATATATATTATTTTATTGGAAATCAATTTAAGCATTTTCATTATCATAATTTTTCAAATAAAACTATTGATCAAATTCAATATACATATGATAAATACCCGGTGTTAAACTATAAGGTATTGAAATCAAGAAATAGAAAATATTATCCCCAAATTGTTAATACATAATTCAACATTCATGGGGGTTTTAAAGAATCATGTAACACCTCCGTATTAGTAAAATATTTAGATTATAATTTCTATTATGTTAATAAATCAAATAAATACATTACACCAATTAAATCAATCCTAGGTTGCTAGTTTTAAATAATTGAATCCTCATCATTCCTTTATAACTCTGTGGACATGTATCCACTATATAAATAATTTATTAATAAATATAGAAAAGATGAAAAAAACATTAAAATCATTGAAGTCTATACCATGATAATATTTCCAAAAATTTTCAAAATCTGAAAGTATGTGTTTTACATCAACCATACCATTAACGTTATCCAAACAATTTCTTTGATACAAAATTTCACATCCCACGTACAACAATCCCTTAAACTACATGATTATTGAAATATATTAAGGAACTTATATTCCAAAGAAATTTATTTTTTATTGTTTTAAATAATATATTAATTACATAAATTATTAAATAGACACATCTATATAACTTCCATTATTCCCATTTAACATGTTCTTTATAAAGAAACACATTCTATGATCAAGGTAAATCCAATAAAAACAACATTGACCGTATTAATAATATTAGTCATTCATATAAAAGATTTTTTTTTTAAAATATTGGTTGAGAGAAATAATTATTTATATGAGATTTAAAATATACCCCAACTTTTTTCAACTATGAAACATGAGAAATCTGTATTAAATTTTTTGTAAATTTTTTTGAAAAACATTCGTAAAAAACATTCACTTAGTTATCAATAGTAGTTAAATATTTTCTTAATATTCATTAAAAACATTAAATATAATATGATAATAATAAAAACTATAAACATGTGGTACTATAGGAAGAAATTGAATTAAAAAAATCCAATTCCTTCAAAAATAAATCCCTTCACCATTAAAAATTCAATCAATATTCATTATAAAAAAATACTCATTAGATTATGTTTTTAAATAAATATATTCTATTAAAACCCAATTAGAAGTAGAACATATAAGTACCATGTACATTTTCCACATATTCCAAATTATATTTCCCATTACCATGGAATGACATATGGGGAAAATTAAAAAATCTCCATGGAGTATGTTATCAACTGTAAGCTTTATAACTTTTCCTAATGCATTGGTGTGTTGTATCAGTCTCACCTATTATCCGAGCTATATATAGATCAACATTTTTTCATATAAAATATAAACACTATTTATCATGAATATGAATAATATATATATATATATATATAGAAATTTTTCAACTAAACACATTGAAATTTTCATTATGACATATAAACTATTACACCTTCTTTTATCTCCTGAATTTAGAAGAAACTATAATATTATAAGAAGCTAATTTTTTTGAAAAAAATTCTCAAATGTATCAAAATATACTCTTCATTGAAACCAATGTTAAATTGTATATTAGGGTTTATAATGAATAATTTATATGATGTTGGTAATGTTTGGTCATTATGTATATGTTAAAAATTCATTTCTTTTACATTTTCATATTATTAAAAATAACACACACCTAAAATGTTGAAAAGATTTATTCTTAAGTCATATACAAAAAATAAAAAACGTTAAAAATATCATTTTGAATCATTTTATTTATATATAATATCATAAATAAAAAATTTAAATTATATAATATATGGTAGAATAATATTCAGAATGAATATATTAAAACACACTTTTAATATTAATTCACCTACATAGTGTCCTAACACATTTCATTAGTATGTCTACATTAATAGTATATCAAATTATCTATTAATACTATATTATTAATATTAATATTATTTAATCAATTATCATAACTTCATGTCACGACCTGTCCCCCGAGGCCCATATCGTGACTACCTCAAGCCTGCCTTCCATAGACTGGGGCTAGCGACTAGAACCAAAGGACTAAATCCCAAAGATGGGAAGCATTTACTTTATATATATAAACAAACAAATCAGAGTAAACAATTATATGAAAAACACTAAGCAAAACTATATACAAAAGATGTGCTGGAATGAAAAATGGGCTTGAAATGTAAAGATCTATAAATTTCAAGGAAATTGTTTCCTTAGTTCTTTGAAATTTTATGAGTCCGCAGTTTCTGAAGGCACCTGATTCTGAGGCCCGGTGTGCCCAAAATAAATTTATGAAGTTTTGTTCGAGTATGTTCTATAAACGTACGTGCGGGTTTTTCATATCTTTTGAAGTGGTGCTCGGAATCAAAAACTGAGGACACCGATGATCTCGGAGTGCCGATATTTTCTTAAAGGGACCTTTACCGCAGTTGTGGTTTCTGTAGGTTGATAGTTAATATTTGGGAGTTTAGGATGAAATAAATAAAATTTCTGGAAGAAAATTTTATTTATAGATGTTGTTTAATTCCTCTCAAGGGTAGTTAAAGTTGGGGCCAACACCCACATAACCTCCAAAGAGAGAATATTTGTGAAGTGGGTCCCACATGAGACTATCCTTTTCATCTCTACCTAAACTCCCTTTTAATTTCCCATTATTTAATTATTGGACAACTTCCCTCATATAATATGAGGAGCCTTTCCACCTCCGTCTCTCCCATTAATATTTTACAACACTCATAATTAATGGATTGATTCTTCTGAATTAATTTTAATTGACTTCGAATATCTATTAAAAATATTACGGGTAGCCTTATTTTAATTTTTAGTGTTGGATCTCATTGTGTTGGGAGATTATTGGGAGGAATCTTGAGAAAATAGTTCCTCTCTTCAATGAAGAATACCTCCGACGAAGAACAACATTCCACCTCGACAAAGAACACTCTACGATTCGAAGAACAACGACGTTATTTCCTTCCTCTTCCCCGCAACAAGTGAGGAGACACCACTTCCTCCTCAGACAACCCCCAACATCCACAGAATCAACGTCTTTTCTCCAGGACACCATCTACCGCGACGCTCATCTTCCGTGGAATGACGACGTGTGACATCAATTATCGAGGTTGGGGGATATTGTATATTTTCATATTTGTGAGTTATATCCTCAAACATGGGTGTTTATTTGTTGGATGATTATTTGAAACACTAACATTGTGGGTATGAGCTAATGAACATGTACGGACCCAATTCCAAATAGTTTGTGATGAGCGGAATGTTTGGCGATGGATGAATGGAAGGGGAATGTTGATTTCAGGCCCTAGAGCGCCACCGATAGGAGTCCACCGCGGCCCCGGGCGCAACGACGTGGAGCAGATCCCGCACCGCTTGGGATCCAGGGAGACAGGTGGCGCCAGCATGGCACCACCGTTACACTGAACCCAGGGGCCGTGTCCCCCCCCCCCCCCGCTCCGCAGACCCGGCCGTGCCATCCGTGGGCTAGACCTGGACCAGGGTCGGGTCGACCGGTGTGGGCCGACCCAGGGTGGGTTGGGTCGGGTCGGACCTGGCCCATACCCCCTTTTTAGGACATTTTTAGGTCATTTTCCCATAATGTGAGTTACAGACCTCCGATCGATGCGTCATCAGTTGAGTAGGATTCCTAGAATCAAGACGGTCAGTTCAGTATATTACACTAATGGTTTTGGCAATGTTTGAGCACGTCTGGGTTGGTTTGAAACTGAAACCAAACTGGCCTTCAGAGTGGAAACACTTATAACTTAAGGACCAGACATCCGATTGAACTCCCCTCAATAACTTTTGTTTCCTTTTGATGAGATGGTTCTTTTGGAATAATACATGTGGGATTAGGAATAGATTGTATTATGGTCGGGTTAGTTTTAGATTTAAAACCGACTAGGCCCCTGGAATGGAAAAGCCAATAACTCTCAGATCGGTCGTCCGATTGACGCATCGTCTGTCGCGTTGGATATCTTTTGAAGAGACAGAAATTCGGGATACTTCAACTCTGCACTTCGTGATATTTGATGTATTTCCCCTTTGGATCGAGGATCGAACCCTCCCGGAATCATGTTTACTGTGCATAGAAACCCTAGAACTGGTTGCGATTGCGATGACAACTGTACTAGAATCCTCTGTGGGTTCGGTAGTGACGAAAACTGTACTGGAATCCTCCGTGGGTACGGAAGCGATGACAACTGTACTGAAATCATCCTTGGGATCATCATTGAGGAAAACTGTACTTTTATCCTACGTGGGTCCGACAGTTCGACTTCTGTACTAGTATCATACATGGGTCTGACAGAGTAGATGGTCTAGTATCCTACGTGGGTCTGACAGCATAGCTAGACTAGTATCCTATGTGGGTCTGATAGCTTAGACAAATCAATGACTATATATGGTCATCTTTATCACGTTGCGAAATTTTTTTACCTGTGTGAGTTGATTCTTGACTTTCAATCATTATCATTGATGTGATTGACTTCATTACTTTGTGGACTGGGTTGTGCGTGGGCTCGAGAGATGGAGCGAAGATGGAATTGATAAATTGGGTATATGTTTGTCCATATACCTATGTAGTGTTGGTTGATACTTCGTGATTGTATCTTTTCATTTTGGTCTATCCTTCATGGATTTTGGGAGACCTTCGGGGGTCCCAAGGTCCCTACTGAGTATCGTTATACTCAACCCTACACAAGTAATGCCCACACTACGTTGTGTTGTATGCAGACGATGAACAACACTGATCATGGTACAGGCTTGAAGAGCTGGACGTTACCTGGAGGTGGACCACTTGGTGAGACGTACACGTAGCAGACAAACTGACCCGTGGTGTTGGGGAGACTATCTGTACCCACCCTTTTCGTGGGATTCCCAGAAGATGACTCGATGGATGCTGCTTTACTTTACTGCAGTTGTACTAGAATTTCAACAGTACTATAATTTTCAGTTGGCTTTGTATTCTGGCCCATTTTCCTTTCAGCACTTAATTTGTATTCAATGTAACATTGTGCTTACTTCAGCTTGCATACTCTGTTGTGTTTGATTACAATCATAAATGCAATGCCTTCAATTTTTATTAGGATTTACGTCTTTGGTGCTAGTCTCCAGCCCCTAGCCTATGGAAGGCGGGATTTGGGTAGTCACGGCATGGGCCCCGAGGACGGGTCATGATAGGTAATACATGACCAATAGGAATGTACAACTAAAGAAAAAGTAAATCAGCTACTAGGTCGTCCTCTGGGGTTCCTACCAAAAGGGTAGGTATAGATAGCCTCCTCAGCACTACACCTCCATACATCTGCACCATGTACCATCACACTAACTGGTCTATCTCCAGGTACCATCTAGTCCTGTTACTCACTACCTCCGTCAGTAATTTCTGTGGTCTAAAACCAACACAACGAGGTGTGGGCATTACCCGTGTCGGGGTGAGTTTAACGATACTGAATAGGGACCCCGAGACCCCCACGGTCTCATAAAATCTGACAAGTATAAACCACAAAGCATTAAATAAAAGAATAACCATTACTTAGGTATATTCCCATGCATATTCCAAAGTCATCAAGTAACCCATCTTAATCATGAGGATAACACAAAAGTCATTGACTCAACTCAAACTAGGGTTTTAATTATCGAAACCATGATTGACAGCGTACTCCTCCTCTCTCGAGTAGAGTGGGCCTACCGCATCACATAGAGGTTCTTCCCAATATACATAGACTACTGAGGTACTCCTCCTGTCGAGTACCGTGGGTCTGCTATGTCACAAAAAGGCACTCCCCACCGTGGGTCTACTGTGTCACATAGAGGCACTCCCCCTAATAGCATACAGAGGTACTTCTCCAAACGAGTACCGAGGGTCTTCCATGTTTACATAGACACTAGTGCAGAAAACGTTTTTTACGTCACCATTTTTTACGTCGGTTATATAAAACCGACATCATAATATGTAAAACAAGGTTTTTTACGTCGGTTATTTATTAACCGACGTAAAAACCTGTATTCGGTACACCTTTAACGTCGGTTATTTTTATAACCGACGTTATTAATCGCGCGGCTTCGTTTTTTACGTCGGTTATTTTTATAACTGAGGTAAAAAACGCGGTTTTCGAAGGCCTTTTTACGTCGGTTATTGAATAACCGACATAACAAACGCAGTTTTTGAAGGCTTTTTTACGTCGGTTATAAAATAACCGACGTAAAAAAATAATCCGCAGATGTTTTTGACGTCGGTTATTCCATAACCGACGTAAAAAAACGCGGATTTTAAGCCCTTTATAACATCGGTTATAAAATAACCGACGTAAAAAATGAATCGGAGGAAGGTTTTTACATCGGTTATTGAAATAACCGACGTTATAAATGTTTTTAAAACAATTATCATGTCGGTTATTGAATAACCGACGTGATAACTCATTTAAAAATTTACCCAGACCCGTGGATTGTCATTCGCGAGTTTACCTTGGACAGTCGCGACTCGTCTCTCTCGCGCGTAATCCCGAATCGGCTCGTCCATTTCGTTGGTTTAGATTTGTTTTGCGATCATCATTTCTCATATTTAATCTCCTCGGATCATTCATCTAAACTCGCAGCACTCAGGTAATCCTCCCACTCGTTCGTTTTTTTTTGCGGATAGTATATATATATGTGTTGTGATAATTTTGTTGAAACTAGCTAAGATTCTTCGATTGTGAACCCTTTTAACTCGTTTTGGCACCATAATCTTATTTATCATCCCTAGATCTATTTGTTCGACTTGCAATATTGAGTAATTTTATGATTTCACTAATTTTTCATCGTTTTCTATAAATCCCCGAGAGGGTTGGGGCGTGTCCATTTGGATGGGTTGCCCTTTTACAGTTGTTACTACTTTATTCACACACAACCATGGCATAGGTGCATGGATTTGGGGTCGAGGGGGGGGGGGGGGGGGGGTCCAGGGGGGTTTAAAAGGGGGTGGGTGGGTGTGGGGGGCTGTCCAAGGGTGTGGGTGGGTGTTGGGGGGTGTCCAGGGGGGTGTCCAAGGGGGTAGGGTGTGGGGGTGGTGTTTAAGAGGGGTGGGGGCTGTCCAGAGGGTTGGGGGGTGTCCAGGGGGGTGTCCAAGCAGGTCGGGGGTGGGGGGTTGTGTCCAGGAGGGGTGGGGGTGCTTTCTAGAGGGGTTGGGGGCTGTCCAGAGGGGTCGGGGGGTGTCCAGGGTGGTATCCAAGGGGATGGGTGGGTGTGGGGGGTGGTGGCCTGTCCAGAGGGGTCGGTGGGGTGTCCAGGGGGGTGTCCAAGGGGGTGGATGGGTGTGGGGGCTGTCCAAGTGGGTGGCGGCCTCTCCAGAGGCTATTTGGGGTTGTCCGGGTGGGTGGGGGCTGTCCAGAGGGTTGGGGGATGTCTAGGGGGTGTCCAAGGTGGTAGGGGGTGGGGGGTGGTGTCCAGGAGGGGCAGGGGGTTGTCCAGAGGGGTCGGGGGGGTGTCCAGGGGGGTTTACAAGGGGGTGGGTCGGTGTGGGGGGCTGTCCAAGGGTGTGGGTGGGTGTTGGGGGGTGTCCAGGGGGGTGTCCAAGCAGGTCGGGGGTGGGGGGTTGTGTCCAGGAGGGGTGGGGGTGCTTTCTAGAGGGGTCGGGGGCTGTCCAGAGGGGTCGGGGGGTGTCCAGGGTGGTGTCCAAGGGGATGGGTGGGTGTGGGGGGCTGTCCAAGGGGGTGGCGGCCTGTCCAGAGGGGTCGGTGGAGTGTCCAGGGGGGTGTCCAAGGGGGTGGATGGGTGTGGGGGGCTGTCCAAGTGGGTGGAGGCCTCTCCAGATGGTATTTGGGGTTGTCCGGGTGGGTGGGGGGTTGTCCAGAGGGTTGGGGGATGTCCAGGGGGGTGTCCAAGGGGGTAGGGGTGGGGGGTGGTGTCCAGGAGGGGCGGGGGGCTGTCCAGAGGGGTCGGGGGGTGTCCAGGGGGGTTTACAAGGGGGTGGGTGGGTGTGGGGGGCTGTCCAAGGGTGTGGGTGGGTGTTGGGGGGTGTCCAGGGCGGTGTCCAAGGGGGTAGGGGGTGGGTGGTGGTGTTTAGGAGGGGTGGGGGGCTGTCCAGAGGGTTGGGGGTGTCCAGGGGGGTGTCCAAGCAGGTCGGGGGTGGGGGTTGTGTCCAGGAGGGGTGGGGGTGCTTTCTAGAGGGGTCGGGGGCTGTCCAGAGGGGTCGGGGGGTGTCCAGGGTGGTGTCCAAGGGGATGGGTGGGTGTGGGGGGCTGTCCAAGGGGGTGGCGGCCTGTCCAGAGGGGTCGGTGGGGGTGTCCAGGGGGGTGGATGGGTGTGGGGGGCTGTCCAAGGGGGTGGATGGGTGTGGGGGGCTGTCCAAGTGGGGGGCGGCCTCTCCAGAGGGTATTTGGGGTTGTCCGGGTGGGTGGGGTGGCTGCCCAGAGGGTTGGGGGATGTCCAGGGGGGTGTCCAAGGGGGTAGGGGGGTGGGGGGTGGTGTCCAGGAGGGGTGGGGGGCTGTCCAGAGGGGTCGGGGGCTGTCCAGAGGGTTCGGGGGTGTCCAGGTGGGTGTCCAAGAAGGTCGGGGGTGGGGGGTTGTGTCCAGGAGGGGTGGGGGTGCTTCCTAGAGGGGACAGGGGCTGTCCAGAGGGGTCGGGGGGTGTCCAGGGTGGTGTCCAAGGGGATGGGTGGGTGTGGGGGGCTGTCCAAGGGGGGTGGCGGCCTGTCCAGAGGGGTCGGTGGGGTGTCCACGGGGGTGTCCAAGGGGGTGGATGGGTGTGGGGGGCTGTCCAAGGGGGTGGATGGGTGTGGGGGGCTGTCCAAGTGGGTGGCGGCCTCTCCAGAGGGTATTTGGGGTTGTCCAGGTGGGTGGGGGGGCTGCCCAGAGGGTTGGGGGATGTCCAGGGGGTGTCCAAGGGGGTCGGGGGTGGGGGGTGGTGTCCAGGAGGGGTGGGGGGCTGTCCATGGGGGGTTTACAAGGGGGTGGGTGGGTGTGGGGGGCTGTCCAAGGGTGTGGGTGGGCGTTGGGGGTGTCCAGGGGGTGTCCAAGGGGGTAGGGGGTGGGGGTGGTGTTTAGGAGGGGTGGGGGGGCTGTCCAGAGGGTTGGGGGGTGTCCAGGGGGGTGTCCATGCAGGTCGGGGGTGGGGGGTTGTGTCCAGGAGGGGTGGGGGGGCTGTCCAGAGGGGTCGGGGGGTGTCCAGGGGGGTTTACACATCGATTTGTTTTATATTTCAAAATTTTTTACATTCAAATTATGATTTTTTTCATATAAACATATATTTGTCTTATCTAAAAAATATATATTTTTTTGCTATTTGTTATAGGTAATAATGAGTCGAAGTTGGATTACGGCACATCGAATGAGCAATGAATATGAGGAAGGTGTTGATGCCTTTTTGGAATTTGCTAAACGAAATGTTTCAAGTAGTGACATTTTTTTCTGTCCATGCCTGAAATGTCTGAATATGAAGAAGTTGAAAAGTAGAGAGATAAAAGATCATTTGATTTGTCATGGTTTCAATCCGAGTTACAACCCTTGGATTTGGCATGGCGAAACTGGACAGAATGTCACTGATGATAATGAATCGCAAGATGGTAACTCCGATGGAATTGAAGAAATGATTCGCGATATTGTAGCAGAACAAATTGAGATAGAACCGACAGTTGCACGTCTATATGGTGATGCTGAAAAACCATTATATCCTGGTTGTATAGATTTTACGGTTTTGTCGGCGGTGTTAAGATTGATTAACCTGAAGGAGAAACATGGATGGAGTGACAGAAGTTTTACAGAGCTGCTACAATTGATGAAAGACATTCTTCCAAAAGATATCGATCTTCCAGATTCACATTATAAGGCCAAAAATATATTATGCCCGATGGGATTGGGATACAGGAAAATACATGCATGTCCGAATGACTGCATTATATATAGGAAGGAATATGAATTTCTGAAAGAGTGTCCTAAATGTGGGACATCACGGTATAAGGTGAAAGAAAAATCACAAGCTGATGTAGAGATTACAAAGCTCCCTTCAAAGGTATTTTGGTATCTTTCTATAATTCTCGTTTCAAACGTTTATTTGCTAATTCACATGATGCAAAAAGGTTAAGATGGCATGCTGATGAGCGGGTATGTGATGGAAAAATACGTCATCCAGCTGATTGTCCACAATGGAAGAAAATTGATGCCCAGTACCCTACATTTGGAAATAAAATTAGAAATCTGAGACTAGGTTTGTGCACAGATGGAATGAATCCATAGCGAACCCTCAGTAGCACACATAGTTCATGGACTGTTTTATTGGTAATTTACAACCTCTCTCCTGAAGTTTGTATGAAGCGCAAATATGTCATGTTGAGTATCATGATCTCTGGTCCAAAGCAACCCGACAATGATATTGATGTATACTTGTCACCGCTGATTGATGATTTGAAACTGTTATGGGCTGATGGTATTAGGGTGTATGATTCTTATAAAATGGAATATTTTCAACTGCATGCAATGCTTCTATTCACTATAAATGACTTCCCAGCATATGGAAATTTTTCTGGATATAGTGTTAAAGGGCATAAAGCATGTCCAATTTGCGAACAACAGACGTCATATTGTCAATTGCATCATGGGAGGAAAACAGTGTACATTGGTCATCGAAAGTTTTTGCCTATGGATCACCCTTATAGAACACTAAAAAAGGCATTCAATGGATCACAAGAATTTGATACTGCTCCTCAACCTTTATCCCCAGAATTGTATTTTGAGAGGGTGAAAAACCTTGATGTGACATTGGGAAAGACACAGAAATATGGTAATGATAGAAATATTTGGAAGAAAAGGTCAATATTTTTTGAGCTACCATATTGGAGGTATCATGAAGTCAAACATAATATTGATGTCATGCACGTGGAGAAGAATATATGTGATTCTTTGATCGGAACATTGCTAGATATTAAAGGAAAGACAAAAGATGGGTTGAATGCAAGGTTAGACCTACTGTCAATGGGAATACGTTTGGAGTTAGCTCCCACTCCTAAAGGAAGACGAACATTTCTTCCCCCGGCTTGTCATACATTATCGAAGAGGGAGAAAAGTAGCTTCTGTCAGTGTCTTCATGATATCAAAGTGCCTCAAGGTTATTCTTCAAATGTAAAAAATTTTGTCTCATTGAAAGACTTGAAGTTGATAGGTATGAAATCACATGATTGTCATGTCATGATGCAACAAATTCTACCAGTTGCACTGTGTGGAATATTGCCCATCCGTGTCAGAAAGACTATAATGAGGTTGTGTTATTTTTTCAATTCAATTTGCAACAAGGCGATTGATGTGAATGCTTTGAACATTTTGGAAAAGGATGCAATTTTTATACTTTGTCATTTGGAAATGTATTTTCCTCCAACTTTTTTTGATATGATGGTGCATTTAATGATTCATCTGGTTCGAGAAATAAGGCTTTGTGGACCTGTATATCTTCGTTGGATGTATCCTTTTGAAAGGTATATGAAAATATTAAAGGGATATGTTAAAAATCCATATTGACCTGAAGCCTCCATTATTGAAAAGTATATTTCTGAGGAGGTAGCAGAGTTTTGTACGAGCTACTTGGCTACGGCGCAACACATAGGTTTTCCTCCATCTCGCCATGAACGGGTTAATAATGAGGGAAAGGGGATTCGTGGCTTGAAAGTCAAATCACTGTCAGCTGAACATATGAAGAAGTTAGAATCATACATCTTGAATAACATAGCTGATGTTCAACCGTATATCACATTGCATATTAATGAGTTGAAACAATGTCATCCAAAGAAGAAAGAAATGTGGATTTTGAATGAGCACAACAAAACTTTTTTTCCATGGTTTAAAAAGAACTTGCTTAGTAGATCAGATGTATCAGAGACATTAAAATGGATAGTGGGTGGTCCATCTTTAAATGTGATAACATGGTCCGCTTATGACATTAATGGCTATACATTTCATACGAAAGCTCAGGACAACAGAAGTGCAGTTCAGAATAGTGGTGTATTGGTGTTTGCAGAAGCAATGCATTTTTCGAGTGCTAAGGACAGAAACCCAATTTCGGCATCAAGTGCATATTATGGAGTGATTGAAGACATATGGGAGGCTGATTACTTTAAAACTAAAGTTCCCGTTTTTAACTGTAAATGGTTTATCGGTAACAACAGTGTCAGACACGATGAATTTGGAATGACACTTGTTAATCTGAATAGATTGGAAGACACAGCTGATTCTTTTATAATGGCAACACATGCCAAACAAATTTTCTATGTAGTAGATCAATCAGATATGCAGTGGGCTGTTGTTTTACAAGGGAAAAACAAATATGTTGGTGAGGATGAATTTGATGAAGATGCTGATTTATGTGAGATCCCTACTTCCATGGAAAGATTAACAGAACATAATGATGAGTATGTTGAAGACATGGTTTGTGCCATAAGGAACGATCACGACGAAGGAATTTGGGAAAACAATCCAACTGTACATTCCTAAAATTACAGGTAACACAAGTTTATTTCTTGTTTACATTTAGTTTTTTCATATAATGTTAGATACTGTAAATTTTTTACTTATTAAAACATGTATCAAACCAAAACGATAAAACAATAAAACCCGTAAAGAGGAGAAGTCCTGGGCGCACCGGCTGGCCGGTGGTGGAGCACCGGTTGGCCGGTGGTCCAGAACAAAGCTCTGTCTCGTCCACCGGCCGGCCGGTGCTGAGCCAGCGGCCGGCTGGTGGTCCAGACAGAGAGCCTTCCTCTCTGTCTGGACCACCGGCCGGCCGCTGGATCACCACCGGCCGGCCGGTGGACCAGACAGAGAGCCTTCCTCTCTGCCTGGATCACCCGCGGCCGGCCGGTGTTGAGCCATCGGCCGGCCGGTGGTTCAAACAGAGAGGAAGGCTCTCTGTCTGGTCCACCGGCCGACCGCTTGATCACCACCGGCCGGCCGGTGGACCAGACAGAGAGCCTTCCTCTCTGTCTGGATCACCAGCGGCCGACCGGTGCTGAGCCAGCGGCCGGCCGGTGGTGAGCCAGCGGCCGGCCGGTGGCACCAGGCAGTGGGAAAGTCTACTGCCTGGGTCCTCCGGCTGGCCGGTGTGCTCACACCGGCTGACCGGTGGACTCAGTGAGTCCACTTTTCAGCTTTCTTGGGCCAACTCCTTGGCAACCTTTTGCCTGTGTTTACCATGTTTATCATTGTTTAACATGCTTACCATATTACCAATGTTTACTATTATGTAATTTAGTACACTTTTCTATTTGTGAACTAATGTTTGTTTTTTTGATTTGAAGGAAAATGACAGATCAATCAGTTGATCAGCCACATGATTCTGGAGATGAGCATATTGGTCATACATCTGGGGAGGAACATTCACATGCTCCTATTACGAAAAAGAGTTCAAAGGTTGGTAAGCGTGGGTGCACACGTTTACCAAAATTATCACTTGCCCGTATGAAGGAGGAGAGGATAGTCGTGGAGTTTGATGATGATGATCTTCCTAGAGGTCCAAATGCTAAAGATTTTAAGGGTTTTGTAGCAACTCAGGCTAAGAGCAAAGTAAGCATTCTCTATAATGATTGGAGAAGTGTGGATAAGGCGATAATTTCTCAGCTGTGGGAGACCATTTTGGTAAGATCTTTTGCTATTGTTTGACTGTTATTTAAATGTTTCTAGTATATATAATATTTTTAACCTCTTTTTTATCAGATGACATTTGATATTCCTGACACTGGAGGAGTCAGGAAGAAATGCTTATCGTTGGCTGCTAGGAGATGGAGGGATTTCAAATCAACCCTCTCATCTGATTTCATTTATGGTCATAGGAGTCGTGAGAATCCATGTCGTATATATCCTTTTATAGATGAAGACACATAGAGACAATTTTTTGAAAGTAGAAGAAAAGAATCATTTTTGGTAAGGGCAATGTAAACTTTTATAAGATTTCTTATATAAATGATCTTATTATTGTTTTGTTAATGATTACTTATTCTTAATTTACAGCAAACAAGTAAATCTCATCAAGAGATCCAATCTAAAAATGTATACCCTCATAGTTTATCTCGGGGAGGGTATGCATTATTGGAAGAACAAATGATGGCAGAAAAATTTCAACAACTAAGAGCTGAGTCTTCAAGCTCTGGAGAGGTGGCCCCTCCATCCCCTCCATCTAGACATGAGAAATGGAAAAGAGCTCGGAAGGGCAAAAAAGGACAATATCTTTCGGAAGAATCGAGACTCGTAGTTGAGAGGATTGTAAGATATCTATTTTATTTATCTAAGTTTACTATTTTCGTCATATATTTCCAATCATTATAGAAATGTTCAATTAATTATTACAGGACTCTCTTGAGGAGAAGAGTTCACAGGGGACATTTACACCATCTGGGAGGGAAGATATTTTATCTCTGGCATTGGGAAAGCCCGAACATCCTGGCCGTGTAAGAGGATATCCGGCAGGTGTATCGGTAAGAAAAGTGTTGCCACGTTCCTCAACTTCTAACGTTGAGGGATTTTATAAAAAAAATAGAATCCTTGGAGGCTGAAGTCCATAATATTAATGCGACAATGGATGACAAGATTAGAGCATCGGTGCAGTTAATGTTTGCAGACTTGCAAAGACAATTTCAGGGTGCAGCTCCCACTCCACCTCTCCCAGTAACTCCCACTCCCCCACCTCAGCCTGCAGACCCCATTTTTGATCCTCCTCCTCCGCCACAGCTACCTACTTATTGTGAGTTGTATGTTGATGATCCTCAACATCATATTGTTGCACATGGGATGGTATATTGTATAGGAGATACAGTTCATCATCAACAGTTAGAGGTAGAGAATCAGAGGGTCACTGTACAGGATATTATAGATAGATCAGCTCGGATACCATTACCTACAGATGAGGTGACGACAGTTGGACATAGTATCGGCCATTTTTTACTTTGGCCATCCAGACTTCTTCGACTCATTACCATAGAGGTATGGATGTTATATCTTTTATTTTATATTTTTATTAATGTTTTATCATTTGAAAACTAATATATTTTTCAATTTATTTTTACAGGAATACTTCAAAGGTAAAGAAATACTGTATAGACAACAACAAAGACAGATAGCTATGACATCAGATGCAGATACTAGCAGTCCTGACAAATTGTCAAGATATTCAAATTTGTTGGCGGATCATTATGACTTTACAATGGAAGCTCATGTCTGTGGACGTGAACTATGTGTGGGGATTATGAAAACTGATATCATGGAGTTTTTCACTGGAGATAAGTTGGGCATCAACGTGGTGCAAATTTCTATCATGTAAGTCTTAACACCTTTTCCTTGCGTTATATTTATTAAAAATGTATACTTATGTCTGCTTTGTATTAGGTATCTGTATAAAATTTGTGAGAGGAATGAGCTGACAGATGTATATGGATTCGTGGACCCACAATTGATTTCCCCTGAAGCATGTGCATTGGATGAGGAACAAATAATGCTTTATATTGCTGATAGATTTGAAAAGAATGTAATCACACAGTGTTGGATGATGCCTTTTTGTGAGAGGTATGAAACACATCCCTCTCAAAGAGTTTATTATCTTTTAACATAAAAAACCACTAACGTTAAATTTCCTTTTATCAGGGATCATTGAATGTTAGGGGTTTTTTTCCCTAGGGAGAAAACACTTTATTGGATATGCTCTCTCCATGATGATGTGCGAGAAAGTTTTAAGAATATATTGGAAACGTAAGTTTCAATTTCACAATAGTTTTATATATTATAATGAATTTTAAATTTACCCCATTCGTATTATTTTCTAATAGGGCATGGGTCCACTTTCGAAAAAGCGCAAAGAAAAGGAATTTCAAGATCAAATATGTACATGCGAAGGTAAATATCCATTTATAATTTGTACATTTTGATTTATTACATAAAAATAATATATTGAATTTACACTCATTCAAACAGAAATGTCATGAGCAACAAGGCATCATCGAATGCGGATATTACATGTTAAGATAATGTCATGAGCAACAAGGCATCATCGAATGCGGATATTACATGTTAAGATTTATGTATGAAATAATAACAACTGGGACAGTTTTGAGTTTTGACCTGGTAAGATTTCCTCTTTCTCATAATATTTCAATTTGATTTATTCATTATACACGTTGACTACTATCCTTTTCATTTGTAGCTTTTTGATGACCCTCAACCCTTTACTGCTGAAGATATCAAACACTTACAAGTGGAGTTGTCAAATTATTTTACAGGTTTGATTGACTTTTAGTTGTTTGTAATGTAAAATGTAATTTTGAATATTGTCAATGTAATTGTGTATTTCGTAGTCGTTTAGGTTGGATTTAGTTTTTTTTGAAGTTGACAGTGTATGTTTTGAATGTTATATAAGTGAATGTTTAATTTTTCTCTACTTCTTGTTTTGGTCTACTGTTGATGGTTTTTCTGGTCTGGATTTTGGTATGGGGGGAGAGGTTCCAAGGGGGTGGGTGGGTGTTTGGGGGGTGTCCAAGGGATATGGGAGGGGTGTCCAAGGTGTGTTTGGGGCTCTCCTAGGGTTCGGGGGGGTGTAAATGAGGGTGGGGGTTGTTCAAGGGGTGGGGGGTGTCCAAGGGATATGGGAGGGGTGTCCAAGGTGTGTTTGGGGCTGTCCAAGGAGTCGGTTGGGTGTAAATGAGGGTGGGGGGGTGTCCAAGTGGTGGGGGGTGTCCAAGGGATATAGGAGGGGTGTCCAAGGGGTGTTTGGGGCTGTCCAAGGGGATGGGGGGGTTTCCAAGGGGTAGGGGGTTTCCAAGGGGTCGGGGGGGGGGTGTCCAGGGGGTGGGGGGCTATCCAAAGGGTGGGGGGTGTCCAAGGGGTGGGGGTGTCCAAGGGATATGGGAGGGGTGTCCAAGGGGTGTTTGGGGCTGTCCTAGTGTTCGGGGGGTGTAAATGAGGGTGGGGGGGCTGTCGAAGGGGTGGGGGGTGTCCAAGGGGTGGGGGGTGTCCAAGGGATATGGGAGTGGTGTCCAAGGTGTCTGGGAGTTCTGTCCAAGGGGCCGGTTGGGTGTAAATGAGGGTGGGGGGGCTGTCCAAGGGGTGGGGGGTGTCCAAGGGGTGGGGGGTGTCCAAGGGATATGGGAGGGGTGTCCAAGGGGTGTTTGGGGCTATCCAAGGGCTCAGGGGGGGGGGGGGGTGTCCAGGGGTCGGGGGGGTGTCCAAGGGGTCTGGGAGGGCTGTCAAGGTGTGGGGGGGTGTCCAATGGGTGTTTGAGGCTGTACTAGGGGTCTTGGGGGTGTAAATGACGGTGGGGGGGGGGGGGGGGCTGTCCAAGGGGTGGGGGGGTGTCCAAGGGGTGGAGGGTGTCCAAGGGATATGGGAGGGGTTTCCAATGGGTGTTTGAGGCTGTACTAGGGGTCGTGGGGGTGTAAATGAGGGTGGGGGGGCTGTCCAAGGGGTGGGGGGGTGTCCAAGGGTTGTGGTGGGGCTCCAATGTGGTGGGGGAGGGCTGGCCAGGTTGTTAGGTGGGTATAGATGAGGGTGGGGTTTAGTTGGGGCTTGGGGGAGGGCTGGCATGGTTATTTTTGTTTGGTTTCTGGTTGCTTTTTGGTGAGAGCAGTGCAATTATTTAAAAAAAAAATCATTCATGTTGGTTATTTTATAACCGACGTGGTAAATAAATCGGTAGGGGTTTATCACGTCGGGTTTTTCAAGAACCGACGTGATAAACCGTTCCCGGGGCTTTTATCACGTCCGTTCTTAATATAACCGATGTGCTAAAATGCCTCGGAATCGATTTACCACGTCGGTTATTGGATAACCGACGTGCTAAAACGTTTCCCAGGCCTTTTTATCACGTCGGTTTCTTAAATAACCGACGTGATAATAGGCCAGGGGAAGGGTTTATCACGTCGGTTATGACATAACCGACATGATAAACGATATCCCAGGCGTTTTATCACGTCGGTTTAGGGAATAACCGACGTGATAAAGCCCCCCGCGCATATTTATCACGTCGGTTATTATATGAACCGACGTGATAACCACCGTGATGTTAGGGATATTACGTCGGGTTTTAAATAACCGATGTAAAAAACGTTATTTATAACGTCGTCCGTATTAACGTCGCCTAAAAACCGACGTAAATAATAAAAAATAACCGACGTAAAAAATGTTTTCTGCACTAGTGAGAGGTGCTCCTCTGTCATGGGTCTTCTGTGTCACACAGAGGCGCTCCCCAATGGGCTAGTCGAGTCACTCCGAGTCGAATCGGTCAAGCAGTCATCAAGTCTCAGCCATATACAATGTCTTCGTACTCTGTCTGCTTGTCATCGGAAGGATCCGCTCCATGATCTACTAGTCGATACTCCAAGTGTCACGAATTCTCACGTAGAATTATCAAAAAGGTCTTCCACATCATAGGGGTCTCAACGCAATAGACTCCACGTCAATCAGACGCCCGGTCTGTGAGTTATTATCCATTTAGTTCTGGGGTCCAGATGGATTCATGATCGATCCAACCTGACCATATTCTATCTCAGCCCAAACATTCAGTGGGGTATACTCATGGCACCGTCTCACTACAAGAATTCTTATTCCACTGACGGTTCATCAAAAAGACATCTGATTCCAATGTTATGGACGTTTGTGTAGGGGTTCATGGTTTGTGCATGGTATAAACAAACCATGCGGCCAGGTCATGCAAAGTCTCTAGGTGAGACAGTAGCAACCGCACGGTTGATGCACAGTTTGAAAAATGGTGCGGTCAGGCCGTGAGAAGTCTCTATGTGGGAAAGTGGCTACCACACGGTTGGCACACGGTTTCCCAAACCGTGCAGTCAAGCTGTGCGGCAACATAAAATTAGGGTTTTATGTCCCGTGCCACTTGGGAGTTCCCATCAATCCCCCGTTCTTCATCCCACTCATTCCTTATGAGGGATTTCTGGTTTTCAGAGGTTGGGGGAGCTCCTTTGCTCATTTTGAAGGCCCATCGAAGGGGTTTTTTGGGGGATCAAAGGGGGTTCATAATTTGTCACTGCACCGCAACGTTGTCACCATCCATCGTGAATAACACACCATTCAAGAAGAACGACGGAGGGTTTGAGCCTTGTTAGTTAGTCCCGCACCCTCTGCATTAGAATGGTAACAAGCGGCTCAATAATAAATTAATTGAAGATCATCAAACCCTAACATCTCGCAATGATTATCCCCAATCCACAAAAGAAAACATCCATGTTCATTGTTTTTTTAATGATGAACATGGGAATATAATCATACTCAAAATACAACTATTACCTTTTGATGATTGGCCATTCATTGTTCATTGATATTGTCAGGGAAAGAAGATGATGAAGACCATCATTCGTCGCAACCGCCGCATGTCTCAAATCCCAAGCAGCATCAGTTCGATGATGACAGTATGGAGGGTCAGTTGGTAGGTGTTTGAGGCAGAAGTAATAGAATGAACTATCGCTGACGTTCTTCGTGTTATTCGTTGGGATCTTTTCTACCTATCTTTCCTCTCAAAGCCTCCACCAACAAGAATATTATGCAAACAAAAATAATAGGAGGGTTTTTCTATTATTATGTTTTCACGTAATTAAAAAATTGACGAATTAAATTAGTGGGACCCACCTAATTAAATTTGTGAGTGCTGTCAAATTTAATTAGGTGGATGGAAAGAGGCTCTCTCTAAAAAAACACATGTTTTGGCGCAATTAATTGAACAGGGAGGTCAAGTGGCTCTCCCCCATTAATGAGGGAAAATGGAGAGGTTTTATCCTCCACCATCAATAGGGGTCAGGTGGTCCCCACCCCTATCATTAAATAAAAAGGTTATGGGTCCCGGGTGGTCCCCACGTCGTAACCTCTCGCGGGAGGTTATGCTCGGGTGGGCCCCACCACAATATACTCTCATGGGAGGTTGGCTTGTGGTGGTCCCACCATCAACTCCCAAGTGGAGGTTCCAACTATCCGCACTCACATGGCGACTCAAAAATAAAATAAAGTGTTACACTTTATTTTATTATTAAATTTGTAAGACAACCCACAAACTAAATTTTATCCTAGACTCACTTCCATTGAAGTGAAATTCTTCTTAAGTGAATATCGGCGCTGTGAATTCAATGGTACCCTCAAATTTCAGTTTCGAGCTCCAGCTCAAAAGGTATAAAAAACGGCTCGTACATTTATTGATCGTATCAAACAAAACTTCATAAATTGATTCCAGGCACAGCAGGCCTCGGAATCAGGTGCTGTAAATTTTCATAGACTCATAAAATTCCATATGTATTGAAGAAAAAATTTCCATGGAAATTTTAGGCCTTTATATTCTCCCCAGATCAGGGATTTACATCCTCGTAAGCTATAACTAGAACTATGGGAACAAATGGGGGTACTGAGCACGCATCTGAGCCTCCCACTCCAATGTTCTCTCCTAGAGATTCCCATACTGCCATCGTACGCACACCAGAGGTTTTGACCATCCATATAGGACCCACTCTTATCGATCCTCAATCTCCACTGAAAGCTCCATGATTGTTGGCCAGTCATTGATGTCCTACTCCCCATGCTCGATGATGTGGGATGGGTCGTGCACGTATCTTCTCAACTGAGATAGGTGGAAGACGTCGTGCACCCAGTGTAACTGAGGTGGAAGAGAAAATCAGTAATCCACCTCGCCTACTCTGTTGAGGATCTAGAACTTTCCGATGAATCGCATAGGTAACTTGCCGCCTCGGCCAAATCTCCATAGACCACGTCGAGGTGAGAACCGTAGGAAGACGTGGTCACCATCCTCGAACTCCAGAGGTCTCTGTCTCCTATCACCGCAAGACTTCTTCCTGCTCTGTGTAGTCTTCATCCGCTCCCTGATGATCTGCACCTTCTCCATGGTAGCCATACCATCTTTGGTCCCACTAGTGCTGACTCCCCTGGGTCTTTCCAGCATAGTTTCAATATGAAAGGTCGTCTATACAATGCCTCAAAAGGTTTCATCTCGATGGTGGAGTGATAACTGTAATTGAATGCAAAACCCACCGAAGTTTTGTGATCCTCCCAGTAGTGACCGAAGTTGAGGAGACATGCATAGAGCATGTCCTCAAGTGTCTGGATGGTCCTCTCGGTATGACCATCTGTTTGATGATGAAAGGAGGTGCTCAAGAGAAGATGTGTCTCAAAAGCCTCCTACAACCCCTTCCATAGTCGGGAAGTAAACCGTGCATCACAGTCAGAGACAATAGAAGTTGGTACTCCATGAAAATGCACAATATTCTGTACATAGAGGCGTCCTAATCTCTCTACTGAGCCCTACTCTCTGATCGGTAATAAGGGGGCCAACTTGGTGAGTCGTTCAATGATCACCCATATCTAATCATGACTCCTGGATGTACGTGGAAAACTCATCATAAAGTCCATGGATATCCCATCCCACTTCTACTCTGGGACCTCTAATCGATAAACCAAGCCTCCTATTACCTGGTGCTCCGCCTGCACTTGTGGATAAATGAGGCCCCGAGAGACAGACTAAACTAAAACCTTCTTTATTCCTGGCCACTAGTTCTATAGTCGAAGGCCCTAGTACATCTTCGCCACTCCTATATGTACCGCTATAGGGGATGTGTGGAACTCACTCAACACTTCCTCCCGAAGATTAACTGGTACCATAGTACATCCTCTGAAGAGGATGATGTGCTCCCCATATTCATAAAATCCATCAGGTGCATGCCCTGTGGATATCTGAGCACGTTGCGTCTCACAGTCAGTGTCCTCATGTTGTGCTTCCCTGACTCGATGAAGGAGTAAGGGTGTGACTGTAAGAGACTATAGAAAGGTTGCTCCATCTCAATACAAAAAGGATATCTGTAAGGTAGTCAGCTCTTTTGTCGCCTCGCCTAGCAGTTTTATTCAAGTCCTCCTGCAGAGAGAATTTGCTACAATGTTCCCCTTCCCAGTAGTATAGACTATCTCGAAGACATAGTGCTGGAGTAACTCGATAAATCGCCATTGTCTTGGGTCAAGGTCCTTCTGAGAGAAGATATACCATAGAATCTTGTGATCAGAGTGCACGGTAAAACATTCTCCCATATGATAGTGGCGCCACATCTTCAAGGAGAATGCCACTACGGCTAACTCCAGGTCATGGGTAGCATAGTTCTGCTCATGATGTCTCTGCTACTGAGAACCATATGCGATCACTACTCGTTCCTACATCAGGATACACCGGAGTCTGGTCCATGATTCATTGTAGTAGATTAAGTTCCATACGCCTTCCTCTGAAAGCCTCAAAATGGGAGAACTAGACAGCCACTACCTCAGCTTCTAGAAGCTCTACTGGCATCTCTCTGACCACACAACGGGTTGCCTCTTCTTCATCAAGTTTGATAGTGGTGATGTAACTATGGAGAAGTCTGGAATGGATCTACGGTAGAATGCAGCCAAACCCATTAAACTTTGTACCTCCGTCACTCTTCTGGGTGGCTCTCATGCAAGTACCACTTCAGTCTTTGCTAGATCCACTACTACTCTAGCCTCTGAGATGACGTTTCCCAAGAAGTGAACCTCTTGAATCTAGAACTGGCTATTCGAGAGCTTACCATAAAGCTGGTGCTCTCGGGGTGTGTTTAGTACTACTTGCATATTATAGGAATGCTACTCCTCAGTATTCAAGTAGATCAGTATGTCTTCCATGAAGACCACGACAAAGCGATCAAGGTATGATTGGAAGATCCTGTTCATGAGACACATGAACACTACTAGATCATTGGTTACACTGAAGGGCATAACCAAGAAATCGTAGTGGCCATACCGACACCTAAAGGCCTTCTTCTACACATCCTCATCTTGAAATCTAACTTGGTGATAGACTAATATGAGGACCATCTTCAAGAACCCCTGCACTCCATTGTGTTCAAAAAATAGGTCTTTAGTCCTCGAAAGTTGGTACTTGCTCATTACGTTCACCTGGTTCAGGCGAAGGTATTCAACACATAGCCTCATGCTCCCATATTCCTTCAGGCGAAGGTATTCAACACATAGAAGTCCACCTCTCTGTGAGGAGGTAGTCCTGGAACATCATCGTGGAAAACATCCATGTACTGGTCCACCACTACATGATAAGTCGGACTCTCCACATCAACTACTCCATGGGTGAGGCAAGAGAACCGGTGAGTGATCGGTTATACCCTCCTCCAAGTAAGTTTGTCCTCCACTGCAAAGGATTCCTTCTCATCATTGAATGTGAACCTGTTTCCCATGTCATGACCTCTCACGGGAGGTTATGCTCAGGTGGAACCCCCACTATAACCTCTCATGGAAGGTTGGAGTGTGGTGGTCCCACCATCAGCTCCCATGTAGAGGTTCCAACTACCCACACTCACATGGTGTCTCAAAAAGAATGTGTAACACCTTATTTTATTGTTAATTTTTTATGAAACCCCAAAAACTATCTTTTATCCTCTACTCACTACTGTCAAACTGAATGTATTCTTAAGTGAATACCAAAGCTGCGTATTCAACGGTGCCCTCGGATTTTATTTTCGATCAGCGGCTCAAAATTTATAAAAACCCGCATGTACGATCACTGAACGTATCGAACAAAACATCCGAAATTGATTTCGGGCACACCGAGCCTCGGAATCAGGCACTGTTAATTTTTGCAGACTCATCCAATTCCCATGTATTTAAGAAGAATTTTTTGACATAAATTCAGGGTCTTTAAATTTCATTTCATAAATTTTTTACTAATATATATTTAGTGAATGAGATGTGTAGCTTCACATTTCATGTTTTAGGGATTTTAGTTTATAATTAAATAATTACATCGGTAGGTTGACGATGTTCATAGGGGATACTGGTAAATTATACCTAAAGACATAATAATGAAAAACTAAGTATTTTTAGTCATTAAAATAGATTTTGGGCCATCTATGAATGTTGTATCTGAAAAATGAATCTCATCATATATCATATATATCAGTGTGGAAATTCACATGAGTGACATTTTCATTTTACCATCCATATGATCAACCATGTGAGTAAATAAATAAAATAAAATCACATCAATACATTGAGGTTGTATTCCACATTAATTCATGTGGTACATTATTATTTTCAAATAGAAGTGTGGGGTATGATATAATATTTTATTTTATTTTTATAAAATATTATTACTATTATTATAAAAAACTATATATATTATTTAATAAAATAATTAAAAATATTACTCCAATGAGTTCAATGGTAATGAAGCACATAAATGTTTGATTTTTATTATCCACATATATGAATGTTTATTGTATTGATTTCCATTCGGATGGAAAATAGATAGAAATTTTTTGTCAAATCAACATAAGTAAATTTTATAATAGATAAAATGCTGATTCCATTATTTTATAGTTGTTATAATTTATTTTTGGGGAGTCGAATAAGAAATTATCTTGGAATATATTGATTACGAATTATACCACATATTGGGATGAGCCTATTTGATATTCACGTAAAACCATCTAGGATTTATCATCATATACAACAAAAACCACTTTGATGCCTCAAGGATATATGGTAAGGTTTTTTTATTTTCATTACTATGTAATGTATATAAAAATGTGATCATATTTGATAATATTGGACTCTCATTTTATGTGAATATAGTGGAACAATTGTAAATATATAAATCTTTTAAATATATTACAAGGATTTTGGAAGGAAATTTATTCCAAAATGATATATTTTGAAGCTATGATCACTATACATATAAATGAACTAATATATAAAATTTTAAAGGTGTTAAAATTTTATTTTTAATCAACTATCCCGGTTTAACCCCCAGCCCAATGCATTAACCCTCCTTGTATGATAATGATTTACCATGGGTAATGATAATTTTTAACACACATTAAATTAATGTTGTTTAAAAATACTTATCTATAGAATGTATTAATAAAAATAACCATTTTAATTTTTTAAAATGGTTGTAAATTATTATTTATATTTATTTCAAAACTGAACTGAAAACACTTTTTGAATGAGGCCCTTTTATTGCAAGAAAATGATCATATACCAAAATAAACTACAATTTTGGTTCAATTGTAATTAATTTATCTATGTTAAAAAATTGGCTCTGTTTACATTAAATCTAATCCAAAATTGAAAATATCATTATAAATAATTTATTCAAACAATGGAGGTAAAATTATTTTCAATATAAACCAAACATTACTTAACTATCAGAAATGTTATTCTTGTATTTAAAATTTCTATATTATATTATCATATGAATAATATATAATATAAAAAATATATTAATTCTATAAAATAGGAATTATAATCTATCAATTCATAATTATATAATGATAATTTCATAAATTATACAACACATTGAAAATATGTATTTTTCATTATTCACATATAATTATTGATTATGAAAATATTAAAACTACTCTTCCTAAGATAAATATAATATGTGAATTAAAAAAATGACGTAAATTATATATATATATATGTGTGTGTGTATATTAATTTAAATTATTACATAAAATTATTTGTTTTGTGGAAATAATTTTAGCTACAATACAATAATTTGTTTTTTGACTGAAAAATCATATAAATTATCATATTATACACAAATAAGAAAAGTTTAATACTAAATATTTATAGAAAATTTTATTTATTTATAATTAATGGTTTTTTTCAGTTATATAAATTTTATATTCCCAATTTTTTTCTCAAATTTTGGAGGTACTATCACTGGGAGTGAATTTTTATTACTAAAAAATTATTGGTATTCACTAAAATTCAATTCATATTCACTTCTATATATTGAACACCTATCCTCAAATAATATAACCTAAAAACAGTATATGTATTTCCAAAATTTACCCAACCCTTTACGGATGAATCTTATAATCATTGAACATTTTCTTTCATTCAGAAAATACCCACCATTAAGGGTATAACCCTATTTTAAATTCATATAACCCATGAAGTGATGTATACATTTAAACCACCACTTTATAATTTCAATTTTCATATATTAAATTATAATTCCAAAAATTATTATAATAATCATATACATTAAATATCAATGTCATTATAATTTACTTGTAGTATTATAATTTTGTTAAAAGAAATAACCCCATTTAAATTTTTTACCGAAAAACAAGAAACAATCATTTGTGTGTTATGCTGAATACACCATCAATAATGAAATGTGTTTCATTTCACTAAAATTAATTGTAAGTATGCTCCGAATTTATATTTTAATATATAATTATGATATTTTTTATATATTTTTATTCTAATATTGCAAATTGTATTACCCCAATTCCTTATTTAATTAAATATTAAATAACTATCCATGCATACTTACGGAAAACTAGTTTAGTGGATTTATTTGTTGATAAATTTATTCTCATAAACAACATTAATATATTATCATGAGAAATGTATTCAAATAATGAATATTGTTTTTATGAAATTATTATGGTTCTAGAAATTTTAAATGTATGATCTTTTAACAGTACGAGAATCAAAGTATCATGGAAAAATCAATTATCCTAAAGGGAATTGTATCTGAAAAAATTATTTTCCTAGTTACTTGTAATGAAATATTTTAATTTATACCCTTTTATATTAATTTAATATTCAGATAAATCAAACTAATAAAAAATAAATATGACCACTATGCTTCTGATAAAAATATATATCATATGATCTCTTCATAATAATAGATTAATTATACTAATTTCATGCTCAGATTTGTTTAGTACCTAGTATAACAATTAATTAAATTTATATTATAGAAGGAAATTTGAATTTAATTTTTCGTCATATATGACATAAATATGTAAATAATTATTTTCATGTTAAATATTGAAAAAAATTGTCAAATTTTTTAATATAACCCCATTAATTGATAAGTTTCATCGAATCATGAAAATATATAAATTCGTCCTTATAGATTTTAAAAAATACCTGAATATACTCTATTTATAACAATATTAGGATTTATGTAAAATCATGTTCACTACCTTTAATTTTCTAATAATTTTTTAATTAAATGTATGAATAAATAAAATCACCTCTAATATGAGAATAGTTTAAAATGAGCATCATTAGTTACACCTGATATGGAGAATTGATAATAGTGAAATAATAAAAATATAAATAATAATTATAAATTTTGTTTATAAAAGGTCAAAATTAGTAATTATTTTCTAAAATATGTTATATATATTTTGAGGTTTTTTATACATTTTGTTATAGTGTGATCAACTAATTATAAAATTAATGTAATAGTTTTGTGCATAAAATTTAATTTCAATATAAATATTTCTAATAGTTAACAAAAAATTGATTGACATTGTCTTATTTTGAAGTTATAAATTTGACAAATAATTTTATTATAAATCATATGGTTTGAAGATCAATATTGTTTCATTTATCTAAATATATTTTGATTCAAAGGATACATAGTTTTGTATTTGCATTGTTAACCCAACTCCCTTCGTTCAGTTTACTTGCTTATTCTTCACCTTCATTACTAAATTATTAATTATAAACACTTATATATATTTATATATATTATTTATATTCAGATACATAGAAATATTACTTTTAAATAAATTTTATATAGCATAATTAATTTATTATCTATAAAAAGAATATCACTACTAGGAGTAAAACACATTCTCGAAATTGATGGTATCCCAACTTTAATATTTTCCTACCCCACTGATATATTTTTATATATGTTTAAATAAATTTTTTTAAAATATGATACCTTTATATTTCCGTTAATAGAATTTTATGAAGGAAAATATTTTTCACATTTCTTATGTGGGATTAAAAAAAATGTATTTTAAAATATACAAAATGATTTATATTCATCAAAAAAATATTTTTTTATCAACAAATGTAATTTTAATTTTGATAACCATTGTATAATTTCAATGATCTAGAACATATATTTTAATATAAAATAATTTTTAAATTTTATTTTACATAACCATTTTGAAATTATTTTTTTATTTCCAAAGATCCATTAATTAAATCATTTTTTATATTTTAATTTTGATAACCATTAATATCAATATAAAGTGTAAATGGGAGGATTTATCCTATTAAAAAAGTTTAGACTATCGGATTTATACCATTATAATGGGGTCTGTATTTGGTTTTATCCAAAGACCATTTGTTTGTGGGAGAATTATACAAATCATAGGATGGTACAGTGATTATTATCCCAAACCAATAGTGTGATGTATTGAATAGTGGGTAGCATTGATATATAGTTTATATTTATACATTTATTCCACAATCTTATATCATAACTGTGTTCCTATAATTTTTTTTCATGTCTCAATTTTAATGTCACCCAATTGTACAGACTTCTTCAATTTTATATGTTTATTTATTTGATGTAACAAGTCATTATATCCACAATTATCAAAAATTAATATTCCTTTATGTTTATATTAATAATAAAACTTCCCATTAAAATAATTTTAGAGATTTTTTTGATAAAACCATTATGAAAGGATGATATTATTTCCCATACTAGTCATTTTACCTCAAGGCATTTTATTTTTTATTATAACATGGTTATGATGAAAATTATAACATTTGGTAACTGTAAAAGATAGAGTATGTGGGTTTTATTATGGATAAATTATTATAGAATATGATTTTTATGTTTCTAATATATAAGAAACAAACCCTTTCAATCCGTATGATACGAAACTATTTGTTGGAAGAATTATCTAATTCGTTATTTTAATGACATAATTATGTTATGTTTATATTTTGTCCCAATTGTTGGTAAAAGAGAAAAATTTGGAATTTTTTAGATATTATATTATTTATTTTTTAGATTACGTTTTCTGAAATTGTTAAAAACACTTTGGATTTGTGTAGGGGATACATCTATTTATAAGATACTATCTCAATGATTGGTTAATTTATTGATTATGTGTATCCCCTAGAAATCAAGTCCATGTATAAACACCACAAGTGGACAAAATATCCTTCCCAAATGTATGTAAAGGTAATTAACATTGAAATTTAATGGATTCTAATAAATAATTCATATTTTGAGTCATGAAAATGACTTCTAACTACAAACATGCTTTGAATATTAAGGATGAAAATGCATTCACTAATCCATTTTCTTTTCTGAACCATTAGGTATGGTTCAAATATGGCCTCATCCCAAAACAATTAATAATACTGAGTATTAAATGATGAATTAATTTTAAATCATATTAGGATACATATAGTATAGTGATTTATAGAATTATTCAATTTCTCTTAAAAAATAAATATTACATCACATAGTCAACAGAACAACAATGTATCCAATTTTTCTAAAAGGCAATCTATTTTCATATGAAAAGTTCTATTTTCACGTATAGTCATCAAAATTTTCATAATGACCTTATAATTCTCCATTTTATTCCAAAAATTCTAGATAAAAAATTTTGAGATACTAGATGACTATAAAACATAGTACGATATATAGAATAAACAATGAAACCTGTTAATTAATAAATATTTTTTAAATATATTGTATCCTTATATTTATAATTTTTCTAAAAATAAAAATTTTATAACACAAGATAATTTATTTACTTCCCTAATTAATTTTAGAAAACATAACATAAACATTAATAACGGAAAAATAAATCTCATGAAGGTACCATTTCATTGTGAAAATGTTATGAATTAATTTTCATAAGTGATATATATTTCACTATTATAATGTATGATATACATCCATTTAAACATATGTTCATGCGTAACAACATACGTTAATTTCATAATGACTATATAATTATAATAACATTGAAACATAGAAAATTTTTATGTGAAAAAAATATGAAAATTTAAAAAGTAATGGATAACTATCAAAGAAACATCACCTAGTTGATCGAGTCCAATCCGGGATTATGATTACTCTCAAATTCCATGTATGATGTCTCATGAGATGAAATATTTACTCAATTCAATGGATAACTATATAGGTTAATCATTAAAACATATATATTAATATATTTGAAAAAAATAAATTACAATACGTAATCATAATAATTACACATGGAATGAATTTCGATCCCTAATATTTACTAACATCATAATCAAAAAAAATTATAAATATTCCAAAGAAACGAAGTAATTAAATATTATTGAAGATAAAATATGTGTAAATAATCACATCTATAAAAATAAGGTTTCCATTATGGACTACAGACAATAAATGAAAATTGGAAAACTTGATTGAGGGATATAAATTTTCCCATTAATTGGAATTGATTATGTTTAATTACTTTGATAAAATAACTTATGGAATGTATTACCCCGTCAATCGCAAGGATAATGGTGTTGGTATATATTTTGGATACTTTTATACTTAATATGGATTAATTTTATAACATATATTTGATATATTTTTTAGTTAGAGATGCATGATTTTTAATCTAATGATAAAGGGGTGTTTTGAGAGACCCATCACACACTTAAAAATATCATTTATAGATATAAAAGTATCCATTATATTTAAAAGTAATTTTGAATTTAATAATAACCTAGGGAATGAAGGGTGTGGGTTATGAAAAATTTGAATATTAAAAATTAATGCCATCATAAATTAATGGTTACAGTGTATGTGGAAACTTAAGCAGTCTATGTTGATAACTATAGTCGAACCAGTGTCAATATTGTCTCATGTGCACCTCATCGTATTCCATAGGCTTCTGAGTAGTAGTGAGTACGTGTGTAGATAATGTGAGGAGACTATACCCTCTTGTGTTATAATATTGTTGTGGTTAAAATACAAATAATCAGTAGAATGATAATAAAAAAACTCGATCATCGATGTAAATCATTCATATGATAATATTAATCAATCCAAATACCTAAAATATACATAATTAGGTTTATTTCATGAATCTAATTAAAATAAATAATGAAATAATGAAATTTGAGACCAATATAGACATGTACCTCAAAGGTACATGATACGAGAAAAACATCTCCATATAGCATGACGAACCATATCTTGGTCATATACTCCAATACTATATTTCTATAATAAATCAATCTATGACAACCAGTTTCATTCCTCTATCCATTCTTAAATTTAGGAAGTAGGTCTAGGTACCAATAAGTGGTATAAATAATTTAGAGATATATTATGTACTTTACAACCAAAAATGAATATAATTATTCAAAATTTTGATATAATATGAGAAATTTTGACTTATGGTAGCTGTAATGAAGTACGGTAAATTGGAAAATATCAGATATGGTTCATGAAAGATACAAGTATCACACTACCTTCATTAACCCATATAGGAAACCCCTCTGAATTGGTATTGTAATAAACATATATGTATATGACTATATTATTAAATATATATATATTCCCTATATTTATAGTGATTTTTATATCAATGTATATACATTTGTAGTGAAATCTAGTAATCATGCCACAACAAATGCATCTGAGACTAGTCACTGCTATCTCATAATGTATTAGGGATTTCATTATAGAGTATCATATATCATAAGGGTGACCCTTCCAACGAATCATATATATGTGGTATGCCATTATCGAATTTTATATCAATGATAAATCATTTTCTATTTTTATATCTCATAAGAGTCACAATTCCCAATTATCACAGATCATTGGGGTCACTATAAAAATTTATTACAAATCATATGGGACTTAATTGCAATTAATATTGACCATAAGAGTATTTTTATCAAATAATATGGATAATATAGAATACAGAAACATAAAATATTTTAAAAAGAAATGTGAGTTTGGGGGATAAGTACTAGACCACCTACATTATTAATGTAAATAATAACTTTTCTGGTACCATCATTTGTTTTTCTCCAAAACAAAATAAAAAGAAAAATGGATAAATAAACAAAAAAATAGAACATATGAGAATGAAAAAAATACATCTATGTATTGGAATAGTAATAACTAAATGATCTAATCGTATTAAAAATTTATCGTTGACTATTCAATGTGATATAAGACACTTGAAGAGGAGTCATATATAAATTCTGCTTCAAATACATGTAAAATGGTTGGTAGATGTAACAACCATGGGTGCGAGATACTGTATAATTAGAAAGAAAATTGTTTAGAACCATTAAACCATAAAAAGGAAAACATTAAAATCAGATAATAATTATTTAATCTAATTGTTTTGTCACATCACTAGAAAACCTATGAAACAATCATTCAACATTCACTATTTATGGACCGTTGAGTCACATGGATATGGAATAAATTTTATCTATGATCAACATCTTCCCTGCCCTTTGCAAAGCCCTATAACCCCCCCACATTGTTTTTCTAATCTACATTACCTTCATTATATAGATTAGTCGCACCGTTAAAGTTACCAATTTTATCCATATAACAATGTTGTAGAATCTGACCAAACCTCAAAAACGTTTGATTCCACTTAAATGATTGAGTCACATTGATAAGGATAATATATAGGATTTAAAAATAATAACAATAGATATACATATTTCATGAATAACTGAGATCTTATACTTCGTCATCCCCTTATTTTAAATCATCCATATGTTTAACTTCCATTGAAAGTAATTATTAGTATGAGAAAATATATGTTCTCCTAACAATAATGTCAATCATTCTCTCAAGTCTCATCATGAAAACAGATGTGTTGCAATATTTTATGTACTGGAAGAATTTCCCTTCCTCAAAAATATATTGTTTTTTAATAAATTATTCTTGTTGGTTGGAGTAGATGACTAAAGTGGGGTGGTGAATTTAGTATCTATGAAAATATCTATTAAAAACTGGTTCTTTAATATAGAATCCCACTATTAATACAATAACCAAATTCAGTTTGTAGTGAATTTATAAAAGTCATGAATGTTCAATTAGATTAAGAGAAGATTGATTAGTTCACAGTTTTACCAATCTATGATTAGAAAAACATTTAAAGAAATTGTACTTATTCAAAAAACATTTAAACACTTTCTAAACTAACTTTAAAAGTTCAGTTTATCTTAATGGGAGAACTAAATAACAGATAATAATATAAGACAAACAACACAACTGTTAAAACAAGTGGTTCAGTCTCAAGCTAAGACATAGTCGTATTTACATGGTGATCACTATCCACCAAGTAGTTTAATTTAACGATCATTTGATCCACGCCCTGGATCGGGGTTCCCAACATCACACAGGGTTGTCCCGGTCCCACCTGACCTCTGCCATAATTATTTGTTCAAAAAAGTAACAAAAATATCACACATGATCTCTTCCACAGTACTATGTGGGATAGAATAGTAGAAAGGGATTGAGTGTGATGATATTTTGGTATCCTTCAGTTATTCTCAAGAGACAGTGTGTGTGATACAAACAGATACACACACTACCCAAAATAGTAAACACAATATCAAAACAAAGTTATAAAAGAAAAAATGTGTTTAAAAATCCATGTGTGTTGTGACGCAAATCTTTGTACTCAATGGAAGTAGATAAAATGATATTTGAGTCCACATTTGGATGTTAGCTTCAAAACATCGTATCGTAGACTCTATAGTCTACCTTCTAGGTGTTTGAGGGATCAGCTCTTTGATGTTATGGGTTCAGAGAGCTTCAGCACGATGCAAGATGTGATATTAATCATTATGTATAGTCATGCTTCGAGTTATTCTATTTTTAATATCATGACTATTAACACAGCCAGTGTTTTTGTTTTTCTAGTAGGTTCAACGACTATATTTTAAGGTTGAGCTTGTAATCCATTTATACTTCACGGTCTAGTAGGTATCATGATCTCCTCACATGCATGTACTGCATAAGGTCTATAGATTGTCTTATATACAACATTAAATATTTTCAGAAACATTAATTTGACTAAATATGTTTGCTATAAATTTTTTTGAATTAATTAAAATGAAACAGTTATTTATGACTATCGGTGAGTCATTGGAATCGGTCTGTCAAATTTGGTATATTTTCATCGATATGACATCATCGTTGTTTCATCTTCAGTGTGTCATCTTCTTTGTGTCATATTTAGTGTGTCATATTTGTTGGGTCATATTTGGTGTGTCATCTTTGGTGGGTCATCTTCGGTGTGTCGAACATCATTGTGTCGAACAGCAGTGTGTCGAACATCGGTGTTTCGAATATCTATGTGTCGAACATTGGTGTCGAACAGTGGTGTGTCGAACATCTGTGTGTCAAACATCAATGTGTCAAAAACGGTGTGTAGAAAAACAGTGTGTTAATCATCGGTGTGTCGAACATCAGTGTGTTGAACATCAGTGTGTTGAACATCAGTGTTTCGAACAACGGTGTGTTGAACATTTGTGTCTCGAACAACGGTGTGTCCAAAATCTGTGTGTCGAACATCAGTTCGTTGACAGGAAATCTAAAAAGCTTACGAATATATTTTCTTACACATTACATTACACGACTACGTTGCATCCACAAATACAAGTAAAAATGAAATTTTAAACATACAGATTTATAAATACATGTTATTGAATAATTAATTTACATAGAGATATAAAATGGAATTAAAAGTAGAATCTGTAGTTAAAGATTATTTGTGATTATAAAAAACAACTATATCATAGACAGAGTAACAATCTCCCCGGTTTTGATAATAAAAAAATTTGGAATTCATTGGAATTTAAGGAATATTAATAATTGGACTTAGCATATATTTTACTAAATGTGACTAGACAATATAACTAAAGTTTTCCCTTGTCAGAGGTTTTAAAACATAGCTCCCCCTCAATAAATAAATTATGATGAGAAAATTACATGGGCCATCTACCAGAATTTCTCCCCCATAGATTAATAATGTATGCAACATTTTTTACACCTTTTGGGGTTAACAAATAAATAAAAAAGAAACAAAAAGAAAGATGTGGAATCTCATAAAAAATGAGATCATAAAGAATTCCATTACGAATAGTACATTTTTAACAAAAAAAAAATATCCCTTCCAAAGATGATATCCATCACTAAGGGTTTGGTTGCTAAGGGGCATTGCCTTTATCTAAAGGATCCGGAGTCGGATGAGATGGATTGGTAGAGGGAGAGGGAAGAGGTGGTCTAAAGATAACACCAAATAGGGAAACACTTGTAGGCACATTTGATGAAAGGATAAGAACTCTTTATGACAACACTCGACTGGTAGTTTTCTCTATAATGACCGGTCGAATCAAGGAAAGATACTGAGAGATAGTCATTGGAGAATAAGGCCAAGATGGATTACCAATGGAAGAAGTAGGAGTAATCACAAATTTTTCTTCCTAGACATGCAGTTATTGAATAATTAAATTAATGAAATAATTAATGATTTCACCACCATATTGCATAGATTTCTTAGATCCATCCTTATTCTCTATCAATTTATTCAGAAATGGGAAACTCTTTCAATTGAGTAACTTGTTTCTTGAAATCTTCTGTGACTGGAGGTATTATGAAATTTTCAACCAGAAACATGAATCTATTTATCAGATCATGTTTGGGATAACTCCTAGTAATGTACTAATCCACTTTCTCACAAATTTACTTTGGAGCAGCAGAGGCTTAATTTTTTCACTTCCGTACCATATTTTACAAACATTTTGTATTTCTGTGTACCATTTTAAGAGTACCATAGTATGAAATACTTTGAAGATTTTGGAGTTCCTCTCTAATCACAACCTTTGAGACTCCAAATAATCAACATCACCTTTCCCACTTCTAGAACTAGATGGGCCAGTTAACATTTATCCAAGCTCTTCTTTCAAATTCTTCAGATCTACACAAAGGAGATGAGTCACCACATTCCTAATAAATTATGAAACACCACTAATGGATTTCATGAAGTCAGTGGTTAGATAATTTAATTTATTTCTCATCTTCATTACCTCTTCTCTCATAAATTTATTGTTCTTAAGGATGGTTTCCGCTATGGTAATGAGATTTGGTTGAATCTACTGGATCAACATTCTAGAAATCTTTACTGCATCTGCATCTGAAATACCTATTGATTTTGTGGCCTCACTTATGGATCCAACTGAGTCTTTCATTAACTCACATATATCAAATTTTAATTATTCCAAATCAGCCCTAGTGAGATAGTAACATAATAATGCATGTGCAATAGGTTGTACGACTGGAGGAGAAGAAATTAGAGGAACATGTGAAATAGGTATCGCTTCGTCTTGGAGTTGTGGAGCAGGAAGTGGTGGCACCCGCTCTTCATCTGATTCATATTCCAAGCCAAAAAAATGTATCACAGATCATTGTTTCATTCTCGAGTATAGGTCTAGTATCCTGGCTCAAAAGTGTCAATCCTGTTCATTCTTCCCTATTGCACATGATAAAATTCATCTACATTAACTTCTTCATCGTGCCATCTGGCCAGAATAACATTTCTGGGTACATGCACTAATTGATCATTAGGTTCTGCATGTGCTTCATCCAGTTCACCTTCTCTAAGAATTTCATCGACACCATCACTAGCTCCATGTACTGATTCCTCACTGGATCATTCAACTACTTGTAGTCCCACATTAAATGAATCACATAGATGCTCATCATTTCCTCCTTCATCCTTATCACCATCATCACCATAATCATCAACATCAAACTCTTCATCTGATTTACTTACATAACTATCAACACTAGTAACATCGATTTCTTCTTCAACCTCATCATCTAACACAATATCTCTTGGGGGTAAGTCCAAAGGTGGACTACTGGATCCATAATACATGTCATTGGTGCCTTCAAAAATATCGGGAACACTTCTATCATCAAAACGACATCCTTCATCCCTTGGCACTTCAGCCTCTGCTTCCTCATCAGAATAAATTGGTTCATCTCCTATTTTGTGACATTGATCAACTTGATCCTTTGGTCTGGTAGGATGGTCAACTAGATAGAAATATTCATATAGGCTTTCCTCATCACCTACCCAACATTTATTCTAAGTGTTCTAGAAGATCTTCATCCTTTTACCAATGTCTTTTTGAAGATAGAATCCACTACATTCATATATCAGTTCATCTCCATATTCAATATAGCCTTGCCTTTTAGAATGGCATAGATCATCCTCGGATAGTAAAAACATGTTTCCTTCTCGGTTAGATTTATCAAATCAGAGACATGCACCATGAGATACCAACACATGTTTACATTTATCCCATGTTTTAACAAATAAATCAGGAAAACATCCAGATACTTCACAGCAATGAAATCCCCCTTGGGTAGATTTGATGTTGTATAAACCCAAAAAATAATATTATTTCTCCTTCAAACTCACTTTCAATAGTCATCCTAGATTATCTGTTTCCATTCAGCTCTTTCAGAGAATCTTCATAATAAAGAAAATCAGAGTAGGTAGGAATATTACCCGGATAATCATTACAGACACCTTGATGTGGCATCTCCAAGAACTCAGCCCATTGTTAGATGAACAATTTATTTCCTTTCCCTTTACAATTGACTTCATCATTTTTTCCTCATCATTATCCAGAGATATATTCAAATTTTGATATAATTCCTATAATAGTTGGGGATAATGTGGTCTTTCATTGATAACAATCTAGCTTATCCACCCTTGAAATTCTAGCACTCTTAATAAAAAACACATGCTTGATAGAATCCACTATTTAGATACTTCTTTTTCATTTCTGACCACTCGGATTTCTAAGATCATTTTTGCAGTCCCAAAGGACTCACCATTCTGATTCATAGCAGATAAAGATATTCTTGGCTACACCATAGCTTTCTTGGTCCTTACCATTTCGAGGATTCAAATTCCAAAAGAGTCTAGAGGATGAGGGTCGAGGAAGATTGTGACAATTAGTATAAGGATTTATGGGATATGGAAGGTGAAAGATCGGGATGGATTGGACTTAGTTTATCATTGAGGTATTGTAAATTTTAACCCATATATTTTAAAATGTGGAAAAAAGAATACCAAAACAGTGTCGTTTTACATAAAAAATACAATAAAAAATCATAAATACATTGGTGACATAGAATCGGTTTTACAAGAACTGATTCATAAGATCGGTTTCACAAGATCAATTTCACAATATCGGATTCACAAGATCAGTTTCAAGATATCTGTTTCAAGAATCACATTCAAGAATCACTTTCAAGAAATTAGTTTCAAGAATTGTTTTTTACAATCTATTTCAAGAAATCGGTTTCGGGAGATTAGTTTCAAGAAATCGGTTTCAAGAGATCGGTTTCAAGAGATTGGTTTCCATAGATCTGATTCAAGATTTGATTTCAAGAGATCGGTTTCATGAGATCAGTTTCAGGAGATCAATTTTAAGAATCTATCCTTTATAGTTCATGTCTAATGTAGTTCATTATCTCAGAGTTTAGGGGTTTATTGAATATATAACCAAGATGATGCTCTGTACCAATAAACTCAAGAGTTATATCACCTTTTAACAAATGATCTCTCAAAAAATGATGTCTTATATCTATTTTCTTTTCTATAGAATGATAAATTCGATTTTTAGAAATGTTAATAGCACTTGCGTTGTAACAATTTATAAGGAAATGAATGAATTTAAATCCATAGTCTAATAAGTTGTGTTTCATCCACAAAATTTGTGCGCAACAACTACAAGAGTCAATGCATTATGCATCAGTAGTTGATAATGAACTGAATTTTGTTTTTAAGTACACCATGATATTAGAGGCTTTCACAAAAAGTGTCTTATTCTAGAGAAAATCATTCTATCTTAATTACATCAACCAAATTCAACATCTGAATAGGTGACTAAAACAAAAGGGTGTTCTTTAGGATAGAACAATAATTAATTAGTTGTATACTTGAGGTGTTTTAAAATTCATTTAGCACGACATAAGTGTGACTACTTTGGGTTTTCCTGAAATCTCGCACACATACAAACATGAAACATAATGTCTATCCTACTAGTATTTAAGTAAATAAAACCTCAAATCATTCTTCTATAAGTAGTCTGATCAACTGATTTTCCATTTCCATCATGATCTATCTTACATGTAGACATCATAGGTATTTCACTACCCTTAATTCAATCAAAGAAATATATATTCATAATATATGTAGTTTATTTACATTTATTTAAAATAATATCTTCTTTATTTTGAAATATTTGAATTCCAAGAAAATATTTAATCTCACCCATTAAACTCATTTCAATATATCTTTGCATTATTTTTTAAAAATCATTACATAATGAATTTTTTAAAGATCTAAAGATAATATCATGTACATATATTTGGTCTATTAAAATATCTTTTAAAATTATAATTATTTTTTAAAATAAGGGTTTTCATTCCTTTTGTGAATCCATTAGAAATATGAAAATTACTCAGAATTTCATACCATGCTCTTAAATCTAGTTTCAAACCATATAAGGATTTCGATAATTTGAACACATGATATGGAAAAGGTGGATTTGTAAAAATGGGGGGTTGTACAAAAAATGCATCCTCAATTATATTATCATTTACAAATGCACATTTGACATCTGTTTGATAAAGATTAAAATCCAAGTGTTCTGCAGAGGAAACTAAGATTCTAATTACATCATGTGTTGATACTAGTGTAAATGTATCATCATAATAAGTTCCCTATTCTTGATTATATCCTTGTGAAACTAGTCTAAAATTATTTCTAACAATATTTCTAGCTTCATCTACATTATTTATAAACAATCATTTTGTTCTTATGGTTAGAGTATACTCCGGTTTATCTACAAGTTTCCAAACATTATTTCTAACAATATTATTATGTTCTTCTTGCCTAACCACTACCCATAATTCATCATTGATTGCATCATTGATATTTTTAGGTTCATGCTGTGACAAGAAACCTTGATGTTCAAACTAGTTTCTCATGGATTATCTCATTTTCATTCCTATCTAAATCTACAACTACAACATATAAAGGATTATTCATAAGTGTAATAGATGGTCTATCGAAGGTAGGACTTGATCGTTCAGGTTGGTCAGGTTGATTTAGTTCACTATGGGTTGGATCTGTAAACTTTTCTGAACTGTATATTTCCACAGCTTCCTTCACATGATGATTTGAGGTTTTATCAATAATTTCCAGATTGGTTATACAATCGTCAATATATTCTAGTGAGGTATCAGGATCATGTGGATCTGTTTCATCAAACATGTTATATACAGATTCTTCCACACATTTTTTTTCTTATTAAAGGCATTATATACTTTTCTTGATGTATAATATATAACAAATATTCATTAATCACTTTTGAGGAAAATTTTACTAAATTATATTTAATGTTTAGAATATAAATATTACATCCAAACACATTAAAATTACCTACTTTGGGTTTCCTATTATTCCAAAACACATAAAGAGTTTTCTTTAGGATGGGTCTGATTAAGACTATATTTATTATGTATGAAGCTGTATTAACTGCTTCAACCCGGAAATAAATGTGTAGATACCATTCATTGAGAAATGTTTGGGAAATTTTCTATATGGGACTATTTATTCATTCTACCACACAATTATATTAAGGGGTCCTAGGAGTAGAGAAGTTATGATTATATCCATTTAGTGAGAAAAACAAAACTAAATCATTACCTTCAAACTCATGGCCATGATCACTTCTTACGAATATATTCTTAAAACCACTGAGATTTTCAACAGTCATAGAATACTTGATAATGTGTGAACAAGCTTCACTTTTATGAGCTAGGAAAAGGGTCCAAGTGTATCTAGAGAAATCAACTACAAGAACATAAAAATATTTCTTCACATTGAGACTAGAAATTCTAGATGGTCCAATCATGTCCCTGTGAACCAACTTGAGAGGTTCAAAGGCAGTTAAATATTTATTTGGTTTGAAAGAGATTTTATGTTTCTTTCTATTATGGCAATGATTACAAAACATTATTGTTTGGAAACTCTATTTTAGGTATGACTTTAACTAATCATTTTCTATTTAATGTCCTAAGAGATTTTTTGCTTCAATTTCTTTGTCTTCTATGTCCGATCCAAGACTCTTTGTGAAAGGCATTTAGACTAGAGACATTCTACGAAGCTAGTGTGTCTAAATTTATTGCATATACATTATCATTTCAAAGATTAGTATATACTAAATTATTCATTGAAATAAAAAAATGGCATGCATCATTTTCAAATTTAACATTAAATACATCACCACACAATTGAGATATACTTAGAAGGTTATACATTCTTTCACTGACAAACAATACTTCAGAAATTGAAATAGAGTTAGGGTTACAAATCTGGCATAAGCCTATGATTTTTCCATTACTATTATCCCCAAATGTGAAATGTCCTCCATCAATTTTGATAAGACATTTAAAGTATGAAATTTCCCCTATCTTAGTTCTTGGACATCCACTATCCATGTACCACAACTTTTTACAAGATCTATTATGGTAGTTTACCTACAAAATAGTTTAACCAAGAAATGACATTGGTACCTATATTTGTCTGTGTCCATACACATTAGTAATATATACATTACGTACCCACTATTGTCTTATGGGTTTACGATACGTAGAATATAGAGTGATTAAAATTTAAACTGTGTTTGGTCATGAAGAATTAGTTGCAGTAAATGGGTTTTTGGAAATGGAACTTGCTGTAAAATTTTGGATTTTGAAAAACCTAGTAGACTTTCAAGATTAGGTTTCAAAACGTGATTTGGATAAATCTCTTTGTCCTGGTTGATATACTATCCAAGAAGTATACTTAGGAGCTATTTTTTAAGAATCATTTGAGTAAGATTATTTTTTCCATTAGTGAACTTTACAAAGCAATTCATTAATTGCTCATTTGACATTTTTAGTTCATTGTTCTCCTAGAGAAGTTGAGAAATTTTCTATTTTGTAGTTTTAATTTTAGAGTTAATAGTCAAAGTAATAGCATGTTTTTTTGAGGGATTTATAGTTATCGTTCAAATGATTACATTATTCTTCTATCATATTGAAAGATTCGAATAATTCTTCATTTGTCATATTCCATGACATATTTTCAGAATAATAAGAATTATGTACAAGAGAGTGTAAGGTTACCTTAGGGGTGTTTGTCATGAAACACATATTAGTCCTTTCTTCTCTCACATTTTGAGACGAGCTAGATTCCCTTGATCTGTCCTCATAGGAAATCTAGTAGGCCTTAATTTCATTCTTGTACCTTACATCCTTATTTTCATACTTTTTCTTATATTTCATCTTTGGACAGTCATCCATGACATGTACTTTCTTTTTACATTTGTAGATAATTATCTTTTCTGATTTATCATTTCACTTCAAATCATGTTTCCAATTTTCCTTGTTATCACACCTTCCATTGTAATTGGGATTTATGAAAAATCTCTTTTTCCTATGAAATTTCTTGAATCATATCACTATCTTGGACATTTATTCATCATTGAATAAAGGTACATTATTAATGCTTGAGCTTTCAATAGCAGGTTGATCTTCCTCCATGTATTTACTTTTCGATTTAGTTGTCTAGAAGTCTAAATATTTTAGTTTTGGTTCATATTCTTCTTGATTTATCTTCAATTTCTCTTCATAGACCGTTAATCTTCCTATCAATTCCTTCACTGGCATTTTATAAATATCACACGATTCTCGGATTGATACAGACATTCCACACCATCTTTCTGGTAAGCATCGTAGGATCTGCACAATCTGCTCTTTGGTTGTTACTTCACTTCCTAATGAAATCATTGTATTCAGAATTTCATTGAACCTGAGATACATATCATAACTAGACTCAGTAGGATTCATTCTCAAGTCGTCATATTTAATTTCATATTTTATTAATCTAGTTTCATTAACATTGGATTTTCTATCATGAGAAATATATAGTGTGTCCCAAATATCATGTGTTCTTTTACAAGAAGAGATATGGTTATACTCTTCATATCCTAGTGCAAAGTACAGAGCATTTATTTCATTGAAATTATTGTTATAGGAAGTCTGGGTAGGTTCTTCCCAAGTGTTTCAAGCAGTTTCAGGAATTGTATATTTACATTAAATAGTAGTCTAGATTTCCAATCCCATACTTCCTAGATGTATTTTCATTTTAAGCTTTCACTGAGCATAGTTAGTTCCATTAAGAAAAGGTGGTCTATTGGTAGAATCCCCTTATAATATATTTTCCATAATATAGATTGTAAATGAATTTCAATGAGATTAAAATTTTTAAATAATAGAATTCATGAGATCATTGAAAAATAATTATAATCACAGTTGATATGATTTGAAAAACATACAATAAATTTCAAAAATGCAGCTAATAACAAATGTTGGTTGAAGTAGATAAATCGAGAGGGTGGGGGGGTTAATTGACTATCTATAAATTTTTTTATTAAAACTACTTCTTTAAAATTGCATCCCCAATTAAAATAATAACCACAGTCAATTCGTAGTGAATTTATATAAGTTATTAAAGTTCAATTAATTTCATAGAAGATTAATTAGTTCTCAGTTTTACACATCTATGATTTTAAAATCTTTTGAATCCAATAAAAGGATTTAAAACTTAAAAAAACTTCTTAAACCATCTATCAATGTTTAGCTTATCGTAATGTAAAAAATACACAATAGATAAAAGTCTATGAATAATAGTATAGAGGTTAAAACAGGAGGTTTAGTATCAAGCTTAGACTTATTCCTCTTTACTTGGTGATCACCAGCCATTAAGAAGTTTATATTAATAAAATTTTGATCCACACCCTAGATCGAGGTTTACAATAGCACCGAATGCTGTCGAGGTAACACTTGACATATACCACAGTTATTCGTGGGAAAAAGTACCAAACAGACCACACATGATCTTTCCCATAGTTCAACATGGGATACAAGAGTAGAAAGGGATTGAGTGTGAGGATATTTTTTTCCATCAGTTATGCTATAATGATAGAGTGTGTGATACAAACAGACGCACACACTGCTCGAAATATTAAAGACAAGATCACAACAGAGTTATAAAAGAATAAATGATATTATAAATATCTATGTGTCGTGCAGTAATTGCTTTGGACTAAATGGATGTAGAGAAAATGATATGTGAGTCCTCTTCTGGATGTTGGCTCCAAAACAGAGTATTGTAGTATCTGTATTCTAGCTTCTAGATGTGTGAAAACTCATCTCTTCGATGTCATGATGTTTAGTGAGCTTCAGTAGGATGCAACTTGTAATATTAAACATCTTGTATACTCATTATTCGAGTTCTTCAATTTTCAATATCTTGCATATTCAAATAGTTAAACTTCATTTTTTTCTAGCGGGTTCATGAATGTTTTTTTATGTTGAGATTGTAATCCTTTTACACTTCAATGTCCAGTGGGTGTGAATATCTCTAAAGATGCATGTACCTCGTAAAATCTACAGATAGTTCTATAAGAAACATTAAATAATGTCAGAATCATTAATTTGTCTAATAATGACTGTTGGAAATAACTTTAAATTAATAAAAATTAAACTGTTATTTATGGCTATCGGTGAGTCATTCATTTCGGTCTGTCATTTTTGGTCTGTTAGCACCAGTATGCCATCTTCGGTGTGTCATCATTGGTGGGTCATATTCCATGTGTCATCTTTGGGGTGCAATCTTCAGTGTGTCATCTTCGGTGTGTCATCTTATGTGTATCATCTTCGGTGTGTCGAACATCGGTGTGTCAAGCATTGATGTATTGAACCTCGTTGTGTCGAACATCCGTGTATCAAAAATTGGTGTGTCGAAAATCGGTGTGTCGAACATCGGTGTGTTGATTTTTGGTGTGTTGAACATCCGTGTGATGAAAACCGGTGTGTCTAACATCGGTGTGTCAAACATCGGTGGGTCGAACATCGGTGTGTCGAACATCATTGTGTCGGACATCGGTTCGTTGATAGGAAATCTAAAAATCATATGAAGAGATTGTCTTTCACATAACATTACACAACTTAGTGGCATCCAAAAATACATGTAGAAATAAACATATAAACATATGGATTTATACATATAATTTATTGAAAAAATGATTTAATTATAGATATTAAATGTCATAAAAGAGTAGAATATGTAGTTAGACCTTATTTGTGATTTTGTTAAAACTATATCATAGAGGGTCCAATAAATCTAATAAAATAGATTTTAATATTTGTATTGAATTAAAATTAAAAATCCTCAATATTAATATTTTTAGACATGATATCATTAGGTAGGTGTATTTTTAAAATAAATATGATGTCGTGCATGGATGAATACCTCGGAGTAAGAGATATATGATATTCAACCTACCCAAATCAGTCCAATTTCCTGAATGGTCCAACAAAACTAATTTATAGCATTCTATTTCACTAAAACAATTTTTGTTCTAGTCTAGTATAAACATGAAAGAAAACCTGGTCCATGATTAGGGATTCTAGAGGTCGATAATGACCATATATATAACATTTCCATAGAGAACATAAACAATATGATTCATGATTTTTTGTGACTACACCAAATTATCTTGAATGGCATGAGGTCCATGTAGCACTAATTCTTCTACCTCTAAATAAAACATGGTTGAATAGCATTGTCTACCATATTGGGTATCATATGGATCCATTATTATAGTTTCTTAGTAATTATTATGGTATAAATATTGTACTATATATATATGTTTTCTCCAATTAAACTCATAAATTAATTACACATGAAAAAAATGTCATACATACACTATTTCATTAGTTATTTTTATCCTTTGGTATGTAGGGTGAACGTTATGCATATAAACACCTATTTCCATTATAAATTTTGTAACCACTACCAAATATTTGACATAAACTAAGAATACCTTTCTAAAATGATGGTATGACAGACCCCTTTTATGTGTATAATCTATCAGACATATAATATACTAGTCTCCTACAAATATTTCGTCTACCTAATATGAAATAATGGGTTCCCTTCATCATCCAACTAATGATATCATAATATGTTTCACACCCTTAACGAAAACATGGGAAAAAATCAGAGAAGCCATCAAAATATTATCCAATTTATATTCCATTAATGATAACATCTATGTAAAACCATAATTCCATGGTTAATCCTCATACAGATAATAATAAGTGCAAGACCTATTGATTAAACTGATAATAGGAATTTTCTTCTATTAAGAACATTATTGGTGGATGATTTCTCAATAAATATTATACAACACTATGTTCAATTCCGTCTGTGAAGTATGTGATACTGGTATGAGTTCCTATTGCATGTCTATTGGCACCTAAACATTCCCTGGAATAATAGGGATCTCATACCCATCGATAGACTAACCCATCAGTGGATACCCACCTAAAATGATCTCCCTCAGGATTGATCCTTTAATATCAGTAAACTGCATACTCTAATATTTATTGAGAAGTGATGTGGTTTCTGGTATGTCAATAAGTAATGACATTATTTGAATCCCTTTAGACTTTATATACATCTCAAAAGTAAGATACATAAGCCTATATTCACCCATGCCTTCCTGAATAACTTGTTTATGGTTCTATTGGTTCAGATCAATAGTAACTATGATTCCCCTCTTAGCATTATAACTAAGCTCAATGTCAATGGACCTGAGGTGTTTAACCCCCAATAATTATATGAGATTCAGTGAACACTATGTAGTGATATAAGTGAGACTTTTACTATCCTTAAACAATAAAATCAACACTAAAAGAATTTAATTACTATAAAAACCCAAGGTTTAATCTATAACAATCAGCTAAAGATCACGCATCATGTAATTTCTAAGTTGGGTTATCGAATGAAAAAACCTATACAATATTACTCATTCTTCTTCAATTACAACCAATCTTATCTGAATGAATGTTTTATTCTATTAAATGGTATATATTCTACTTTTATTTGTTATAACATTGATTGATATTGAATTATGTCTTACTTTTATCTCCTCAATGGCATTGTGATAGATCATTTACCATAATAACATCACAAATTTCCTTATTAAGCCTATATGATGTGATTATCTGCATGATAAGTACAATATAAAGTCAATTTAACATCCCAATATCCTTATGAAGGTACCGTTATCAAATACGTTCAAGGAAATTTTTTGTGAATCTTTATCACTCATCTACGTTTGGTCAACTAATACCTTAATCTCTATGATAACGTGACCCATATCAATGAAAAAATAGAAATTACTGAACAAATCATATTTCATGCTAAATATTTTTCAATTCACAATGATATCAAGATATTTGGAATGTTTATTTAGAGTATGATAAAACATTCATATATCATTTAAAAAGACTAGCCCAAAAATCCACATATATATGGAAAACATAATTCCACAAACCATGATAATGTAGGGAAAGTTTATAAGTTTGAATGTCATAACGAGATATACATTTTTTTCATACATAAATATATTAAATGTATAATGTATTAATGATGGGTTGGTATGTACCTAGTGATATTGTATCTTCAAATAATTATGGATGAAACTATTTCCTATTTGGAGACGATCAATGAGTTCACCTAGATAAGGAAATTTATAACTATTCTATACCATAATTTGGTTAAAAAATAACAATAATTGAAAATTATGAGGGTAAAATTAGCGTTATAATTGAAAAGGATTGAATAAACCCATGGATATGTACATGAAAATATAAAACCGTTAACATAAAAATCCATTATTTTTCAATTGAGGTCCTGCAGCTCGGCAATAGTTATCATTTCCACAAAAAATGGATAATAGAAAATCTAATGTAACTAGATTGATTGGAAAATTTACCTCTATCATTAATGTTATATTGAAATATTTATTTGGAAAACTAATCTTATGTGATCAACAATCAAAGGGATATCATCTTGAGAAACACCACGTTCTCATGGAAAATTGTTAAAAATTAGGACAACCACTCTGCTCATTCCACAATTCTATAGTTCTTTTCTGATACCTTGGAAATACCTTTTTGAATTAATATTATAACTAACAACCTATGGTGATGTAAAACACACTCTATGGTGATTTAAATCCATGTATTCATGGTATGAAACTAAACAGTGTGTTCTGATTTTTTTTATAAAACTACTCACCATGAGGATGAAGAAGATTCATATAAAATATTAAAAAGAAATCTAAAGTGATGACTCCTCACACTAACTCACACTCTCTAAACCATTACCAATTTGATTATAAAGGGTCATCACCCCCCCCCCATGTTTCTACATTTCAGGTGTGGGACATTCCCAAACTACCTTAAATATGAATGAATGTGAAGTTCCATTTTCATATAAGGACAAAACCAAAGTATATGATACAAGAATATAAAATCAAATGATAGATGTCACGATTATTTTATCCCATAGAAAATTATTTAATATATAAATATGAAAAGATTTTTAGCCCTCTGATATAACCTGTCTATCTATCAATAGTAGTACATGCTGCTGTTGTTTTACATTTTGCGCCTTGCTAACACAGCCATGAACAGCTCCTTTGAAAATATTTCAGGCAGTACCCTGAATGAATATATAGAGACGTTCTACTAATCCATCTTATAATGGAGGGGCATATATGGACCCCTCCAACATTGACGAGATTGGATAATCCATAAAAATTACATGGCTCAATCAACCACAACCTTGTAAATCTATGATGATATCGGTACTCTTGGGCTTCAAATGCATTGTATTTCCATACAACTAACCACCAAAATAACAATATGTAGGTGTCACATGGATGTTTCAAGTCACATGTGAAATCTCACCAAAATGATTCATTTCAATATTTGATCCACTTTCATGTATTTTTTCTAAACCACCCTATTACATACTATTAGTTTCACTAAGGCCCCTCATGGTGAGGAGACACTAGTTTACCACTTCCAAAATAGTGGTCAAACAAATCATTTTCATTGGGTAGTCGATGGTTTATATGATCCCATTATCAAAATGTTCCAATTTTTTACCTCATGTAACTTGTAATAGTTTTTCTATTGGGTTTTCTCTCAATAATGCAAGAATATTAGTCCATCATAAACTTTTTACACTACTACAGATGCATAAAATCCATAGAATAGTCCACTCTATGTGTGTGCGGGATTAAATAATCATAGAATAGTATTTGAAAACATCACATTTTATATGTTGATAATGATATTATTATGGAGATAACATCCCCTCATAGCTGGAATGATGTTAAAATCATATTCACAATGATCCTCTCTATCCTGTCAAGGTAAATTTCTAGATGAACGATGATAGTCAGCATGGCCTTCATCCATGATTATATAGCCTGAGAACAACTATCCCCTATAAATATGTTTTATGCTATTGTTGGATCTATCATGTCAACTCTGTGATGGTTCGGTCTGGTCATGGAGATCCATGTATGGTTTTCAAGAGGCTCATGAACCCTCTAGAAACTTTTCATCACTAATTATGTAATGATAATAAAAAGGTTTTCCATATTGAACTACATGAGGTATCACTAGTGGATTTGGGCCCAACACATCTCAGGCATGGGCATCACAACCATGTTGGTGTAAGACTCGATGGATTCATGGGGTAATATATCTACAAATTTCTAGAAAATACCTTCAATAGAATATAAAAATGACATATGAAACAATTATAAGGATATAATATGTATAAAAACTGTATCTGTAAAATGAAAAACCATCTACCTACTCTTAAATATAGTTATTTGTGACAATATTTTCATTAAAATGGAAGGGATATTTCATGTGGGACACTATGATGGTTGCGTGAAAGTAATTTTGACTACTATGATTTAGTTGTCCCATTATACAGTGTGTCAATGTCATGTTATAATGGATTTATCATTTAAGATGTAATTAAAATATCTACTTATTTTGAAAAATTCATGTTAGAATTTAAATTAATTTAAGTTAATTAATATTTATATATTTGATCATTCTAAGTCGTTGAATTATTAATATAACCATTTTCAATTTATAATGTCACATAAACTTTATAAATCAATCTATGGTATCAATTTAATCACATCAATAATCATGTTCTATCCTATGAAACCAATTGTACATTGCTCAGCATTCCATAATTGACTACATAAGGTGATTGCATTAATACATATAGTAAAACAATATTAGGATAATATATAAAAATTATGTACTTAAATATTTTTTTCATTTCCATGCATGAAATTTTATCACACTTTTTTTAAATAAGACATAAAAAACTCATTGAAATCGTAGGGAATTAAAAAAACGAGATGCATCAGTATAACATGGAAAATGTATAACATGTGAATATTTATAGGCCTATATTGATTCTTAATCCAACACATACATTCCAAATATTGTCAATGGTAAAATGAAATCCTCAATATTATTAATAATAAATTTCTCACATAATATCTAACAAATCAGTGTTGAATGAATTATTCTACAATAAACAGAATACAAAACCAAAATTCCCATTATTAGTAATTTGTATTTTCTATGTGTATGAGTTAGCAAATCCAATGAACATTCTCATTAACAAATTAAAACACATTTTAGTTTCATTTATTCTATCCCAAAATTGTAACCCTAATAAAAGGAGACTTTGATTGAACATTGTGACATCTTGAACCATCCCACTTAATAGATATTGTCGAATCATGGATCACATGACCTCAATCATGACTCATCCTATACCATAGGCTTATGACTAGCAGATGAGGTCTATGTATATAGAGTAAGGAGTATATACACTCTTGTGTTAGAGTATCACATATGTGAGATATGAAATAAATATAAGATTCATATTAATAAAAAATGAACTATAGATGTTAACTATCCGAATGATACAAATAACAATAAAAAACATCATGATATAAAAAACAATGAGTTCATCATGCTTCATAAATAGAAAATATAGGAAATAAATAGTAGTAAGAACACATAAAAAAGTATATCAAAGGAATAAATTTACAAAAATCTATATCCAGATGGAATGAAGAGACACATATTAGTTCAAAGAACCCCCACTCCCATGCTACAATTAATAAATCATTGATAACAAAACCCTTTTCTCAATATCATACCATAATATAGGATGTTTGTTTGGGTACTAATTAGAACCATGAGTAGGGGTGACATATACTTAGTAGGCCATCAATAATGGTGTATATGACAATCCATATCATGATTATAATATTAGTAGTGTGACGATATGATAATGGTAATATATTAGTGTGAACTGTAATGGGATGGATCTAGTTCATGAGGGACCCAAATATGAAACTACCTCTTCATCCCATGATAGATAAACATCTGAATCGATGTTACCATTAGCATATATGTAAGTGTATATGTGTTAATTTATATACATGATATATATACATAGTTATGTTAATATACATATATATATATACATAATTCAATCTACAACCCATGGCGTTAAATGTGTATCCATGTACTGTTAGTAGTGTCTCATATAGTAATAGGAGATATATTAACTGAGAATCATTGATCATATGTGTTGACATACCCATGAATCACATGTGTATGGGACACCATTTCAGAATGTCTGGTCATTTTTTATTCAATTCCCAATTCTCAAATTACTTTGGTCACCGTTCCCACATATCATAATGGAGTAGATAACAATATTTTTGAAGCCCAAATATATAATTTCATAAGGATAAAAGTGCCACAATAACCAATATCATAAGTGTTTAAATTCCAAATTATCATAATTCATATGGGTATACATGCCTAATAATCATAGATCCTAATGGTATTTTTTTGGAAACACATGGATAATCCAATGTTTGTAAAATTGGAGAATTATTTAATACAACACAAAATTGTGGTCTATTTACTAGACCACCTACCTTTTTGTTATAAGGAATAAATTATCCATTATTACACTTTAGTTTTTGATATCAGAAGTAAACAGATAAAATCAAGAAAATATGACATATTACATAAAAAATAGATTCATAGATGGGAACATAAATGATGAAAGGGCCATGGGGAATATAGAGGTTACTGATGGCTACCCAATGAAATATATAAAAATTGAAATAGATTCCAGACATACAAGTATCACCATAGCCATGGTGATGAGAGGAATGAGAAATCAACCATTTGATATACTTGTCGGAGGATATGAAATAAATTGTTTTTTTTAATTTAAATCCGAGGAGATGAAATCATAAAATACCCAAAAAATGAATGATATTCATGATTTATTTTAATTTATGGAAACATAATGTGTTATGTACGTTACTTCTTCTACCTAGGGACACAACATTCACAGGGTTTGGGAGCATGTTTTTTCTAACCAGGATCTTCATATGAACTACTATCTCTACATCCCTATAGCTACCAATAAAATTTTCCATAAAAATGAAACCTTCATTTAATGTTTTTGTCAAAATACAAAACTACCCTATATTCTCTATAAGTTAGGAATCTTGGCTCAGAAAAATGCTCAAACACTATTGATTTCTATTCTAAGATATTTTTAAGGTTACAATGATAAAATGGATTATTGAAAATGAAAATTAATTGAGACATACCTCAAATGAAAAATCAGGATTTTACAGTGTCATCAAAAAACAATAAATATATATATGTTCAAATAAAAGAGTATTTTTTCCATTGTAAAGAATTATAAAATGACCCATATAAAATAAGGAAAATATTATAGTCAAAATAATATCAAATAACATCAAAAGGGTAATAAATTTTATTTTATATTTACTTAATTTCATTATAAAAACAAAAAAAATCCAATGAATATAAATATGGGAGAAAATGAATTCTAAAATAAATCAACAAAACATTAATAAAAAGGATTGAATGTAATGTGTCCATTTACAAGAGTATGATTTATCTCATTAATATTATATCATTATTAATAATATTAAAAATTACAATTATATACATTCTTAAGAACCTCATTTATGTTTTTTATTCCCATTATTTCATCTGTAAAATTTTTTTATTTAATCATCAAACAATTTATCTTCATATCGAATATTTTGGTGATATTCAAAAGAAAAAATTACATTAGTAGGTTTAATATAGTCAATTTTTGTAATTATTACATAATATCAAGAATAGTAGAGATTACATTGTTATAATATTTATACATAAAATATATTTTTAACATAAACAAGTTATAATGGTTATGATAAATGAACGTAGTTAAAATATTGAATATGGTAGGTTGTATGTACAGATGAGCAATCGTTGCATTTTCCAATTATTATAATTAAAGGATGTATTGTTGCATTTTATCATTCCTAATTTAGTTTTATATCATAAATAATAAATAATTGCATTAATTTCACTTTTAAATACCATACATGTTAAATTTTTATGAATAATTAATCAAAATGCATTGTGGTGGTGGTTATCTACAAATATGTACGTACAATGTAATAAATTTTCAATGGATGTATTGTCATGAGATCATATGATAAATTTTCATTAATGAATTAATATTGTTTTATTATTATTTAATATATTTATTATCCCAATTATTATAACTCTCAATAATTTGCGGTGATAGAAATGGATTACATCAGTTCACAAGGTTGTAGTCCATCATAAAAATGATTGATGGTTCATTTTCCAACTAATTGAAGAAGGTGATATTAATATGTTATTCCCTTAACATAATAACTTCTAAATATACCTAAAATATTATTTATACTATATCATTATGTTTTAATTTGATTTTAAGTATTCATAATAATTAATACAAATTAAACATTTAGTTAAATACTTTACCCCGTCTTTAGATAACTTATTTTTATTTACAAATTAATTTCTCTAAAGATATTATTTTGACTAAAATATTAACTCTTGAACATGGGTTGGGTTATTAAGAATGAATTTTTCCATCTATATGATGATAAAAAATTCTCATTATTTGTGAATAAAATGGGATAATAGATTACCTTTTATAAGAGAGTTGAAGGGAATTCTAGTAATTTCCTAATGTATTTAAAATCTATATATATCATTTAACATTATAACGTAAATCCAAAGGGATATTGTTTTAATATAACATTATTATGAGTTGATATACTGTCATAAAATATAATATATATAATTTACGGTTTTGAAATCATTTTATTAATTATTAAACACTAGATTAACCATTTGGTTAATTACAATGATAACAATGTTTTTATTCTTTAGGGATCGAGATAGATATGATAAAAAAATTCACTCATAAATGGATAATGAATGATATTTTAGTCAATTTAAAAATCGAATGGAAACATATAGTATTTTTAAAAAATTTATCTCATTTAATAAAATAATAATTATTATAAAATTCTAATTATATCATTTTGAATTAAAAGAAATATTAAAATATAATATGATTCTAACTCATGTAAAATGGTTAAATAATAATATTATTATAATATAAGTAATTTATGATATTAAAATAATCATTAAATGAATTTATTTTGGATTTTAGATTAATTTTAAACATTATCTTTTTGATTAACACCCTGGTTAAAAAATTTTAACCTTAACCACTATAATGAAATTTAAAATATTAAATTGTTATAATTTTTTTATAAGGTGAAAATTGGTTACTAAATTTCCATGGAATGATATATTAAACCATATATATATTCTTAAATTTTATTTATATATATATATTAGGACCTTTAAACAATGTAAATTTTATTGTTAACAAAAAAAATCTTTAAGATCATATTTCAAAATATTCATATAATTTGATATTGAAGCCAATATTATTATAGTTGTATTTAATAACATTCATATAAAACATCACTAACATGATATATTAGTACTAAAATTTATTATATGAATATATTTCATTAACATTATATTACTAGTAGTATTTTTAAAATCATTTATTTTATTTTTTTATTAATTTAATAAAAACATTGTCGTCGTCGTATATGATATTAGTGAAATTATTTAATCACAAATAATTATAAATAAAATTCAATGATAAAAAATATTTTTTTCTCATTTATCAATTTTGTAACTAGAAATTATTTTTTGAATGCATTTTGTTAAAAATAGTATTTAATAATCTAATTGGAATTACATTTTTAACTCTTCAATAAATATAAAAATATAAGGGTCAAAATTAATGAAATGTGAAATTGAGATGTAATGTATTCCTAAAATGTATTGATATGGTTAAAATATACACATATAGTAAAATAATGTCAATTTTTAGAGGCAATTTATTATCCATTTAATATTATATTTTACCTTATTTACATGATACACCCATACCATGGTTACAATTATTTATTATAGTTACAATTATTAATAAAGAAAAATAAAAGGGATCATTTTTTTAAATTTGGACCACATAATTCTATATACAGATTCAATTCTTTTAGATTCAATTTCACAAAATCATGGAAATGTAATTAATAATAAAATGCAAAACCAAATGAGAAGTAGTTTTTTTTCGAAAAATACCTTTTAAGTATACAAATTTTGATTCTCAAAATTCAAGTATAAAATTTATTACTATTACTATAATTGATTTGTAAATAATAAATAAGAAATAATTAACTTTCAAAACAATTCAAACATTATAATTTATCTTGATAAATAATTTAATTGAAAATATAACTTTCAAATAAAATAAATATTTTTTTACATTCATTGAAAAAATCATACAATAATAGAAAAATATAAGAAATCAAACATAAAAGATTTTGGAAATGATGATTTCATAAATATTATCCTTTTATCGAATATAATTTCTCTTTATTGATGAAATTAATTAAAATATTTTTCTCAGAAAAACAAATATCACTTTTTTATAGAAAATTTATTTATTATGAATACAATTAAATTTATATGAATTTATTGTGTATTTATTTATATTTTAGAAATAAATTTAAAATAATTAGATCTTATATATATATTTCATAAGTAATGTATTGTTATACATTGTATTTATTTTAATAGCTAGGTTCTAACATAAGTTTTATGAAAACATTAATTCATTGTTTTTATAGGATTGATGTTGAGTATTTTATATGATATCAAACATAGTTATTTTTTGATATATTATCAGATTAAATTATCCAACACACCATTAATAAATTTCTTCCATTCTATTTTATCATGATCTCACTAATGAATGTTTTGAAAATTTAAAATACATTTACATAAATCCCATGTCATAAAACTGGTTAATAAAAATTATTTTGGAAAAGTGAATGAAAATATAATGGGAATCTAGATTATGAAATAAATATTTTTTTAAATAGTATAAAATTAGTGCGCTCTGAAATTGTAGACATGGAGGAATAAAAGGATTTTGAAATTATTATCTAAAGTAATAGGGAACATTGATAATAAATTTGAATGAATAGAAGAAAGATACCATCCATAAAACCAAAAACCATAGTGGTATTAAGAATACCATATATTCATTTGAAATAAATGTTACGTGATATTATTTTTCGTTGTAGACTCTTTTCTTAGTGATAATGAATTTTTTTACACTAAATACTGATAAAATACATAAATTCACTTACTTTCCAAGTACAATTTCATTGATTAATAAATTTCATCCATTATAAAATATTTTTATCAAAAATATGTGTATTATAGAATACTTTTCATCAATGAAGAACTCAAATAAACTTCATGTAGATAACATAATCCAAAAATGTATAAGTATCTATTTCACCTATCATTAGTAATTATGAAACCAAATTTCTTAATATTAGATAATTCTCAAAATGAAAAAACCAAAATACAAATAAATAATATATTAATCACCAAATCCTAAATAATTAGACATAATTATTAACTTTGATCGTAAGATAAATATAATACCTTACAATTAACTCTTAAAATTATTGACTATGATTGAAACCAAGAAATCATTTAGAATTGAAAACATAATCACTATACATTATTTTAATATTTAATCAAATATCAGCATTAGTCACTCATAATGTAATATAAAAAAACCCATTTCCCTTAGTATTATAATATCCAAAATAGGTTGATCATTTCAAAAAGTAACATTAATAATCAAAAAAACACTTTAAAATCATATATGCTAACAAAATATAATTAATTCAATTTCATAATATTGTTTTAGTATTAGAAATTTATGATTTGAAAAATTCATATGATATTCATAAAAAATTACATTAATCACATAAATATCAAAGGTAAAACATAGATCATTCCAAAAATAGATTATATACACAATAAGAACACAATTATTGAATATTTTAACCTCAAGGGTTATCAAATTCCTTTTATTTCACATGCCCAATATTTTAAGATCATTTTTCTAGAATAATACATCATGTTAATCATAAGGGATACATATACATAAACCAAATAAAAAATGTCCAAAAATTTAATTAATAACCTTAAAAAACAATCCCATTACAACTAAAATTGGGATTTAGGATATTGATCAAATGATCAACTAGAAACATCGAAACCCATGATTGTATCCATGAATCCTAAGATAAACTCACATGAAAAAATTTAAATGTATAATGTTATATAATCATGTAATCTAATTCTAACTATAAGGAACCAAAAATAAATGTTAAAAATTATTAAATTTTAAGTTACATACTAATTTTCAAACCTGTAGGGATCATCATGGTTTGTAGATACAGGAAATTTGTCCATAACCAATATAGAAATAATTATTACATCACAAATTGAACATGTTCACTTAGTATCCATTTTTCATCAAAAAGAATTTTTTTATATAAAATGTTTTAGTTTCATTAAATATATTCAATTTTTTCTTTATAAATTCAAATTTATTTTTAATCATCAATAAGTCCCTTTTAAATAATTTTTAAATTGGGATGAGAAAATAACTCCTCTAAATAATGTAAAATAAATAATGTATCATAGTGGTTCCTAAATAAATATAAATAAATATTGTTTTTCAAAATTATTTTTGGGCTAAAAATATAAATATTAATACATAATAAATTTTCATTTTTTACAAAAATAGTTTCATAAACAATTAAAAGTAATAAATATGGGAACAGTAAAACACCTAAATATTGGTCTATAATCTTGAAAAAATATGAGATATTTTCCAAAAAAAAGGTACATGTTATATCCTTATGAAGCTGTATATACATTCACTAAAACATTATATATATAGTAATACCCTAAGATAATAAACCAATGGATATGTTTTTAATAAATGCATGGGAAAAATTTGAACTCATTAGCAATGAAAAAGATGAGATATGAATATGATAGGATTAAGTTCCAATATAACATCACATATTAGACTAAGACCCATCATTGATTATGTTTACTACCTAATCTCATACATAAAATCTCATGATATAAAAACATTACACATTTTATTGGACATATATCATGAACCCCCTAAAAAAGATGTTATTTATTATAATATCGAAAAAAATAAATCAGATTGAGTAATCATATTAATTTATTCTATAATGATATGGGTTACATAATCATTCCAAAAATCATAATTAAAAAAAAAATTGATTCTATAAGGAATATAGAATTAAATATTATGGATGATCTTATTAGAGTATGAAAATATTGTTCATGAAATTTGGTGTTAATTAGTACATACAATACCTAATTCTAAGTTACAAAATAGGATTATTGGATAGAAATGTACCATTTAATTTTTTTTGATTTTTTAATATGGGATTTTTGAAAAATATCTTAATGTATGTAATAACCTATTAAATAAATGAAAAATAGAAACTTTATATATGTTAGAGACATATATATTGAAATAATAAGAATTTGATGACATCAATGAGAAAGATAATTAATGTTATAATAACTGAATTTATAACACATATATAATGTATTGTTCGAAGAGATCCCATAAACAAATACAAAAAACATTTTTAGATGTCAAAATATGCATTCCAAATATATCCCCATTTGATTTTACATATAAAGAAGTGAAATTGCGGATTTTACTAATTAATAAATAATATATGCATATATAGTATTCAAAACACAAAATTGTGGTTATGTTGAATGGTAACAAATTTATGTATTATTCATTAAAATAAAATATTCATGTCATATTTTTAAAAAAATCTTAAAATGTGTTATATAAAATGCTGAAAATATTCATTTTGAAAGATTTATAAATTACGTTAAAATAAATCAAATTCATTTTTAACTCATTAATATGAATGTATAAAAATAAATAAAATAATACTATGAATATGGACTATTAAAATAATTATTTTGAAAATTAATCATTTTAACATTCTAAATGTGGATTTTCAAGTCATGGATCCCATATTTTGAGTCATAATCCTCACATAAATTATCTATCCTCTTGAATAAAAAATAACAATAAATTTTAATTTCATAACAACATAACATATATTATTCAACTTATTTTATCAACATCCGTGTTGTATTCAATTACTTATTCATTTTATTAATTAAAATGTTTTATAAGATATTCAACTCATATTTCAAAATGAATTTGATATGTTCACTATGAAAAATTAGTTCATTATTAAATTATATCTATCATAATTATAATTACATTAAAATAATTTTTATAAATCGATTATACTTTTCAATACATTAATGAAATATGGTCGCGAAAAATGAACAATGTTACAAAAATAGAGACAATGTCTTATACATATTCATTAGTAATATTTCCATTTTCAAATATCATGATAAAAGAAATTATGATTTATTTAATTATTAAATATTTAATATTATATCATAAATATAAAATAATTTCATTAAATACATTGATATATTAACATTATGTGATGTTTTTTGAAAAATTAATCACATATCTCTATGGAGGTGGAAATACCCACATATATACAAATGAGGATATCAATTTTGAATGGAGAAAATGATGATAAATTATATGATATAAATTCTATAGAGAATTAAACATATGTAAATAATAATATATATATATAAATTATAATCGTAATTATTACCATCATTGAGAGGAGTAGGATGAATGATAATTATATTTAATCATGATGAGGTAGTATCTTGTACAAAAGATCAATAGATTTGTTTCCAACATGATAGAAGAATGATATGGATAATATATTTTCTCATACCTTTCATGTATATACCATTTCATAAATATGGTGTTTGAGTTTTTTTGGCGGTAAATGTAACTTTTCCCAAAAACAATGTGAAATTTCCAAAAAAAAACTCATGAAATGGTGTCACGAAACAGTGTAACATACATTTCCATATTTTGATAATGTTTCAAAAAACATGGTCACAAAACGTTGTCACTTAATTTTCCAAATTTGTAAACTATTACATTACATGGTGTCATGAAATAATGTCACTTCCTTTTCCAAATTTCCAATCTGTTTCTTGAAATAGTGTCACAAAATATTTCCATATACATTTCAAAATTTACTAACTGTATAATGAAATGTTGTCACAAAACAGTGTCACATCCTTTTCCATATTTCCAAACTATTTCATGAAATGGTGTCACTTACATTTAAAAAATTTCTAAACTATTTAATTAAAAGTTTCAAAAAATGGTTTCACGTCATTTTTCTAATTTCTATATTATTTCATGAGATGTGGTCATGAAACGGTTCCACTTCTTTTTCCATATTTTCAAACTATTTCATGAAATAGTTTCATGAAACGGTTTCACATCCATTTCCGAATTTCCATACATTTTCATAAAATGGTGTCTCAAAATGGGGTCACATCCTTTTCCAAATATGAAAACCATTTCACCAAATGGTTGCAGGAAAAATGTGGCAAAAAATGGTGTCTTAAATAGTGTTTCCATCATTGTGCCATGTCATTTATAAAATTCACAGTTTTTTCTTAATTTGAACCATCCATCCCATCTGACTCTCCCTTTTACGTAAAATTTATTAGAAATTTTTTTTGATGGATTCAAAGATGATTCAACTACCATAAATCATATATTATTATTTATTCATAATATTTTGGTATCCTTTTCTCAGTTAAAATGTCTGATCTTTGACTGATCTGATCACAACGGAAAATCCATCATATTTAAATTTAATGGACCTTTAAATCATATAAAAGGCCACGATATCTTCCTCCATTGTTCATCCATACTATTACCTGGTGCGAGGTGCTCAAAAATTTCCTTCTTTAATATATGAGTCATGTGTAGTATTGTAGCTTTAGATCATGTCATCCCTGGATTTTTTTCTGGTGCATGAAAACCCACAAATTTGGTGCAACCATGAAATTATTAATCAATAATTGATATAATGTATGTTCTACCTCCATAATCATGCTTTTATATCCTTCCATTCTTCTATTCCATGTAATGGAATGTGTTCTTCATGTTTTTAATGGAGTTCTCTTGGGTGTTGGTTGGTGTGGTGATGTCTATGCATCCTTGATTTGATTCAATCATCCAGGATTGGTGATCATGATATGTGGCATTGGATATTCTAGACTAATGAAAGGATGAAACCTTTGAGTTATGGGATTCATGGATTATCAATTATTTTAAATGAAACTATAGATTAATCATCTTTTAGCCAGCTGGATCACAATGGAAATGACATAACAAATATTTGAATTAACGAAATAAATTAGAATCCATCATTTTTTGTTTCTTCTTTTATTTCTAGATGATGTGATATCTATTCTTTCATTTAATAGATTTAAATTATCGATGGAAATTGGAGAAAAATTTAATGTCAGAATTAACAATAAATAAATTAGAAAATGATATTGAGGAATATTTATGAATCCAGTTTTTTGTTATGGTAAACTACTGATTATTGAACGGACACCACTGTAAATGTTTACATGACGTGGCTAATTAAAGATGGATTAAATAACTGTTCATTTTATAAAAGATAATTCCTAGCATGGTACAGATTTAGACTATTTCTTATATATTACATGAGCCTTATGCTTGGAGTTGGCAGTTCTCATTGTGTGTCAATTCTAAATTCTTTGCTCGAGGTTGAGAGCCTAATTTATAATTGAATTTTTTTCTTACAGCTTGTTTTGTGGTATGAACCTAGGATCGTAGATCCTAGGAGGCTATTTTGCTATGTGTTCCAGAATGTCATAGTAGTTGGGGAAGCAATTGACACCTAGAGTGGTGTGATACATTGGTTTATGCATGTGGGTGTCGGGGAGGACACTAGATATGATTAAACGGGTTGGTTATGAATATATAACGCTTGTTAAATCTTATAGGTTGTTTATATTCATTAATTTACAGTGTTAATATGGTTTCTGGTATTTCCAACCCTCATTCCAGAGGAGGTGAAGACATGTGGTGAATGCCACGTGGATTCTGTGTTTAGATTCTTGAGAATTGATGAGTTAATTCTCTGCCTAAATTTCGCAAAGGCTCGACATGTAGTCCATATACTCACCCTATGGAGCCCCTTTTGTTTGGTAGATGATTTGTTCATTTCCATAATTACTTGAATTATGGGTATGTAACAATGATATTGACAAGTGATGGAATAAATTATGTCAACCCATTGTGATGGAATTTGTTGGGATGTAATGTTGATGTAACATTTCTGATATGATGTGGACTTTTTTTGGTTATGCCTAGAGGGGACGGATCTGGGTGTGATTCTAATGAAATTTATTGTGGAATTAATAATGTTAAATTAATGGTTAAATAAGTAATTACAAAAAATAAAACTTGTAATTAGCAATAAGTGATTTAAAAATTATTTTTAATGGTTATATGCTTATAAGATATATATACTTAACAGTGGAAGGAATGAGTTCAAGATACGTTAGATAAATTTGAATCGTATAATATCATTACCCCATAGTGTAGTAAAGAACATTAGAATATTATATAATTATTGTTTTTCAATGTGCTATTCCACCCTTTCAATCACAGAAACAAAAAGCTGGGGGATTCTGATCCATGTGGGGTGTTTTCTGCAACATTCTCATGGGAGGATGGATGGCTGACTACCCCTTTTCCCCCGCTCTCTTCTCTTGTAGGTACTTGTGATGGTATCCAAAATGGTCGAATTGCCTATTATATGTGTGTAAAGTGATTTAATGTCTTTTTTTATCCACACACATATATTATGGATATAGTTTCTTATGGACTAGGATTTGTGTAACGTGTATAGGCTATGATGTCTTGAGGATCCTTACCAGGTATATGAACTATAAATTCATGAGGGATAAAACCCGATGTTTGATATGCATTATGTGAGCTATGGTGTCTCCTATAAACTAACTTCTTATGTTTTTTACATGAATGTAGTGGTGGTGTTACATGATGTTCATGTTTTGGTGGTACACCCTGGTATCCGTAGACAAGACTTTTTAGAGATAGATTATTTTGACGTGAGATTTTGGGGCAAAGTGGAAAACCAGTAGGTATGTGGTAACAGGACACCATTTATATTATTTTTAATAATTTATAGACATAAATGTGATACTTGGTGATATTATTTTTTTTGATGCTGGAAACATAGTATATCAGTTTAGGTGGAGAGTTAGTTTTACTTTTTGTTCCCTATGCTATAGCAAGATTTCATTAGTTTAGAATGATAGGCTCTAGGAAGTATCATACAGATTATACTATTATAATAAACCTATGTATATACAATCCATTATTCAGGTCACCTAGATAAGGATGGAGACTATGCTAGTTACTACTAGATGGGAGTCGTAGGTGATGTTCGGGCATAGTGATTGCTACTGGTTTAATATATTTTTGTTTCAAACCTTTTTTCTCATTTAGTTGTATTAGTTCTACATGAAGTTAAATTTGTGTACATGGGCTTATTTTTATATTGTTGTATGAGATTTATTTTGGAAGGTTCCTATATTATCTTTTCCATTCAACTGTGTTTTAATAGAGGGTAATGCCTACAAACCGTGTGATTATAATATCATTAGTTCTAGTCGTCAACCCGCGGCCAACTGGATGTGGGACTCGGGTGTCACCATCTTCCTTCTCACATTGAAGGACCAATAAGGGGTACACTTTGTGGGTAGGTGGTCATGACAGTGTGTTATGAGGGGTCTGGTTGAGGGATGTGAATGAGTTTGGATTTAGGCACAGTTGTGGTTGCATAGGATTGTATAGAAATGCTTTCAGTCATGTTTATAAATTGTTTTAAAAATTGGTAACCACACGAGACACATGTAATTAAGGCCGCATGTGATATGATGTGTGGAAAACTAAGACTATAGTGTATATTAAATAAGGTGATACTGGTTGCATAGTGGAGACGTAGGAAAGGATCATTCATCATTCTCCATTGTCTCTATGTTTGAATTAGTAGAACATGGGACAAGTTAACCTAAATCAATAAAATAAAACAATTATATATTCTTTAGTCTTCTATATTCATGTTTTATGAGGTCTAACAATTTTATATATTTCATTTATATCTCCAATTGAAACTCCCCTTCATGTTATCTAAGAAGATGTCTATTGTGCTGCACATGTAGAGAACCGTATAGTGGAGGTTGAGGACTATGAAATATGGAGGAGGACACTCTAATATTTTTAGAGTCAGATTCCATAGAAGTACAAGGGATCCACTTCCGATCAATTCACGGAAGACTGGTTGGTGAAGGTTTAGATTACTTTCATTTAAATACTTTCTTATAAGAAGCATTGGGTATTTTTGGTATACATGATTATGTATGGGGTAGCGAGGCAGTGGTGGTTCTTATTTTCAAGATATCGCAAGGAGTCTATGATATGAATTGAGGTGTTCCAAGAAAAGTTCCAAGTTCATTTTCTTTCTTCGACCATGAAGGATCCCTGTCACTAGATGTTGCTTACCATTCTACATGGGAGCTCTAGTTTTTGAGATTTTAGAAATCTTTTAGGAACATTTTATGATATGCTTTAGACAAATTTATATATGAGTACACCATGGTTGGAAATTTTATTGAGGATTTTCTTCGACATATCCAGCACCTGATGAACCCATTTAGGTTTGGAGACATATAATGACGCATCAAATGGGTAGAGTTCATCGAGATATCCTCATTCAAAAATGGATATTCATGAGAGGGGAGTCAACAAGATTCCTCACGAAGTAGAGCTATGGTTCGGGGTTCCTGGTTTTTAGGGAAGAAGAGTTTTCCCTCAGTTGGGGGTAGGTTTCATCCATCGGTATATCGTTTCACCAGGGGTAGGGCTCAAGCCAGTGCTAAGGGATGATTTGATTTTTTTTCTTTTGGAGGCCACAGTAATCAGTAGCGATAGTTCTAAACCATTTAGATTGGTCATCAAGCACCATGTGTTTTGTCCAGGTTCCTGCATTGAGAATGTTCTAGCCAATGTAGAAGAAGTTGTTTTCACCTTCTATGGTTTAGTTGAGAAGAGATGGGGAAGGACGACGACAGCCCAAGGACAGTCCCCATATTCTAAAATATAATCATCTCCTTGGTGGTGGTCATCATCCAGGTTAGATTGGTCATGGATCAGGTTGTGGTCAACATCATTCATTAGTGTTTCCAGTGCCATGTTAGCCATACGTCATTTTAGGCACACATTATTGGGTGTTTACATGAGATTATTCACTGTTTGAAAAGTAATACATTTACTCTTTTATATTAGATTAAATTTGACATGTTTGGGGACATTAAGTAGAGAGGATTCCAATTCCTCTGGCATTGACTATGCTAGTTGGAGGCTGAGCTGACATGTTTGAAATATGTAGAGACTGCGGGCTTGTGATCAGGAAGCACGACTCTTGGGGAGATTTCATATGTTTACAAATATCGCCATATGGTGTAATAATTATTATGGATTTGTTGTATTAAATAGAGGATATTGTGGATTTCTTCTAGAGGCATGCATGTATCTTCGATGCTGATGGAGAGCCATTTGTGTTTGTTGGTGAGTGAGACCCTCTGATGGGTTAGAGGCATGTTCTTTCCTTATCATTCGTGATGATGGAGTTGATGATGAGTTTGATGTAGGTTTATCTATTTAATCCCCTGGACATGGAAGAATACCCTGATGTGTTTCCACAAGAGTTTGTTGAATTATCCCTCGATGGGAAATCGAGTTCCAGATCAAGATGATGTCAGGTGTGACACATAGCTTAAAGACTCTGTATTGAATGGAACTATCTAGTAATCAATATGTATGTATACTTTTCCACGGAATGTTCCAGTGTGGTTCAGTTTGGTTGAGTGTGTCACCATGTGGTGCACCAGTTTTGTTCTTAATGAAGGCTGATGGAAGTTTGTGGTTGTATTTAGATCATTGACTCTTGAAAAAAGTTAAAATGAATAACATCCATTATCATACATATATTGATTATTTATTCAGTAAATTGAATGGTGATTGATGGTTCTTGAATATCCATTTGATGTTTTGGTATCATAAGATGCGAGTCATGGATGAGTATATTTCGAAGAATACATTCGGTTTTTATCATGGTCATTGTGAGTTATTGGGGATGTCATTTGGTGAAAAAACATATCCAACTGTGATAATTTGGATTATGAAAATTGTGTTTTGTGAGTTCTTGGATATTTTCTTTGTGGTTTTCATCAACAACATCCATGTGTACTATGTGTATGAGGAGGAGCATGTGGAACATCTGTAAGCCGTTTCTGGTGTATTTAATGGACAACAACTATTTGGGAAGATTTTGATGTGCAAGTTTGGGGATCATGAAGCCTATTTATTGGTTCATGTTGTTACCATGTTGGGATTAGCTATGTATCCATCTAATATAAAATATGTTTTTTCTTTAATTTCCCTCCAATACTTTGGAAGATGTGAAATGATTCATTTTTCTCACAAGTTATTGCAGGAGGTTTGTGGACAATTTTTCCCTGGTTGGGACTCCTATAACAGTGTTGACCAATAAAGACCAATAAATCATGTGTATTGAACAGTGTTATGAAGATTTTATGTAGCTGAAGGAAAATTTAGTCAGTGCCCAGGTTCATTGTCTAAAAGTAGAGGGAGTTTAGTTTGACATTTTTTGTGATGCTTTATGTTGTTGGTTAGGTTGTTTTATGATGCACCAGAGATTAGACATTTATATTGTGTTTTTGTAAATGGGTCCCCATGAACGTAATTATGCCTCTACAATAAAAATTTTGTGGCAGTTGTGCTCCCTCTGAATTTTTGGAGACATTCCTCCATCACTGAGTGCTTTTTAGTTTTCACATATCACAAGATATTGATGTATGTTTTCTACATGAGTGACCTTAATATTCGGTAGCATTGGTGGATGGAGTTATTACAAGATTAATAGATAAATATTTTTTTACACATGATAATGGGAATGTTGTATCCAATGCGTTGAACATGAAGTCGTGTACTAATGATGTGATTGAATCTAGTGATTCCTTGTTACTTATGGAAGGGCTTTCAATGATTAATCTAAATATTGGATTACATGGTGGTATAGGTTTTCTTTTTCCAGATGGTGTTGTAGTCATATCTACTGAAGGAGGTAGAAGAGTATCATTTGGGGGGTCTTTAGGTATAGGTCTTGAGAGAATGAGTTTTTTGTGGCGAAGCCCCTGATGGTTGGTCAGAGGATGACAAACATCATATGTTGTTTCTGGGATGGATTTTCATTACTTTAGTGATTAATGAGTTTTATCTCGAGGAGTTCCCTGGTTATCCATTAGTGGTACGTCTTGTAATTATGAAAATTTTCCATGCCTTTAGGATTCAATTTTGGTGGCCTAGGTTGATGAGGGGGGTTTCAGAGTTTATGTCTCGATGTTTCCGCTTTTAGAAGGTGAAGGTCGGGCACTTTGTTACTAGTAATTTTTCTAACCATTAGATATTCCTCAATTTATGTTGGAAGACTTATTGATGGGAACTGTTTCTGTTTTACATTTATCTCTAGGAGTCCATGATGCTATATGGGATGTAGTGTATCACTTGAATAAATCATCTCATATCATAGCGATCAATCAGTCATGCACAATGGAGGTTTTTTTCGAGGCATTATATAGAGGAGGTGGTGAGACTCCACAACATCCAAAGGAATATTATTTATGTTTGAGACCCATGTTTTAAATCCAATATTTGGAGTGGTGTCTAGAATGCTTTCAGTTCTATGTAATTGCTGAACACTTTTTCTCATTTGTAAACAGATGGTTAGACAGAGTGGACAAACCATACTCTTAAATACATGTTCTCTCTTTTTGTCATAGATTTTGGCGATTTTTGGATGAGACACTAATCCTTGGTAGAGATATCTTACAACAATTTTTTCTAATCCACCATCAGTATGGAACTGTTTAAATCCTTACATGGCCAACCTTTCCATTCTCTGTTATGCTGGACTGGGGTTAGAGAGTCAGCAATTCTCAGATCCGAATTGGTATAGGTTACGATAGATATGATGCATGTGATTCGTGAAAGGGTCATGGTTTCCTAATACCATTAAATGTTATAGGATGATCATCAGATGAGACCTATGGTGTTTGATGTTGGGGATCATGTTTTTCTGAAGTTGACTCCCCAATGTGGGCAGTGATGGTTTGGTCGTGGGATTATGCTTTCTCCCATGTTTTTTTGGGTCATTTGAGTTGTTAGTTCATATTGGAGTTGGGGTGTATCGAGTTTCACTTCCCTCATATATGAGAATAATTAATGATGTCTTTATTATGTCCATGCTAAGTCGTTATCATCATGAAAACTCTCACATCATTGATTAGTGTGACATCAACATGGGCAATGATGTGACCTTTTAAGAGATTCCTATAGATATCGAGGTCTGAAAGGAGAATGTTTTACACTAGCACGTTATTCCATTGGTTCATTCCAGTTGGTGTCACGATGGCGTGGAGAGGAATATATTGTAATGTGAGTCGGATATACGCTTTTGATAACCTACGATATTTTATGTTTATCCCTTCTCTTATAAAGACGATCGCATTTGGATGTAGTCCTTTCTGATTTATGTGATGGATTTTTTTTCTTTCAATGGAATTCTATGCTTTCTAAGGTATCTCCCCCAAGAGAGTGTTTATGAGTTGTTTGCGGTTGTTGTGTGATTTTTACTGTTCATTTATTGAATTGGTTGAGGTCATTTGCTGTAGAGAACCGTGGGAGGGATCTTGAAGGGAGGTTGTTCGGACAACATTTATATTTTCATATCAAGGTTGGTTTTGGATTCTTAATGAAGAGAATGATTTGAGAGATATCATATGTAATACCTCATGAACCCTTGGGTACATTTTTTTTCTGAAATCTGATTTTTGAGATGTTTTGGTAGGTAACTGTGACTTATCCCCAACACTTTTCCACATTCCAAAACAGTTTCATGAAATGGTGCCATGAAATGCTGTCACCTCATTATCCAAATTTCAAAATAGTTTCAAGAAAATGTTTTTAAAAATGGTTTCAATTCCTTTACCAAATTTCCAAACTCATTCACGAAATAGTGTCCCAAAATAGTGTCCCTTACTCTTCTAAGATTTCGAACTATTTCAAGAAAAAATGTCATGAAATGGTTCCACGTCCTTTGTAATAATTCCAAACTATTCCATGAAATGGTTTCATGAAATGGTGTCACGTCCTTTTCCAAATATCTGAAATGTTTCATGAAACTATGTCATAAAATGGTGTCACTTCCTTTTCCAAATTTCAAAACTATTTCATGTAATGGTTTTACCGAAAGGTGTCACTTCATTTTCCAAATTTTAAAACTATTTCATGTTATTGAAGAACAAAAATGGTGCCAATTCCTTTGAAAGATGTAATGACCCATGTTTTGAACAAGGATAAAACCCGAAAATATTTGAACTTTTCGATTACAGAACCGGTCGTTTTGATGACCAGGCATCAGAACCAGGCTCAGAAGGTTGGAACCCTTCCTTTTAATGTTTTTGGGTGTGGGAGAAGGCCTGTTATGTTTACCAGGTGACCCGAGAGGTTTCAGAAGCACCAGACCCATGTTCTTAGGGATATGGAGAGGGTGCATGGTTGCCGCACAGGTTGAAAAAACTGTGTGGCCCAAACCGTGCGGCCTAAATTAAGTGGGTAGTGGCTTGTGCACAAAATACGCACAGTTTCCCAAACTGGGCCCGTGAAACATGTGTCTTGGAGGCTGTGACTTGCGCACGGGCTGTGCACAGTTTCCCAAACCGTGCGTCTAGCCTGTGACAGGGAGTCTCTTTGGACAGAGTTGACCACACGATCACTGCATGGTTTGGCTAACCATGCGGACCAAACTATGCGGTGGATTGTTTTTAAATGATTTTATTAGTATTGAATTATAAATTGAAATAAAAGAAAACCATAAAAACTAATCTCTCCCTCACCCTCACTCAACCCGCACAACATAGGGAAGGGATCCCCTAGAGCCTCACACGACACCCCCCTCAGCTCCCTCCTCCATGCTTCGATCTCTAGTCATTTTCTAGAGTTTTCTTCGTCGAATTTCATGGTAGTCTTCTCTCTCGTTTCTCCTCCATTCTTCCATCCATATTTTAGCCTATTCACCTACCTGCGTAATTTGGCCGAACCCTAGTTATTGGGGGTTTCTTGATTCTTGTTTTTCCTTCATGCTAGGGTTGTTACAAGGTTGCCTTGGGACCCTTGGGTTCGAGTTTAGGAATCCACCACCAAAGGTGATGCAGATACAGGTGGTTTGGATTGCCGGATTTGGTTCGAGGTAAGGGTTTTACCCGTGCCTTGTTTTCACAGCTTCTAATCTAATTCCTTAGTTGTTCTAAAGGGTCATGGTATATTTTTCTTAGTGTGTTTGTGGTATCGGGTTGGTTTCACTTTGCCGGAGTGTTGGCGACTCATATTTAGAATGCTCCAAGATCCAGAGTGGACGGATGGATCCACCTTAAGGTAGGGTCCCTCTCCTTTCGCTGTAAATATAAGTAAATTAATAGCGAGTTTAATATTGCACTTCCTTAGAATTTTAATTATGAAAGTTTAGTTCTGATTAAATGGTTTTGTGAAAATTGTGTGAATTGCAAGAATAAGATAAAAGAGGTTTCTTGGTAACTAAACTGACAATTTAATAATAAAACCCCTCTATCACAGGTGCACTTTCTTCAAGATAAAAAGTAGTGATAGACTTTTTATGCTTGTCGGCTGGATTGTTGTGGTGCCTCTTTGATCCTTTGAATATGAACTTTCCTTGTTGAGAAAAGTAGAATGATATGGCTATGATACTTGTGTTGGGGTCCATTTTCCATGTAAGGAAAATTGACAAAGATTTAAAACTTAATGGGATGACTTAAAACTATATGACATGTTTCCTCTAGAAGGTGTCAAAGGGTTAAATAATGATAAAAATATCTTCTAAGATGAAATGGTTAAACTAGAAATGAACGGACTTGGGTGGTATGACCACACCTTGGGATAACGTAATGACCACAACATATGTTAGTAAATTAAATATTTGAATAACTTGATTTAAACACTTAAGATAGGCTGCCATAAGTATGAATGTGAATGTTTTCGCTTATGTGTAGGTGGTTTGATTATTTAAATGCTTATGAGGTAATTCCATAAGCAGTATACTATAGGAATGTTTGTATTGTTAGTGTTCACATGCTGATGCCACATAATGAATGTTAATAATGGTGATTCCATGCTAAGACCACCTGGTGACAGATACATGGTTGGATGGGATGCAGTTATACCCCATGACAATGTGACAATACATTTGATAGAAGGGAGGCATTCTTACTCCTTGCCGAATAGAATTTTATTGATGATTACGTGTCTGGATGGGAGGCAGTTATAACCCATTCCAGTATTATGAATGTGACATATGGGAGGCAGTTATACACCATGATGGTTGAACTAATGTGATAGAATAAAGGCATTTTTACCCCTTTCTAGATGACTTATAGGGATGAGATAAATTCATACCTCGTGTACTCTAATCTCGATTCATGGAAGGGAGGCATTCTTACCCCTTTCCAGTTGACCTATAGGGATGAGATGCATTCTTACCTCGTGCCCACAATTTCTCTTATTAATGGATATGAGGCAATCTTACCCCACACCATATATGATCTAAATGCTTTTATATATATGTATGGTTACATGTTCATGTAACTTTACCGGCAATGAGCTGAAGCTAGTATAACCGTCAAGTGTCCCTTGGGAACCTGGACAGGTGTTATTTACTTATATAATTATTCTTACTTGTTTCTCTATACCTACTCACTGTTTAAATATTATGTGCTGTCTAGATTGGGTTTGCCACCGGTGGTTCCAGCCTACTGAGATTTATATCTCACACCCTACTCGGGATGCCATTGCACTGGGGAACCCCAGTAGACCTTCTTGTTTGCAGGACCTAAGTTTTGTGTTGTGCTGTTTGTACCCGAGGAGTTAGGATCAATGAACCAAGCAGGATCTTGGGATGCTCAGTAGATTCACCATCGGGCTTTGTTGTCTTTTATTTTTGTATTTTTTGTTAATCATGTTGTATTGTTTACTGCTTTCAGAAATGTATCATCATATACACAAACATGCATGTATACGAGTGTTTTCCACCTTCTTAAAAAATGGTTATCATCTATCTTTCACTACTTCCTTTCAATTGTTTACTGCTTACACTATTGAATATTAATTACTCTGATAATACTATTGTGTTACTCTGATATGATGCAATAGCCTCCCAAATATCACATCCTGAGGCCCTCACTGTTAGTTGTCAGCCTCTGGCGTATGGGGAGATGAGCTTGAGGCCATATGACCTACCGGTCTGAACACTGGTTCAATGGTAAGACAGTCTTGGATGTTACAATAAATTTCCTAACTGCTTAACTAAATAGTGTAACAAAATGGGGTCACATCCTTTTCCAAATTTCGAATCTATTTCAAGAAATGTTGTCACGAAACAGTTTCAATTCCTTTTCCAAATTTGAAAATAATTTCATGAAATTATAGCATAGAAACTTTGTCACTGAAACATTTTCATGAGAAATGTTTATAGAATTTTGTCATTTCCTTTTTCAAATTTCAAAGTTATTAAATATTTCCTATATTTTATCCTATTTGATGTCCCATTTGATATAAAATTCATTAAAATAATTATTTTAAGGAATTTAAGGCTGATAATCCTATAAATAATATCTTAATTTTTTCCTGTAAATGATGGGAATCCATTACTCGATCAAAATACATGATCTTTTATCGATCCAATATTAATAAAAAAAATTTATATCATAAACTGATGGTCCACTAAATCTTCTAATGGGTTGAGATATCATTCTACCTTATTTTCCCTTATTTTCATATAATATGATATTATATATCCTTTAATTTATTCTCGTATGAGTATTCTGTAGTGCTATATAATTGGATCATGTATTCCCAGGAGTTTCTTCATGCTACATGCATAAGCCATGTTTTGGTGAAACTGTGATGTGTCGATCGGTATTTAATATAAGGTATGTTATACTACCGATCCTATGGGTTAATCACCTTATGTTCCTCCATTCCATGTTATGGAATATTATCTCTATGGTTCTAATGGATTTTTTATTGTGGAAGGTTTGTGTGGTTGTGTCTCTATGTCCTCGGGTGGATGCAATCTTCTAGGAGAGGTGATCATGATCTATTGTGTTAGTAGTTCATGTGAAAATATGTTCTGAATTCTTTTGAGGTAGGCGATTCATGGATTCTAAATTAATTTATATGAAACATTGTAGATTTCATGGTTTATCCCACTTGATCCCTATGGAATTCAGATAATAAATATTTGAACAACATAAATAAACTAGTATCGATCTGATATTGTTGTCTCTTGTTTTTTCTAGATGGAATGATATCTATGCATTCTTTTTTAGTATTTAGTTATTGATATAAATTTTTAATTATAATAAATCTGGTATTAATTTAAAATTAATTTTATAAATAAAAGGAGGAATTTCTTTGAATCTGATTGTAGTTGTGGTAAACTATTGATAATTAAAAGAATGCAGTTATGCATGTTTAACTGAATCGGTTTATTCAAGATTTATTAAATAACTTGTTGTTTAATATTTTTTTTAATATAATGGTTAAAATTTATCCTATTTCTTTTATAGTTACATTTTTTTATTCTTGGAGCTGTGAATTCTCAATGTGTGTGAAAGCAAGATGCTTTATTGGGGGTCGAGAGCTCAATTTCTTGTTGATTTCTTTGGTGCTTCTTATTTTATGACGTGATCCTGTGATAGATGAGCCTATGTGGTTATTTAGTTATGTGGGGTAGGTATTCATATGGGTTTGGGTATAATTGGATTCATATGTTGGTGATATGAATTGGTTAATGAATGTCTAGGTCGTGTAGGGGACAACAGATGATGAAAAAGGGGCCAGTCATGAATGTTGGATGCTTGTAGAATCTTTTTGGTTGTTTCTCTTCATTACATTCCCCAATTTCTAAGGTATTTGGTTTTAATTAAACTTTCATAAAAGGACGCGATGAAAAATGGGGAATTCCAATTTCTTTTCGCATTTATCTTCTCAAGGATGTATGGTTCCATGCTCCAGCTGTTGATAGAAAATGCTCGACATGTAGTCCATATACTCACTATTATAAGACCATAGTGGTTGGTAGAATTTTTTTCCTTTTATGGAATGCCTAAAATTATGGGAAAGTAATAATGTAGCTAATTAATTATTGAATTCAATTAGGTAACACATAGGGGTTTGAAATTTCTATAATGTTATCCTGAGGTAATATTTAGAAGATGTTGTTGACATGGTTTGGTTATGCCTATAGGTAATTGAACATGGTGTGATTCTAATGATATGTAATGTGGTATTAATTACAATTAATTAATTGTTAATTAATGGTGTAATAATTATTTAGATAAAATGAAACTAATAATTATGGTTATCATACATAATATCTCTCTTTAAATTGTTATTTTCTTATATTATATATAGTGTTTGAAGTGGCATCCAGGAGTATGAAAGTTGTTAGCTCCTGTTGATTCTAATAATAGGTTTCCCCCCAAATGTGGTTGTAATATATCATATATTCTATATTTTTAAGATTCTATATTCTATTCAACCCTATCGGTTAGAGAAAATGACACCCCTAGGATTCTCATCCCTAGGGTGAGGTGTTCCCCAACATTCAAGTGGGACAATGGATAGCCGACTACCTCCTTTGTCCCTACAATCTTCTCAAGGACGATCCATGTGCTCGTAAGAAAAACTATTTTTTTCCCCACATATTGTGTGTAGAGATATGTAATGTATTGGGGTTATTCACACACATATATTCTAGATATAGCTTCTTCTAGACTACTATAAGTGTAACATGTATAGGCTGTGATGGCTTGAGGATCCTTACTCGGTGTATGGGTTGTATTGGCTTTCCATATAATGATTGATGAATGTTACACATTATACAAGCAACGGTAGTTCCCAAAAACAATGTGGTTAATTTGGTTAAGTTCATGTAGTAGGGGTGTTGTGATAGGTGCATATTGTGGTGTTACGCCTAGGTTTTTATGGGAATGCCTTTTTGAAGAGTGTTCCTTAGGCCATGGGATATTCACACAAAGCCGCAAACTAGTGGGGAAGTGGTAGTGGCGAACCCATCATATTATTTACTATATTATATAATATTTTATTATATACATTGTGGAAGTATCCATGGTGTTTTTGTGAACATAGTATGCTTATTTAAGTGGAAAGATAGTTTCACCTGATGTTCACTATTATATTTCATACATCATTTACTTTTTCAAGAGATAATCCAGAGAATATCCAACTAAGATGGTAATAATCACTATATGTATATAGAAACTATTTTTCATGTCACTAGGAGAATGATGAAGACCAGGCTGGATTACATATTCCTTGGTGTTGGAGGAGCTGTGCGGGCATCGTGGTAACTGCATTTTATCTTTTTTTTGGTACTTGAATATTTTTCATTTCAGTTATAGTATTTCTTCAATTACAATACATATGTGTACTTTAGTTTCTTTTTGTATTATATAAAGTTTTGTAGTTGGATGGTGTATGTCTTTTCACTTTCTTTCTGAAGTGTTATCATAAAGGGTAATCCTTGCCTTTTGGGTGATTATATACCCTCAGTGCTAGTCGCCAACCTGAGGCCTAGTGGATGCGGGACTTTGGTGTCATTGTATCCCCTATCTCATTACCAGCAAAAAAGTGGTACACATTGTGGTGAGAGGTTTGTGACATGCAATGATTATGAAAATTAAAAAATAACACCTCATAATATGGTATACATTGATGTTATTATATTAATGTTAGTATATAATTTAATGGAGGTGTGATATGATTTAAAATAGAAACACACAATAAAGCATTGTGCCTCTTATTAAAAAACATCCTTATCATTACACGTGGAACTGAAAAACATTTGTATAATTCTAAAAGTAATACCTATAAAACATGGGTAGGTATTTTAATAATGGATTTTATGATGAAAATTTATTATGATGTGTGAATAAATGTATATATGATGTTATTTTTGTAATATATGGTAGAGTAATTCTTATAATATCTTAAAATATTGAATTATTATAAATTATTATTCATAAAAAAATATCACCAAATGTATATAATTACAATTTTAGTTGGTTATGATTTTGAATAATCTGATAAAATAAAAAAATAAGCATGATTTTTGGATTTCGTAACCCTTATATTTTTGTAACCCTTAGTTACCCCTTTTGATGATTACCTAGAAAATTGCGTTTCATACTAATTTGGAGTCACCATAGTTTCAATAAAATGAATATTGGAACCTAAATGGACCATGATTGATTTTTAAAACCATGTCCAAAAATCTAATCAAAATATATTATTTCAAGATATTACAAATCCATTAATTTGATATTTTTATCATAAAATATCATTTATATTATATTTGAAATATATTTATAAATTAATATGTGTCCCACTCCTGTAAAATTATTCCAAATGAAATGGATTTGAATAAAAATAATATATTTTATTTATGTACTTGTAGATGTAACTTTTTTTCTTATTTAAAATTTAAGACATTATCTTTCGTATTAACCCCTCGGTCAATATATATTATCCTTAATTATGATAATGTATATTTCCATGTCAAAGTATTATTCATTAACTATTAAGTTGAAAAAATTATCATATTTTTCTAATTTATGTAATGTTATACCACTAACCATTATAAATTTCTAAATTAATTATTAGTATGAATATAAATAATATTGAAAAAAATAAATTTATCATAAAATATCATCAAATGTAGTTTTTTTAAAATGGTATTTATTTGAATTTGAAAATAAAATTAAAATAATGTATTTTAAATATAAACCTTTTATGTGTCTCTAGAATGATAATTTTATCTTCTTTTCTTGAAAACGATAATTAATTCGAAATATATTAATATTAATGTTTTTAATATCATTTGTTCAATTTTTCTATTAATTAAAAAATTAATGTTTCCGAGATGTATAATTATTTAAGGTACTTATTTCATCACTAAAAAATATAAATAAATTACCATGATTTAAAATCATTTATATTATAAATAAAAAATTTTCAACCAAACATATCCCCTTGTTGTTCTTTTTTCATAAATTTTGAGAAAATGACACAAATAAACTGACTTCTTGACATTTCTTTTCATAAAATAAAACATATTTTAAAATCCAAAAAATGTAGAACTATGTGATAATATGATTGAAAAAATGGATTTATATGACTAATATACACTAATATGACTAGATAAAAGAATGTTTTTGGGTTATTTTTTTCCATACAATATTATTTTTATCCTCAGTTAGTTGATTTATCATTTCAATTGTCAAAATCATTATTATTATTAATTTTCATAATGGAAAAATATAATGTGACAAATTTTCCAAATTATAACCTTATAATTAAAAAATATAACAAATCATTCATGAATAATTGATCATTCGTGGAATTAATTAATTTAAGAATAAATTATTTCATGCAACAAAATAATTTTTTCATAGAAAAATGGATCTAAAGTATAAAAATATTTCAATACCAAATTAATTTTTACAATCCATCCCTTGAATACAATTATATTATATTTAACAGTTCATATCTATAAAAATTTTAAAAATTCAAAAAAAAATTGTAAATACTTCAAATTAATATCAGATTTCAATAAAAATCATAATTTCCCACTATTCATTGAAAATAAAATGTTTTTGGAATATCTAAAAATTTTCACCATATTATATTTTTGATATGACAATTTAAAAACTGATATAAATATTATAGAAAAATTTCCTAAAAAATAAATTATAATATTTTATCACAAAAACAAAAAATCCCATTTTATAAAAAAGATTTATTTTTTAAGATAAAAATGGATTTAATAAAAATGGATTTATTAATTAATAATAATTTATAAATTCACTTAATTTAAAATGGTCCTTATCTACATGTCATAAACTAATAAATCCATTAAATACTCTCTAATTTAACTATTATGTTATAACATTCATATTTAATTAACAATGTCTAATAGTTCATTTAGGATTTGTGGTGCATTTTGATAATGCTAGCATACGTTTTTTATTTTTATAATCTCAGTGTGTTAAAATTTATATATTTTACTAGTTCAGATAGAGTAGCCAAAAGGTATATAACTTTTTATACCATAGATCCTTGATATTCATATGTTTTGAAACATATATCATTTATTTATTATTTAATATAGGTTCATTGTTTTATTTCCTAGTATTTCATAATATCTCATATAAAAAACTCCCTTTAAAATTAATGTTTAGATACGAAAGGAATTAATTTAAAAACGGATATAAATTGAAATTTGGAGACTATAAAAAAAAGTTAACTAAATGGACTGAAAAAGGAGTGAACCCTATTATAAGAACGTTATCCCTTTTTTTGATCAATAATGGAAAAATATAGAGCTCTAAAACCCACTGAAGAAAGAGTTATTAAGTATGGATAAATTTATTCACCAACAGACAATGACATTCAGTGGATCTCCTAATAAATTAATTATTGTTTTTCAGATAAATAAAGTACAAAGTAATTTTTTCCAACAAAAAATAAATTGTGAATAATTTTTTTAAATTGAATATAATTTCAAAGAAGAAGATGATCAATGGTGGACCATTAAAATGAAAATGGACCTAAATTATGAAATCAATACCCCTAAATAAGAATAGTTTAAAGAGGTATTATTTAGTAAAACATTCCCTAAACTCTTTTTATATAAATGATGATTTAATTATAGTAATTGAAGCAGATTTAAGGTGAATACAGTAGAACATAGAAATAAAAATCCAGACACATCCAATGTATGCTTATAGTTTTATAATTTTCCATTAATCTATAGTTGATAAATTATTTAGTAGTATAAACATTTTTAATGAAAATTAATTAGTTGTAAGGGATTTGGAAACACATGAATGGATTGTTCAATGTGAACTTAAGGTGCATATATAAATTGTAGACTCTTATTAATATCATGATTTTGGACACAATATGTCAAAAAGTGATTTCTAAGGAAATTAAACTGACAAATTCCAAGTAGGTTTGAAAATTCATTATCTTAACCAGAAGAAAATGATTGAATATGTATAATGGGGACTATCTCCATAGAACAACAATCTGATCAATATTTTATGATATGGTCATCAATGATCTGAATGATATTTATATATAAAGATACTAGATAATGAACAAGAAGGAAGTAATAGTCAACTTAATGAAAAAAATAGTCAAATCCAACCATTATAAAGAGAATAGTAGATTTTATAATGACTGAAATGAAAATAATGTAGAAATAAATTATTAATGTAAATATCAACCTTAAAAAAAGTAAAGGCTAAATAGAATGAAAACCAAATAGAATTTTTATATGTTAACAAAAAATAGGAATATCATCATTCATTAACAATTATCATCTTTTTCAGATTGTTGGATTTTATATGGGATTCTAATTCATTTATCTCCCTTACCTCCATGATTTCTAATAAATGCATCGAATTGACACCCCACTGAAATTTTATTATCATGTAAAATAATATCCTATTAATTTTTACAATGTTTATGTATGTTGAATATGATTTTTGAAATTATTAGTATCCCATATTTAATGATTATATAGTAATGTTTGAAATATATTAAATATATACCCATAGAATCCAACGACATTTTTTTGTTTATTTTATTCATAAATATAAATTAATCACTTATAATATATTATTTTTTATATAATATACGATTCCAAAATACTATATAACATGTAAACACAATAAATTTTTTAATTAGTATAATATATAATGGGAATACCAAATGTTTCAAATTAATAGTACTTAATAATAGAGGGTATCATTATAGGTATATTTAGAAGAGATCTGTATGAATTTTAGAAACAAATTTTTTTAAAAATGTAATACATTAATATATTCCAAGTATCAATATTATTTTATGATAAATTTATTTAAAAAAATTGTATATATTTCTATGTGAATAGTTAAAAAAATAACATTTTCAGAAATAAAATGAATTTAATATTATTTGTATATAATTATGAATAAAAAAATGATGACCAAATATTTAAGAAAAATGACTAACTTATAATTGAGTTCATAATTTGAATAATTTTATTGGTAACTAAAAACCCATATTTGATATTTTTAAAAATATACATATTTCTAAAAAATTAATACATTATACATTTAGTCTTTTACAATTGGTTCATGTCACAACTAGAAAATTAATTTACTAAAATGGATTTGAAATTTTAATTAATAATTTATAAATTATATAATAAGGGTACAGTAATTCTCATAGTTATAGGATAAATTAAATTGAAAAAAAAATTAGTTACCTATGGAAAAATAAAAACACGTTAGAAGGATTTAAACAAAAAGTAATTTTGAATAAAATCTTGAAAAAATGTGTCAGAATGGAGTAGTGAGGCCTTTCTCATCCTTATTCTTTCACATAAACATTATTAATTAATTTTGTAGGTAAATATCTTTATAGCATATTATCATTATTAAAAAAATTATTTATTTAATTAAACCCATCCACTTTCAATTATAATAGTTGAACCCTTATCCTTACTCACCCTCATATGAAAAGCCTCATAATTTGGTCCAAAAAACACCCACTCCCTATCTAAATATTCTTATACAACTACTATAGTATTGTCTTTACTCAAATGACTATACATAAATTTCTTAACCAACTTTTCAATTGATATAACCCATGAAGTTACAGATGAATATCTATCGATTACTTTGTCATTTATTTTACATTTATTTATTTATTATTAATCAATTTATATTAAACTATCTTAAAATTAAAAATCAGAATAATTATTATAATTTTTTAAAATGATTTTCCAACCATTAACAATCATTACCTTTTACATTATGTAAAATTAAACTATAAATCATGCGTTGTGATAACAACCATGTCTATAATGCAACAAGTTTTGTTTCACTTCACCTTATTATATAGATAATACAAATAAGGTATATATTATATATTTTTTATTTGTAATATATATTTTTTATTCTGAAACAAATCACCATATTACTCCTATGGGCCATTCTATGGAATATGACATCAATATCCATGCATATGTATGGACTACAACCTCAATGGAATGATTGAATTCAATTTTTAATTTCAAAACTATATTGCATGGATAGTCATCAAAATTGTATTTATGGATAAATTTAAGTTTTATGAAATTATTATTATTATAGAAAGAAAAACTGGATATCCAATTAACAATATATGAAATAATGTACAAGGGTAAATTCAACTCCCCAAAATACTATTTTATGAAAAAAAAATTATATTGTCATATAATAACATGTTATGGTTATCATAATTTTATATATAAAACCAATTTCAAATATATAACATCAATAAATTCTAAATAATAATAATAATATTTTATAATTATATTAAAATTAAATCATTTTATAGACATCCATTAATTTTTTTATATTCATGAATAATTAAAAAAATCCATATAAAATGAGGCACTATAACATAAAAAAACAATAGTATTATGTTTGTTTTAACATGATTTAACATAATCTATAATAGAGATCAATTTAGTATACATCCATAATATATCTTAATTTTTAGTTATCCTTATGGTTACAATTTACATAATATTACTGATCACCCATTTATTAATAATTCTTAGTTCAAGTCTGTATTTGGTAGTTAATTATATCAATTTTTAGGTATGATTCAATTTGTAGGAATATATATTTTACCTTGATCATGGTTGAAAATTGTCCAACATGATATAAATTTCATATTTATATCTTTCATGTAATTTTATATCCATCCATGAAAGGTAGTGAAAGAAACATTAAAATATTGATTAATTGAGGTGGATCTCTTTATATACACATGGGGAATATTTAAATTTTACAAATTATTATATAAATTAAATTGTTTAATTTATAATCATTATAAAATCATAAATATGTTAAAAATATCATATATATACCTTAAATCCATCATTATATGGATTTCTGGGAGTCATTGTAAAACCATTATATTATGGAATATATTTTAAAATAAATTGATTATTCAATGGCATGCTCACCCTATTAATAAATAAATTTTCAACCTATTAAAGAAAATATTTTTATCATTATGTTAGTAATTATTTTTATAAAGAAAAAAAAATACATAAAGATTAAAATGAAATTTATCAATAAAGATTGGGTTTTATACATTTCTATTTTATTTATAAATTTATTAGTATTATAATGTAGTTTTTGAAATTCTAAATACATTTTTAAAATCCAAAATTCCATATTTTTGAAAAATTATTTTTTGGATTCATATTCAATATATATTTGTTAATGAATAGGAGAAAATAATTCTTTTTTAAATAACATGAAATTTAAATAATTAATATATTAATATGACATTGTAATTCCTGAAACGTTTTTTAATAAAATTTATTTATATTTTATGTTACTTTAAATTTATAAAAAATAAATTTTAATTTTTTTTAAAAAAATATCAAATTAAAGAAAAAATGTAATATTTTTCAAATTCATCTTAATTATTACATTATAAATTTATTATTTTTTAATTAATATTAATTGAGGAACGATTTTGTTTACAATAAAAATTATTAAATATTTTTAAATCTCTAGGTTCATGTTATTTAATGACAAATAATTTATCTTGAAAGGTACATGATAAATTACTTTTAGAAAAATAGATACCTCTATAAAAATAAATAATATAGAAAAAGTATTCAATAATAAGGTTAAGAAAAAATAATGCATTAAAAATGTTTCATACTGTTTTTTGATGAGTTTATATGAAATATACCATCCCACATATGTTATATCCCTATTTTGGAACTACATTACTTCAGAGTTACTTCCCATTACTAAAATGTTTTAGGTATTTACTAAAATATCATTGTTGTTCACTTATAAAAAGAGTACTATGATATTCACATACTCTATCACCAAATCCATCATTTAAAAGAAAAGGTCTATCTATTCCTTTCCTGCACAATCATATACACCCTCAACATATTATGTTAATCTAAAATGTCCATTCCATAAAGGCAATACCCGATTTTCAATGACAAGAATCCATGAAGTAAGGAATACATTTCTAACAACACATCATTCATTTATATTTTTTTAATTTCTTACTCATCAAATATTATTTAATATTATTAAAATGAAAAAACTAAAATCATTATTATTCTATGATTTTATTATGATTTAGTTACAAGTAGTAATTTTATTCTATATTATTTTAAAAATATGAAATTTTCATTCATGTATTTAATTGACATCAAACACCATTGCCCAATTTTATTTTTTTACTTGTCTAACATATAAGGGTGGTCCAAAAAAATAATATTATATATAATTATGAAATTTTTTCATTATTTAATATTTTTGAGTAAGAAAATATATTATACCTTTTCCACATTCTATGAAAGAATAAATCACCATCCATTCATTGGTGTTGACTACCCCTTCCATAGATGGATCAATTTATGTTTTTATTCTCAACACAAACATATATAGATGGTTATAATAATATATTAAATTTATAAATATTGTGTATGTGATTTTATGATATTTATGTAAATTCAAAATATAATGTCTATTATAAATATGATCAGTAATAAAAAATGGTAAATTCAACCATTCAAAAGAGCATTATATATACAATAAAAATGATATCTTCATATTATTTAATAACATTTTATAATTTTCCAAATTTTATATATATTAATAATTATTATATATCATACAGATATTAAATAAATTTAATTAATATGGTTAACAATAATATTTATAATAAATCACTACATAATCCATTAAATATTTTTTGTTCTTGTTTTTTTTGGTTTATTGCATAGGTTATCAAAGATTTAAATATTTATCATTTATGAAGGATTCAATTTAAAATTTTCAAATCTATGATATTAATAAGTAAATAAATATTTTATTTTTTCCATAATATTAATATAAAATGTTAACTAGTTAATTCTGAAAGCACCATTTGAACTCTATGATTATTAAAAACAGGCTCATTTCCACATTATTATTTAATGAGTGTGACTAAAACTCACATAGAATGTAATTATGAAATTATAATTAATTTTATATAAATAATTCTAGGTACATATATGATATATAAATTTTTAACATTGTAATATGAACATAGAACAACACATCATTTACAAAACATGTTTATAAAATTCAAAATTACTCACACTCGATATTAAAAATAAATAATTACGAATAAATATAATATATGAAAAAATAATATATGATATCTCAAAATGGTAATATATATGAATGAGTTTGTGAAATATTTTATTAATATTTTTATGTTTTCTAAACAATGTTTTATATTGTTGTCCGATAAGTGTGATTTCAATAAATGTGTATCATGTAATATATTTAATTTATTGCATGATATTTATTACTATGAACTATGTGAACATGGATATTGTTTAATGACATAAAATATTTATACAATTACTATGGTTCGAGGATCCAATTTTTTTCATCAAAATTATTTTTATTCAAATGATATGTTGTTCATGAGGTTCTTTGTCCGCACAAATCCCTTTAATAAGATAACATGCATTTTCCTGAACATATATCCTAAAAGATTTATTCTATATACCATAAAATTGTATTTCAAAATAACTTCTCCACCCATATGTATAAATATATCCTTTAATGTCATTGCATATCTGTTAATTAACTTATTAACTATACATAGAATATTATTATTGATATTATTACCAATATTCTTGATTAAATGTTTCACCTAGATTCCCATATTTTTCCGGTCCCAAAAAATTTAATTTTATAGATTTGGAAAAGTAATTTTTAATTATAACAATAAAAAATAAATGTTCACTTATTCTCTTTCATAAATTTTTTTATTGGTTACTCTTTTCTGATGTGGGTATTAAACATAACTATTTTAAAAATATAAAAATGTTGTCCATCAATAAAAAATAGAATGTTTTATTAGACACATAACATTATTTTTTGATAAAAATTTATATTATAAAATCTATTTTATTGATGATTATTTTTAAAATTTATCATTTTTAACATGTATTTAATTTCTTTTTTTCAATTTTCTATAATTGTGATGTCCCCATTATTGAATATTTATTTAGCAAGTAAATTATTTTTATCTTCTTTCAATTCACAATCATTGATACCATTTTATCATTTTTAATGAAATAATTTTTAATTTTACATTTCAAAAATGTACATATATGTTTAGTAATAATAACTTAAAAATTTCGTAATTCAGTTATTAATTTGACTATAGATTCTTCTTATAAAAAATCATATAATCCTTATTTAAAAAATCTATTACGATGTACATATATTTTTCAAATTTTTTCTACAATGGATTCATTAACAGGGACAATATTTTTCATAAACAAGATGTCAAATGATTTTATGAAATAATATTTTTAGATGATTTAATTTTTGGCTATCAACCATTATTATTATTTAGTTAAATATTTGTGATAACGTCTAAAAATGTTGGAAACCAATTTTTCATCCATCGGTTGTTTATTATATGTTGAATATCTATATTTATACGTAATATACTTATATATATATTGATGATTTATTGGTTTTGTATTATATCTCCCTAAAATTCATTAGTAACATTTATATATCATGAGAAAAAAATAGTATATGCAAGGATTAATCGCAAACCACAGGTTACCCCAGAGGATTTACCCCTCTATATAGGGAACATGGATTGAAAAATATGAATCCAAATTGTAAACAAAAGGTTTAATCCCATGTATAATGGAACATGGGTGGTTTTATCAGACACAAAAAAGAAACACAATAGGATATTTCTTCCAAGAAAAATGGATACATATGAGGTTTTATCCCATTATCAGGGGTATAAGGGAAGATTATACTAATCCCATGAATTCACATTATCAATTTGCCCAAAATTTCAATTTGATGAATGTCTTGTTGGGTTTATATGAAATATGGTTACTATGGATTTGTTTACTCTATAATTTTATATCATTATCGCGATCTTATAAATATTCTCCATGAAATATGTTTATTAAAAAATAATCCAGATTAAATTTCCCACTATATTTATTTGTTGATTTTAAATTACATGTTCATATATTAAGTCTTATGAAAAATTATTATTATTATATATTCTTTTCAATAATATATTTCTCCCATTAATAATTTTCACATTGCCTTTTTCAATAAGAATTGAATAATATTTTATATGTTTTACCTCACTGAATGTTTGATCCCTACCCATTTAATATTTTTCCCTTCCAAATGTCATAATAAAATTTAAGACTACTTGCCAGTCTAAAATAGAGTGTAGACAATATTTATTATATTGATATGATTTTAAACTATGTGTTTCAAGAGGACAATATATATGATACTATAAATTTATTTCCTCATGTTGTGTATCTATATATTAGGACATATGATCTAAATAAAAAATATGAAGAATTAATAAATTTATATTATATTTCATATCTTTACAAGCTATTAGTTGAGGTTTCACTTATTTTTGGATATTACATTAGTTATTTAGGGAATTACATTTGATAACATTAATGAAATCACTAGGGATATATCGACATGATACATTTGTGTTTGAGAGAACATATTGTTTTTTGTAATATAACTATTATTTGGTTCTCTGAGAATGTAGGCACATATATGTACAGTAATATTAGATTAAATTGATGGTCAAGATGCGTTAATGAAAAAAAATGATTCAAATCTCATATTTGGTATCATCAGAATAATATCATATTATATGAAAATAACTGTATAATAACCCACATAGTTTGAAACTCTCTATGGATATCATATAGATAATCCATATTCGAGTTACAAATTGTTATGAATGATTAAAATACATAACTAGTGTAATTAGATAAAAATGCATGTCTATAACCACATTTAACATATATTTATGTATATACATTCATATATTGGGTGAGAAAAATTAATTATTTTATATTTCTTCTGTGATCATAGTTTTGATTCTGTTCATTTAATAATTTCACATTTATAAAATTACATATAAAAAAAATAGTTATACCATGGTGGGATCAAGTCAATAATGGATATAATGGATAAAATGGATATGATCCAAAATATTTAGTTAATCAGAGAAATATTATTTAAAAAATTTATGAAAATTATATCTATATTTATAAACAATAACACAACAAATATTGATCCCACAACCCCCACATGAAAGGGTATAATTGTTATCAGTTTATTCATTCACTAAAGAACATAACCATTATTGTGCCCCCCAATAAACAAGTTATTTTGTTAATAATATTAACACAGATGAAAATACATAATCAATTAAATCGAACAATGAGTAAAAAAATATTTTTTTAAATTTATATCATTTGAAAGAAATTGGTGATAAGTGATGGAAAATAATATTTGACATTAGTCAAAAATTAAATTGGAATTGATTAATGAGTAATTAATTATTGAATATTTTTTCCAATATAATTATACATAAATAGGTCATGAATTAATTAAGTCAAATAAATAAAGATGAATCCATTAGTCCCTATATAGAAATAACCCCTGGAAATTAAATATATTATTATAGTTATTTTCATTTTTCTGGAATTTAAGGTTAATCATTTCATAAGTGTTATAAAGATGAGTCCATGAATGGAATTGTCCATAGAGAATTTTAATAACAGTGAGTATATTATTCTATGTGAATTAATTCTTGAAACTGAAACCATATAATTGTAGGATCGAAATAATGATATAGATGCTCAACATACAAGAGGGGGGTTGAATTGTACACTTTAAAAAAATTCCCTAGACAAGGACAAATCTAATTTTAACAAAGATAATCTAAGATAATTCACAACACCTCTAATCACCAACTGGAGAATTCGAACCAAGGTTTACAATATGAGATTCTACCTTAAAGCATATATAATCTAAACTAATAAGAGTACAAGTGTAAGGAAATATAAGAAGATTATACTTTCTTTACAATACAATATGTATCAGAATCAAACAAATAGTAAATCTACAAGTAACAAGATATAAGTCTTTTAACCCAAAGAGAAGGTTATCCAACAACCTTGGATAAAGGTCCCTTGATTTATACTTTCAAGAAAGTCTGCCTTACCCACACCAGGGTAAGCTTTCGATATGAAGATCAGAATATCTGCCTTGCTATCCCCGCAAGCAATCAACTTCAAGGTAGTTGGAACCTCTGTATTCCTCAGCAAGGAATCCCTCGAACTTCAAGGTAGTCGGAACCTCTGTCTTCCTATCCCCGTAAGTCCTCGAATGTAATCACAAATATTCGGAGTCACACAAACAAATCTGAACAAGCGGTTCAGTACACAGAAGGCATGAAAAGATTCTCTCTCTAGAAATGACCTTAACATCATGTGGTCTCTAGATCGATCAACTTGTTGTTGAGATCTTTCAAATGAGATCCTATTTATAGGAAAATTTACAACAGTCAGCTCCCTCCTCCAACGGTCATATTTTCCATGAAATTCGGAGGGACATATACATGTATAACTCAACCAACTGTTAATTAGAAACATAATTAATGACATCATTTAATAATAAATCATGTATAACTGAATGCACGAGATCGTTTTGAAATGAAGCATATGTAAGTAAAATCTATTCAACATTTCGGAGTGTAAGAAAGTCAAAAGTTCGGAGTCTAACCAAAATGAAATTCAGAGTCTATGTTAAAAAATTTTCAGATTCTGTTTTATAGGAATTCGGAGTCTGGTTTCACCATAGATCAGAAACTGAACTTGCAGAGTTTGAAGTCGAACTAGTAAAATTTCAGAGTCGAACTTCATAAGATTTCAGAGTCGATCTTCATATGAGTTCGGAGTTGAACAACATAAGAGTTCGGAGTCGAACTGCTTAAGAGTTCAGAGTCGAACCTCATAAGAGTTTGGAGTCGAACTGCTTAAGAGTTCGGATTCGAACTTTATAAGACTTCAAAGTAGAACTACTTAAGAGTTCGGAGTCGAAATACTTAAGAGTTCGGAGTCTAACTGCTTAAGATTTCGGAATCTAACTTCTTAAGAGTTTGGAATCGAACTTCATAAGAGTTCAGAATCGAACTCATGAATGTTCAGAGTCAAGAATTCAGATTAGAACATCATTACAGTTCACATCTAGAATTCAGATCCTAGAAACAGAATGCTCCAAATCGTTACATTAATTGACTTCTTGGAATTTGGGTATGAATCCGGTTTTTGTACTAAAGAAAAATATAGATATGTATAAGAAAAACTGGGTTAGGTTAACTTTCCTTAAAGATGTAAATTTTCTTTATGGAGGTAAAATTTATATTTGCTTAAGTATAAGGTGTTTGTGATTTTTAAAACCAAAAGGAATAGAAAATTCATAAATAAAAACTTATTGGCTCAACAATAATCTAATTATTATCTAGGATTTAGGGACAATTATTGTAAAAAGAGATTATATAGAAACAAAAATAATTCAAACCCTATAATAATGTCAGTTATATGTTGGCTTGCAGAAAGTGTGGGTTTGATGTATAGTTGGGACTTACAAGAAGAAACATGTATGCTCTTCACTTGTGGATGAGAATGTCATTGGGGAAATGAATTCTAATGAGAAAAAATAGACCAAAAATGAAATAAAAAGAGGGAAATATAAAATTAATGAAAAAATCATTGTCAAATAATTAAAATGTAATGATTATAGGGTCAATCACAAGAACTATACTAAGGCTAGGGTGGACAGAAGTAATAAACGTCAATATCCACCTAATATAAGAAGAAAATAAGATAAAATATAAATTATTTATTATAAATTTTTATTCTCATAATAAATGGGATCATAATTGTTTAAAAATACTTATCCCCACATCATATTGGTGGATGTCATGATGGGTTGTAATTATAGAAAATATAGTATATTCATTATGTTTTCTTGATCTATAAAATCAGAACCCCAATGCAATAATAATATCTACGAAAATAATGACATATTTTTTATTCCCATGTGGTGGTTTTTTATACAGTTCATGTAATCTATATTATCCTTCCATATAATGAATTTGACGTCATTTTAGAATTAGATTGACTATATAAAAATAAAATTTATATTAATGAAAAAAATTGGGATATAAAAATTCATATTCCTAACAATCATATAATCATTTATTAGTTAAAGATAGCTATGAAAAAATCTATTTATGTTTTATGATTCATATTCCAATGTGATGTTTATATATGACTATTAGTGAAAAATATATTAATATTGACATAATGTAAGGGAAATTTTTTTAATTTTTTTTTCTGTTTATAAAACTATAGATATTATATTTGCAGTCATATCTTTCTCTTAGATTACCTTAGTTAGAATCACCAGTTTTTCATAATTAAAATTATAATGAAATCAATTATTTTAGTTGGGGGATGTAAACCCCTATGATATTGGAATACATTTATTTAAATAAGTATGTTTCTCAATATCTAACCCCATATGAATAATAGATTGAAAATGACCTACAACAATATTATTTTTATTAAAATGTAAAAATAATAAATCCATTAGAAAATAATATTGTATTAACCAATAAATAATATTTATTTTTCAATTATATAGTTAATATTATTTAGTTTATAAATGTATTTTCCAATTTCAAGTAAATACATCATGTAATAATGAACTAAATTTTTTTGATTATATAAGAAATTTTTAGTGATATAAATTTTAATTAGATTAAATATTATATAATATAATAAAATGTAGAATTGGTTTGAGATATTACAAGAAAAATTAATGTTTAAAGATTAATTTTTTAACGATACCATTTTTAGTTATATAAAATTTTAAAAGATAAATAAAGAAATATTATAATGCCTTTTAAAAAAATTACATCATTTTTGAAATCCACATATAGATTTTAGTTTAATTTTTAGTTTCTATTTTTAATGAATGACCAATAATTTGGTGAGTAATGAAAAATACTATTTTTACATATAACTAGAATTTTATACTATTAGTATATAATTGTGAATTAACATATTATGAATCCATTTTCTAAGAAAAAATCAATAATTAATAAGTGAATTGATAATTTGAGATGATTTTTATTTAATTTAGAATCTATTATTTAAATTTTTCAAACATATGATATATATTTCAAAAAAATATCACATTATTCTTCTAGTATTTCATATATATTTTTTTACCATAATAAAATTAATATAATAAAATGTATTTAATAATTTTAATATTCTTGAAAAACTTACATAATAAGGGCAAATATATTTTCAATCTTAAATGATAAATTACATTAGTAAATATATGTTACCTATGTAAAAAATGAAAAGGGATAAAAAAGTTTTATGAAATAGGGAATGATTAAGAACTTTATTAAAACATGAGTAAAAAAGGTGATTTTGAGAACATTATAATACCATTCCCTTAAGCAATTCATTATTTCTCAAAATATATATATACATTTCTTTAATTGAATTACATGTATTAAAAAAAATTTATTTAAAAAAATTCTATTCTATGTTACATATAAAAGAGGCACAACTCCCCTCATATCCCCTCACATCACAATAGGCATAGATTGGCCCATAATAGGCCCAACCCTATAATTATCATTTGTAACCTTATTCAAGAAAATTTTCTCTACTAAAGAAATATAACATATCATGTAATTAAAGAATATATCTTTTTTCACAAACCATAATCAGTTTATATGATATCATACATAGAACGCCTTGCTGAGTTAGTCTTGAAAATAATATACTATTTATATTATTATTTCAAGTGATAGTTATCACCATGTCATCGTATAAGAAGGAATGAATAGTGGTAAATATTTAATGTTTATATATTTTATAATATCCAATATTAAAAATAAAATGTTCTATATTTTTTAAATGTATTTTTATCGCCTATTAATGGAGAACCAAATGAAAATGTAGTTTTTTTAATATTTATAATATTTTATTACAATATTAACTTTATTTTTGAAATTGGGATATCAAATTTTACTTTAGGTTTATTGTTTTAATTTGTATGATACATTTCAAATTTTGATTAATTGTGAATAATACAAAATTTTTGTTGAAAACAACCTTTTTATATCTTTAATTAATATAGTTAAATAATGTTTTATTTTTTATAGTTATTATTGTTTGTTTTTTAATTATAACTAATTATTTTAGTTGGAATAAATTATATATTTAATTTAGAAAAAAAATCATCATTTAGAACATTTTTACTTTAAATATCATTTTGGTCCTTCCATCTATGAGATTAAATTTTAATTATTCTCTGCCACATTATGATTAGATCTAAGGAAAAATGGATTCCATAATTTGATTCACAATAATTTATAATTAATAATATTGTACAGTTGTTTTGAGAATGAATAAATTATAAAATAATCAAAATGAATTACAGATATTAAGTGTAAAATAAGCATAAAAATCGACTAATAAATAAACTTAATATCCAAAATGACAAAAACATTAGCCTAACAACCATTTTATGTTAATATTTAGTCCATATGATCAATTATATATAATTCTGACCTTTATTGTAGAAACCATTCATAGGAAAATGTTGGTATAATTCCTATTTCGAGATTTTAAATGAATTCCACTCCTCCTCTACTAGAAAATGTCACCCACCACTTTCACTTTCTCACACCTATCAAGACACATTGGATTGAAACATATCTACACAATTACTTTATAATCAACCCTCACCACAACCAATAAGCCTCATCTTGGGATAAAATATTTTGAAGGCATCCCATCGGTGAAAACCAAAACGAGTTACCTGAAAATGAGTTATATAATGACCCACATGAATAATGAATATTAAGTTGTGGTATATAATAACGATATCATTTTATTTATAAATTTATTAATTATATAAATATTTAATATTTTATAAGTTGTATATAAATCTCATTTTATATTCTATATCCTTATTTTATCAATTATCATGTAAATTAATGTTTTGTTAGTTTTAATTATTTCAATATACTTATGATTTAATGGATCAAAGTGAAATGGGATGTTTTTAATGATTAATGACTTAATAAGTTAAATAAAATATTTTAGATATAAATTTAAATTATAATATATATTTAAATAAATGGTTATGGCGTAAATTTATTCTTATTTTGGTTTCCATTAAAATATTCTCAAAAAGAATATATTTTTGTGTATTATATAGAACATTTTTAAAAATGAAATAAAGAGTGATTTATTATTAACATAAATTGTGAAAATGAATTTTACACATCCATGTCCATTTGCTAAATTTTTTTCCATTAAAACATTAACATTTTACAAAAATGTGAAAAAAATTTCCCTTATTTTAGGGATTTTGGTATTGAATATTTTTTTCTAAGGAAAGGGTTAATTTTTATTGGAAATGTGACTTTTGAATGAATATGGTATTTTAATATCTAATTGTTATTTTCATATGATTTTAAAATATTATTTTTAAATTGATGAAAGGTGTCATGTTATGTTTAGGTTATTGTACATTATAAATGATTTGCGAGCCTAAACAGATCCAGGTTAACCCATGATTTCATTAATGTTTGGTGTTCTTATACAGATCTCCAATGCATTGGGTCATAATTATATTTTATGGAAAATTATATTATAAACAGAATTTATATTTATTCCAATATATATGGTTTTGTGTGGTTTAAATGTTTTAATCTGACAAGGTAACTACATGAATAATTTTATATAGCACATTAGTTTTCCAAGAAATCATTTGGTTTCAAGAGGTAATGTTGATAATAGTTATTGAATAATGATATTTACATCATTGGATAAAAAATAATTATTTGGAGAATTTCTTTTCATGTGTTTTAATGTGTATCAATGAAATAATGGTTTCATTATTTTTATATTCCATACTGAGATTATTATTTCCATAACATATTTTTATTGTTTTTTCACAAGATGTGTGTGAAGGGATTGGATGAATTCATGTTGAAAATCATGAAGAGTATTCTAAAGAAAGATCATGCATTATTTTAAATGTTTTATATTTTTGAAATAATGTATAATGTTTATAAGTTTCCACATTGTTTCCTTATTATTTTTTATGTATAATATATGTATAAATTCACTAAAACTATAAAAAAATTTGTGCAATGTGATATAATATTAAATTATTTACATTACTCAAGATTTTGTAATGTTTATGGATAGGGATGTATATTTGGTATCATTTGTCAGTTTAGAAAAATTTAGTGGTTAGGGTAATATTAATAGCTCTCCGTTGTAATATTTTACCATATATGTAAGTTAAAATTTTAAATAATTTTACTATTACAATGTTTTTTTGAAATATTTATATTTATATGATTTTTAAAAATAGGAAGCATGGATGAAATATTGGGAAGTAAACAAGAGGACGATTTCCTCCAATATCATAATTAGAATATAGTCTAAATCTGAACTTAATATTTTGTCGTAGTTAAGGATCAGTCGACTTGGGAGATATATAGTTGTGGTATTCATGCTATATTAGATCCCAATCTACCCTGAAGGAACCAATATTTTTTTTATTTCATAATGAAACATCCCCCCATGATTCAATGCATACTCTGACCAAATGGTAGCTGAATTATGGATCATTGATCTTGAAAAGATTTTTGACTTCATTGGAAATTTGAAATTATGAAATAGATACCTTTTAATTAATCATTTAAAAGTTAAATCTAATCAGTGGAGGAGTTTTTTGACTAATACCATATATAATGATGGTCTTGATTACATGGTAAGAAAAACATTCATGTAAATTTTCTGTCATAGATATTTCCCTAAGGTGGTTCGAATATTAATGGGAATAAAATTCCTGGAAGTGAGGAAGAAATACAAGGATTCTATTTCAACTGATTAAAGTTACATCACAATAGTGGACTGGTATGTGTTTATTTTTATTTATAAAAATGATAAAATAATTAATATGTTTTACTCTAGATTGAAACAATGTCCACTAAGAGTGTTGGACACATGATAATTTAAAATCAATAAGAATGTTGATCATTACCATGAAAATTTTGAGATGGTGTTTTCAGAGACTTATGTGCCAAATGAAAAACATTAATGGAAATTTTCCATGAGAGATATTTCCCTAAGGTTGTTCTAATATTAATGGGGATAAAATTCTTCGATGTGAGGAAAAAAGATAAGAATTATATTTTCTCTATTAAAGGTAACATCAAAATAGTGGACTGGTATGTGTTTGTATTTATTTAGAACAATGATAAAAAATTAATTGTATTTACTCTAGATTGAAACAATGTCCACCTAGAGTGTTGGCCACATGAGAATATAAAATCAATGAGAATGTTGTTCATTATCATGAAAATGTTGTGATGGAGTTTTCAGAGACTTATATGCCTAATGATAATGAATGTAAGATGTGGTCTAGATGGTAGCTGATGGGGAAACATGTAACAAAATAATATGCATTTAGTAATACAAAGTTCATGATTTTTTGTATGTGTGGTAAAAAATTCACTGGATAATGTCTTATGAATATATGGAATTGATACCAATGTGGAATGTTTGGCCGCATGTCTCATAGATACAAGGAGAAGAACTGTATAGGATTAATTAATGTCGTAATTAATATCCATAAAAAATAAGATGTTTTACCTTTAATGATATGGTTCATTTTGTGAATTCATGATCGATGTTAATTTCCAATGATTGAAATATTCGTTATAGGAAATAGAACGTTGGAGAGAGGTCATTTAAAACTACTATGGTACATTTTGGGCCTTCAAATGATTTGTTGTATGGTATGTAACATTTTTTTGAATTATAACAATACCTTGATTGATTCATGATAATCATAATCTTCCATTTCTGAGAAATGTTTTTGAAAAATTGTATATAACCTCATAAAAGTAGGATAGAACTTTTAGTATAAAAATACTAGTGTATGTATAACAGAAACCATGATTTATTGGAATATTTTTATTGTTAACAATGATATGGTATTTCCTAAAAATATTGTTCATCTTGACATAGTAGAGTTTAATATCATCCATGGTATTGACTGTTTTTTATTTTATCATTATTATATAAAATGAGGTTCTATGAAAGTTATGTTCAATGATTTAATGCCTTTGATAAAATAATAAAATGTTTAGAAAATTATTATTGATGGAAATTAATGTTACATAACTTATTTTGATGAAAATAAATAAATCATTCAAATTAGTGATGTGATACTTGTAATTGAATGCCTATACGTTTTTCTAGAAAATTTCCCATTTCCATTATTAAATGAGAGGTTGAGTTTACTACTAACTATGTAACAACAGATAATCATATTTCTTAACCAACTAATCGATTGGATAAATTCAGAATTTCACATTTAAAATTGAATTGCAAGATTTATAATAAAGTTGTTTCATCGGACCTTGAACTTTACAATGGGGTGATATTATATTGTTTATTAGAAGTAAATATGGATTAATGAGGATTTTTATTGAATATATATCCTTGAATAACATAACTATTTATATCAAGTATCATTTACCTCATATTTATGTTTTATTTGATCAGCTTGCCAGAAAACAATATTTTTTGACGATTGATGTGAGGTCGGGTTACCACTACTCAAAATTGAAGGATCTAAATTTAAAATAATTATTTTTAATCTAAATATGACGACAATGAATATTGAAGCATTTCATTTTGTTAATAAAATTTACCCAATTTATTAATGGATGTTATGAAAATAGATTTTTAGATGTTTTTTGGATATGATGTTATTTGTGTTTATAGATGAAATTTTATAATATTTTATAATCTCTGATTAACATGGAAGGTGTTTATAGATTTTTATCTAACCATAATGAAAACAATCTTAATGTGAACATTAGAATGATTTTTTAAGGAAAAAATTGCATTCTGTGTTCACATTGTATGTAATGATATAATAATAAATGATCCTGCTAAAACAAATTTTTTTAAAGAATAGACATGACCCAAAAAATTCATTGATATTCATTGTTTTCTTGGATTAAGAAAATATACTTGAAATTTTTTGAAACCATGTCTATGTTTCCGATCCCACTAAGTTAACTCCTAAGAGATATATGTATATATGGACAAAATAATGTGATGATTGATATTAGGAACTGAAATGAATATTTGTGAATTCTCTTATTTCAGCCGTACCTTCCAAAAATGGAGAGTTATTCATCTATAATGATGCTTCATAGAGAGGAGTGGGTTATGTCCAAATTTTATAATGATTATTTAATTTCTTAGAATTCATTTCATTAGAATGATTAACATACACATGGTTTTGAATTAGATGCTATTGTTTTGTAACTAAAACTTTTGAGGCATAATTAGTATGTTTTAAATTATGAAATATATTCTGATCACAAAATCGTGAAGTATATATTATGGAATATATCTTTGAACACGTGATATAGAATATGTCTAGATTTTAATCATGTATTATGATTTCACGTTTCACTATCATTAAGGAAAATAATCCGTTGTGGTTGGTTCATTGAGTCTAAAAATTAATATTATATTAAATATGATACATTTGGATCAAGACCCTTCAGTTAATGGTTTGATGTATTTTTACCTAGAAGGTTTGGATGAAGAGACATCCTCTTTTTTTCAAGATTTAATGAAGTCAAATTTTACACAAAATATTACGTGGAGTTGTATGGTTAATTAATCCTTTAAATAGATAAATCTGTATTTAATAGTATGTTTTCTGATTATAATATTTATGAAGAATGTTTTTTAAAATTTGAAAATTATTATTTATGCATTGTGATTAAAAATTGTTGAAGGAATCCACCAAATATAATTGTTCATTGTTTCAATACATACAGGAATAAGTAATATTTATAGAGACATTTCAGAGTATTATGGGGGGGATTGAATGAAATTGATATTGGAAAATTTACATTGACGAGTTTAACATTTAAACAAGGTAAAGAACAGTGATAGTTACAAAATGGTATTATTCAACATTATCTAGTTCCAGAGTGAAAATGGGAGAATATATAAATGGATTATGTTGTAGGATATCCGAATATTTTTATTGTAATAATATGTTTTGGGTTATTATTGTTTGATTAAGTAAATCTACAAATTATCATTCAATTAGAGATAGTATGACATTAGTGCATAATTAATCAACATATCAAAATGAGATTAGCATATTACATTGTGCCCCTATATCCAATTATAAGAATTTTATACGAGATAAAAATCAACGTTTTTAATCGACTTTAGAATTAATCGGGTACTATATTAAATTTTAGTATAACTTATCATTCATATTCTAATGGATAGTCTATGTAAATGATTTATTCCATGGATTATATTCTTTGTTATAAAAAAAATGTATTATTAGGGAATTTGATATTTATATACTTCATTGGTTTAGTTTTATGATAATAAAATTTTTAATTATATTATATAGATGGATCTATTTGAGGAATTATACTTAAGGTGGTTCCAGACACCATCTTTTTAGGATGAAAAAGGATAAAAAATAGTTGATTGGAAAAAATTGGTCATATAATAGCCATTAATGTTATGATAATATAGTGAAACATGGAGGATTCTCAGAGTAATAAAAATATTTCTATGGATGACCAGAAGAAATATCAATATTTTGAGGTAGGTGATGGTGTATTTTTAAAATTGTATCCATGAAATATAGTGATGCATTTTTGTATGAAGAGGATTTGATTCCAATTCATTCGACCACATGAAATCCTATTGAATGATGGATTAGTTTCCTACTGAGATGACTTATCTTCAAATTTTTCCAAGTTACAAAATTTATTTCATTTGTAAATGGTAAGGAATTATTAGTTGAATTCAGATCATGATATTAGATCTAATATAGTTTAGACGGTTAGGAATGTTTTTTTATGAGGAACAATCCGGTTAGATTCTTATTTGAAAAGAGAATGTGTTTTGAATAAGAATATTCATATTGTCAAGCCTTAATAGAAAAAACATATTGAATAGTTGGAAATATAAGGATTTGAAAAAAATATTAGTGAAAAATCGCCATTTAATTGATTGGTGAATAAAATTATGAGAACTAATTTACCAAAATGTGGGAAAGATATAACATCACAGCTCATGATAGAATAATTTATTTTTAATTTATTTATATTTATTAATTAAATTGTAATTTTTCTTTTATGTGGATTATATGTATGATATTTTTCCTGACACCCTATAATGAGTTACTCTGAAATATTATGCTACTTGGAAGACTAAGTTATATTGTAAAATATTATATTTCTAATGCTATTATAATATGTGGATGTTATTTCTTAGTATTATAACATGTGGGAATGAATAGGATTATCTATATATTTTTATACATGTTTATTAAAAAAATTCATTCCTCAAATACGTTTCATATGTTTAAAATGTGAATATATCAAATTTTGGGCATCAAAATCTCCCTATTTTTAATATGTTGTATTACCGACATTTAATGGGGAGCCCATTTTAAATTTTATTTTTTGTAACATTTTTAACATTTATATAAAAATTTTAACATCATTTGTGATGGTCGATATCAAAATATAAATTTGGTGTATCTTTGGCATTTTTTAATGAACTTTTACATTTTGATGACTAGTGAATATTATTAAATTGTTGTTCATAAAATCATTTTCATAAAATTTATTTATATATTTAAATTATGTTTTAATTTTTTTCAACTATAAATAGATAATATTTTATAAGTAATTCTAATTTAGGAAATTGGAAACAATTATATAATAAATTCAGATATAAAAACATCGTAAATTGTTGATCTTGTTTACTTTAAATATCTTCTTGGTCATCCCATCTGTGGGATTAAATTTCAATTAATTTATTATACGTATGTTATTTGAATATATAAATAGGGTTTCCAAATATATAACATGAATAATTTATATTTTCTAAAAAGGTTAATATAATTTTGGACAAAAAATATTAGTGAATTTAATAAAAAAATATTATATCGATTATATTGTTAATTAGATTATCATGGGACTAAAACGTAAACATAAGAGTCAAAATAACCTAGTCACATGACCAAAGGCCATTAGATGATCATAATTTGACCCGATATACAATAGTATCCAATGTAAAAAATTATTGGAGTCACATGTCATATAAAAAACGTGAGTAGAACTCCCATTCATATAATATAAAATAATTCCACTCCAACTCCACTATAAAAATACAATCAACCTTAACACTTCCTCACACCCCACATAAAACATTGGATTTATGAATTTATACCCAATTAGTCGCTTAAAATCCAACCCTGAAATCTAAAAACATCACATTTGGATGAAATCTATAAAATTATTCCTTTTAGTGAAAACCAAATTGATTTACCCGAAAAAGAGAATGATGAAGACCCAAATGACATGTCAAACATAAGGAAAGGGTTGCCATATCAAAATTAGGGCATAGAGGAATTTCTTATTTATATTAACCATTATTATTTAAAATGGTGTATATAAACACCCATTGAAAATATATATAAATAATTTATCAATTATGATATTTTATAAATTTTTTCAAAATTTTATTCATTCATGGTGCTTGTGATTTAAATGTTTAATGGGTCATGGGATGAATAGAATGTTTATCAATTGAATACCTAAATTTCAATATTGTTGATATTATTTAAGGAATTAATATATACGGATACTGATGGGTTATAATTTTTTCCTATATTTATAATTCTATTTATATGGTTTAAAAAGGAAATTGTTTACATGTTCGTATGGAATTTTTTTAACAAACAAAAAAATAGAATGATTTGTACATAATATAGTCCAAAAATATGACTTTTCTTCTTCAATGTAAATTATTATAATTTTATATTCATTTTCATAATTTAATGTTCATTTAAATGTTAAAAACATTTATTGATTTTTTGGGATATTTCTATAATGAAATTGCATTTTCTAATGAAAAGTGTATTTTGGATTGGAAAATGTGAATTTTGGATGAAAAATGTATTTTAATATCTTAATGGGATTTTAATATTATTTTAAAAGATATTCTAAAAATATTAAATGTTTAATTTCATGGTGTGGTTCATGGACATTATAATTCATTGGAGTGCTTATATAGTGTTGTCTGAGGCCGTTATAGCTTAAATGATTGGGGCCCCCAGATAGTGCTCCAATAAAATTGATAATGATTATATTATCTAAATAATTATATTAAAATTTTTCCTTATGTTTATTATAATATGTAAGGGTTATGTAGTGGCTCTATATTGTTTCAATTTGATGATGTCCCAAGGTACATACATGTGTTTTTCTATAGTGTAAATGGGTTTTTGAGGAATTTTTTTCAAAGGAAAATGTAAATTATACATATTAAATAATTTTATTTACCTATATAGATAATTTTTTTTGTTTTCATGTCATTATTTTCATGAGTTTTTATCTTTATGAATAGAATAATTGTTTCCATATTTTTATTTAACTTACAGATATTTTTTTGTTTATGCCATTTTTTTATTGTTCATTCACATTACTTAATGAAATTTAAAGTACTATATGAACTCATTTTAAAGTTACGGATACTATATTTCAAATATATCATGAATTATCTTTTTATTTTTATAAAATGGAAAACTATATACAGTTGAGAAATATCCTCTTTTTATTTTTATCGGTTTTAGGTTTATTTTACAGCCATTTTCTCTAAGACTATAAACCTTTAAATATTCACAATGTAAAATTATTTTAATTCTTGAATGAACTAATAATTTTATCATTTTTTCTCTTTGTGAAATTTTAAAATACCCTCACAAAAATTAATAAACACCTATGAAATTTAGATAGTCCACAAAGTGATGTATGATTTTCTATAAGCTAATTTTTCATTTCTCTATCATTACTTGAATTTATACATCATAAAATTAAATTAAACAATGTTAAAGTTAGTAAATAAGTATCATTACTACAATTTTTGTTTATTTATGTAGGTTGTGTGAATTCCGAACCATTTTTCTAATAAGTAAATCAAAACCATCTATTATTAATTGTGTAGACTATTCCATAAACAATATGTGTTTTATTTTTCTTCTCCTACATACAAGGATATTATATGTAGGTAATTTAATATACTATTATGATATATAGTAGATGTATTATATTACATAATGATAAATGAAATTACCCAAATACTTTCTCTATGGATAATGAGTTCAATGTTTATTCATTTATATGTACTTTCACCAATGTGGAATAATTGTTTTAGAATTTTCATTTTATCACTAAATTATATGGATGGTAATGATAAACTTTTTATATGGATATATTTGATTGTTTTTTAAATTATTAAGGTTTTGAAAATAAAATTTGGATAACCACTTTAAAATATACATAATACATATTGAGGTTAAATTCAATTATCCAAAAAAGCATTATATGAGAACAAAAAATGATTTCATTATATAATATAACAACATCAGATAATTTATTTTATTTATCTAATTATTTTAAATTATTATGTATAAAAATATTTAAAAATAAATATAAACATTATAATTATATTATAATTATATTTAAATTAAATCAGCACATAATCTTGTTTTATTTGTATTATTTTCTTATTATTGTTTGTTTAACCACCTACGTCAATAATATAATAAATTAATATCATTGAGAATTATTAAATTTTAATTTCTAAATAATATAGGGAATATATATTAATATATTATTATTTATAAAAAAATTTAATTATATTTTAAGAAAATACATTTATATGACTATGAATTATTGAAATATGTTTATTTACATATTCATCTTTGACTATTTTAACCAGATCACCTATATATTAAAATTTTTACATTAAAAAATATAATACAAAAATTGAATCAAAATTCATGAACTAAAATTGATGAAAATATAAAGAAGAATGTTGACCAGTATAAAACTACAAAACCAGTTGAAAATAATCATGATTACTCACATGTGATATTTAAAATAGATGATAACAAACTAATATACACATATGGAATTATTGTAAATCAGTTTTATAAAAGGATATACAAATTAATTCAGTTTTGTAATTAGTTATTATGGTATTATTTTTCCTTCTATGGGAGGGTATAGTTCCATCATCTAATTGGGAATTCAGGGATAGGGTTTTGTGTCCAAAATTTAATATCATGAGGCATATTTCATATTATACACGATTTTATCTTAAATATGGTGTTATATTTTACAAGTTGAAGCATTTTACTATATTCTTGTAATTTATGGTGTTTTAAGAGACCTATTGTTTTTATTCTTCCAATTGGTTTCGATTCAAAATATACCATGTTTATATGGTTATCTATTAACTCTACTCCTTATGTTGATATATAATTATTTTTATTGAAAATAATTCGTAAAAATTGATTTTTCCCCACAAAATATTTTATTTTATTGAGAATTATCCACTTCCCTAGTGAAATGCGCATTTAATAACAATGGTTTTTAATTTTATAATGTCTTCTATATAAATGATCATACCACTATTTTTTTTACTATTATTATCCTATTAAACTATGATATCCACTCCATTTCCATATATTTATTCATCATCATTATTATTGTTTTCATTTTGAAATATAATTCTCTATTATTAATATGAATATAATTTTTCCATTCTCCTCCTTAAAAAATATGTTATTTTCCAACATTTAAGATATTAATTTTAAAAATATTAATTTAAAATGATAAAAATGTTTTTTATCCTTTGAAAACAAAATTTTTTTATAGGACACTATATCCCATATTTGTATCGTATATTTATATTCAAATATCTATTATGGAATGAAACTTTTATATGTAATATTTCCCAATGTTAATTAATATATACTTTTTGAATCTTTTATCTAATTTCATTAATCCTTTTTGAAGTATTCTTATTAAAATGAAAACATTTCAATTCATTTTCACATCTCCCATTTTTATTATGATATTTCCTTTTCCAAAATACACTATTTTATGTTCCTTTAAAAAAATATATTCTTGAAATATTATTCACTTCAACATTTGAATATTAAATTTTCACTGTGACTGTATCGTTATATTTTATATAAAAATAGAAAAATTAAACAAAACATTAACTATTTCCCTAATGTTTTTCATCTATCTCTAAAATATTCATTTCTATGGATTTTATTTTTCTTAAATACATATATAAATTTTCATATGAAATATATTTTTTGTGCGATTGTATTGTTGGGTATCAATCACATTCATTATTGATGTCGCTTTTCTGGATATAATCTCGAATGGTGTGGAAACAAATTATATTTCCATGGATTATTTGTTATATAATGATTGATTGGTTTTATGTAGCAGCAATATTCATGGATGATTTAGGGAGAGATATTATATTGTCCTCAAATTCATCGTTAATGTTTATATATTCTTCTCAAAAATGTACTCACTATTATTTATCCAATAAAAATGGGTAAAGGAGATGATTTAACGCATTCCAAATGCTATACAAGAGCATTTATCTCAACCGAATGGGAATATAAGAGGATTTAACCCAGCAAAATGTTAATATGTGTGGATTTATCCAAAACCAATTGGTTTAAAGGAGTATTTATACCAATAAATAACTATATAATGGAGGATTTAATATTTAATACCGAGACGTTTTTTTGAAATAATTTCTTTAAATTATTATTTTTTCATTAGTAGCATTCTTTTCACGTAATCACGTGATTAAAAAAATTTCAATATGTCGTTATTGTAAAATTACCATTATAGCTTAGCTGTTATGCAAGAGGGAATAAATATAACTAACTTATGAAAATTAATTATGAATTAGTTGGCTATCAAATATTTATGAATAATATTAATAAATTAGATATTGTAATTTTGAATGAATTAAATATGGTAAAGAAATAAATGAGATATATAATTTTTATATAAAAAATAAAATATTTTTTATATTCATCTAATTGATATTCTATTCATAGGTTATGAATAAAACCATATTTTATGTACACAATCCTTTTTTAAAGGTTAAATTTTCACCAGTGAATGGAGAAAATGTTTTAAATTAATATTTAGACACATTATAATCATTATATAGAAAAATAAACATTCTGTTTTGAATTACGATATAAAAAATTACTTTTGATAAATTTTGTATTTTTATCTGATAACATTCATGTTTTGATGAATAGTAAAAATATGCAAAATTTCAATTGAAAACTTCTTTTTTCATCAAGATAATTTATATGGTAAAATTTTTAAATTTAATTGTTTTATACTATTAAAAAAATATATTTATACCATTTAATATATTTAAGGTCATATGAATTATTTTTACATTGAATTGATATCTAAAAATACATAATTCTTTTGCAATGTTTTAAATTTTTAAAAACTCATTCTCTCATTCTGAAAATGGGATACATTTTAAATTAATTTTTGAATCTTCTGTGTTTTGAAATTTAAATTTTGGAATCCATATTTGGAATTAGTAGGTTTGATTTATCTTAATATTCTACTTTCATTTTTGGGCCTTATGAATAGTAACATCGGTAGTATTTTTATTGTCATTGTTAAAGGTAAATCAGTTAATTAGTGGTAAAAATAATATTATAAAATTACCTTAACACCTATATAAATCCTATAAGGTGACTAAATTAAAACATTATTATCTATTTTTAAAAATGGAATCACTTTATTTCCAATTACCAATTAATATGACATGAATGTAATTAAAACTAAAGAATGTGACACAATGTCACAGTCAAATTTTATACAAATATGTTAATTTTAATAAATAGATAACTAAGAGACAATATCAACTATATATAGTATTTGAAAATATAAATAAATTACATACATCGTGAGAATTTATTTATAATTTTCATATATTAAATAATAGTAATTACTGATGACACAATTGTGATGTTGAAATAATTATATTAATATATATATGAAATAAATGGTTTTAGATATATTAAAAGAAATATCATATAAGCTATGTAAAGTGATCAAAAATAAATATATTGATGGTTAAGAAAAATTATATATTGTATTAAATATTTTTGTTCGAATGTATCATCTGTTTGATTCTTATTTAAAGTCAAATAAATGAATATTGTCAAATTGGAATCAACAAATATTTTATAAAAATAACTTTTTATTTTATTATTTACAATTCATAATATTATTTGAAAATTAAAAAGTGATAATTATATGGTTTTAAATTCCATTTAATATCCATTTATGGTCAACTAACACCATATAAGAAAATATTTTTAACCATTAAATTTTTAGAACGTTGCTACCACAATTAAAATTAAATAGAATATCTGAGTGTTAATTAAATTAATAATTCTTAATATGATATAAAAACATTACTATAATTTACTTTTTGATTAAATTTATTGTGTTTTATGTTTTTTGTAAATTAATATTTTAGTGGTTTCTAAAATTTCACTTCTCTTAAATTTTAAAAGGAAAACTCCTCCCTCACGAATTCACTTCACTTTAAGCCATCATTCTTAGCCAAACAAACCATTTAATCTTCTAAAATTACAAATTTTTTTATAGTTCTTTTTGTCTTCATCAAGGACCTTCTCTAGTGCACTAATAGGAAATTTTATGGAGGTGCATCGAGGAAGAGGTAATCGCTTCTAGGGATTCATTCAAATTTTGTTGTTATTATAATTCCTCTTAATTAGATATTTAATTATAATGTAACTACATAAATATCAATCATACACTAATATATTATTATAAATAATAATAAACCCTAATTCACCTTCTATACATCCTTTGAAAAACGAAATCACCGCTTATGCGTACGCAAGGCACACCATCTCCACACCGTGGTGTAGTATATTTTTCACCACCACCACACATGGATGGGTATAATGGTATAAATAATAACTATATATTATTATTATAACATGATACTAATTATGATATATTATACAACATTCATGTTATTATCATTCATCAATTATGGTAATGATATTGTCCCTCGCGCATACATACGTTTTATCGTCTTTGTGGTGCGATGTGATTCGTTATACACAATCATAATTAAAGTATGATTATATAATATAATTGAATGAAAAAATATGATATATATTATAATAATACAACTATTTAAATGATATAAATATAACCTATAAATATTAATAAGAACATATCCAATAAAACAAGTAGATGAACATAAAGCAGCTAATACCAAAATAAAGAGTAACAATGAAATGTTTCCCAAAAATGGATAAAAATATGATCATAAATATTATCATAAAAATTATTATGATTTTGAAATTTATCAGTAACAATATTCAAATCATCATACAATAAGATAAGATATATACGAACAACATTAGGCCGAACATAAGTGATAAATTTTCAAATCGCTTTTTTATCCGAGATTGTTTATTCGTTAGTATTTTTTAGGTTAATTTATCATCCATGTCCATGTTTCCTAAATATTTATTTCTATATATTTATTATAAACATCATTAATTTTTTAAATTCCATTATACACAATGGTAAATTTTTAAAAAATGGTATAAATAGAATCCTGTTTCATTTTCAATACGATGAATGTTTTGAATTTTTTCCACAAAAGTAAGAGAATAATTTTTATTTATTTGTATAGAATGAACATATTTTTACACTTTTGTAATGATTTATTGACCTGAAGCATCCCATTAAATATTACAATGTTATTTTCATATAAAATTATCTATTCTATTATTGAGGTTTATTTTGAGGAATGAAAATGTTTTTGATGAATAATGGATATATTCCTCATGAATGAAGCTCAAGTGTTTTACCCAAGTTATTTTCCCTATAATATTACATAGTATTTTTTATATCCCTTTTATTAAAATTGTTTGATTGTATAAATTATGGATTTATTTTTTATGAAATAAATTTATGATTTGTGTTATGATGGAATGATGTTTAGGAAACCCATTTTATTTCATAAGTTATGTTATATTGAATGTGTAATTTTACGTTTTTGTGGAACAAACATGAATGGTATCACTATGAGATGGATATGACCTATATCTCAATACAATTCATTGGGTAAATATTGATATCTGATGAGAAAACCATGAATGGAATGTCTTTTAAATCCAATTAAGTAATACAAGGCTTCAATGAGGAGTGAACTCAGTTTAGAAATGGAATAAGACAGTATTGGAAATGAGAAATAACTAATATGAAGTGATTTTCTATAATTATTTTTGTATGAAATAAAATTTAATATCTTGGTCCTTGACTATTTGGATTACATCAGAATTTTAAGATTTATCCCATGACATGATATTATGATATCTTATATGTAGGATAATATTTTCAAATTTTTTGTTATTATTAATATGATATGGTTATCATTTCCATTATTTTCCCTTAATTATCATTTGAGTTCACCCATTTATATGTTTATTTTCTCTAGGTCATGAAAGAATGGTATTAAGTTTGATATTCCAAGAATGAGTCCAGTTATGATGAAATAGAAGAGTGAGAATGTAGAAGATTTATGATCTAATTGTTTATGATTACTAGTTTCTAAAGACACAGTACATATTAGGTCATATCATTGTTTTTTATATTCTTTAATGAATATAATTAATTTATAATGTAATATCAATATATGTATATTATGTGACCTAATACTTTTTATCAATTAGATGGTATAGTTAACCATTGGAATCTAGGATGAGAAATAATTAGTAAGAACCATAATGATATGTCTAAGTAATGGATAAAATCCTAGTGTTTTAGAAATGATCATGAATATCCTAGGATAAAACCTAAAGTGTCATAAATTGAAATTTTATTCTTGATTATGTGGTTTTCCTAAAATGATTAGTGTTTCTCACACTAGGATTCGTAGTTTTAGTCAATGTCTAGATCCTAAAGGAACCATGTTAATGGTGAGTGTGATGACCAACGAAACGATTGTACCCCTGAGTAACCAACTATTTTGGGAGAAGAAATGTAAAATCAAATACCCATGCTGACACAACATTCTAAATCAATGAATCATGTAGGACTTCAGAAAAAGAAATGGAAGGAGCTACATTCTGCTGATACCTTCATGAGATGACACCCACATTAATTATGTGGGTCTTTTGATGCTTTAGTTTATGAACAATTTATTAGTACCAAATAAATGATATTTTCAATTGAAAAATGTTCTGAAATGATAAAGACATCTTACCAGTGTATAATTTAGTACATGAATCTGGTCAATGGTGGAAGCATATCATGAATATTTTTCAACTAAATGAAATTTGGTCCATTGAAAGGGACGATTTCCAGAACATATTTCCCAATAAGTACTTCCCTCATATTCTTCGAACAAATATAGAGAAGGTGTTCCATGAACATAATAAAATGAATGATGGATCTTTTTGTACCTATGATGAAAATTTTACAATACATGAAAGGTATGCTTATATAATCATTATCCATCTTAAGAATAATATTGTTTTATTCATTAGCGTCTTAAAACCAAGTCTCTGAAGGGAATTAGCCATAATGAAATTTAAATATATGGACATGGATTTACAGGGATACTTAATCATGAAATTTACAAAAGATCATATATTTTTACAGATTGGGGATCTTTTCAGTTTTATAGTTTTACAAAATTTGGATATCTTACAGACATGAAGAACCACATTCATATATGAGGATACTAATAATACAATTTTGTTTTTTTATATATGAGACAGTACAACATAAAACATGATTTTTATAACAACACTCCATATCAAACATCGTAACTCCCTTATTACACTTACCCATCCTTATATATTGTGAAAAAACATTTTAAAAACATGGGATGTGTATAAATCTCACTAAGGTATATAAAGAAAGAATGCTTTAGTCATGTGATAACAAAAAACAGAATAAAAAAATAATCATAAAAACTCATATTCATATAAACATCTTGTAGTTTCCATGAGAAATTTTTACTGTATCACTCTTACATTCACCCTTACACATGGAATAAGCTTTTTTAAACTTCCATTACCGGAGTACCCAATTCATTGGAGAGTTATAATGGGCCCCACCCTTTATATCTTGATCTATAATGGGATCAACCCAACATATATTGATATATAATGGGCCCAAACCAACATATACTGAGATATAATGGGCTCAAACCCACATAAATAATGTCTAGGGAACATATCATGGTGATAATTTATCTTTAAATCAACATAATCCTCTCATTCCATAAAAATAAAATAACAATCCATTTGAAATTTAATAAATATAATTTTAAAATGATTTTAAAATTAAAGTCCCTTAAAATATAAATGGAGTAAGAATTGAAATAAAGTATGTATATACAATATAAATACTCATTGTGAAACATTATATTAAAAAATTTAAACTCACTAATAATCTTAATACCACATAATAAATAATGTATAAGTTTATCACAAATAATGGAAATTGGGTTAAGAATTACCTTACCTTGGGTTTGTCTTACATCAAACATGTTTAAACCTCCTGTATGATCGATTAAAAGAGTATTATTAATATATTAAATAAACATATTAATTTTATAACATCTTATATCATCATTTTATTAAATCATTTTACCCTTTAATTCATAGAATTTTGTTCCATGAATTGTTTTGAGTGCATTTGTTTACATGAATTCTATTATTGGTTCACGATGGATAATCTTTTCCATTGGATGTGAAACTTCAATATTGTAATGAAATGGTATTTAAATATTTACCATAACATAAATTATATAATTTATCATTTAGTATTTTGAAATGCGGTTGATTTATAAAGTAAATCATTAGTGATGTTCGTTTAGATCATTTTAGGGGTTCATTGATAATAACTTCATCATTTTGTTTTATAAATTTAAACCATGTGTACAAAAGAGTTATAGAACCATGGATGAGAAATATTAGATTTATTAAAACATAGTTCTACCCTAAAAATTGATTAATTATTATAATTCAAATAATTAATTTAAATTGAAATCATAGAGTCCATGATATCTGTAATTCGAAACAGTACGATCAATGTTTTTATTTCTTGAATAAGTGGCAGAGGAGAAAAAGAATGATGACGAATTTTCATAAAAATAAGAACATAGATAATATACACTATTTAGGTATCTTTGATTCCTATTGTAGAGACCCGAAGCTTGACATACATGGACATTACATTAATTTTTCGGAATACTTAGTACATAACAAAAACACACACACAAGGATCGTAATAGTTTAGTGTCTTTGGAAACTCGGAATATAATATTCTAATCGTGGTGAATGATCTTCAACATATCCCATAAAGATCTTCCCTATTTTTTACCTAAAACCTTTATTTATATCCTGGGGAAAAGAAAACATAAAAGGGTGAGCTCAAATGCTCAGTAAGGGTAAACAAAAGAAATATCAATCACATCATACTCATAAGAACATAACATTTTGGAAATCATAATCTGCAAAAGAGAGCATAATTTCATAACATGGGATAAATCATAGTAGTGAAATAAAATCCCAATAATCATAACTTAAAAATGAAACATTGTGGAGTACACACATAATCATAGATAATCATATCTTATTAGTCATGACTCCTTTCCAAGACTATCTTAGTGGACAAAGTCCATTTCTGAATCGAGTCACCCTCGTTTCAGTCCTGTTTCACTGAACTGGTATAACCTACCATTCCAGCCATGTCTATCTCATGAGATATAAAATCTTTACCCAATGCATTGTAAGGAGATATAGGTCCCACCCATCTCATAATGATACCATTCTTATGTGTGCCACAAAATCCTAAACATACATCATAGCATAACCCATGTAATAAAAATGGGAATCTTAAACATCGTGACATCATAAAACAATTCATATAAGATAAATGAATTCATAAAAATAATTCCATCACAACATAATAAAATCAATGTAACAATAGGTATAGAAACAGAACCCTTTATTATCTTAGATGAAAAATAATTTTGATAAAACACCTGAACTCCTTTCTTGAGGAAAATATCCTTTCTACTTCAAAAACACTTTCCTTTCTTAACATGTCATACAATTTTAAACGAAAAGTAGTTGATTAAAAATAAACTTGAAAACATGTGAAGTAAGCTTCTTGGAATTAATTTTTTTTAAAAACCCATTCATGCCGTATAAGTTAAAAAACATTCTTCTCGTACTTTTGTCGGAAAAGTCAAAAAAGTACCTCGTACGAAAAACGACAATATATTCCTTTCATATCTTTTACTAAAAACTCACCGAAGGGTAAAATAGGATTTAAACAATTTTATGTAAATGTAAATAATATTACATATTGAGGAAACATGTATGTGGATGATAAAATACACCCTAGTAAATACTAAAGTACAAACAATCTCGAATAAAAATGAGATTGTGATATTTCCCTTACCTTATGTCCGATATGCTTTGTACGTATCTGAACCCCCTGTATAATGATTTAAATAATGTTATTTACTTTTTACAGAATAATATTCATTGTTATTATATCATATATGGTTCACTTATGATTTTATATTACCCGTTCTTTTGTAAATTCATGTTAAAGTAGTGTTTTAGGTAAAATTGTCTCATTTCTTGTTCGTGTTTTAACTTGTAATTCTTCTTATGATTACTTAGATCATGATTACATAATTCCATAATATAAAAAATGATTTATATATAATATATATTCAGAATATATATATATATATATATATTAGATCGATAAATGGAATGAAATACACTGTTCATGGAGACGGTAGGCCATATGTACGCATGAACGCTGTTTTTGTTTCCTTATTTAGTTGAATGGAATTAAGTAGATGACATACATATATATATACATAAATCCATTAGCTTTATAATTTCATATATTTCATTATTATTTCTTATATATACTTTATAATCATTCTTAAATGGTTAACATGGATAATGAATCTCATCGCGTCGTGGAGACGGTAGTCCGTACGTACGCACGAGCGATGATATCGTTCCCATGGTCGTGGAATTGTGTTTAAGTGTATGTATAATATCTCAGTATCAATATAACATTATAATAATCATATATAGTTACTCATTACACCATTATACCCATCCAATTAAGGTGGTGGCGGAAAAAATATTACACCACGGCGTGGAGACGGTATTCCGTACGTACACACACACGGTGATTTCATTTTCCGTAGGATGGATAGATGGTGAAATAGGGTTGTTTAATACTTATAATAACATATAAGTATATTATTGATACTGATGTTATTACTTCATAATGAAACAACCTAAGAAGAAGGAGTGGAAGAAGAAATAAAGTTGAAAGAATCGGTAACGGACATTACCTCTTCTTTGAAGCACCTCTTTGAGATCTCCTTTTAGGGCACTAAAATCGGTCTCTGAGGAATAACCTAACCTCTAGGATGTTTCTATGGAAGTGGATAAGAGAATTTGGCAGGGGTTGCCCGAGATTGAAGTCTCAAAGTGGTGTGAGGAAGAGGCGTAGGAGATTCCCTTTTATAAGGGAAGAGAGGGGTACCTTTGGAATAACTAAAACTAGTATTTTATTATAAAGTCAAATTCGGTTTTAAATAGCTAAAAATTGATTTATTTAGAAGATAAGGTGGGGATGGGTCTAAACCCTCTCATCCAATAGTATTTAGACAAGTTTAGGTTATTATTTTAACCTTATCAATTGGATTTAACTCTAAGTTAAATAATTTAACTTTTACAGTGTCTTTTTGTTTTCTTACACTATATGGTTAATAAAAATACCATAACAAGCCAAACGAACCCCAAGTTGCTTATTATTAATATATATATCCTTATCTAAGTCATTTGGCCGAACCTTAGATTTTTAGGAATTAAATAACAATTAATAATATAATATTTGTTTTAAAAATTATTTTATGTCAATTTGGACACTATTTGGTACATGATTTTTATGAAATTCATAACGAATGATAAGTTCAAACCAAGTAAATAATATCAACAATAACATGTCATATTAACCTAGAAAATTAATTTAAGTCATAAAAAGTCTCAAATTACATTTATTTGGGTATTTATAACATCAATTATGTCAATATTTTATTAATAAGACAATTACTGAATCATCTTTGTGTCATAATAAATGATATTTATTTAATCCTTAAAAATTCTAAATAAATTTCTATGATGTAGATAATTGTATTATAATTCTGGATTATATCCATTTTTTAAGTTTCATGAAGTTTATCACTAGATTAAAATTATTATACATATAAGATTTAAGAAAGGGACATGTTGTCATATTCTTTGGTTTTAATAATAACTAAATTATGTTCATGGAAAAAAGTTCATAAAATGAATCTAATCTGACCTGTAGGTTATATGGGTCTACTACTATCCATCCAATAGGATTTTTTAAGTGTTAGTGTAATTTTATAATCTTATATTTACCCTTAATTACCCGATTTATCTTTATCTATAGTAAATAAAATTTACCGTAGTTACTATTCACAATGCCCAAAAAAATAAAAAGTATCTTATTAACATAATTTGGACCCACTGATTCCAAATATTCAATCCATTTTTCCAAATTCAATACACTAATGATTAAGAAATTAATATTAAAATTAATCTCATTGTCGAAAGAAAACGGGGTTTTCTTTAAAACATTGCAAAAGATTGAATTGATTTATCCTACGAATTCAAGGTAAAATCAATGATAATGAAATACATTATATTAAATGGTAAAAATATATTATATTTATTATTTAAAACCATTCAATATTATAATTTAACCACATATTATATTACGATAAAAAAGTTGTTTTTAATTAAAATATGGCGTGTTTTTACTATTCATTAAAATATGAAAGTTATCGGAAAAATATCAAAACATTAACTAATGTAAATTTTTATATCCTATTTCAAAAGAAGAATTTTATTTTGTCAAATTGAACTTATAAACATGCCAAAAACTAGATTTAATGTGGGTACGCCATCAAAAGGCGGCAAAACTGCATTTTGTGAAAAATACTTATTTTGCACGAAAAATTTATTTTGTTCTTATACCATGTTCTAGAAAATGTGTAAGATGAATAATAATGTTATAAAATTAAAAATTTAGTTAATACTATTCATAACGGCTAGTTAATGACAATATTATAATAATATATCATTGTTTATTAAAACCTGATATTGCGTACAACACATGCTATCGAGGAAGGTCGCGATTGCGTGTAATGCAAGCCATGTCAGGGTTGTGTGTTGTGAAATAATCCTTCGTTGTTTCGTATAACAGAATCCAACCATATTTAATTTATACATTGAATATATATGTATATATATACTCAATGTTGCGTAGAATAACTATTATCAAAATTGTGTGTAACACGATCCAAGAATAGTGTTGCCTATACTGCAAGCTAATACGGTGTTGCGTATAGCGCAAGGTAATGTTGGTGTAGAATACTACACAAGAAATTAATGAAATTAAAAGAATATTTTTCATAAAATCTTGGGGTGTTACATTCTACCCCCCTTAAAATGAATTTCTCGCTCAAAATTCGTCGGGGTTATAAATAGTTTACTACTCGAAAGTTTGTTTAATAGAAACCCACATCGTAAAAAGGAATACCAAAACATGGCTTTAAAAACTAAAGTATGAAATGTAACGGTTACCCAAATTAACTCATCACTGGGTTTCCACGTAGGAGAACATAGGTGAAAATATGGATATGGAAGAGAAATCTAACCATCATGTTCTGATGGGGAGTGGTAGAGAACATGGTTATAGACAAGTCAGCAATCACAAAGCCATAAATTTGTGATGATCTAAGGTACCATCTGATTCATCAGATATAATATCACTAGGACAACATTTTTGGTTTTCAAGATAATTTCCCTAAAGATGATGAAATTGGAATTAGAATAAATACTTTCATGATTTCGGTATAGCCTCACTGTTGGTTGTTCTTTGGACAATTTCAACTTCATCTCTTAAATAAATGAAGTTGCATTTTTCATTCGTGATGTGATGGCAGATCATGTGATAGAATGATGGGTCATTCCATCTGTCTCAAACAAAAGGTTAGAAAAGTTATCAAAAAATACATAAGTTCATATATAGTCAGATTAATCATATATGGTTCCTAAAATGGACTTATACTTCATATATAATACTTCTTAATATAATAAAACTAGTTTCTACTAAACATGGACGACCTGTAGGTCAGTGGTAGGTGATAAAGGCCAGTCCCACTTCGGTTGTGGGTTCGATTCCTACGACCTAGTCTGATGCGATGGGCTGTCACCCGTCCTGCAGGTTGTCCTTTTTGTAAAGCTATATTACTATAACATCCCATCAATAATATCGAAAAAACATATATCCTTAAACAATACAAACTTATGTCCAACATAATCCATCCCAATCTTTAGGCTTATCCAAAATACATCGGTCCAAGCTCATAGTATAAAATTTATTACTTGAAATGTCACATAACAATCATGTGAATTCCATCATTTATCCTCCATATATTATAAAATATATCTTGTTGGTCAAATTACAAACATGTGAATACCTTAATCATGTATTCTCTTGAAGAATGAATACCCATTGAACCTTAGTGAAAACATGAATGCAGTCAAAAGTTAACTCTTTCCACATACCAAAATCCAAAAATCCTATATACTCAAACCACGATATAACCTTCTCCTTATATGAGTCATGAGCTCATGAATACTATCAAACATTTAATTTTCTCCTTTTCCCTTCATTATGCGCATATCATCTACATTCCAAAAATATCTGAATAACCATTCATGGATACTATTACCATTAATCATACACTTTCAAAACTCAAGGAAAGACAATAGTGTAACAATCCTTAGATGTCTATTTATTCCATAGTACCATGATATTAGTTATATAACATTACACGTGATAAACATGTAATCATTCCACTACATTCTTAAACCGTTGATTGAGCTTCAACAATTCTTTCATTTCACATATCAGTTGTAGTCTCTTCATCATCATCAACATAAATACTACCCATACGACCATACTGATTCTCATCAGGAGACTTTCCCTTAGGGCATTGGTTTGCATAATGCCCGTACATTCCCCATTTAAAACATTTATCCATTGTTTATGTCGTAGCAATACCATTATCCTCATTCCTGGTGTTTACTGAACCTTTTCCTTTGCAGTTAGTGCCTTTGTGTCCTTCTTTTCCACACCCAAATCATCTTCCAGTTCCTTTGAAACATTCTCCTTGATGCCTCTTCCCACATGATTTACATAAGGGAAATTTAACTTTTTTTCCTCTATGATCATCATGAAATTCCATCTTTCTCTTATTAGCTGAGTTAGGAAACTTACCAAATTTTACTTTATTGATCATATTATGAGATTTGTGATTCAGCATAATAATGATGTTTGGACTTCTAAATCCCATTTCATTTGGTTGCTCACGAAGAATATCATTCCATTGTCCATCATATCATCCATTATTGTGAATCATCTTGTTTCCAGCCATTTCCTAAAACCCAAAAAGAACAGTGTGAGAGGAAAAAATCATAATAAAGGGGGATTAACTTCAATATCTAACATCTTTGGTTTAATTTAATATTGTTACCATAGTTCTAGGACTATATCCTATACGTATACTTATCCTTAGGGACATCCCTAGACATACCTTAGAAATATCTCTAGGGATATCACTAACGTTCATGCATCCTAGTTTCCAAAGGTTGACTAAACCATTCCTCTGATACCAACTGTAGAGACTCGAAGCTTGACGTACATGGACATTACATTACTTTTCCGGAATAATTAGTACATAACAAAAACACACACACAAGGATCGTAATAGTTTAGTGTCTTTGGAAACTCGGAATATAATCTTCTAATCGTGGTGAAAGATCTTCAATATCTCCCATAAAGATCTTCCCTTTTTTACCTAAAACCTTTCATTATATCCTGGGGAAAATAAAACATAAAAGGGTGAGCTCAAATTCTCAGTAAAGGTAAAAAAAGAAATATCAATCACATCATATTCATAAGAACATAACATTTTGATAATCTTAACCTGCAAAAGAGAGCATAATTTCATAACATGGGATAGATCATAGTAGTGAAATGAAATCCCAATAATCATAACTTAAAGATGAAACTTTGTGGCGTACACACATAATCATAGAGAATCATATCTTATTAGTCAAGACTCATTTCCAAGACTATCTTAGTGGACAAAGTCCATTTCTGAATCGAGTCACCCTCGTTTCAGTCCTGTTTCACTGAACCGGTATAACCTACCATTCCAGCCATGTCTATCTCATGAGATATAAAATCTTTACCCAATGAATTGGAGGGAGATATAGGTCCCACCCATCTCATAATGATACCATTCTTATTTGTGCCACAAAATCATAACCATACATCATAGCATAACCCATGTATTAAAAATGGGAATCTTAAACATCGTGACATCATAAAACAATTAATATAAGATAAAGGAATTCATAAACATAATTCCATCACAATATAGTAAAATCAATGTAACAATAGGGATAGAAACAGAACCCTTTATTATCTTAGATGGAAAATAATTTTGATAAAACACTTGAACTCCATTCTTGAGGAAAATATCCATTCTACTTCAAAAACACTTTCCTTTCATAACATGTCATACAATTTTAAACTAAAAGTAGTTTATTAAAAATAAACATGAAAACATGTAAAGTAAGCTTTGTGGAATTAATTTTTTTTAATAATCCATTCATGCCGTATAAGTTAAAAAAACATTCTTCCCGTACTTTTGTCGGAAAAGTCAAAAAAGTAACTCGTACGAAAAACGACAAAATATTCCTTTCATATCTTTTACTAAAAACTCACCGAAGGGTAAAATAGGATTTAAACAATTGTAGGTGAATGGAAATAATATTACATATTGAGGAAACTTGGATGTGGATGATAAAATACACCCCAGTAAATACTAAAGTATAAACAATCTCGGATAAAAATGAGATTGTGATATTTCCCTTACCTTATGTCCGATATTCTTTGTATGTATCTGAACCCCCTGTATGATGATTTAAATAATGTTATTGACATTTTACAAAATCATATTCATTGTTATTATATCATATATGGTTCACTTATGACTTTATATTACGTGTTCTTTTGTAAATTCATGTTAAAGTAGTGTTTTGGGTAAAATTGTCTCATTTCTTGTTCGTGTTTTAACTTGTAATTATTCATATGATTACATAGATCATGATTACTTAATTACACAATATAAAACATGATTTATATATAATATATATTCAGAATATAAATATATATAATAGATCTATAAATGGAATGAAATACACCATTCATGGAGACGGTATGTCGTATGTACGCATGAACGCTCTTTTCGTTTCCTTATTTAGTTGAATGGAATTAAGTAGATGGAATACATATATACATATACATAAATCCAGTAGCTTTATAATTTCATATATTTTATTATTATTGCTTATATATACTTTATAATCATTCTTAAATGGTTAACATGGATAATGAATCCCATCGTGACGTGGATACGGTAGTCCGTACGTACGCACGAGTGATGATATCGTTCCCATAGTCATGGAATTGTGTTTAACTGTATGTATACTATTTCAGTATCAATATCACTTTATAATAAACATATATAGTTACTCATTACACCATTATACCCATCCAATTAAGGTGGTGACGGAAAATAGATTACACCACGGCGTGGAGACGGTACTCCGTACGTACGCACGCGCGGTGATTTCATTTTCCGTAGGATGGATAGATGGTGAAATAGGGTTGTTTCATACTTATAATAACATATCATTAAATTATTTATACTGATGTTATTACTTCATAATGAAAGAACCTAATAATAAGAAGTGGAAGAATAAATAAAGTTGAAATAATCAGTAACGGACATTACCTCTTCTTTGAAGCACCTCTTTGAGATCTCCTTTTAGGGCACTAAAATTGGTCTTTGAGGAAGACCAGAAGCTCTAGGATGTTTCTATGTAAGTGGAGAAGAGAATTTGGCAGGGGTTTTCCGAGCATGAAGGCTCAAAGTGGTGTGAGGAAGAGGGGTAGGAGGTTACCTTTTATACGGGAGGAGAGGGGTACCTTTGGAATAACAAAAACTATTATTTTATTATAAAGTCAAATTCGCTTTTCAATAGCTAAAAATTGATTTATTTAGAAGATAAGGTGGTTATGGGTCTAAATAATCTCATACAATAGGACTTAGACATGTTTAGGTTATTATTTTAACCTTATCAATTAGATTTAACTCTAAGTTAAATAATTTAACTTTTACCGTGTCTTTTTGTTTTCTTACACTATATGGTTAATAAACTTACCATAACAAGACAAACGAACCCCAAGATGTTTATTATTAATATATCTATACTTATCTATGTCATTTTTCCGAACCTTAGATTTTTAGGAATTAAATAACAATTAATAATATAATATTTGTTTTAAAAACTATTTTCTGTCAATTTTGACACTATTTGGTACATGATTTTTATGAAATTTATAACAGAATGATAAGTTCGAACCAAGTTACTTATATCAACAATAACATGTCATATTAACCTGGAAAATTAATTTAAGTCATAAAAAGTTTTAAATTACATTTATTTGGGAATTTATAACATCAATTATGTCAATATTTCATTAATAAGACAATTAATGCATCATCTTTGTGTCATAATAAATGATACATATTTAATCCCTAAAAATTATAAATAAATTCCTATGATGTAGATAATTGTATTATATTTCAGGATAATATTCATTTTCTAAGTTTAATGAAGTTTATCACTGGATTAAAATTATTATACTTATACGATTTAAGAAAGTGACATGTTGTCACATTCTTTGGTTTTAATAATAATTAAATTATTTTCATGGACAAAAGTCCATAATATTAATCTAACCTGACCTTTAGGTTATATGGGTTTACTTTTATCCATACAATAGGATTTTTACAAGTGTTAGGATAATTTTATAATCTTATATTTACCCTTAATTACCTGATTTACCTTTAACTATAGTAAATAAAATTTGCCGTAGTTACTATTCACAATGCCCAAAAAAATAAAAATTAGCTTATTAACATAATTTTGACCCACTGATTCCAAATATGGAATCCATTTTTCCAAATTCAATACATAAAAGATTCAGAAATTAAAATTAAAATTAATCCTGTTATCGAAAGAAAACGGGGTTTTCTTTAAAACATTGCAAAAGATTGAATTGATTTAACCTACGAATTCAAGATAATATCAATTCTAATTAAATAAATTATATTAAAAGGTAAAAATATATTATATTTATATTTTAAAACAATTCAATATTATAATTTATCCACATAAGATATTACAATAAAAAAGTTATTTTTAATTAAAATATAGCGTGTTTTTACTATTCATTAAAATATGAAAGTTATCGGAAAAATATAAAAACTTTAACTAATGTAAATTTTTATATCCTGATTCAATAGAATAATATTATTTTGTCAAATTTAACTTATAAACATGTCAAAAACTAGATTTAAAGTTGGTGCACCATCAAAAGGCGGCAAAACTGCATTTTTTTGAAAAATACTTATTTTACCCGAAAAATTATTTTGTTCTTATACCATGTTCTAGAAAATGTGTAAGATGAATAATAATGTTATAAAATTCAAAATTTAGTTAATACTATTCATAACGGCTAGTTCATGACAATATTATAATAGTATATCATTGTTTATTAAAACCCGATATTGCGTACAACACACGCTATCAAGGAAGGTCGTGATTGCATGTAATGCAAGCCAAGTCAGGGATGCGTGTTGTGAAAGAATCCTTCGTTGTTTCATATAACAGAATCCAACCATATTTAATTTATACATTGAATATATATATATATATATACTCAATGTTGCATAGAATAACTATTATCAAAATTGTGTGTAACACGATCCAAGAATAGTGTTGTGTATACTGCAAGCTAATATGGTGTTGCGTATAGCGCAAGGTAATCTTGGTGTAGAATACAACACAAGACATTAATGAAATTAATAGAATATTTTTCATAAAATCTCGGGGTGTTACACCTATTATCTAAGAAGATATGCTGAATTAATAAGAAAATAAATGATCTCAAATAAATAATTATTGAGAAATCCCTTACAAAAATTATGCAGCCTAACGACAATGCAACATGGTTTTAGACAATATTTAGAAGAAATGGGACAAGAGTAACCCATATACAAATTAATAATAATACAAAATAGAGAAAAAAAAATTAAAATAAGAACATGGTATGGATTCTTTAATTCTATACCACATATAAGATAACATAAATGGAAAAAGTAAGAAGATGAGAATTTTCTTACCTTGTATAGTAACTCCTTTTACGTGAAGTTTGGTACCATGGGGGCTTCAGGAATCATTGGGAGGACTAATAGTTAGGTAATAATTCCATATATTCGTTTATGATGAATTTGAAATGAATTGATTGAAGGAATAATTAGGAATTTATAGAAAAATTGAGGGAACGTATTATTAATTTTGAAAGGACACCTCATTATTGGTATTAGAAAAAACCATGGGATTTTTCATGATATTTAATAATGGTATTATCAACATGGGAATCATAATTTTTTATTTTAAATTAATAAATTCTATCTGAAATATGAAATCATTATTACATTGTTAATGATGACATTAAACACGGTAATACTAAAAACTGTATTTTTCATATTCACTGAAAAAAATAACTATTATAGAAAAATCCACAAAAACCACTCTTACCATTTTTCAATGTGTATAATTTTAAAATAAAATCTATTTTTTTAAAATTATTTTCTAAATATTATTAATTTAATTTTCAATTAAAATCACACATAATTGAAAAATTAAAACTTTTAAAACAATAACTGATTTTATATCTCATTAAAAATTTAACCAAATGTCATTATCTTAAAGAATTAAGAAAAAAATGATAAAAACAATTTACTATTCATTAGGGTCATAATAATATTCATAAGGGTATATCATTATTCACCAAATGAACAAGTTGGTTTCATAAGACTCCAAAAAAACATACTGATCCAAATTATAGATGAATGTTTTTCGAAATTCAAAACATAGAAGGTACAAAAATAAGTTTAAATCCTAGTTACATCTATCGACATAAAATAATGTTTCATGAATTTCATTTTTACAAAAATGGGTTGTTACACTGTCCCAAACTTCTAGAAATTGTGTCCCCACAATTTTATTACTCATTAAACACGTGAGGGTAACATTCGCTCATAATATTTTCAGATTCCCATGATACTTTTTAAACCATGTGGTTTATCCAAAAAACCATTACCTAGTGGAATACCTTATTCTGTAATACATATTCCCTTTGATCAATAATTTGAACTGGTTTCACAAAATAAGAAGTGTTATTTTCCATCTAGTCCTCTTCAGGACTCATGATATGTCAGGAATCTTGTATATAAACTACTGGAAATTCGGGCTATAGAAAAGGTTTAAAATCGTGGCTATAGGCCCTCAAACCGTGGCTATAGGTAATATCCATGGTTTCAGTAACCATGGATATGTTTGGCATGGCTATAGGACTATACCTAAAGCCACAGTTTAGAACTGTGTCATTACACCTATAGCCACGGTTCAAACCGTGGCTCTAGGTCTATAACCACAGTTCAAACCGTGGATTTATCACTATAGCCACAGTTTAGAACTGTGGCTATACAAAAGGACAGACTGATTTTTTTACCACTGTTTAAAACCATTGCATTAGATCTATATCCATGGTTAAAAACTGTGGCAATTCACCAATATCCACGGTTTAAAACCGTGTCTATAGGGTCTAAAAATACATAAAAAAATGCCCCCAACCAAACTTCACAGCCCCCACCCCCCACTCCCCTTGCAGCCCCCTCCCCCCTGCAGCCCCCACCCCCTATAAATCCTCCCTCCCCCTCCCTCCCCTTGCAGTAGACAACCCCAGTACAGTGTTCCTAGCCATGTTAATGAGCTCGTTTATTGTGTTCCCAATGAGAAGGATGTTTGAAAGGTTGTGCATTCTCTTAACCAGGACAGCGTGCTTGGACATGACGGATTCTTGAGCTCCTTCTATATCTTTGATTAGAATATCATCTACTCTAATCTTTGGGAGGATATATTGTAATTCTTCTGTGGATGCTCTCTCCCTCAAATTTATAGTGATACTACCATGATTTTGATTCTGAAGGTAAATTATCATTTATCAATCTCTCAATATCGACCTATTAGCTTGTGTAATATCACATACAATGTCTTGGCTACCATCATCGATAGTACACATGATGGCTTCACTCGCCAGTGGGTTTTAATTGAGAAGCATTCCTTTATTAAAGGACAATCTATCTAAGGGGCTATTGGGGTGGATCAAGAGATTGTCTTGGATATCAATAGAAAAGTGGTCGGTTCGAATGTGGTGGTCAAACAGGACATGAATAAGGCTTATGATCTCTTGGAGTGGAACTTCAACATTCATACCATGAGGTTCTTGGTATTCTTAAGGGTTTTCATTGACATTTTCTAATGATTCTACAAATCTCCATGGTTCATTATCATTTTTGTAGGGAAGTTGTGGGGTTTTATTAAGTCTATAAGAGGATTACGGTAGGGGGACCCCATGTCCGTAATTCATTTTATCCTGGCCCACGATTCTTTTAGAAGACACTTCACCATTTCCATGCAACATGGAAATGTTCATCCCTTCCATTGCAGCTTGCAGATTCCCAGTGTTTCCTACATCCTCCTTACGGATGAATTAATGTTTTTCATTAATGGGAGGAGTTCCTCCATCAGATGTTTTTTTTTTCGATTGTGGATGTGTATTCCAAAAGGATTGTCCATTTGATCAAATGGGAGAATATTGGGGGTATTTTTTCTATTGAAATATCCAAGAATACATAAGGATTCCATTGAAACCATCCTTAGTATTCATGAAATGAATTTCCCCATGACCTTCCTAGGGGATCCTATTTCCCCTGGGTGAATCCAGGTTCACTATTTCTACAACCTATCCAACAAATTCATTAATTGTATTAACAACTAAAAAAATCGCTTCATCTCTTTTGTTTTGAGGATCAACCACATAAATAGTGTGTTGTATTCAATACCTATGCTCATTCGTTATGTCCATATGGTTCCCAAGTCTATCATCTGCCGATAGTAGTCCATTCTAAAATCATTCTCGTGGGACGCCCATGGTGAGGGGAGATATAAGTGTGCCCCTTGGAGCAAACTGGTGAGGCATTAAGAGCACAATGGTATTAATTTGAAAAACCTGAGTGGGGCCATGTAATTCCTACAATGTAAGTTGTATTGGGAAGTTATTGAGGGCTGAACGTTGTAGAGCCAGTTTATAAGAGGAAAGTACAGTTTCAGTATAAGGAAGAATGACAAGAAGCCCTCCCCACTATATAGATCTCTTCGCATCCATGGGTCCTCCCTCCATAAACACTCACAAAGGATCACTGAACAACACCCCCTCCATCCTAGACACCTCCCCCCTGCCTGGATAGCCCCCCTCCCTCCTGGACACCTCTCCCCCTGCCTGGACGTCACCCCCTCCTGGAAAACTCTCCCCCTGGAACCCCCCCTTCCTGGACATCACCCCCTCCCTCCTTGCAGGACACCTCTCCCCCCCTACCTGGAAAGCACCCCCCATGCAAGACACCCTCCCCCCTACCGGGACAACCCCCCTCCCTGCTAGACACCTCTCCCCCCTGCCTGGATAGAACCCCCCCCCCCCTACTGGGCACCCCTCCCCCTTCCTGGAAAGCACCCCCCCTCCTTCATGGACACCTCTCCCCCTCCCTGGATATCACCCCCATCCACCCAGCCTGGACATCACCCCCCCTCCTGAACACCTCCCCCCTTCCTGGACATCCCCCTCCCTCCTGGATACCTCTCCCCCCTTCCTGGATAGCACCCCCCCCCTCATGGACACCTCTCCCCATGGACACCCCCTCCCCCCTGATGGACACCTCTCCCCCCTTCTTGGGTAGCACCCCCCTAAAGGACACCCCTCCCCCGGCCTAGACAGCACCCCCCCCCCCACCTTCCCTGGATAGTAACCCCCTCGCCCCCTCCCTGGACATCACCCCCCTCCCCCTGCCTGGGCAGCACCCCCCCTCCTGGACACCTCCCCCCCTGCCTGGACAGCCCCCCGCCCTCCTTGACACCTCTCCTCCCTGCCTGGATAGCACCCCCCCTCCCTGACACCTCTTCCCACAGACACCCCCCCTTCCTGGACAGCAACCCCCTCCCTCCCTGCTTGAGACCTCTCCCCCCTGCCTGGACATCACCCCCCCTGCTGGACATCCCTCCCCCTGCCTAGAAAACACCCCCTCCCTCCCTCGTGGACACCCCTCCCCCTACCTGGATGCACCACCCCTTCCGGACACCCCTCCCCCCTGCCTAGATAGCCCCCCTCCCATCTGGACACCCATCTCCCCTGCTGGACTAGTGTTGTTGTTCTTAGAGGAAGTTTTTCTTTATTGGATGGGTTTTTTCCAGCAGCCTTTTGGGTTGTAGTAGCTATTCTATTGTTAGTGGCTAGAAGGGTTGGGTTTGGTTTGGTGTTGGGTGGGATGACTGCACTTATTAGTGTTTATATGAGTAGTGTTGTGGTTGGGTGGTAGGTGGATGGTTTGTGGTTTTATAAGGGTACATGAAGGAGGGTTTGATTGATGGTGATTATTTTAGGTGAGTTGAGTGGTATATTGTAGGGATTATGTGATTATGAAACAAATAACTTTTTCTGAACAATACCAACAATGATTGGGTAATATTTCATAGGATGGGTGAGGGATTTTAGGATCTTCACCTTCAGTGCATATTCAAGAAGAATATAATTCAATGTCCATAATAGATTTCCATGTTCAAGAAAATAGAAAAAGAATTAGATACGGCATCTCTAATATAGAACCTTAAATATATTACCACAATCTATAGAATAACATTTGGGGTAAACATAGTTTGAGTCCCTTGTAATATGGAATAGTCAGAGGAACAAACCTACATTTTAGGGTACTACAGTTCTTGCAGAAAACGTAGTGGTTTCAATAACTAGTGAAATTACTCAACCAAAGAAAAAATAATAGAAATAGGCTTTTATTATCAATCTTGATTAAAATAAGAATCAAAGGCTTTTTACTGAAGAACAAGTTAAAATAATGATAACAGAAATAATCAAGATCAACTAGTAGTCTTTGACACTAAAATGATAGTCCAAATCCATTCAATTTCTATCGTAAATTATTAAATAGACACGGAACTGTTTAAGAATCTGAGGGAGTGAAATTGATAAAACTGAACTTGTTTTTTAGATTCAAACTCAATTTATGGGTATCACACCACAAATCTATCGAATTTCCCTAGTGTTACCCTAAAAACACATTTTACCAGATTCATGTTTAGGTTGTGCTACTGCATATTGTTAAATATTGTTTAATGATCTTTGAAATAATCACATCTCTATTAGGATTTGATAACCATGTCATTAACAAAAGAATTCAACTATTATTTATAAGAAGTTATTAATGATATAATGTGTGTATTGTTGGTATGTAGTGTCATCATTATTTAATACAAAGGGCATGACCTAAATGGTGTGGGCTGGATTGTAGGTGGCTAGGGGCTGGTGCAGGCTCGAATGCAGGTGGAAGGGGGCTTGAATGCTGGTGGAAGGGGGCTGGTTGCATGTGTTAGGTGGATGGTGCGGGCTGATTCGAAGGTGGCAGGGGGGGCTATTGCGGGCCGAAATCCTGGTGGAAGTGGGATGAAATGAAGGTGGAAGGGGGCTGGTGTGGGCTGGATGTGGCTGGAGCAAGGCCAAATCACGGCATTACCGTGGAGTGACCGCGGCGTGATAGCGGGATGACAGCGGCGTGACCGCAGCGTGTTGGCCTGGTCCAGCGACATCTGCGGGGCAGCATCTTCCACTTAGTTTAAAATAGGATGATATGGATGGCATAAGAGGATGTTTTCTCAGAATATTTAAAGAAATGAATGATAATATGTGATGAATAGAGGATTGGATGACCCCTGATATACCTAATTCGGTAAGGTCTCAAATGCTGGTGGAAGGGGGCTGGAATGCTGGTGGAATGGGGCTGGTTGCAAGTGCTGGGGGGGCTGGTGAGGGCTGATTCGAAGGTGGAAGGGGGGCTGTTGCGGGCTGGAATGCTGGTGGTAGTGGGATGAAATTAAGGTAGAAGGTGGATGGTGAGGGATGGATGTGGCTGGAGTAGGGCCAAATCACGACAATACCGCGGCGTGACCGCATCGTGCTGGCCCGGTCCAGCGACATCCATGGGGCAACATCTTTCACTTAGTTTCAAATAGGATGATATGGATGGAATGAGATGATGTTTTCTCAGAAGATTTAATCTAATGAATTCTAATCTGTGATGACAATAGGAATGTATTACCCCTGATATACGTAATTCGTTGAGGGCTCGAATGCAGGTGGAAGGGGGCTGGAATGCTGGGTCATGGGGGTGGTTGCAAGTGCTCGGGGGATGGTGTGGGCTGATTCGAAGGTGGCAGGGGCTATTGTGGGCTGGAATGGTGGTTATAGTGGGCTGAAATGATGGTTTAAGGGGGATGGTGTGGGCTGGAGGAGGTCCAAATCACGAAATTACCGTGGAGTGACCGCGGCGTGACCGAGGCGTGACCGCGGCGTGACCGCGGCGTGACCGCGGCGTGACCGTAGTCTGTTGGCCTGGTCCAGTGACATCCGGGGGGCAGCATCTTCCACTTAGATACGAATAGGATGATATGGATGGCATGAGAGGATGTTTTCTCAAAATATTTAATGAAATTAATGCTAATATGTTATGACTAGAGGATTGGATGACCCCTAATATAACTAATTCGGTTAGGTTTGGAGATCCAGCAATGTGTAGGAATACATAGAGGAATACCCCATGGGATCTGGAAAATCACAGGTTACATAACATGTAATCTGATATTACTAGTACTGTGGGACCCCTGGGCTCTGGAACTGGGCTTTTGGTTGGATTTAAATATCGCATGCCATGTGACATGGTCACACAACATGGGACCCATCTTAAAAGTCTAACGAAAATTAAAGAGTGTTTTGGTTCAAACAATCATTTTAATAAAAAGAGGGAAACCCCCTACAGGGATATAAAAATGGTCAAGTATGATGTGTGATTTATGGATAACAATGAAATCTAGTATAAGGAAAACATCAATGCAATAATGTTAGGGAAGGATTGCCACTATGAGTTTTCGCAGACAGTGCACCTCCGTTTGAGGGGTTTTATTACAAAACCATGACTTATTTATCAAACGAAACAATAATATTAACTAAGACTTATTCAAGAATTTCAATTTAATATAAACATGCAAAATTAAGAAGGAAACATAATTCAATTAAAAACATTATTGAATAAAATAGGCTAGGAGAGGGACCTTACCTCAACCCCAAGGCACGTTTTCTTTTGACGACGACAACTCGAATCTTCCTTTTTTTCCACATGCACGCATATGCAACTTAACATATATATAAGGACACATAGCCCCTATGTACATATTTGCATGGCCAAATATGCACACATGAGTCCTTAAATATATGTTTATACATGAATATACCCCTTTACACTAACACGCGTATGCATTTTTCATATCTATATATATGCACACCTAGCCCGAATGTATATATTAATACTGCCATGAGTGAATATATATAAAGGGGGAAATTATATATGCATATTCCTACCTATGAATACACATGTAACCCTTCGTCAACGGCGACTCAAATCCACCTCAATGAAATCTAAAGCACACAACAAAAATATATGGAACCCAAAAATCAAAAAAGCCCTAAATAAAGGTGGGTGAAAGAATAAAAACGGAATAAAACTTACCCAATTCTTGAACTCATTGTCTTCAATGGTGGTGGATAGAACCGGTCTTATCATAAGAAACCACCTATAAGAAAATATTGGGAAAATTAATGTGATATAACAACTTCTTATATATATGTGATCAGTGTGTTAACTGTACATGATAAATGATACATGAATCCATAAACAACAATGAACAAATAATATTGATATTGATATGTACATCCTAATACCAAATAACATGATCATTAATAAACCTCTTAATTTTTCAAACATCACCATCAATTGCCTATTCAAAAATCAAAAATCACGAAAATATGAATATTAAGAAAACCTCCATCAACACTTAAAAGAGAGAAATAGGGACTAGACATTGTTCTTAACATAGAAGATCTATTCCATGAATATATAAAATACCTAAAAATATTCATGCCTATATCCTTCATAATTTTCTAGATTGAAACCTCATTTTTTACCATGTTCTTCTTCTGGAATTCACCTTTATTCTTAGTTTATATAGGTTTATCAATTTTATAAAGTATAGAATTTTCCTTATTTTATTCTAGCCCCCTCCCCCCTACACCCGCCCCCTTACTCCAATAAATTTCGTGTTAAATTCTCCAGCAACATCAAAACACACTATTCAATTTTTAATTTGAAATTCAAATTCAGCAACTAACTTCCCACACCATCTACCTTTACTTCAACTTCAGCCTTAATTAGTCCTTCGTTTCACCTATGATGCGATCTATATATGTTGAGGGTCGAAATGGAGTACACCCTTGTGGAATTCTCCAAGCCACATCATCAAAATCGACAACAAATCAAGTAACTTTCAAAAATCACGATGAAATGTTGTTCATTACGACGTAATGTATGTAGTTATCAAACGGTTAAGATACAATGCCTATGAAACTGATAGACACTTTAAACTCATTCTGTTGTAATATTGATCGTTACGATGTGATGTCTTTATCTCCACTATTGTGCCTTCGTATCACAGTGCAACCACATGCCAGCAAGGGCCAGCAAAATACAACTTTTATTACACCCTTTGTATTGCGACATAATGCAATGTTGTAATTCCTAGCAACTTCATCTCAAACAAATCATGGTTTCACAACCACCTTCCTTCGCAGTGCAACCAACTCCTCACAATGACCAGCGTAAAGACATGCAAATCACATCCTCCTTCACTGCGGCGTGACACATATGTCATGAAGAATAGTTCGAGCATCTTCACATTCCAGCCAACAAATGAAAACACTATTTATATATTGTGGTGGATCAATTTCTTCAACCACCCAAGAAAATATTGCAGCATAACACTATATATTACAGTGATATTTCTTCTACATAAACAAAAACATCATCAAATCCTTCTCAAATGTATCTAAACAATCCCAAAACATTTATAACCCCACCAAACACTTCCAACTTCTTTGAATCACTTGACATCACTAGAGATTGAATGTGATCAATGTGCTAACAATAAAAGAAAGCACCAATATATTGTTGGAAACCATGTTAAAAATGAAAACATAAATTTCTTTTAAAAACAAAACACAACCTAGTCAATGAAAAGTACGTATACTATATAAGAATTTCAGAAATAAAGCCTGAATACTTACTGACATATCGACGCAGAATCCCTTCAAAATTTTTGGCCGCAAATCTACCCTTCACCACTAATATTGCTTCCCATCATTAGAACCGATTGTCCACAACTCTATCAGCAAGAAATTCGTGACATTCTATGGTTGTCTATGCATTCTGAAAAATGAAATTTTCAAATGAAATATTGTGGCCAAAGGAACCACAACATTCAAATTCATGTGTTTTGAAAATTAGAGGAAACAAACGGTAGTGGAGCATACGTCCTGCAAAGATGCATGAAATTGACAAAAACAGTTTTTTTTGTTCCTTCGTGGAGAACTTGTGGAGGCCTCATGACTGTACGACGTCTATCTATTGCAAGCCCTGGATTATTTTCTCTAAGAATATAAAATACGCATCTTAAAAGCAGCAATATAATTACAAAAATATCAATTAGATCATGATATAAAATGAAAGGATCAAACAGTAACCCACAAAAACCAGACACCAGAGCAGCCAAAAAGAATGGAAGAAGAAAAATAATCATATGTATTATTAACATGAATATGATGCAAAATGATGAATAAAAAAGCTAGTGTCGGAAATAATCTTAATGAACAGAAACAACCCACAAACCATAGAAACATATTATTTCTGAAACAGAAATGCAGATAACCCATTAAAATTGGTGTATTAATTTACAATAAGAGAATGTTATGTTAAATGTCTTGTTGCTACGGGTCCATGTGAGACCTAATCCGGCCTCAATCTGGTCAAAGGATGCCCACAATATGGAAGAAAGACTTTCTTGTAAGGAGAACCCACAAAAATAGGACCATATGAGTACCTTAGGGTCTGGACGAACTCACACCACAACGTTGGAACTACATCAACAGGGAGGTGGGAAGGCCGCATCGGAGCCACGTAGGCTTGGATGTGGGCTGGCTATGGCGAAGCGTTGAAAGTGGGAAAGGAACGCCAGCGGGGATGTGGGGTGATCGCATCATTGGAGGAGAATAATCCCATGGTGGGTGGCCACATCGTCGGAGTAGAATGATAGAGTTTGGGTAACAGTGCCAGGAGAGGCGGGTCGAAGGGAGTAGGGAATAAAGGGAGGGAGGTGGGGATCACGAGCAGGGAGTAGGGCAGAAATGGGGTGGGGATCTCGAGCGCACGGGAGGAAGGTGGTTGGGATCACGAAATGATATGTAGCTTTTCCAACATTCTCCAGGACATCATATTGACTATTGAATCATTAACATATATTTCAGTTCATACCAAAATGCATCACAATTTTCCAATGAGTGATTGTATGGAAAACATGGTCACCTACCTTGAAAGAAAAGAATTTTCTTCTTATATCTGCATACCTATTCATCTTGCTGTGAGTTTTTATCATGTACTGTTGGATCATCTTCTCCTTCTCACCAACTTTTTCTACAAATACTTGTCCCACCAACATCGTTTACCAACTTCATCACGAAAAGCTGGAGTGTGACACCATATCCCATACAATGCCTCAAAAGGTGTCAACTGAATATTGGACTGAAAATGATATTATAAGAAAAATCAGAAAAATAATGATGATGATCCCAACATCCAAGGTAGTAAATTGTACAAGATCGAATCATATCCTCTACAGTCTAAATGATTCATTCTGACAACACATCTAATTAAGGATAAAATGTTGTTCTGAAAATTAATTATATGCCCACTGAATTTTGAAATCTCTTCAAAAAATTATAAGTGATTGATGTGCACTGTGTTGCATTTGTTGTCAATGAGGCATGAAGTTGTCTTGGAATGAATGGAAGTCAGGGAATGTCAAGATGTGAATGACAAATGTTGTGATGGTGTTGGTGGTGAAGGAGAATGGCCATGGTACTAAGAGGCATGTCACTTAGGAGATTCACTAAGTGGTATTGGAAATTGTGGTTGAAACATTCTCCATGAAAATCTGACGATTGTTGAGCTGTTCATTAAGTTCCAAGAACTTGTATCAACTGGATACAAAGTCACAACAATGATAGAAGACCATGCATTGTTAAGACAATGCATGAGGAGATGAAGATGATCCATCCACACCTCCTAAGTGGATGAAGTGAGCTGAAGAAGTCCATGCACTATCACTTAGCGCATGAGAATTAGAAGAAGATCTAATTGATCTATGATTAGATAAATGAAGCACATTGAAGAAGTTTATGTGATTCAAGAGCTCGGTTGATGAAGAACCTTCGGGAATTCCCTCCTAAGTGAAGATTATTTGTTTAAGAAGAATGGAGGAATTCTAATGAAGAAGAAGAATAGAAATGTGGGAGAAGAGAAGAAATGGAGAAGAAGAGTTGTGGCACATGGCATTTTACACTTAGTCCTTATACAAAGTAATTAGTGTTTAAGTAGGCAAAAAATATGCCACCAAGGGCCAGCCTTAAGGGTTTAACCCCCAAGGCACATGTGGGCCTAAGGCACCACGCCCAAGGGGGGATCCCATGTGGCCAGCCCGAGAGGCAGGGGGGCCGTGTGTAAGCCCCGGGCCACGCAGGGGATCAGTTCCTGCGCAGCATGGGCGCCTGAGCGCGCTCCCGAGGTGCATAGTGGGCGCTAGGTGCGCGCCCGCAGAGGCGAGAGTGGGCACAGAGCGCGCCCGCAGAGAGAACCCGATGCGGGGCGGCACCGGGAGGGGAGATGTTCAACTGGCGAGTAGGGGGCAGCGCCAGGGTAATAAGCTGCGGAAAAATCGGAGGCCGTTTCGATGTGGGACGCGGATTTTTTCCGCGGGAGTGATCCTGGCCGCACGATCGATCGCGCGCCAGATCTCGGCCGCACAACTGATCCGCGGCGAGGCGATCTGATCCAGGCCGTCCGATGTATCTCCATCGCCTGATCCGACGGCCGTGGCTCGTCTTCCACCTCGAGCTCGAGCCGAAGCCACCCGCGAGCCCCACTGAAACAGGCGCCTTCCCGACGATAGTTTTGAAGATTCCAGCCACCATTGTTGAAGCTTAAGGGTCCATTGAGATCGTCTGGCCCTTCGGAACCCATCCATGCACGAAAATGAGTGTGCATGCAACGAGAGGAATATTTCGATGAAGGCCGAAGGAAAACGAAGTGCTGAGGCCTCGGTGTGTTCGTGATGTGCATGGATTGGAAGAAAAGAGGTCGTGCATGCATTCTAAGTCGCATGCACGTGAAGAAGACCGAAGAAAAATAAAACCCGCGTGAAATAAAAAGAAAAACAAGATTTTGCAGAATCTTGAAGAACTGAAAACCTCGGGAGTTTGAATTTATATCCACGCGGATTGAACGAGAGGCCTCTCTGCCTATAAAAGGAGCTCCCGAGCATCATAGCCGCTTGCTGATGTACTGAAAACTTGAAGTCCCGTGAGTGCTCCAAGCCTCGCGAAGTAGAAGCCCTGCGCGTACCACTCGCGCGGCAGAAGCCCGAAGCCTCCTGTTGGCTTCGTGAGTTCCTTTCACGCACACTTGCGTGAAAGAAGAAGAAGGGGGACCCCTGCGCGCCTTTCCCTTGCGCAGCAGGAAGACCCGTGGCCGCAACATCTTGCGCGCCCACGGTTGAAGCCCCGCGGGGTTGCACCTTGCACACCCGAGCGCTTGCACGGCCAAGTGCACCCTTGCACTTGTGCGCCTACGGCCGAGGTCCTTTGTGCCTTGTGCTTGCGCGACAGAAGCTGTGAATAGAGGAAGGTCGCACCCCTTGCGCGCCTATTTTGAAGGTGGAGTTCGGGCAGTGTGTGCACAAGGAGTGGAAGGCCGAGGCAGTGCCTCGTGTGTGAACTTTGAGAAGGCCGAGCCTTGTGCTTCTGTGAAAAGTGAAGGAAGAACACCCTACGGTCAGTAGGAGTGCAAAGCAAGAAGACCCGAGGCATAATGCCTTTTTTTGTGCAAGATAAAGTGGAAGGCCAAGTGTGTGCCAAGTGCTAAGAAGACCACACTCAATAAGTGTGTGTGCAAAGTGAGCAAGAAGTTGTCCGAAGCCTAGGTGTGTGCACAAGAAGGGAAGAAGGCCATAGGCATTTGTGTGTGCAAAAGAACTAAAAGGTCGAACCTAGTGTGTGCACTAAAAGTGTAAACACCTAGAAGTAAAATAAGGAGTGACCCACACTAAAGTAGAACACACTCTAAGTGTGTAAACAAATTGGATAAAGTGTGTGAAGGAGGATGAAGGTGTGTGCTTAAAGTGACTACACCCTTTGTGGGATTATTGCACCTAGAAGAAAGAGAAGGAGAGTGCATGCATGCATGCATGCACGTGCACATGTGAAACAAGTCAAATTTTCTTGTGTGCATTTGAGTTGACCAAGACCAGGAGGTTCTTAAAGAATTGAGAAGGCCATGCTATCAGTGCATGAGGATGAAGAGCTGCCATGCACTCAGTGCATGAAGTTGAAGTGAACTGAGACTGGACCAGACTGAAGTTAAAGATATCAGTTGTCTAAGTATTCAGTAGCTGGAGAGAAGCCAGGTCATCCTGATAAGAAGGAGATAAATCCTGAGCAAGACGAGAAGACCTGATCATCACAAGTGATCATAGGTACAGAGCAAGGCCAGCAGTCTTTATCCCAGACTGCTGAAGATACTTGAAGAGATGAACAAGAAGAAGAGCTACTCGTGTGACTCGAGCAGCCAGGAGAAGACCCCTGTGGGACTCAGGGAGAAGAAGTCTTCAGTGGGATTCTGGAGCAGGCCAGTGGGACTCTGGTAACACTGTGGGACGTAGTATAAAGACCCTCCTGTGGGACTCAGGAGAGAAACAGTGGGACTCTGTATCGACCATTATAATTTTAACAGGTTATAATGGAGAATCCATGCTGGGAGAGCATGGCAAGGATGTAGGCCTTTGGTGCCGAACCTTGTAAATCCTTGTGTCCTGTGCCTTTTCATTACTGCATTATCCGAGAAAGGTTGAGAGATATAAGAAGAGTGGATCGAGGCTTTAACCAGCCATAGAGGTTTAATTGATAAGAATCAATTAGTAAAAAGTTTTAAGGGATCACTGATTCACCCCCTCCCCCTCTCAGTGATTCACACTGATCTGGGCACTTCAATTGGTATCAAAGGGAGGTTCCCTCTAAATGATCCAAGAGAGTCTTTATGGAGTGCAGATTTGAGGAAATGAGTGACCAGCCTCAAATGGAGATATCTGCCAAGACTCCGAAAAATAGAAAGAAGAAACAGGCAAAGAAGATGAGGAAGAAGGTTGTTGCAATCAGAGAAACTCCTTCTATGGAAAGAAATGTGAATGTCACATCAGATGACAATTCCTTTTATCATTCTTCTGATGAAGCCTGCTCTAGCTGTGATAAAGATGGAAGAAACAATGATCTTCTAAATGCAATCAAATATCTTCAGAAGAGAGTCCCCAAGGAAGTTGCAATGTGTATACCTACAGGCCTCCTTGATCTTCAAGAAGAAAAATTACAGCTAGAAGATGAAGCCAATTCTCTGGAAGTCCAATTGGCTAAAAGGGTTGGCATAACCAACACTCTCAGAAAGCTGGTAAATGCCAAAGATGAAACAGTATCTCTTTGCAATGAAAGATATGAAGATACTTGTGAAGAATTGCAAAGAAGCCTTTCTGAGAAATAATTCTTTAAAGTAATAATCAAAGATGTTTACCATGCACTGGAGAAGAGTCATAGAGTATCAATGGTTGTTAGAGATGCTCAACTCGAAGACAAAGTAAAAAGGGTGAAGGAGTTTGACAACACATTGCATGAAATAAAGAAGGTGCATGATGACCAGATGGAACAACTGAAACAGAATTGGGAAGCTAGGCTAAGATTCGTTGAGGATGAGAAGGACTCCCTCAACATGATGTGCTTAGAACTGGAGGTGATATTGAAAAATCAGCAATCACCCAAAGCCAAAACCTCCTAGTCAGCTGGTAGAAGAAATTTTTCCACTCAAGTGAGCATTGAGAAGGATGATTCTAAAATAAGGGCATCCCCTAGTGAAAGTGCAACATCTTCTAAGAAGAAGGTTCCATCCATCTGGATGAGGAAGGTGAAGAAGCAGAGCTCTCCTGAAATAGCACAACGGGTCAAGAAGAGTACCCTACAAACAGAAGGACTGAAGAGGTCAAGATTCGTGGGACAATGCTGGTGTTGTAACAAGTATGGGCATTGTACAAGGGATTGTTGGTACAATCCACTGAATGCTAAAGCACAGAGGAAGCCCATGCCAAGGGGGAGCAAGCCAGAAGGAAGGAAGCAACATCCACAGGTCCAGAGACATCTGTTTACTGCAAATAGATTTGGATTACTTGACAACATCTGGGATGATTGCAAAAGTGGTCAAAAAGATACATGTCAATCTCCAACTGTATCCAGAGCTCAAAAGAAGAAAAGATCATAGAACCTGGCTCAGAAAGATTCCTTGGGAAGCAAGAAGAATGTAGAAAATGCTCCCAAGAAGTGTTTTAGAAATGAAGAGAAGACCTTGGAATCTAAATCCAAGAAGGGTGATGCATCCAGAAGGACCACCAAGAAATGCTTCTACTGTGGAAAGAAAGGACACATCATGGACCTTTGTAAAGAAGCCATGAAAATAAATAGAAGCCAACTGAACTCAAACAGACAATCAATCCAAAAGAAGCAGAAGGGATTGATTGAAAACAAGTTGCCTAAGAAAGGTATCTTGACAGCATCTAAGGAACCATGTGGAACTTCCAGAACTGGGGCCACTCTTCCAAATGATATACTTGTCATAAGGCCTAATCAGTTGCAACTTGCCAAAGATTTACAAAGAGCTGAAGATGATGTTCTGGAAATTGCTAAGGCAAAAGGGAAGAAGAAGGTTTCACATGAAGATGTTTTGAGAACCACACCAGCAAAATCATCATTGAAGATCAAATGTGCAAGTGTGAAGAATGGTGAAAATGGGACATCTCGGTTGAGAGAATCTTCTCAACCTTGTTGTTCACATTGATGAACCAAGGAGGTTCCATCTTATTCCCTTATACTCTTGGTATATATACATGTGCTAACATTGCAGGGAATTGAAGATGATGATCATTCTCATCTGGAGGATGGTTTGGATTGAATAGAGTGCACCCCTTGAGGGGGAGCAAATCTGAAGAAGATGATTTTCTGAGATTAATATCATCTTAAGAAAATGAATGAATGGGGGAGCTTTATCTTTGCACCTGAACTTTCTAATGTGTTTTGTGAAGTATGTGCAGGATTTAGCAATTCATTGTTATATCTGAAAAATTTCAAACCCCTAAGCATGATCTCACGTGTGTAGAGAATTATGGACAGCTTTGAATTCCTTGGTTACATCACTCTTGTTTTCTACACCGGGTTAGCCCAAGTAGACTTAGAGTTGATTTACTAAAGGTTCTTTGCTAAAGAGAACATGTGGCATCATCCCTCTCTTAGTGATTTTCAAGAAGATTCTATTCAAAGGGAGGAAGATATTTTTGAAAGTGAACCACACCACACCTTTGCATTTGATTTCCAATAAGGGGGAGAAATATTGGCACACATATTGACCCATTCATATGTGCTGAATGAGTGTATTGACATCAAATACAAAGGGGGAGATTGAAGTGCACTGTGTTGCATTTGTTGTCAATGAGGCATGAAGTTGTCTTGGAATGAATGGAAGTTAGGGAATGTCAAGATGTGAATGACAAAGGTTGTGATGGTGTTGGTGGTGAAGGAGAATGGCCATGGTACTAAGAGGCATGTCACTTAGGAGATTCACTAAGTGGTATTGGAAATTGTGGTTGAAACATTCTCCATGAAAATCTGACGATTGTTGAGCTGTTCATTAAGTTCCAAGAACTTGTATCAACTGGATACAAAGTCACAACAATGATAGAAGACCATGCATTGTTAAGACAATGCATGAGGAGATGAAGATGATCCATCCACACCTCCTAAGTGGATGAAGTGAGCTGAAGAAGTCCATGCACTATCACTTAGTGCATGAGAATTAGAAGAAGATCCAATTGATCTCTGATTAGATAAATGAAGCACATTTAAGAAGTTTATGTGATTCAAGAGCTCGGTTGATGAAGAACCTTCGGGAATTACCTCCTAAGTGAAGATTATTTGTTTAAGAAGAATGGAGGAATTCTAATGAAGAAGAAGAATAGAAATGTGGGAGAAGAGAAGAAATGGAGAAGAAGAGTTGTGGCACATGGCATTTTACACTTAGTCCTTATACAAAGTACTTAGTGTTTAAGTAGGAAAAAAATATGCCACCAAGGGCCAGCCTTAAGGGTTCAACCCCCAAGGCACATGTGGGCCTAAGGAACCACGCCCAAGGGGGGATCCCATGTGGCCAGCCCGAGAGGCAGGGGGGCCGTGTGTAAGCCCCGGGCCACGCAGGGGATCAGTTCCTGCGCAGCATGGGCGCCTGAGCGCGCGCCCGAGGTGCATAGTGGGCGCTAGGTGCGTGCCCGCAGAGGCGAGAGTGGGCGCAGAGCGCGCCCGCAGAGAGAACCCAGTGCGGGGCGGCACCGGGAGGGGAGATGTTCAACTGGCGAGTAGGGGGCAGCGCCAGGGTAATAAGCTGCGGAAAAATCGGAGGTCGTTTCGAAGTGGGACGCGGATTTTTTCCGCGGGAGTGATCATGGCCGCACGATCGATCGCGCTCCAGATCTCGGCCGCACAACTGATCCGCGGCGAGGCGATCTGATCCAGGCCATCCGATGTATCTCCATCGCCTGATCCGACGGTCATGGCTTGTCTTCCACCTCGAGCTCGAGCCGAAGCCACCCGCGAGCCCCGCTGAACCAGGCGCCTTCCCGACGACAGTTTTGAAGAATCCGGCCACCATTGTTGAAGCTTAAGGGTCCATTGAGATCGTCTGGCCCTTCTGAACCCATCCACGCACGAAAATGAGTTTGCATGCAACGAGGGGAATATTTCGATGAAGGCCGAAGGCAAACGAAGTGCCGAGGCCTCGGTGTGTTCGTGATGTGCATGGATTGGAAGAAAAGAGGCCGTGCATGCGTTCTAAGTCGCATGCACGTGAAGAAGACCGAAGAAAAATAAAACCCGCGTGAAATAAAAAGAAAAACAAGATTTTGCAGAATCTTGAAGAACCGAAAATCTCGGGAGTTTGAATTTATATCCACGCGGATTGAACGAGAGGCCTCTCTGCCTATAAAAGGAGCTCCCGAGCATCATAACCGCTTGCTGATGTACTGAAAACTTGAAGTCCCGTGAGTGCTCCAAGCCTCGCGAAGTAGAAGCCCTGCGCGTACCACTCACGCGGCAGAAGCCCGAAGCCTCCTGTTGGCTTCGTGAGTTCCTTTCACGCACACTTGCGTGAAAGAAGAAGAAGGGGGACCCCTGCGCGCCTTTCCCTTGCGCAGCAGGAAGACCCGTGGCCGCAACATCTTGCGCGCCCACGGTTGAAGCCACGCGGTGTTGCACCTTGCACACCCGAGCGCTTGCACGGCCAAGTGCACCCTTGCACATGCGCGCCTACGGCCGAGGTCCTTTGGGCCTTGTGATTGCGCGACAGAAGCTGTGAATAGAGGAAGGCCGCACCCCTTGCGCGCCTATTTTGAAGGTGGAGTTCGGGCAGTGTGTGCACAAGGAGTGGAAGGCCGAGGCAGTGCCTCGTGTGTGAACTTTGAGAAGGCCGAGCCTTGTGCTTGTGTGCAAAGTGAAGGAAGAACACCCTACGGGCAGTAGGTGTGCAAAGCAAGAAGTCCCGAGGCATAGTGCCTTTTTGTGTGCAAGATAAAGTGGAAGGCCAAGTGTGTGCCAAGTGCTAAGAAGACCACACTCATTATGTGTGTGTGCAAAGTGAGCAAGAAGTTGGCCGAAGCCTAGGTGTGTGCACAAGAAGGGAAGAAGGCCATAGGAATTTGTGTGTGCAAAAGAACTAAAAGGCCGAACCTAGTGTGTGCAGTAAAAGTGTAAACACCTAGAAGTAAAATAAAAAGTGACCCACACTAAAGTAGAACACACTCTAAGTGTGTAAACAAATTGGATAAAGTGTGTGAAGGAGGATGATGGTGTGTGCTTAAAGTGACTACACCCTTTGTGGGATTATTGCACCTAGAAGAAAGAGAAGGAGAGTGCATGCATGCATGCATGCACGTGCACATGTGAAACAAGTCAAATTTTCTTGTGTGCATTTGAGTTGACCAAGACCAGGAGGTTCTTGAAGAATTGAGAAGGCCATGCTATCAGTGCATGAGGATGAAGAGCTGCCATGAACTCAGTGCATGAAGTTGAAGTGAACTGAGACTGGACCAGACTGAAGTTAAAGATATCAGTTGTCTGAGTATTCAGTAGCTGGAGAGAAGCCAGGTCATCCTGAGAAGAAGGAGATAAATCCTGAGCAAGACGAGAAGACCTGATCATCACAAGTGATCAGAGGTACAGAGCAAGGTCAGCAGTCTTTATCCCAGACTGCTGAAGATACTTGAAGAGCTGAACAAGAAGAAGAGCTACTCATGTGACTCGAGCAGCCAGGAGAAGACCCCTATGGGACTTAGGGAGAAGAAGTCTTCAGTGGGATTCTGGAGCAGGCCAGTGGGACTCTGGTAACACTGTGGGACGCAGTATAAAGACCCTCCTGTGGGACTCAGGAGAGATACAGTGGGACTCTGTATCGACCATTGTAATTTTAACAGGTTATAATGGAGAATCCATGCTGGGAGAGCATGGCAAGGATGTAGGCCTTTGGTGCCGAACCTTGTAAATCCTTGTGTCCTGTGCCTTTTCATTACTTCATTATCCGGGAAAGGTTGAGAGACATAAGAAGAGTGGATCGAGGCTTTAACCATCCATAGAGGTTTAATTGATAAGAATCAATTAGTAAAAAGTTTTAAGGGATCACTGATTCACCCCCTCCCCCTCTCAGTGATTCACACTGATCTGGGCACTTCAGTGATCATGGGATCCCGATCATATACAATGTAAAGAGGAACTCCATGTGACCTGAAAATTCTTTTGAGGTATAGTTGAGAAATCTAATCCAATGATATTTTATCTCAAATAGAAAGGAAATAAGCAGATTTTGTTAGCCGATCAACAATAAAACAATTCACATAGTTGCCTTGAGATGTCTTAGGTTTTCCCACCATGATGTCCGTGGATATATTCTCCCATTTCCACATTGCCATAGTAAAATGATGAATCAACCCCTTTAGTAACTGTCGCTCTGATTTAACCTATTGACATGTCAAACATTTTATTATAAATTCTGAAATATCCCTTTTCGTTCCATCCCACCAGTAATACTCTTGAATGACTCTATATGTCATAGTAATTCCTGGATGAACTAAAAATGGAGAACTATAAGCTTCAAATGAAAACTATTTCATTAACTGGGAATCACAAGGCACACACAAGCTTTTTCAAAATATTAATACCCAATCTTTATCAAGGATATATTATAGAAAAATAACTATTTTAACCAATTCTACATTTTTTATAGCTCATAGACATCCTTCTACACTTTCATAAATTTTCAGATAATAATGACAGCAATGAAACCTAAAAAAAACAGATTTTTTCCCTACACCAACCATCTCTAGGACAAAATTCATAAAATCAATAATCAATAAACAATGTTACAAATGTTACATGGTTAATGATTCCTGATGTTTTTGACTAAATTCATCCTCCACATTATTTTCTTTACCTTGATTCTAATTGATCGTGCAATCATAATCCTTTATAAGATAAATCTATTTTCTCTACCTCATGTTTAATTATTTCAGAATGAATATATTCTTCAAAATTTTATGTTCTGTATATATTTGACATTCGGCTCTGTATAAATGATGCCCCCAAATTTTCAATGAAAAAACCATAGCTTCAAATTCCAAATCATGTGTGGGAATATTTTGTTCATGAGGTGTTATTTTTCTTGAAGAATATGTAATTACCTTATCATTATACATGATAACACATCCAATTCCATTCAATGAAGCACCACTATAAATAACAAACTCCCCATTTTGGGAAGGAAAGGCCAAAACTGAAGCATTCACCTATCTCTTCATCAAATCCAGAAAACAAACATAAAATTCATATGTCCAAAAAAATTTAAACCCTTTCCTATTAACATAGTTAGTGAGATAGATAACTTTCAATGTTTTTAACTATCCTTCTGTAATAACCTACTAATACAAGAAAACTATGAATCTATGTATCATTTTTTAGGTCTTGTCAATTCATCAACCACTTTTGTTTCGGGAGGATCAACTATTATTCCATCACCATTCACAATGTTCCCAAGAAATGAAATCTGGTGCAACCAAAAACCCAATTGCCAAATTTTCCATACATATTCATTTCATTAACGAATTTGAAAACATCCCATAGATTTTCTTTCATTCTCCTATTTATTTACGGAATATACCATAATTTCATCAATAAATAAAACCCCAAACCTATCCATGAACTCATGAATCATTCTATTGATAAGTTCCATAAATACAACGGTTCATAAGTTAACCCCAAAGGAATAACAAGTAATTCATAATTAAAATTTCTTATATGGAACATAATCTTCAGGATGTCTTCATCCATTACTTTCAAATGATGGTATACCGACCTCATGTTAACCTTCAAAAAATTATGTCCTCCCAGATGATAATAAAATAAACCATTGATATGAGGAAAAGGGTACTTCTTTTTAAATTTAATGTTTTTAAAAGATCAATATTCGATGAAAAGTTTCATTGACCAATATTTTTTCTTAATGAACAAGACTTGACCACCCCATGGTGATGTGCTGGGTCGAATGAAGCCTTTATCTAATAATTTTGGAAAATAAATTTTTACTTCCAGAAGTTCTCTTTGGGACATTTGATAAGTAGGTTTATAAATTTTTATAGAATTAGGAACTAAGTCAAATATAAAACTACATCTTTCGATAAAGAATAACACTAGGAAAATCATCCAGAAAAACTTCCAATAATTTATTTACCTATGGTACATCATTAAACTGGATATTTCCTTTATCATTAAAAAATAGAGAAAGATAACATTGATTTACATATTCTATGTTTTTATTAGATTCTTGATAAGTTATTAATGGTATCAGTTCATTCATATACTCAAACTGATATTTGTTTTGAAAAAAATTTCTTTTTCATTGTAATATATCATAAAATGATAAAAATAAATCAAGTCTATACCCAGAATAACACCAAACTCTACTAGAGGAAAAAACATGTTTTTAATGTGAAATTTTTCCTTAGAAAATGATAGTCATATTCATATAATTTCGTTTTTCCATAGTATTTAATCCATGTGTTTTATCTAGATATTTGGTTTAGTTTCATGAGGATGAATTCCAAATTTTTCAAAAAATTTCTTAGAAATGAAGGAATGTGTAGACCTTGAATCAAAAAAATCATTTTAGAAAACTAAAAAAACAAGAAATATACATGATACCACCTCATTTGATTTCTCAATATCTTCTGATGTGGTCGGAAAATATTTTTCCAAAACCTTCTACTTATAATCATGTTAGTTCCCTGCTTGAGTAACTAGCTTCTGAAAAATATTAGCAAAATGATCCAATTCATTATAGTTAAAGAATCTCACCATTGTCTTCTCATTAATTTTTGAAACATTTTACTTGCACTTAGGATACATGTGTCTGAATTTTCCACATCGATAGAACTTCCCTGAATTTACAAGACATTATCCAATATGACTTTTACCACACTTTTTACAAGATGAGAAATTTATTTTCTAACATCCAGACTACATTGACGAGTTCAACCCCATTGTTTTCCAACATGTGTAGTTCTTATTCTTATCCTCACGAGGAATATATGTGTCAAAAAACATGATTTAAACATTTTCATCACAACTAACTACCTCCTCATTGATTTTAAACTCTCGTGAGGTCAAATATCTTTGCAAAAACAGTTTCAATCCAGAGTAAAATCTAATGATCATGGGTAAAATCAGGTAAATACCCAGCCAATATTGTATGAATTGCTTCGAATTTTTCATAGAATCATTATCTTTCTTCTTCTGTACCAAGAATTATTTCTCCATTCTTAGTCGAATTGTTTTGGGAAAATATTTTTCAAAAAAAACTCTTAAAAGTATCACATTTCAGTCTATCAAGATCATCTATCCCTATTTTATTTTTATCTAGAGACCACTATTGATTGGCTTCATCTTCCAAATGATAAATGGCTTGTATTAACGTTTAATATTCCAAAAATCCCATGACATAAAATATATTTGATAGATCATTGATCTATTCTTGGGTTATCACTAGATTGACAGTTCTATTGAATGTTGGGGGATTTTTCCTCATAAAATGATCCACAAAATATATTCTTCTTCATGGTAGATAATTTTCCACTCTAGCATGGACAACACCCCTATTTATTTCTTGAGTAACTGGGCCATTGCTAACACAAAGTCCTCAGTTCTGGACTCCACCATTTCGGGGTGTAGATTTGGATATACATCAGCTTCTTAGTGCCTTCTTATTTTTACTTCCATATTTCTACTACAGAAAACTGTTATATACAAACATAACATAGATTGAGAATCAATTTAATCCATAAATGTGATAACATTTCAAATTACCATACAGTAAAAATCATTTATGGTATTATTTAAACATCATCATATCCCCTAATGTTATCCAAAGAATCCTTTGATAACAACTATTTGGAAACAACCTTATAATGTTATTAGTCATGAAATTTACATAGTATAGTACATTATTACATATTGGGGATATTTTTCATGTTTATAGTTCTAATGAATTTGGATTTCTTACATACATGACATAACACATTCATATAGTGGGATACTAAAAAAACTATAGCCATTTCTTCAAAATATAAAAAATTAAAACATAAAACATTATTTCTTTAACAACACTCTATATCAAACATCATGAATTCCTTCATCCCCTTACCCATACTTATATCCAATGAAAAATTTCTAAAAAATAGGAATGAGTATAAAACACAGTAAGGGATACAAAGAAAGAAAATGATAGTGAAGTGATAACAAAAAAACCAAAAAACACCCATCATCATAAAAACTCATATGCATAAAAACATCATTTAATTTCTTTGGGAAATATTAACTATATCACTCATACATTCACCATTATACATTGAATAACCTTCTGGTCCTAATCCATCTCCAATGTACCGAATGCATTAGAGAGTTATAATGGGTATCACCTTTCATATCATTATACAAAATGGGCTCAACACAACATATCATGTTCTATAATGGTATCAAACCAACACATATTCAACTATAATGGGCTCAAACCCATATAAATAATGCCTAAGTAATATATCATGGAGAAAATGTCTATTTAAATAAGGATAATCCTCTCATTCCATACATATAAAAAATTAATCCTTTTGAAATTTATTAAAGAGAGATTTAAATGGATTTTAAAGTAAATTTCCCTAAAATGTAAATAGAGTGAGAATTAATATAATGGATATGGGTATACAATATAAATACACATAGTAAAACATTATATAAAAAAATTCATCACACCAATAATCTTAATACCACATAATGAATAAAGAATAAGATTAACCAATGAATTGAAACTAGGTTAATAATTCCCTTCCCTAGGGGTTTTCATACTTCAAACTTATTTAAACATCCATTATAATTGTTAAAATTGTGTTATTAATATCTTACAGAATAATTTCCATATTTATAATATCTTATATGATAATTTCATTACATCATTTCACCCTATAATTGTTACTATTTTGTTCCTTGCATTGTTTTGTGTGTGTTTCTATACATAATTTCCATGATTGGTGAATGATGGGTATTCTGGTTGATTGGAAATAAAACTCATGAATTGGAATGGAAATGTATTTAAATATTCAAAATACCATAATTTATACCATTAATCATTTTGAATTTTGATTTTATGATGATTCATAATTTAAAACATTTATGATTTGTATTTCGATCATTTTGGTGGTTTTTTCGATAATAATGTCCCCATTTTGTTTTTAAAATTAATTCCATGTGAACAAAAGAACACATAAACCATGGATGGGACATAATAGCTATATTATAGCCTAGTTCAACCCAAAAAATCGTTTAATGAACATACATGAAATACTTAATGTAAATTGAAATCACAAGGTCCACAATGTCAGTAATTCGGCACATCAAGGAAAATGTATTTATTTCATGAATAAGTCGGTGCTGAGAAGTATAATGATGATTAATGTTCAATGAATATCAGTAAATCGTGAATATAAATGATTTTTAGATCTTTTGTGCCTCTTGGTAAATAGTATATAAGGATAAAATAAGAAAATAATGGACTCAAAATAAAAATATAATTGACTAATCCATTAAAAAATTCGGCATTCAAACGACATATGCAACATGGTTTTAAAAAAACATTAAAAAGTTTGGGGAGAAGAGTCACCTATCTAGAAATGAATCATAATACAGAATAGAGCAGTACTGTTATGATAAGTGGAAAATGTTTTTGATTTCTCAATTCTATACCACATACAAGGGAATTTAAATTGAAAACGAATGAAGTTCAGATTATTTTTACCTTGTAGAGTTACTCATAGAACATTAAGGTTAGGATCATGGGTTCTTGAGGAAAAATTTGGAGGACTACTAGGCAAGTAATGAGGCATGAATTACGAAGATGAGAAATTTGGAATGTATTTAATAATGGAATGGGTTGGTATTTATAGAAAAAGTGAGGGAATATATTAAAAATTTCGAAGGGACCCATAATTAGTGGTATTAGTAAAACCATGGTTTTACCAATTGTATATTCCCAATGTATTATCCACATGAGAAATAAAATATCTAATTTTTCTATACCCAAGTTTACCTGATATATAATATAATTATTATATCATTATGGATGTCATTAAACACACTGAAACTGAAAACATTATTTTTACAATTCACTGAATAAAATAATGTTTAAAAAAATCCCAAAAATTTACCCTAACCATTTTTAGACGTGTAAAATTCCAAAATGAACTACATTTTTCAAAAATAATTTTCTAGATATTATTAATTTAATTTTTCTTTAAAATCATACTTAATTCAATAATTTGTAATGTTAAAACTATAATTCCTTTTATATTCCATTAACAATTTATCCAAGATGTCATTATCTTAAATCATTAGATAAATCATATTACCATACAATTTACTATTAATTGGGGTCATATTACTATTCATATTATGATTGATAAGGGTATGATACTATTCACTAAAAAACAAGTTTCTTTCATTAGACTCCAAATATCTTACTGAACACAATTGTGGATTTCTGTTTTTCAAAATTCAAAACAATGAATCTGCAAAATTATGTTTAAAGGAATTTAATAATTTTCTACATAAAACAATGTTTTCGACGTTTCATTTTTTTAACCATAGGGTGTTACCTTAATAGCTATGTGGATATTGTTCGACATGATCTCAAGGTTGATATAAAGATTTTAGTAAGCCACCTATCATATGGGATTGATAAAAAGATAAAAATGGAATAAAATGGAAAATCTAAATACCACACAAAAAATATGACGAGTTTTCCTTTATTATCACAGTGTGTAATGAAACATGGAGGGAATTGTATTAAAGGGAATAATAAATGTTTTAAGTGTAGAAAATAAGTACATAGGGAAAATTTATGCCAATTTTATGGGAAAAAAGATGTCAAATGATGCGAACAATGAAAAGACAACAGAAAATGCACCACTTACACCTCAATGTTACAAGTGAAAGGTAATGGGGAATTATTCAAATAAATTAAAATATCTAAGGGTTATTGATGATTAGCGACGAAAAAAAATTCATATGTCCAAATACAATGTAATGTCAAATGTAATGTCTATCAGAGACATGGAGTACAATAATGATTTGGTGAACAGCTCATTTATCATCCATTATAAAGTGAAAAATGTTTTATTTGATTCTAGATCCACACAGACATTTATTTCTAAAGAATTTTCAATGGGAATCACCATTTTACCACAAAAATTTGATGTTGAGTTAGCTGTGAAAAAATTTAATTCCATAAAAGTCACATAAATAGTTTATAATTATGCGTTGGTTGATGTTTGTGGGAATGTACTTCTAGAAAATCTCTTGATCCATCCAATAGTTTAATTTTATGTGATTCTTAGCAAGGATCAGATTTCTATATATGGATCTAATATCAATTTACAATGAAGGAATCTCACATTTAATATTCCAGATAAATCTATGATAAACTATTGATGCATTTATGAATATATCTATTTTGTAAAAATTTCATCAATCTTATGGGTCTTTATTAAAAAAAGTAAAGGTTATTTTTCTAAAATTGTTGGTGAGAGACTCAAAATTTTGAATACACATATAGTAAATGATTTCGATGATGTATTTCTAGATGACTTTCCAGGAATTCCACTAAAAATTGAAGATTGGTTTTCAAAAGAACACATACCCGGTGATATTCTTATTTCAACGACACCTTAAAAAATATCCCCAATTAAGTTTCAGGAATTTAAGAAGCAGCATCAAAAGAATATTTATAAATGTTTCATACACCATAGTACATCTCATTGGGGATAACCTGTTCTATTTTTTAGGAATAAAGATAGATCAATGAGGCTCATCAATTATTATAGAGTACTTAACAAGTTCGCTATGAATAAAAATTATCCACTTCCACACATTGATGACTTATTTGACTAACTAAGCGGAGTTCAAAACTTTTAAAAGATTGATCATTGTTTAGGAAGTCATCAATTTTGTGTAAACGAAAGGATATACCAAATATGGAATTCTGTACAAGGAATAAACACAATGTAGTTATTGTGGTTCCTTTTAGTCTTACTAATACCACTTCTTTCTTCATGGATCTAATGAATATAGTATTTAGAGTATATCATGATCAGTTTGTGGTAGACATTATAGACGATTTTATTTTTCATTCAAAGTGAAATTAAGAACATGATGATAAATTGAGTATTTTATTGAGGACCTTAGGAAAGGCGAAACTTGAATCCAAATTTACCATGTTTGAATTTTAGCATTAGAAAGTTTCATTTTTTGGACATTAAATATAAGGAGACATGATATTAAAGCATCCAGCCAAAAAGGATATTATTGAAAATAAGCCAGAACAACAACAGTAATTAGGATCCAACATTTTCATGGTTTGGCTGGATATTTTTTAACTTTTGAGATTGATTTTTCATGATTTTCTAATCTACTCACCCAGTTGACTCTTAAAAGAGTTATGTTTTTTTGGGACTAATGAATGTGATAAAAAATTTAAGTTGATAAAAATAAGGTTAGCCTGTTCACCTATGCTCACACTACCTTGATGTGGGTAAAGGCTTGTGATCTATAATATTGAATAAAATTAGGGACAAGGATTTATTCCCATGAAAGATATTATAGTGATAGCTTTTTCAAAATGACATTTGAAAATCCATGTGTAAAATTACCCAACTCATTATTTGGAGTTAGCTATAACAATATTATCATTAAATATATGTAGTAATTATATTTATGGTTAAAGGTGTGATATTTATACAAATCATAAATGTTTAAAGTAAATTTTCACAAAACAGGGCATAATATGCACCAAATAATATGTTTGGAGTTTATTAAATATTACAAATTCTCAATAAATTACCAACCATGGAAAGCAAACAATGTGGAAGATGATATGAGTCGAAAACACCATGCTTTTTTATCCATGATGTGTATCATGAAAGATCCAATATTTATGGATTTGAAAAGTATGGATCATGAAATTTTAATGGAAGGGTAGAAATGTTATTTTTCTCAAATGAATGTTCTACGATCAATAAAAGTGATGATAAAAGAGGCATAGAAAAAAAGGTGTAATGTTACAAAAAAGGTTGTAAGTGTTCCTGAATTCATCCCTGATTGTGGTGAAATAATATTGCTTAGGAACCATGATTGTATTTCTCCATTTTTCAAAGTTAATAAGGAGTTATTGGATGAGGCTCATAGTTCCCTATTCCCTATTTACCCTGGACGGTAAAACATGTATAGGAATATGAAATAGAACATCTGGTGGGATGGAAAGAAAATTGTTGTTGCTGAATATGTCTAACGATTCTTTGTTTTTTTACCATGTTATGGCCGAGAGAGAGAAGTCCAAAGGATATTTAAAACCATTACCCATTCCAGAATGGAAATGAAAAAACATCACTATGGGCATTGTCTTCAGACATCACAAATCATCCAAAAGCAATAATTATGTCTTGTTTATAGTTGATCACCTTAAGAACTTAGTACACTTCATTGAAATTACATAGTATTTCTATCTTGATCATATTTATACGTTATATGTAATGGATGTGGTATGATTCCATGCAGTACCACATTCCATTATATCTTATCGGGATTTGAGGTTTACCTCGATGTTTCTCATAAGTCTTAAAATTTGTTGGGATACTGAGTTTTGTTTGTGTACTATTTATCATACTCAGGTATACATTCACTCTGAGAGGACAATTCAAACTCTAGATGACATTTTGAGATATTTCACTATGGATTTAAAAGGGGGATGGGGTCAACACCTACCAATTGTGAAATTTTCAAATAATAATTTCATTCACTCCAGTATTCATATGGATCCTAATAAAGTCCACTATGGAACGTATTTAAGAACTCCTACTTGTTGGGCTGACATTGGGGAGATAAAGCTATTATGACCTGATCTTGTTGGTGAAATGGCAGAAAAATTGAGATCTCTTCAATAAAACATACAAGCAGCATAAATTTAAAAAACAGAAATGATGATCACCAAATCAGAGTCATAGATTTTAAAGATATATATGAGGTGTTCCTATGTATATCTCCCTGTAAGAGAGTAATGAAATGTGGAAATAATGGAAATATTATCCCTATGTAGATTCTTCCTTTGGAAATTATGCATCATGTTGGGAAGGTGGCTTACCAATTGGTTTTTCCACTGAATTTATCTATAGCTAATGACGTGTTCCATTTAAAACTTCTAAGAATGTAAATTCCCAATCATTCACATGTACTAAGTACATTAGTCATATCGTTGAAGAAAGATCTTTCTTATAAATAATAACCTATAGTGATTCAGGATTGTAGAGAAAAGGTTCTATGAAACTAGCCAACTTCCATGTTTTATGTTTTATGGAGAAACCACCAATTAGAATAATCTACATGGGAACATGATGAAATGATGAGGGAAAGGTATCCTCATCTATTTTTTTCGATATGATTAATTTTAAGGGTGAAATTTAGTTTTAAGGGGGTAGAATGTAACACATGGATGATTTAATATAATACTTTCTATAAATACTTTTTTTCATTTAGTAGACTTATTTTCGTGCAATAGAGAGATTAAATGAACTGCAATACTCCCTTATTATAAAAATAAAATTATTGAATAACCATTATGTTAGTGAGAAAAATTATAACTAAATTATAAAAATTTATTATGAAATCATTGCCTATAAATTATTTATGAAAAATATAAATCCATTAGATATTTTTATTTTGAGTGAATTAATTTTTATACTGAAAATAATGAGATATATATGTATTATATACTCCATAATTTTATTTATTCATCCAATGGATATTTTAGTCATTGGTTATGAATAAAACCCTATTTGATATATAAAAACCATTTTTTAGAAAGGTTAAATTTACTCCTTTGAATAGAAAACCCATATTAAATTAATATTTTGACACATTAATAAAAATTAAATCACAAAATAAATATATTATTTTATATAGTGGTATAAAAATTTACATTAAAAAATTTCTGATATTTTTTGGATAACTTTCATTTTTTGATTAATATTAAAAATACGATAAATTTATATTAAAATTAACATTTTTCATCGAAATAATTTACATGATTAAATTTTAATATTTAATTTTTTTAAAGTATTAATAGAATATTATTTTACCATTAAATATAATTAAGTTCAATGGAATTAATATTACATTGAATTCATATATAAAAACATTTCAAACATTTGCAATGTTTTAACTTTTAAAAAACATGTTCTCCCATTCTGACAGTGGGATTGATTTTAATTTAATTATTAAAAAATCTATGTTTTAAAATTTTAAAAATAGATTCCATATATGGAATCTGTATATTAAATTATGTTAATATGATACTTTAATTTTTTGGCATAATGAATTCTGACGTTGGTAATTATTTGTATTAACATGGTTAAAGGTAAATCAATTATTTAAGGATAAAAATAATATAATCCAATTACATTAACACCTGTAAAAAACCTATTGGATGACTAAATTATTCTATTATAATCAATTTTTTAAAATTAAAACACTATATGAAAACTAACAAATGAATTTGACAAGAATGTAATAAAAATTACTGAATGTGACAAAGTATCACAATCTCATTTTATATAAGTATATTAATTTTAATATATATATATATATAACTATGTGATAATATCCACTATATATAGTCTATATAAATCAATAATAATTACCTAAATTATAGAAATATATTTATAATTTTTATAGATTATATTTTTACCATTAATGATGACACAATAGCGAGGTAGATATTATTTTGTTAATAAAAATATCAAATAAATTGGTTTAAAATTTTAAAAAGAAATAAAATATGAAAAATTTAAATTTCTCCCTAAATTTTATTGGTTACTATGAAATATTTAAGGTGTATTAAATATTTTAGTTCAAATTTATCTTATGTGCGTATTTTATTTAATGTAAAATAAATTAATAGTGTCTAAATTGACATTGTTGACATTTTATAAAAAGAACATTTTATGAAATTATTTAAAAATCATAAAAATATTTACAAATTAAAAATTGATAACTAGAATGTCGGAAATTTCATTAAATATCCACGTATTCTCAATTAACAAGATATAAGAAAATATTTATAAGCATCAAATATTTAGAATGTTATTTCCACAATTATAATTAAAAAGAATAATAAAGTGTTAATTAAAATGATAACGCTTAAATTGATATTAAACCTTGTCTAAAATTTATTAGATGATGATATTATCACAGTATATAATCTTTTCATTAAAATTGGGACATTTTGGAAGATTTCATGTGGCCATTGAAGTTTTTATAAATTAATATGTTTGAGGTTTCAAAAAGTTCCTCTCACCTCAATTATAAAAAAGCCACTGCCTCCCAAATATATTCACTTCATATTGAGACTTCAATCTCATCCAACCCCTTCCATTTTTTATTCTAAACATCCATATATTCATTATAGTGGTTCTGGTATTTTTTATATTCCAACTCCAATTTTTTATGAGAAAAATTAAAGGAGGAACTTCTTGTAACACCCCAACCCCAGTTACCCCAAGTTGGTGCATTATTACATGATATTGACATGATCACAAAAGATCAAGTCTCGAAACACCGATTAGTTTAGTATCCTTGGAAACAATAAATATATTTATAAGTTTTACATTACATCATAAAGTGAAAAAAACTACAAAAACATCATATCTCCATAGACCAAACTCATATCCCCTCATACTATCCCTACAAGTCATTCATAAAATACTTCTTCACAAAATGGAAAAAATATAACCTAGAAATGGGTGAGCTCAAGTGCCCATTAAGGATAACAATATAGCAGAATCATTCATAACAAAACATAAACAATTAAGGCAATTTATATGTAAAATAAAAACCGTTGAAACTTTAACTTCAGCATAATATGGAAAAGATAAAATGAAATAATCCCATTTACTTATTCACATGGATATTCTACTAGTCGAATAATCACATGCAATATCAATAACCACATTCATTATAATGGAATTCATAATTCCAGACTGTCATAGCCACATAGTCAAGGCCTTGTGCCAAGAATACAAATACATTTTTGTCAAGGCCTTGTGACAAAACACTAGTTTGTCTCATGATACCTACCGATGCATCGAGAAGCTATAGCGGGCACCACCCATCACTTTCTAAGTCTAATTCAATCCTCATATGGAAAAGTTTAAACATAACATAAACATTCTTATTGAAACTAGCATACTAAATGTCAATAATTTATCCATAAACCATGAATGGTATAAAAATAACACATCCAAAGTAAAAAATATCACAAAACCATCAATACAATATGGAAGTTTTGTATCATAATAAATCAACATCAAATAAACTTAAATTCCATCAACGTATATTGACATAGATGAAATAAAAAATATTTGAGATAAATATCTCTTTTATTGAAATTATTTTAAAGTAATATAATTATAAAAGGAAAAATTTACATTGAAAATATTCCTATAATCTTGTAAGGGAAGCTTTGACGTTCTTATAATGGCGTAAAATAGTTTCACCTGCCGTATAAGTTAAAAAGGAAATATTTACCTTAATTCTGTCGAAAAGGTTAAAAGGACCTTGTTTGGAAAATGACAGAGAGATTCCTTTATATGTATCTTATAAAAGTCAAACAATGGTATAAAATACATTAACCCATAGACTATAAAATAGTAATAATTTTTTGAAATACATTTTTATGAATCATAGATGTGGATGATAAATAGGTCACAGCAGATAATTACTTATAAACAACCTCGGATAATGAAGCGATTGTGAAATATACCCTTACATTGTATTTTTCCTTATTTAATGGTTGTTTTACCTCATTTATAATGGTGAAATAATTGTTATTAAATTATACAAGAATCATATACATTAATATGATATCATATATGATCTTTTAACATTTCTTTTTTAATAATATCTTAGTAGTATTGTTGTTTCGGGTGTTAACTCATTTTTTTCCTTATTATGATTTGTTACGTAAGCCGTGTTTGTTATGGATAGGTTTTATCTTATTCCTATCAAGAATGATATAAAGTCTTTAGACAATACTTTTAATCATCAAATTATAATTAGTCTTGATTCGATACGATGGGGAATGAATCTCATCACGTTCGTGGTGATGGTAGTCCGTATGTACGCACGAGCAACAATATCATTATTTTGATATTAAAATCATATATAATTGCATAGTATATCATATATACAGAGTCTTTATAATGTTAGATTTATTATTTAATTCAATTACGCATAATTATCATACCAATTTAAATAATAATGTTTTGAATAACAATTACACCATGATGTGGAGATGGTAAGCCGTACATACACATGTATTGTGACATGTCATTCAAAGGATGGAGAGAATACTGAATATGGTTGTACCATATTAATAATAACATCAAATAATATATAATATACTGGAGTTATTATTTTATAATGGAAAGAACAATGAATGAATAAGTGGATGAAGAAAGGAACTTAAACGGGGGTGCTGAAAACATTACCTCTTCTTCGAGTTATTCCTTTTGATTTGAACAAAAGTGCTCCATTGGATGGATTTATGATCGAACTCATGCCACTATGTTCAAGTGAGGAAAGTTGGGAGGATATTTGGGGAGGGGTTGGCCGAGCCAAAAGGCTTTTAAGGTGTGAATTTTAGAGAAGGGGGAGTTCCCTTTTATAAGAGGGGTGAGGGGAACCTTAGTAAATGCTAGAAATATTATTTTATAATAAATTTATATTCGGTTTATAATCTCTCCAAAGTGAATTAGTAAATGTATATGGTTTTTATAGGTCTAAAACCACTCAACCAATGGTTTTTTACAGGTTTGGGTAACTATATTAACATTAACTTTTTGATTTAACTCTTAGTTAAATAGTTTGACATTAACCATGTCTCTTTTTATTTTTATATTATAAAATTAATAAACATAATATATACTTTCAAGATACCCCCAGGTGGTCCATTAATGATACACCTATCATTATATAAGTTATTTGGTCGAACCATAGATTTTTTGGAATAGAATATCAATTAATAATATAATATTTGTTTTAAAAACTCCTTTATGTCAATTTTGAAACATTTTAATAATTGATTTTGGATAAAGTATTAACAACATTATTAATTATAAAGTAATATTTTAAGTATTACTAACATTTCATATTAACCAATAAAATTTGAGGATGTCATCAAAACATTTATAATATATTTATTTTTACATTTATAATACCAATTATTTGATTCATTAATTAATAGGAAAAATACTCCTTCATTATTGTGTCATAAATAAATTTAATAATTCAATTTATAAAAATTATAAATAAAATAAAATTATGTAGGAAATATTTTTATATTTTTAATGAATATTTATAGTCAAAAATATAACATATATAACCCTGTATAAAAAGTGTTTTTCTAAAAGATATATGCTTATGTCATTTTTGTATATAATTTACCATAATTAATATAAAGTTTCATTATCACTTACAAGTGTCTCCATGGGGTCCCAAAATATTCCCAAATATGCCCATTGTTGGACATGTATCAACCAATATTTTTATCCATGGTAAAAAAAATATTTACCGAAGTAATTATTCAAAATGTATAAAAATATAAGTTACCTATTTACACAATTTGGACCTATTGATTCCAAATATGGAATCCATTTTTCTAAATTCATAACATAGAAGTGACAGAAGTTAATTTAAAATTAATTCAAATTGTCAAAACAAAAAAGCGTGTTTTTATGAAATAATAACAATCAAAATATTGACACTTGTTTATGTCTAGTTTAAATTTGAAATTACGTCTAATGACCAAAATTGGATTAAATGGTAAAAATATATTATAACTATACTTTACAACAACTCAATTGTATAATTTATCACTATAAATTATTTGGATTAAAAAAGTTGTTTTTAATTAATGTTTAGTATTTTTCACTATACATCCAAAATTGGAAATTCTCAGAAAAATACCAAAAATTCACCTTAAGCTAATTTTGATATTCCAAATGAGGAAATGAAGTCCAATTTGAATAATAAAATTTATAAAATTTAAAAAAATGGGTATTACTATTCATAATGGCTACTTTTACTGGTTGTTGTGTGTGTCAGAACCTCGAAGATACGTACAACACACACTATTGTACTATTCAATGAGAAGCATACCGTGGAAACATGTGGTGTTACATTCTCCTCTCCATCAAATAATTTCGTTCACAAAATTTCTTGAATATTATTGAATAAAAGGACTCAGGTGGTTTGTCATCATTTGTTCATCGGGTTCCCACATTGTCTCTTCCATCTTATGGTTTCTCCATTGAACTTTTACCAGTCGAGTCGTCTGATTTCTCAGCACTTGTTCTCTTGTATCAAGAATCTTGACAGGCTCTTCGCAATCAGACAGATCGGGTTCCAGTTCTAATTCTTCATAGGTGAGTACATGCATTGGGCCATGCATGTATTTTCTCAACAGTGATACGTTGAACACATCATGAACATTGTATATATTTGGCGGCATTTCCAAAAGGTAAGCTATAACCCCAATTCATTCTATAATTTTGAAATGTCCTATGTACCATGGACACAATTTACCTTTCTTACTGGAACGTATAACTCCCTTCCATGGAGATACCTTCAAGAAAACATGATCTCCTACCTTAAATTCCAAATCCCTACATCATTTATCGGCATTGCTTTTCTGCCTACTTTGAGCTGCTTTAATAAGGTTTTGGATTACCATCACCTTTTCTAACATTTCCTCCACCAGTTCGGGGCCTACGAGTATTCTTTCACCAATGTCATCTCAACAGGTTGGTGTGCGACATCTCTTTCTGTATAACACTTCATATGGTTTCATCCGAATACATGAATGAAATATACTGTTATAGGAAAATCCCACTATAGGTAAATATTCATCCCACGTACCTTGAAAGTCAAGTGATCAAGATATCAACATGTCTTCTAAGGTTTTAATAGTCCGTTATGATTTTCCATCAGTTTGGGGGTGGTAAGAAATGCTCAAACAAATATCAGTATCCAGGGATTTCTGAAGACTTTTCCAGAATCGTTGATGAAAACATAGATCACGTTCAGAAAAAATTGATAGTGGTACTCAATTAAGTCTCAATGATTCATTAATATATAGTCCTTCCAGACGTTCAAGTGGTAAATCATTTCTAATAGAAAAAAAATGTGCTGCCTTGGTAAGATGATCAACAATGGCCCATATTGCATCGTTCCTTCTAGGAGTCTTTTGTAGTCCCATGACAAAGTCAATCGTGATATTATCCCATTTCCACTCAGGTATGGGAAGAGGTTGCATGACTCTTCCTGGCTTTTTCCTTCCAGCTTTCACTTGTTGAGAAACCATACATCTTGACACAAAATCAGCAATCTCCATCTTCATGTTGTCCCACCAAAAATGTTCAGTCAAATATCTATAAATTTTGTGGCTCCCAGGGTTAATATAGAAATTGGAACTATTAGAATCATCCTACAATTCACTTTTTAGATATGGAATATTGGGAACACAAATTCTCTTCCCAAATTTAAAAATTCCATCTTCAAACAAAATGTCACTCAATCTCCCATCATTCACAGCTTAAATCTTCATTTGAAATTCTTCATCATCGCTCTGAGAACTCTGTATCCTTTCTAGTAAAGATGGTTAGGAGACCATTTGAGAAAGTATTGATTTTTTACCTTCCATGGTGACTCCCATATCCATCCTTACTAGATCCATGAAAATAGGATCCCTCTCAAATCTAAACATGTTCAAAACTCCATGATCGTTTCTACTCAAATCATCTGCAACCTTATTTTCCTTCCTCGTGTGGTAGTTTATCGTGCAATCATAATCTTTGAGTAGTTCAAGCCATCTCATTTGCCTCATGTTTAGTTATTCCTATGAGAAAATATAATTCAAACACTTGTGATCAGTATATATCTCACATTATCACCATAAAGATAATGTCTCCATAACTTCAAAGAAAAGATTATAGCTGCTAACTCAAGATCATGAGTAGGATAGTTTTACTAATGAATTTTCTGCAGTCGTGATGAATAGGCAATAACCCTACCATTCTTCATATTGACACAACCAATCCATTTCATCGATTAATTTCTATAAATAACAATCCCATCATTCCCCGATGGTAGAGTCAAAATAAGATAATTGAATAATCTTTTCATCAGTTCTTCGAAACATTCTTCAAAATATTCTGTCCAAACAAATTTAACCACTTTACGTGTGATCTTTGTTAATGGGTTAGCCAATCGGGCAAAATTTGGGACGAAATGTCGATAATAACATGCTATACCATTAAAACTACATACCTCAGTTATACTTGTCTATTCTAGACATTCTTTATTTTCTCTTGTATTAGAAGGATCAATAGAGACTCCATCCATAGAATCAATATGGCCAAGAAAAGAAATGTCCTGATTCCGGAAAAAACACTTGCTAAACCTCCCATATAATTCATGTCTTCTTAGAGTATTCAATATAACGCGCAAGTGCTTTTCATTATCTTCGTAGCTTTGTAGTATACAAAGATATCATCAATAAATACCACTAAAAATTCATCAAGATATTCTTTGAAAACAATGTTTATTAGATCCATGAAAACAGAGGGTGCATTAGTCAGCCCAAAAGGCATTACTGTAAACTCGTAATGCTCGTACCTGGTTCGAAATGCTGTCTTTGGAATTTCTTCCTTCTTCACACACAAATGATGGTATCCAGATCAAAAGTCAATCGTTGAAAATTTATATTCTCCATGATGTTTGTCAAATAACTCATCAATGTGAGGTAGGGGATACTTGTTCTTTATTGTCATAGCATTGATTTCCCTATAGTCGATACATAACCACACAAATCCATCTATTTTCCTAAAAAAATGGACAGGGGCTCCCTGTGGAGAAACACTAGGGTGAATAAATCCCTTATTACTCAATATATCTAGTTGTTTATTCAATTAAACTAATTCCACATTGGTCATTCTATAAGGGGTATTCGATATTGGCCTTGAACCAGGAATTAAATCAATGGAAAACTCAATTTCTCATTCTGGAGGATGTCCAGGAAAATCTTTCAGAAACACATATACATACTCTTTCACAATGAGTACATCCTCTATTTGAACATTCCTTTCCTCACCCACAATTATTTCATTCTATTCCACCGTGATAATTGAATTTATTTGAGCTACTGGGGGTGGATCTAGATAAGAATCAAGTGGTGATGATTTTTCTTTAAAGATAAGGCATTCTTTACCATCATCTTAAAAAATTGTTACCTCTTTCTTATTAAAATAAATCATCACGACATGGTTGGAATTCCAATGAATACCAAGGATTATATCAAATTCAATCATTGTTATGATGATGAGATCAACAATAATGAGCATTTATACGCTTAATGGGGAATAGATTCACAAAACAATGTTGTGATGATAATTCTCTTAAGAGTTTTAACCTAAAACTCCCTTGTTAAATCCAATTGGAAATATGTAATTTTCATAGAAAACTGAGAAGATATGAAACAATGTGATGATCTAGAATCAAATATATAATTGGCTAATCTTGAGGAAACCATTAAATTACCTGCCACCACGTCTTTCAGAGCATCTACCTAAGAATTAGAGATAGCATAATTTTTCCTTGATCCTTGGCATTTTATGAAGTATGTTTCCCTGATTCTTTGGACATTCATTTGAATAATGTCCCATCTCCCTGCAATTTTAGCATTGAACATTAGTAGCTTATTTCTTCCCCTTGCAATCACGAGCTTGATGGCCTTTTCACCACACTTGTAACAGACTCTCATTCCATTCATGAAAGTACCAGGGTGTTTCTTACCATATTTACTACATGATGGATATTCAACATTTCCCTTATTCCCCTTATTTCCATTTCCGAAGTGATAAGATGATCTCTTCTTCTCTTGCTTTTCATTAAATCCGTGAGACATACAGAATTCATTTTATGTCATGATAGAACATGTGACAATATCTTCGTATGACGAGAAGGATTATGAGACTAATTCTTGACGAAGAAATTCTTTTAACCCATCAAAGAAGCGATCCATCTTACTTCTTGGGTTATGTATATAATCTTCTGCATGCCTCTATAACCTTGTAAAGTTAGCCTCATACTTTGTGACATTCTCATCCTCCTTTTGTCTCAGAATCATAAATTTGTTTTTCATATCTGGTCCATGGTCATGAGGAATGTATTTTTATAAGAAAATCTCTTTGAAATCCCTCCATTCCATATTTGATACTTCATCATCCTTCTTTTTGTTTTGAATCAATGACCACCATTGGTCATAATCACCAATGAGGCGGTAAACTTCCATGATAAATTTTTTCCCTTTCGCTACTCCCCAAGGCTTGGAATATTTTCTATAAGAAATTTATCTATTTCTCATATACTAGTGGATTTGTACACCCATTGAATGTTAGTGGTTGTTTCCTCATCAAGAGATCTAACATTGATCCTCCACGCTGCGGATCAAGGTGCTCCATATGGGTAAGGTTATTATTCATAACTTGAGTGAGTTGTCCCAGTGTGGTGATTATATGATTAGCACCAGTTGCATCACAAACTTCACTATAATTATATTGAGAAGGAGGGAAATCCCTACATAGAGTGCGTTAATTGATAAGTTTTACATTCCTTCCACTAGGGTACATTTCTAAACAATGTCATACAGTAGATTAGTTTTTGAATCACGATACAAAAATCCAAACATGTAAAATACTTAACATAAATTGAACCATTTATTGATATAATACATAATCATAAAAAGCTTTTCTTTGAGGAATTATATACTAGTAAACCCTACATAATGGTTTGAAAAAAAATTAGAATTATCTTAAACATATCCCCCGGTAGTGTCATAACCAAGAGTGTAAAAATTCCCATTTTCGTTCCCAAGTTCTCGTTCGAGTCTATCTCAAAGCGGTGTTTTCGGGTTTTACCCCTAGTTAATCTGCGCCAGACCCACTTCTACCTACTCGTATCCATACAAGGATGTATTTCTCAAAAAACACACAAAATCTCTACAATACCAAAATTCTAGGTTGTTATTTTATACTAATCCTCAAATTCTATCTTAGGGTTATTTGCTCTAATAAAAGATTATCTAAATCTAGCATCCAAGGTCTGTACTAAACTTCCTCTGATACTAATTGTAACACCCCAAACCCAGTTACCCAAAGTCAGTGCATTATTACATAATATTGGCATGATCACAAAAGATCAAGTCTTGAAAGACCGATTTGTTTAGTAGTCTTGGAAACACGAGATATATTCATAAGTCTTACATTACACAATAAAGTGAAAAAAACTACAACAACATCTTGTGTCCATAGACCACACTCATATCAACTCATAATACTCCTGCATGTCATTCATAAAATACTTTTTCACGTCCTAGAAATTATAAAACATAGAAAGGGGTGAGCTCAGATGCCCAGTAAGGATAACAATATAGTGGAAACTTTCATAAATAAACATAAACATTTAAGGGAATGTATAACTAAAGCAAAAGCCTTTTATACTTGAACTTATGTATAATATGGAAAAGATAAAATTAAATAATTCCATTATCTTATTTACATGGCTATTCTACTAGTCGAATAATCACATGCAATATCAATAACCACATTTATAATATTGGAATGCGTAATGCCAGACTATCATAACCGTATAGTCAAGGCCTTGTGCCAAGACTACATATAATTTTTTGTCACGAAATTATACCAAGACATTAGTTTGTCATATGAATCCTACTGACGCATCGAGGATCTATAGAGGGTTCCACCCGTCACTTACTAAGTCCAATGCATTCCTCATATGAAAAGGTTTAAACATAACATAAACATTAATATTGAAACTAGCATACGAAATATCAAAAATTTATCCATAAACCATAAATAGTATAAAAATAACACATCCACAGTCAAACATATCACATAAACCATCAATTTAATATGTATGTTTCGTATCATAATAAATAAACTTCAAATAAACATAAAATCCTTCCAAGGATGTTGACATAGATGAAATCAAAACTATTTGAGAGAAATATCTCTTTTTTGAATTAATTTAAAAGTAAAATAATTATAAAAGGAAACATTTACTTTGAAAATATTCTTATAAGCCTGTCGGGGATGCTTCAACGATTTTATAACGGCGTAAAATTGCCACACCCTCCATATAAGTTAAAAAGGACATTCTTACCTTAATTCTGTCGAAAAGGTTAAATGGACCTTGTTTGGAAAACGACTAAAATATTCCTTTATAAATATATTATTAAATTAAACAAGGGTATACATGAAATTAACCTGTTGTCTATAAAATAGTAATAATGTTTTGAAATACATTTTTAAGAAACATGGATGTGGATGATAAAGAGGTCCCAGTAGAAAATTACGTACAAACAGCCTCGGATAATGAAGAGATTGTGAAATAAACCCTTACCTTGTACTTTTAATTGGCCGAGGGTTGGTTTACCTACTGTATAATGTTGAAATGATTGTTATTAAATTATACAAGAATCATATACATTAACATTATATCATATATGATCTTTTAACATTTCTTTGTTAACAATATCTTAGTATTATCGTTGTTTCATGTGTTAACTGATTCGTTTTCCTTTATATGTTTTGTTACATAACCCGTGTTTGTTATAGATAGGTTGTATCATATCCATGTCAAAAATGATATCATGTCCTTATAAATTACCTTTAATCATCAAATGAGAATTATTTTTGAATGGATACAATGGTGAATGAATCTCATCGTGTTCGTGGAGACAGTAGTCTGTACGTACGAATGAGCCACAATATCATTATTTTGATATTAAAATCATATATAATTAGATGGTATAACATTTATACAGAATAATTATAATGTAATATTTATTATTTAATTCAATTAAACATCATTATCATTCCCATCAAAATAATAATGTTTTGAATAACAATTAAATCACGACGTGGAGACGGTAAGCCATACGTACGCACGTATGGTGACATGTCATTCAAAGGATGGAAAGAAAACTAAATATGGTTGTACCATATTTATAATAACCTCACAGTATATAGAAGATACTGTAGTTATTATTTTAGAATGAAATAACAAAGAAATAAGAAGTTCAAGAAGATAGGAACTTGAAAGAGGGCCATGAAAACATTACCTCTTCTTCAGGTTGTTCCTCTTGATTTGATCGAAAGGGCTCCATTGGATGGATTTCTGATAATAATCAGGCATCTAGGTTGAAATTAGAGATGTTTCAGGGATATTTTGTCTGATTTGGTCGAGCAAAAATGCTTTGAAGATGTGAATTATAGATAAGGGGGAGTTCCCTTTTATAAGAGGGGTGATGAGAACCATAAGAAAAGCTAGAAATATTATTTTATAATAAATTTATATTAGTTTCTAATGGCTCAAAATTTGATTAGATAATGGTTGAGGTGGGGATAGATATAAAACCACTCAAACAATAGGCTTTATATAGGTTTGGGTCACAATATTTACTGTATCTATTTGATTTAACTCTTAGTTAAATAGTTTGACATTAACCATATCTCTTGATATTTTTATATTATAAAGTTAATAAACATATTATATACATCCAAGAAACCCCTATGTGGTCCATTAATGATACACATATCAGAATATATATTCTTTTGCCAATCCATTTATTTTTAATAATATAATCTCAATTAATAATATAATATTTGTTTTAAAAAGTCCTTTATTTCAATTTTGACACTATTTAATAAATGATTTTTCTTAAAGTCTTAACAACTTTATTAATTCAAAAAAATGAATTTATGTAATACTAACATGTCATATTAAATAATAAATTTTGTGTATTTATCAAAACTATATACTATATTTATTTTAAATTTTATAATAACAATTATTTGATTCATTCATTAACAAAGAAAATACTGAAGCATATTTGTGTCATAAATAAATTTAATTATTCAATGTGCAAAAATTATTAATAAAATTAAATTATGTAGTAAATATTTTCTTATTTCTATTGAATATTTATAGTTGAAAATATAACATATATAACCCTTTGTAAACTTTTTTTTCTAAAATATATATGCTTTTGTCATTTTTTTATTTAATTTAGCTTAATTAATAAAAAGTGTTATTATCACATACATGTGGTTCCCTGGGGTCCAGAAATCGGCCCAAAAAAGCCCATGGTCGGTAATGTATCAAAAATTATGTTTATGACAGGTTTTAGGGTAATTTAATGTTATAATAATATTATTTTTTTACACTTATTTACCATATTTACCCTTTAACCATGGTAAAAAACTATTTACCGAAACAATTATTCAAAATGTCTAAAAATAAAAGTTACATATTAACATAATATGGACCTCTTGATTCCATATATGGAATCCATTTTTCTATATTCAAAACACATAAGTTGAAGAAATTAATTTAAAATTAATTCCCGTTGTCAAAACAAAAAGCATGTTTTTATGAAAAAATAACTATCAAAAGATTGACAAATGATTATGTTTAGTTTAAATGTTAAATTACGTCCAATGACAAACATTGGTTTAAATGGTAAAAATATATTCTAACTATAACTGAAAACTAATCAATAGAATAATATATCGCTATAAATTATTTGGATTAAAATTGTTGTTTATAATTAAAATTTAATATTTTTCACTATTCATCCAAAATTCGAAGTTCTCAGAAAAATACAAAAAATTAACCCTATGCTAATATTGATATTAAAAATCCAAAAATGAAGTCCAATTTGAATAATAAAATTTATAAAATTTCAAAAAGTGAGTATTACTATTCATAATGGCTACTTTGATTTTTTATGGTGTGTGTTAGATCCTCAAACTTGTGTACAACACACGCTACTGTATTATTAAAAGAGAAGCGTACCGTGGAAGTTTGGGGTGTTACACGTCAACAGAGAGGTAATCTCTTCTACCGATTCCTTCAAATTTCGATTTTCATTTACTAACTATTCGTTATATGTTTCATTATAATGTAATAAAATAGTATCCCACATATACTGATATGTCGTTATAAATATGAAACAACCTTATTTCACCTTTAGACATCTTACTAAAAACAAAATAATTTCATGTGCCTACGTATGATTTACCTTATCCATGATGTTGTCTAATCCTTTTTCACAGCCACCTTACATGAATAAGTATAATGGTGTAAATAATAACTATATATGATTGTTATAACATGACACTAATTATGATTTATTATACACCATCCAATTCAATACCATTCAACAATTATATAACTAATATCATCACTTGTGCGTACGTATGACTTACCATCCCCATGGTGCAATGTGATCCAATATCCATAATCATCATTAAAAACTGTTTATATACATGCATTTAAGGAAAAAATATGATATATATTATAATAATTAAATTGTATAAATGATATAACAATACCCTAAATATAATAATAATAACTTATCTAAAAAACATGCATAAGAATATATGAAGTAGTTAATTCCCGAATAACGATAAAAAATGATGTGTTATTAACAAAAGAATAAAAATATGATCATCAATTTTATCATAAAAATAATTATGATTATGGAATAAGTTATTAAAATTATTTAAATAACTGTAGAGGAGGTTCAGATATATACAAATCATATCAGACATAATATTAGAGATAAATTTTCAAATCATGTTTTCATCAGTGATTGTTTATTCATAATTATTAACTGGGGGTTATTTATCATCTATATCAATGTTTTATAAATATATATTTACAAATATTGGTTATATACATCATTAATTGATTAAACTCAATTTTACACAATGGTAAATTTTTAATAAATGGTATGAATAGAATCTTTTTTCATTTTTGGTAAGAGGTACTTTTTGGATTTTTCATCCAAAGTTCGAGAAGAATGTTTTTACATGTATAACAACAACATATTTTTAACATTTCATAATTATTTTTTTCCTTGAGGCATCCCCTACAAGATTTTAATTTTATTTCCACATAAATTTATTTTATCCAATTTTTTTTGGTATTGTGAGGAAAGAAATTGAATTCGATTAAGAAGATATATTTTCCTCAGGAAAGAAGATCAAGGGTTTTATCATAATCATTTTTCCTATAAGATTAAATATGTTCATGTTTTTTTCCTATTGTTACTTTGATTTCATTGTGTAAATGACAGAATTATTTTTTATTAAATCTATTTAGGGATTATGTTATGATGGAATGATGTTTAAGAAACCCATTTTAATTCACGATTTTGACTATAATGAATGTGATTCTTATGATTTTGTGGAATACATAAGAATGGTCTCATTATAAGATGGGTGGGACCTATATAAACCTCTAATTAATTGGGTTAAAATTTATATCACCGGAGATAATCATGAATAGAAGAACAAGTAATTCTACTTCATAAATATAGGGCTTGAACGAGGAGCGAACATGGTTCAGTAATAGACTTTATCAGCTATGATGGTCTAGGAAATGATCCTTGACTAATATGAAATGATTATCTATCATTATGCATGTATGAAAAAAATCATTACATATGTTATGACTATTTTGATTATATTAAACATTTTTAATTTATCCAATGATAAGATATTATAATCATTTATATTTATGATATTATTTTAAAATATTATATTCTTATGAATATTCTATGATTGATATTTATTTGTTTTACCCTTACTAAGAATTTGAAATCAACCATTCATATGTTTCTTTTTCCCAGGTCATGAGGAATGGTTTTAGGTATGATATACCAAATAGAAGTTTAGTTATGATGAAATTAACGAGAGACAATGTAGATATTTTATTAACCATTTGGTTGTGTTTCCCGATTTCAATAGAAAATATACCTATACGTTCAAGTCATAGTTTTTTTATATTTTTAATGAAAATACATCACTTCTGAAGTAATATCATTGTTTTTAAAGTTTAGTCGCTATATATCATAAGTAAAATGGGAAAATGGGATGTTTATTCTCATGTTTATGTGCAGAAAAGAGGATTATTGAATGATAATGAAGGTACATTACGGATTAACCCATGACTACTATGTCATGATCCTCATCATGGGTAACATTTGTATATAGTTTCTGTGATTATTCTTAAGTCATAAATTTATATTATAATGATATTCCAATATTTATAAACCATTAATCATAATTAATTTCTTAAAGAATCATAAAATATTTTCATGATTAATTTCTATTCAATTTGTAATACAACTCAACCCATTATGACCTAAGGAAGACTTTTGCTACTCCATCTATTTTTATTATGAAATCTCACTCGTATCAATGATTTCACATGTGTTTATTATCATACCCATGAAAAAATATGGATGTGCTTAAATTTAATAAATGTTCTATCTAGTTATTTGATTATATATTGTATTTTAAAATGTTACGATGACAGTTATAACATTTTGAATGTTTAGTAGTGACTTTAGACGAATTTGATTATAGTTAAATGTTTTTAGAATTCTATTTTTCTATTATAAATCACCACGAAACATAACAATTCATCAATAGATTTATGAAAATGTTTATTATATATATTCTCACAATCATGATGTTATTATATTAGAGAAGATATAATTACCTTTTTTCTATTCGTGATGTGATTAAAATTAATTACATTGCTTTTAGAAGGAAGTATTCCACATGTACATGTAAGAGAAATTTTAATTTATTCTTAAATGGAATTGTTATATATATTGAATCATCCATAAATAAAATTTCCATTATATATTTTAGTGATATAATATAAAATATATTACCTTTTAATAGAATATATATAGGGTTATAAAAAATGAATCTTGAATTAATTTAGCATAGATGATGACAAAATCCTTTGAAATATTCTAGAGGATCCATCCATAAAAATTCAATGGTAAATTTTCATTATGAAACAAGCCCCAAATATACATGGGAATGAGTTTTAAGACGTTATTTTGGTGATATTTTGGTCAATATATGGAGCTACATTTGTTTCAAAAAATTATGATAGGATATTTTTTTATTATAGTAGGTAGTGGAGACTTTATAATAACACACAAATATAAAATATTATAATTATATTTTAAATATAATTTAGTAATATAGAACGGAGTCTTATAATATTACTTTTTTTTACATAATAAAATCAAATAATCACCTAAAAATATTTTTTATGAAATTTTATGTTTTAACGCACAGTTTGACCCAGTTTAACCTTTTAATCCATTTAAATTATCTCTTATATTATTAGAATGGTATCTATTATTCATATATAGATATAAACATTTTAGTATAATAAAATTTTTACCCATTGAATAAAATATAGAATCAATTTTAATATTTTCAACTTCTAAATATGGAACAATTTAATTATAATAACCCCTCACAAAATAAATTCAAGTTTATTTTAGGAAAATTTATTTTTGAATCCTAAAATGAATTTATTCACATTACTTGTCAAACAAAAATAATTACAGGAATGATAATTTACTTTATTAAATAAATAGTCATAAAATATTATTAAAATAATTCATTAATAGTGGATAATTTAATTTATTATGAAAATTTTTATGATGAAAAATAAAAACCAATTTAGTGAAATATATCAATTTTACATTAGTGGACTACATAAATAATTATATAAAATATCTAATAAAATTATTTTGGATAAATAGTTTTTATACATGTGTAAATAATACTTTTCCACATATTCAATACTCAAAATAAATAAAAATTATTTTAAAATAAAAAAAATGTAATTAAAATAATGTTTTCAACAAAAATTAATTTTTATCCATGGTTTAATAAAATAGTATTTGATATTATTAATTTACAATTCCAAGTGTGTCAATATGTAATATTATAATTTTTTTGGAAATTTAATAAATATTTTTTTTATATTATCTATAGAATTCATTACATATATTAATTATTTTTAATTTTATAATAGTATAAATTTGAATTTTATTTTGTTACATACTCCATATTATTAGGTCATTCAATTTTTCAATTTAATTTCAAAATATTAAAAATTAGTTCAATTTTTTTAATTTTCTATATTGTTAGCATCAAAATGTGTCCATTCCAAAAACATATTTAATATATAACTATTCTTTAAAATTCTAAGGTGTTATGTTAGAACCCCTTTAAAGAAATTTACAGATGAAACATCAATACATGTGTAGGATAATATTTGTAATTTCTCAAATGAGATACATGGAACACATCATGCACTAGGGTGTGGTTTAGTGGAAGTACCAATAGATAAGAAAACACAAAAAAATATTCATGGATCGTATTGAGAGTGATATATCATGGTGTTATGTTATTTATTTCTCCAAATATCATAAATCTTATCTAACATCTAATTCAGAAAAATACATTGTTTTTATCTTTTATCTCAATTTACTAACATGTATTTTTACCCTAACGAGTATATTAATGACAATATTTTATAATATGATACATAATGGTTCCAACAGTAAATTCCATTTCAATAATTACTTAGGTCCGAACAACATATAATCTACAAATTAATCCTATATTTTTGGATGTCCACATTTCTATATATATAGTTAATTATAAGAATACCTCTGAATGATTCAACGAAATGATTTTTTTATTATATTCTTACAATATGAATATGTTGATTCTGAACACCATTTAAATATATATTTTTCTAATTTGACCTATTTTTTTCTAGTTTGAATGGTCCTCACAAATTTTAATTAAATAAAAAAATTATAAACAGTATTCATGTTAAATATTTTATTCAATTATTATAAAATAAAAACATTTGACAATGACTTTCACTTCGTTTATAAATTACTGTAAATTTATAATTGTAATGAATTAAACCATAACAATTCATTAATATATACCAGAGAATGTTTCTTAATAGAAAATAAACTATGATAAAAATAATGTCAGACAAATTCATAATGGGGTTGAATATAACCCAAATTTATTTATTGACTATTTACATCATTGAGTGACCTACGATAGAATATATATAAATTCTCCAAATTTTCATAATAGTATGGGTAATATTTTCATCATACACATAGAAATATGAAATTTTTTCATAATATAATGGAATTACATTAATCAAGATACAAAATCTATAATATCTATTTTGTTGTTGTCCCACTAGAAATTATCATTGTGGTATTTATAAATCATTCTTTTTTAAAGAAATATTACGTTTGATGAGATATTTGCCTCATAAAATATATTTTTTATTAGTTATTTAATTCAAGGGACACGTTTCTTGGTCTACTACCATATTATTCCATTATGGATATGGTTTATCTATAATATATTCTGGACAATATTTTGTTGTTGAAACCTTACCTTCTATAGATGATTATTATTATCATGGATGAATAGTTCATAAATCATTTATGTAATATAACATTTCATCCCTTTTATTTTTATTTATATGCATATATTGATAAATCATTGAGTATTGAATAATATTTCATTCTCATAATCATTAAGGTAGAATAATCCTTTCTACTCTAAGAACATACCTCCTTGTTCACCTTATCAGTGTGACAATGTGTTGTGAAATAATAGAATGATATCAACTCCAATAATATTAATTGGATCATATTAAAGTGTATCTATGTGATTTATTACTTCAATCCTTTTTTATTAATATATATATATATATATATAATACCCTTTAAAAAACTGATAGTTAATCAGTTTTTTCAATTCTATAATATGTTTAGATTTATATAAATCATTTTTGGGTAAATTTTCTCATTAATATCAAATCATAATGTGTTATGTGATCCCACTATTTATTATTTCATGAGAAAACAACCCAATCCCTTCTTGGTTTCATCAATATTTATCTAAAATAATTATCCACTCTAGGGTAGTGTATGAACATGATAATAGAATAATCATATGCTTATCTCCATGAATTGTTTTATAAATTTATCCACCCAATGTACCATTTCTATTTTTCAGGTGGAAAACAATATTGGAGTTCGTATCACTGTGTAATTTATATAAAAAAAATAAATATTATCAATTATATCTAGAGAAAATATGTACCACACTTACTATGATAAGTTACATATATTTTTAAAATCCTCTTTCATTGAGGGATCTATTTAAATTTAATCAGATGTACATTCAGAACCCTATATTGATACATTATGTATGAATAATTCAAACATAAAAAAATTTCCCAAATATAAATTCTACAGGTCTTCAATAATTTCCTCAAGATCATAAAATGAAAATTCATTCTCCATGAATATATGAGAATATTATTTATAAATTCTACAAGTAGATAAATATTGAAATATCTTAACATTTTATTCATTGTATCAATGATCATTGTGGGGATATTAGTTTTCATTAATGGTATCAAAAAAAATACAAATTGAAAACACATTAAATAAAATTTCTTCATATAAATATCCACATTTTTACCCTTTAATTGTTTTCACACATATTAGTGTTTAGTCCTTTAGAAAAATTGATCGTCATGATGTTATTTAGACATGTAATCAATATGGGATATGGGATTACTTTTCCTAACACTGATCATGTAATGTTTCCAATAATAACAGAAAATATTAAATTAACCTTTTTTATCTTAACAATAGAATTTTTTATCATAATGTTGATGCATTGGGGAATATTAATACATTTTGTATATTCTTTTATTGTTTCTTTTTCAATTCATGCAACGCAATATGGGTAATCCATATTCTATCATTGAAATGTGTCTACCATCATGTAAGAGTAATATTGAATAATCATTTTCATTATTCATTAGAATAATAAGAATATAATGATTAAGTAAATTAACATATTTCATTATAATAGGAATATATTAATGGTTATGTTTCAGCCAAAACAATTTGACTATACTCCCCACCTGAGTAGGTACTAGACTCGTATAATTTATGTCACTTTTTCGGTAATTTATATTGATTATAGAATTGATAAAACATCATAAGATGATTCAATATATACAATATTGCTTATATTAATTTTTAATTAACGTGATATATATATATATATCCAATTATTTTTTAAAATCATATGAAATCTGAGTAAAGAGGGAATAATAATATTTGAACGAAGCACATTCCTTCAAGCATATTTCATATTGGAGTTATATATATATATATAATTAAATAATTATAGAACTATATGTTTTCAGTAATATATAAGTATATAATTGTTATGGAAGTTTTCTGATACAATTATAAAATTCACTCAATTTAAATGTTTTGGAAGAACTACAATAAAATAAGAATATTTCAATTCTGGTGTAGATGATAAATATACCATTGACCATAGTTTTCTTCTTACACTCATTAGTGGTTTTTTTGAATACGTTCATTTTTACCATGAAATAAGAGTTTATTAAAATCAATTTTTAGAACCATTTTTTTCTTTAGTTTTATCAATAATACCGATTTTATTTTCAATTGAATCTTTGATGTGTTGATGGATGATTTTGATGAGTTTTCATTTCACTAAAATCTCTTCATAATTGATGTTCGCAATGAAAGTTTCTTCCAAAAAAGTATGTTTCAACCCCTTATAGATATTTTCCTACATGATTACTCCAAAATTATTTTCTTATAAGACCATTAATATTTTTTGCCTCAATTGGTTTTTTAATCTAATCTTCTAAAAAATAAAATTTTATATTATTATCCAAGAAAAAGAAGAAAAATGAGTCTCCCAAAAAAATTTATACATTGTTATAATGTATAAAAATTATTAATATATTTTTAAGAATCATAAATTTAAATCAATCAATAGATGTATTTATTGGCTACAAAAAAAGCCATTAAAAAATTTTAAATATTGTTCCAAAAATTAGAAGCATATAATGGTAATCCTTAGAAATTTTCATCATATATAATAAATAATTAATCTTATTTTTATTGTTTTTCTAGACATTTTTACACCATATTTGTAATATTATATATATATATATATTCCACTGAAATAAACATGAATTATCTTATAGATACCATTACACACAATACTAAATATAAATAAACTACGAGATATTATTGTATTATGATTAATTAATGTAATCATTATCTCTTAGAGATTACATTATTAGAATTAATATGAGTATAAAAATTATAAATTTCTTATAAAATATTTATATAATTAAAATATATTGATAAATTTATAATAAACCACAACTCAATTTTCATAAATGTCACATTATTCTTCAAAAAATTATTTTATTGAAAAGTACTTCAATTATTTTTTAACGACATATATTTTGAATAATTTCTCAAAAATTAAGAAATACTATTTTAGAAAATTATTTAATTCGTTAAATCATTATATATAAATCATGTTGTTGTGAATTTCATTGATTTTTTTTAAAATATAATTTTTTTATTGAATGTTAAAATCATATTGATTTTTTTAAAACAATATTTTCAAATCAGCTATTTAAAAATTACTATATTTTATGATATTATTTTATAATTTAGATAGTTTTATTTGATTAACCATGATTTATTAAATATCATATTAACAGACATTATGATTCATTTTAGGTTGAGATCCTTTTAAATCGTAATAAATCATAATTATGGAAAATCATTTTTCATCAGAATTTGATGATTTATAGAAAATATAATTTCCTAATGATATAGATATTGAATATGAAAAAATGGATTACATTTTTTTCATATTTTCTTCAATCATATTTTTTATTCCAATTTATTTTTTGGTCATAATGGATAGTTTAAACAGTATACTTGTGTTACCAATTTTAATGTCAAAAGCTGTTAGCTGGTGGTTTTCAACTACAAAATAAGGTTTATATTGCGAAATTTAATTTTTCAAATCATATTTTATGTCCACATTTGTATCATATATCATCTCATATTAATATTTGACTCTTTTTATTCATTTATCATGAATAATGGATTTATCTATTTGAATTTTTTGAATCATTCCATGTAGTTCGTCTCCCTAACATAATGAAGGACCCCACATCAGATCATTTATATATATATCAAGACATTATATGATTAGGAAATACCAACCCAAATCCATTGGTAACATGTCTCCCCATATCCAAGTGTTTATTTTTGGAACAAAATATTAACCATTCATAGATTAAGCTATATGCCAAAATATGTTTCTCAACGAATAGGAATTGTTCATAATTATATATATATAAGGTGATTAGGGGTAAAATTTAATTCAAAACACATGAACACACAAAACAAAAAGGCTGGATAGGAAATCCATACTCCCCGCATCAATGGGGATAGCCCACCCATAATTCCATATTCATTTAGTACATGGACATGCACATATACGTTATGATGTGTTCTATTTTCAATCACTCACTCATAGGATAGTTTATAATTATATACATATAAATTAGATATTATATTTATTTATTTATTATTATTTTTAATTTTAATATATTATTTACAACTATTCTATTCTTTTTGGAAATTATATGTGTTTTTATGTGTACATATTGATGTATGTCTCCAAGAATACTATCATTTAGTTCTATATCCCTTTTTTATTTGAGATTTTATATTTTTATATTTATATATTTAAAATACGATAATTTCATCATGTATAAATTTATATATATTATGAACAATGATCAATGTTTCAATAATATAACATCCAAACTAAAATCATTCATGAAAAATGAAATAATTCACAAAATATATTTTTTTTTTAATGAACTATTAATAAATTGTTATTGAAATAATTTAAGTGGGTTATATATGATATAATACATATTTTTATGTTTATTTCATATAATTATAAATAATTAACATTTATAATACATTTTTTTATACTTCTTGAAAATTATATTGATATTGATTTAGGAGTTTGTATGTGACAATGAGTTTTTTATCAGTGTCGTTTAAAATAAAATTTACTATAATGATATTATATGATATATATCATCAATATATTATATAATTTATTCTAATTTAATTATTACTATAAAAATATTTTTTTCATTCATTTCTCTCTCTCTCTATGTACTGAAGATAATAAAAAGTATTATTAATGGAAAAACAATTTTTTCTAATATATTAGTAACAATTCTCTAATGAATTATTAATGTAATTTTCAAGCATTTTTTACTTTAAATGATATTTTAAAAATCATCTTCTTGTCATTTTTTAAATTCGGTACTATTGACTTTTACAAAAAACAAGGATGAAATATTTTTTTACCTGACCTAGATTAATGTTCAAAGTATCATTAAAAAACATTTATTCGTAAATTTTCATACTGTTCCACATGACTATTTACCCAAATATTGTTTTCTATAATGTTTTGTAAATTCAAAATTTGAAATATTATATTTCAATATGGAAAGAGTGTTTTCATCATGAAATATTTCTGCTGTATTGTTATGGAATATCTAATCTATGATAACTCTGATAGATTTTTATTATTATTCATCAATTATATTATTGTATAATTCCATCGCTATTAATTTTTTGATGATTGATATAATGTCTCATGTTTTTCATATGGGTTAAAATATAAATGTTTTTGATCTTTTTCATTTCGTGGATTGGTCGGTCCTAAAACCAAGCCGTGGGAAAAAGATTAACCAATTAAGATAGTTTTAAAAAATTTATATCGGGACTTGGTAAAAGCTCAATGAGTTTTGTTGATGAAGGTGTGGAATTCAGGAGTGTCGAACCAAAAAAATTCTGGTTTTATATGGAACTACAGAGAGACCAAGATTATCACAAAACATGTTAAAATGTTTGGTATACTATAGAAAACATTGAATCTTAATTATTGGATGTATGGTTTCTCACACAATCCCTGCGTGGTCAGAAAAATTGTGCAAAAAAACAATGTGTAGTGAGTGTATTAAATAGAGATGCTTAAACGTTCTGTGCATGGTTAGGAAAACTGTGTGGGATAGACCGTGGGAGGATGTTTTCATTAACAGATGGTTATGAATGGTTGGAACACCATTTGATATCTCGTGTGATCCAAATTGTTTGTCTTACCATGTTTTTCTATATAGGTTATATTATTAAATTAAAATCTAGGTAGAGAGAGAATTAATTAGTTGTCGTTAAATGTTGGTTTCTATTTAATTAAATTCAATTATAAGAACAATTTATTTATTTGATGTGAAACATTGTTTTTATATAATGAAATTTTGTTGAGGAGATTTAAATTAAATAAATAAAAGATGGAGAATTTATTTAATTCAATTAAGTTATAAAGAATTTAATTAAATGATGTGATAAATTGGGAGTTTAGGTTTATTCTAAGAGGTTTGTAAATTAACAGCTAATAATAATAATATAATAAGGATTATTATTATTATAATAATAATTATTATTATATAATATTATTTTTTATTTGTGTTTTATTTTTTAAAGTGGAAATAAGGGAGACATGTGCACAATATAGGAAAAGTGTGATCCCCCTATTTTTTCTAGTGAGGCAGGCTACCCCCTCCTATTTTGCTCCTTTTTCCCTCATTAATCTCTTATCAATCTCTTCATAGATGTTGTCTGTCTCAATGAGGTTAGTACATCTTTTTGTGTTTAATTATTAGCATTGGGTGTTTCGTCTCTCCATCGCTCAGTCTCCATTAGTGTGAAACCAAAGTAATTGGTTTAATTCGATTTCTTCATTTCATCAGATTCGATGTTGTTTAGAATATGTCTCTAGATTAGTTGGCCAATATTATGATGACCACCACCAAAGGTGAGGTGGTTCGGCTATGGTTGGTTCTCAACCATCATATTCAAATATGCCTTTATACCCAATAACTAGTTTTACAACCCTGTAATTATGTTCATATGATGTATTTGAGTTATTGTTGATTAATGAGGTGTGCATTGGTCCCTAATACAATTGTCATAGTTATTAGTTGTTGTTGTTTTTAAGTATTTTCAATAAAATTGGAGTGCTCATGAACTATAGTTGAGGTGCATGTATGTGAGAAGATGACAATTAAAGACTAAAATCATTGGATGAGACAATTCCTTGAGGTTGGGTCCTCAATGTTTCTCAATTAATAAAACACAGTACATGTTTTAATACTATAGAAAATGTATTTGAATATAACTGATGAATTATTTGTTTACTGGTATAAAATGATTAATTTGATTAAAAAATTATATTGTTTGTAATAAAACCCCTCAATAGAGATGTGATATATTCAAACTAAAAACAAAGTGATAGACATATATGTTCATTTCTCTAACTAATATGTGTTTTTCTATTTCCCCATTAAATGTTGACACACATGGATTAAGTGGTAGTAATTATGAGTATTGGAAAGGATTTGTCGACATAATTTATAGTGAATTATTTATGTTCTTTGAGAATTGAAGTTGTGATTATTAATAATATGATTAAATATGAATTAATGAGTTTTTTATATTGAATCAATTAAATTGTGAATTAGTTGTATTCATTAAATTGGATATGAAGATAATTATTTGGGGGATTAATTATTTGATATTGAATTGGATAATTGAGATAATTAATCGTGGTATTAATGTTGGTGTGTTGTTTTAGCTAAATTAAAATAATTAATGGTAGGTTAATTAGGTTATTTTGTAGTAATGATTTGAATTTTCAATTTTGAAAATTAATTATGGAAAGACGAGATTTAGATTGGGATAATTTATTGTGGATTCATTATGCATTTTATTTTGTAGTACAAATAATTAATTAGGGGATTAATTATGAGACATGGAATTGGATGAGTTGAAATAATTAATTTTTTAGATAAATTATTTTCATTGATTATTATTAATATAAATAATTATGAGATTAATTAGGATGATATTAGATATGTATTTGATAATTAATCATAGAGAAGTAATTATGGAATGAGATTTCTATTTTTAGATTAATTGATTTATGAATTAATTAATGGAATTGTGGACTTAGTTAAATGTTGTGTGAACTTAGGGATTTTGGTATATTTTACGAATAGTTGGATTATTAAAGGAATGGGTGATGATAATTCATGAAGAATTAATTATTGGGATTGGATTAATTGATTTATGAATTAATTAATGGTTGTGATGGATTGAGATATACACAAGGATTCTGGACCACTGATCATATATATATATATATGGTTAAATGAGGGCTAGATAGGTTGTTTTAGTCCATTGATAAATCGTTATGGGATTTGGTTGTGAGTCATGGAATTATACACCAATTAATTGGACACGTGAATGAGAATTTGGGTTTTATACATGGTGTTCTACAATCGATGTGTGTATTCACATTGACGATTGGGGTGTTAGACATGGTGATCTACACCAATCAAGATAAATAAATTGGTTTAGAGTTGAAAATGATTAAAAAAAATAATCATTGTTCATGTAATAATAAATATGTTGAAACAAGAATTATGATATGGCATTACCATGGGAGCACTTTGGGATCCTGCAGAAGGAAATCTCACTATTGAGGTATGAGCAACCGTTGGAACCATGGAAATAGTAACAGATTAAATATATAATAATTGGAAAGGTGATGAAAAATATTAATAATTTATAAATATTAGTTAATGGTTATTTTGTAGACACTTATTCTAGTTATGTGCCACTGTAGGTATCACCGTTAGGTGTCCTTTTGGAACCTAGATACATTGTAGGTTGTTTGTTCAGTTTTGTTATCACAATGATATAAATGCCCCTTGTTTAATGGAATTTCGTTTTCTTGATTGATCTAGGGAACTAGTGGTCTCATCCTACTAAGATTTGTATATGACACCCTATTTGAGTTGAAATTTCATTGGGATACCTGAGAAGACATTCATGATTGTATAAATATGGACTTATTCTTTTTGTGGATTTCTTGTACTCTAGAGTTTAGATCCAAGGACTGAGTGAGATCTTGGGATGATTTTGAAGATCACACATAGGGTTGAAATCCTCTTAATTATTGTTTATAGAGATTTAATGAATGTTTTTTTTACTGATTTCGTATATGTATCACCATGATATTCATGCAATGTATAAATATATGTTCTCTATTTTGATTATTATGTTTTTTATTATTTTATATCTTCTTATACTAATGTCGTTGTTGTTATAAATTTCTACTATGCAGTATAAATAATAGTATATAGTCTCTAAACTGACAATTTTTAGAGCTTTGTTTCTATTTAGAAGCCTCTAGAATATAGGGAGATGCACTTGAGGTTATGTGGTGACCGGTCTGGCTTTAGGGTTCATGGTATACCGTATTGATATGTTACAATTTATGACTATAATGCTGAAATGTTTTTGAAAATAATTTATTATTCCAATAAATAAAATGTGATGAAATTATTGATATTTTACTGATATGTTTGTCAACATTTCAATGGATTATGATCATTTGATTATTGGCTCCATTCTATTCATCAAATTCATAAGGTAAAGATTAGTTACTATTTTCTCAAATGGTATACGTGAGGTTATTCAAAAACCAAAATAATGTACATTAATGGTTATCCCAATCGTAGAAGAGAGTATAGGGGTGTTTATACCATTCTGAAAATATGATCACTAGTAGTTTCTAAAAAACTAGTATTTTATGAATGTATTGGTGGGTTTACTTGACGTACTATTTCCTGAATATGGTCATGCCCCAATTTATTCACCACGTTCATGATAATGTTTTTTTGTTTGTTATTCTCTCATGGTCTATGTTATTAGAATCCATTATGATTAATTTATTATTAACAAACAAAATTTATGTGATTAATATTCATTATTATTCATGAATTCTTGTGTATTAGTTTCATGTTTTAAACTAAGGTTTTCATAACCATAAAATAATTTTTTCAAAAATAATCATTGTTATATCCATTAATAACCTTAATGATCATCTTAGATAAAAACTTATTATATTTATTTTTAAATAGGATATAAGGGAAGGTTTTTAGTATGATATGTCTAAGTAGATGTCTGGTTGTGTAGAACATTGTGGTACCTGATTTAGTAATTTAAGGAACCAGATGATTATGAACCAATGGTTTCAAATAAAATAAAATATTATAGTTATAACTTAGATCATAATGGAATGTAATGAATATTAATTTAATAATATAATATATTAATGTATGTTTTGTTTTGGTCAACATATTTGGTATAAATTATGAGTTTTTCTATTTTATAAACTGTGAGGATAAATGTGTGGTGGGAATCCTTGGGATAAGGGTATTTATACGATTAAAACCTATATTTTTAAAATTAATTGTTTCTTGTTTCACATGATAATTAATCCCTATAAAATAATGAATTTTTATGTATATATTTTATTAATGAAACTAGACGATAAAACAATTAATGTGATGGAATTTGTATTAACTCAATTTTAACCGGTTCAGGATGAGTTGAAGTAAGACTGGACATAAGGCTATACACTACATGGAAATATTAATTTTAAATTTACATTTACATTATGAATCATTATGGATTTTTTGAATTGATACTAACCATAGATTACCTAAGTTGTATATAAGGTGTCTTGTATTGAAATAATGGTTTCATGATTATCATATCTAAAAAAATATTTTTTATGATGACTAGGTTTTTCACTATGATTATTATTTATCACAATATTGTTTTTTTCTATTCAATTGATAAATCATGATTGTACAATGTTGAAATAGAATTTAATGTAAAATATAATTAGTTTCCCACTATAAACGAAATTATATTAGCAGTACAATTAAAAATAATGTTTATATTATTACACAACATTTACAATCCATGGATATGGATGAGACTCCAAATTTAAAAAAATGTGTAAAATAACATATCGAGTCCATTTTGAGGGAAAATGAACCATCAGTTAGTGCATCCTATAATCCACAAGTTTTTCATAAATTGATTAGTATCACATAAACAAAATTTTACATTTTCTTGTTGTTGTTTTAAAAAATAATAATTTTGGTTTCACATCATCTAGACTATGTTGGAAGAATATGTTGACTATTATAAGGAACATGAGTTAGAAATAATAATTTTACGCTAGGGAGTGAGATGTAGATTTTCTGATTATTATTCAATAAGTACATTCCTTGAATTCTTTAAATTAAAATGGATATGTAATTCATTGAGATAAAGTATAAGGATGATTCATCCATTTATATATATGAGGAAACATTTTCATAGTATAATTGGTATGAGTAAGGTATTATCCTAAAACCTGAATGTCATATTTATTAATTCATCAATCGATTGAATTCATTTATATGATGGGAGATATAAATGATAATCTTTTTTTTTCAAAAAGTGATTAATGATATATAATTATACAAATAGGGAATAGATTTACCCTAAAATCACATTCTTTTGAAAATAAAATCATAATGGTGTTAATCATAAAATAAAAAATATAAAAACCTAGTTGGAGTCAATTATGAGAATTTCATTAAACCAAATGTGTGTTAAGAATCATTTGAAAAATTTTATTACTGAAAATATTATATTATTTATTGGTGGAAAATGAAGTTCATCTTGGAACCGAATTTCAATGTGGTGGGATTATGATGATAAATAATTTGGATTGAATTAATCCTCCAATGAATATACCACCAATGTTGGATGATTAAAATATAAATTTTATACGAATTATGTTATCCAGTTATCAAATTCATGTGTTAATCAAGACTATTTATCTCATACATATAACATGATTGGATTAATTTGTAAATATCATGTTGTCACTATTACTGGTGTGAGGTTTGATAATGAAGTGGTTAGAGGTACACATACCATCTGATATAAATATTCCATTATACTAATTGATTCTTGTTCTACAAATATTTTATATATGTATAATATACTAAGGGTATCACATTTTTTTTCAGTTTATATTGAATTTAAAATGAATAATCCTAATATTAAAATGATAGCATCTAATTTCTAGTATTTATATTTGAAGGATGTTTGTAGGAATGTGATTCCTAAAAATTTCCGCATACTTACATTAGATTATGTTATTAACCAGATGGATTGGATTTATTTGTATAAATTAAATATCAATTTCTCATTAATAAAAAACATTGGATACTATTGAACAATTTTTTGGTCATTTAACAATACTAGTATTAATTTAAAAAATATAATTGAACTAACTTCCATTGTGTGTGTCTTTATTCTTGCACAGGTGTGGTATTTATCTTAGATGGTTGAGGATAAAATAAATATTGATGTTTTGTAATTTTTATGAAATATTGATTATTTCAATCGTGAATATTTTCCATGATATCCAAAAAAATATAGATTTTGGAATTCAATATAATTCAGCCATAGTGTAAATATTATTTCAAATTATCCTTATCTAATTTCATTAATTTAGTTACATTAATTAAAGAATAAACTCCAGGAGAATATTGAAAATGGAATCATTTTACCATGTTTTTCACTATGGGTAGAAATAAATTATTTGTATAACTAATAAATATATTGCAATGAAGATATATATTTATTATGCAGAAAAAAATATGATCACAATCATTAATAATATAAACTTACATATTTTGATGATTTATCTTTCAATTATGGGGAGTTCAATACTTTTCCACGATTTATATTCGCTCTGGATGATATCAATTGAGTGTGGACTATTAATACCTACATATTACTTCATTCCATTTAAGTTATCGATGATTTGAATTTATAGTGTTGTTATTTTGTCCTACTAATCCCAATGTAGTCAACATAGATTTCATGAATAGTGTCATTATAAATTACCTTGATCAGTTTTTTCCTATCATTATAAATGATTCCACTATATATTACATGTATAAGAAAGAGAATAAAGATAACATGTGTATTTTACTAAATACCACGAGTATATAGGATAAATATACAAAAATTTAAAAGTGTTGATTTTTGGAAACATATACCTTCATTTTTTGTTTATAAAATCTCATGGTAGTTTATGTTGGTGGATCCATAAATTAATGAATTAATTCAATGTTATAGAAAGAAAAATAAGGTAATTAATATATATAAGTTACATTTATTATCATGATATTACTATTTCGTATTGGTAAATATATATCAGGGATGACTAATTCACCAACTATGTTAACTCGGATGGGATTCATGTTTAATTGTAAAGATGAATGGGGGAAAAAGTTTAGGGAGATGGAATAAAGATATATGTTGAATCTATAAAGACACTACCCAAATTTTTATAAGGTTCTATAATTAATGACATTAATTGAATATAGGGAAATTTATTGTTATTTTACACAATTACATGGTCATATTGTATTCCTCACGCAAATTAATGGCCTAGGATAAAAATTACCAAACTTGTGAAATGGATATAGGAATAGTGATATTTTTTTTAACGATGCATATAAATTATAATTTAAGATTCTTTTGTAACATGTATATTTATATTAGAACATTAAATAAAATATTAAACTAAAAATGGTTGAATATAATAAATAAAATATTGTTGGAGTTGAATAAAAATTAGGATTTCTCAATACATTACCTCCGATGAAAAATAAACTAGGTGGAAGATGATCTATGTAAAAATTATCATTCTATATTATCTATGATGAGGAGAAAAATGATCCAATATCTGTTTATTGGAAAAGTATTAGACTAAATATCTCTATTTGGTATCTGAAATCATATCATTCTCAAATAATTCTTCATCCTCCTATCAATGTGAAGAATAAATTGAATGATAATGAAGATAAAATTATTTAAAGTGATGTTAATACATATTCTTGATGTCAAACATGATTTTTAATTGAATGATATTGTTCTAGAATTGATTATGTTTGTCGTCAATAATTGATAAGACAATGTACCTATTAGAGGAACCTGATAACTCATAATTTTCAACTCTACCAAAGATTAATAATATGTAGAAAGATATAAAAAATATTTATGGTATGATAGTGTGAAGTGTAATGTAAGAAAATCTGTATCCTAATTATTAGAATATCATCATGTATACATGAATATGAAAATATATAATGGAATTTTATAACCATTAGCCTTAATAGAGTAGAAAATTGAAAACATTTCCATGTATATCTTTGTCACACTCCCCAAAACATAAAAATTTCATAATGTTATTTGGTATTTAATCGATTTCTTGACAAAGTCATCAATGTTCACTTATATTAAATTACATTGTAATCTTTACCCCTTTTAATGTATATAAATCATGTACGTGATATGGTTTCATGGAGTTATATTCTCTCTTTTTTCTAATTAAGATCTATATTTTACGTTGATGTTTTGAATAATTTTTCTACATATACTACATACAGAGTTGTATTTCAATACAATCTATCATATATAAATAGACAGATCGCATGAGAGGAATATTAAAGCATCGGAATATATTATGTGATCTTATTATTTGGATATCACCATTAATTAGGATGGATACCTTCTTCTAATCAAATTATTTTATAAAAGAATCATTCAGTTTAGCAAAAAATGTCTTCTTAAAAATAACTCATTGGGAAATTATTTGGACTCCAATATAATGGAATGATAATGGATAACATAATGTATTGGTCCCTGACCTAGATGGTGAAATGGAAGAAAATTTCAAATACATTCATATGAATATTAAGAAATCAGGCAATTGATAGATATGTTATAATACCAATCATGCTTGAGATACTGATTTTTTATTTAGAGATAAAATTTACCTATAAATATATACATGGAAAGATGTTATGATATTTATAATTAAGAGAAACATAAGATTACATTATTATATCACATATGTGATTCTTGATCATAGTATGAATCATTCTTATCACTTGGTGGATCGACTAATTCTCTGTCAAGTACAATATGTTTTCCCTAAATCCCTCATAATAATGTAAAAACCATATTCATTACATTTACATATAAAAAAATATTCTATTTGATAATTATATTTCCTATTATGAATAACTAGTTGTCTAACTATATCTTAAATATACTGTCATATGAGATATCACTACTCACCTAGTTGATTCTATATAGAGGAATCAAAAACCCAAAAAACATGGGAAGATGATGAATTAATGTAAAATAGTAATCCTCATTCTTATATCATTGTGTTATAATTTCAATTAAGAAATTAATTTTATGAGGTTTAATATTTCACCAATAGATTATAAATATTTAATATATATATATATATATATTAAAACATGAAATATTATATATATTCCATTACACATAAATCAAATTTAAATAAACCATGAGATACTATTATATAAAGAGTATTTAATTTAAAAATAATATTGTTGAAATTAAATTGGAGTTAGGTATAATAAAAATTATTATAAAAATATACATAATATTTTTATACAATAAAACTATACTATTTAATTCATAATAAATAAGTACATAGTTTTCATTAAGATATTTATGATGCAAAAATGGATTTTATAATATTTCGTGAGTTGAAATTATAAATAAATAAATGAAAATTTATAAATATTATCTTATTAATATTATATTATATTCCAAATCCTCATGTCAAACTTTTATTAGGGTGAAATATTTTTAATTTAATAGAACGATAATTATTTTGTAAATAGTTGAAAATAACAATTGTTTTTAACAAAATATTATCCAATAAATTACATACAAAGTCCCATTATATTTTTTAATTTATTTGAAAATAGTGTAATTTAAATTTAATTAAAAATTAAATAATATTTATCATTATAGAAAATATTACGCTTAATTTTTGTATTGATCAATATCTATACTTAATTTTTTTCATGGAAAATATTATTTTATCAAGTTTTTATTATTTAATTAAAATATTAATTTTAACACATATAGAAATTGAATTTGAATATATAGATTAATTTTATGGAATAATCATTTTATATTTTTTAATGAGGTGAATTTCATTATTTCCCTTAATTAATAGTCAATGTCTTGATTTTTTACCATTTTTAATGTAGAAATGATTTACTATAGGGATCAAACAAAGAAGAAAAATATAATATTTCAATTCAAAAATATATAAATCATATATTATTTTAATATTTATTTTCAATACCATGTTATCGGAAATTAATATCCTTTTATAGAAACTTTTAAATAATTATGAATTAATATACTTTAATATTTTCAAAATTTCTAATTGTGTCCTCTCTCTAACGTATTAATTGATGCTATGTCTCTTATCTTATCTAAAAATAAAGAGACAAATGTCTCATAAAATTACTAAGAATTTTTTTTGTTAATTATCCTAAACACATCCAATTGGTTTTGATATCTTAATAATATCCATTCAAGGATTAAAGTGTACGCTATAAGATGTTTCAAAAAAATGTTTTCTGTATTTATCCTAACTCATTAAATTTTATATCCTCCTCCATGATATCTAAAAAAATAGTATTAAATATAAAATTAATTTTCAAATAATATAATTATTATGATATATTAAAATTTTTATTAAAAAACATATTCCATATGTCTTTTTATCAAATGGTAAGTTAAATTATTGCTCATATGAACATGTGGACTATAAACTCTACGTAACGATATGAATCAATTTCTATAGCCCCCACATATACCAATATATAATGTTTTATTAAATTATTATATATTATACTTCGTATGTAATTAATTGTTTTTTGAAAAATTATTTTACATTTTTTTCTTATTTTTGATAGATAATGAAAATAGTGTTGTTGCATATATACGTGCCACCATCTCCACATACGATATAATTCAGTTATATTTATATTACATTAATTGATGATTAAAATTTATATATAAGGAATATATAATATATTTATATCATTATTAGTATTGTAGAGGTGTTGTATCTATTATCAAACTGAAAGGAATAGAACTTTTCGACTAAATATATTATAAAAAAATGAAACGGTTAAAAACCAAATATGGTGTTTTTTACAAAAAAAATTAAAATTGTTTCTAAGTTGTAATAATTTGATAGTATAATATATTATTATTATTTATATAGTAAATTTATATAATTACAACTATTTTATTTTTTTGTACCATAGGTTTGACTGATTAAAGATATTGTAACAAATAAGGTAGCTTTTTTAACGTTACAATCTCATTTTTATCGGGGATATTCATTATTAAAATTACAATGATAAATTAAATGATTTATCTCCACAACATATTATTTATTTTATTATCCCTTGGTATTTATTGGTGAATAACTTTTTTCCTTTTAATTTCCTTTCTTTAATCACCCCAAATATTAAAATAAATTTTTTAGGAATGCAGAAACAATTTTACTATTCAGTCAGGAATCATTTATTTCATGTTCAAATTTTCCTTAAAATTTCTTCATGAATTTTTTTTAATATTATCCAAAATTTTTATTTTTAAATTTCTATCCATTTCTCATATTCTCTAATAAAACTTACATATAATGTTTATTAAATTTTTTAAATGATTTAATTTTAAAATTTTAGATATCATATGTATGTTATAATTATTTTAACGTAAAAGAAATGAACATAATTTCCATTTAACATGATAACCCAACTAATTGAATATAATATTATATTTTTCTATATATTTATTATGTAAAATATATCTCATAATATTATGTAATTTTAAAATTTAAGTTAGGTTATTTCAAAAAAAATTATTTCTCCCAAGAAATAATACAAATATCATTTGAAAAAAAAATCATCTAGGAAAACACCCTTTAATGTTAATTATTATTCATTAGGTATGTGAACATATGATACCATAAATATTCATTATATTTATGGTTTATGATTATAATTATTAAGTATTTATGAATCCTATTTCTTATTCTGAGTTTAAGATGAAAAGAAATAATGAATTATCTCAAGAGCCTATGGAATACATATTAATAGTCTACGATTATATCATGGGATGGTCTGTTATATCCCTTTAGTGAATTAGGTAATAATTATGTTTATATGTGCTAAAAGTGTACTTGATAGGTTATCCTAATCCCGAAATAGGGTAAATTGGAGGTTATCTAATTCCAAATCGAAGTTATAGAGGTGTTTAGCTGAGGACCAATGTAGATAAATGTGTGGTTGGACCATGTATAACATTTTCTGAATGTTTTGGTTGGTATCCTTGAAATAATATATCTATGATTCTGATTATCTTACACTTTAATCCCCTATTTAATAACATTTCTTTGTTCATATTTTATTTTCCAATGGATCATGTTCAACAATTCCATTGTGATTTATAAATTATAAAATTCAATGATTTCTTTCATCACTCATGATTAAGATCTATGAATTGATGGGTATGATTTTTGTTTGTTAATATCATGTTCTCAAACCATTATGATAATATTATTCTTAAATGATAATATATATTTTTATTTTACCCCTAATGGGAATGTTATGTCTCTATTTATTATGTTTCATTTTCCCCAAGATATCTAAAATGGTGTTAATTATGATATTTCAATGAATTTTCCAAGTGTTAAAGAACGTAATCAGAGATAATCTACATTATTGATGAACCTATTGTTTATGTATTCATATTTCATGAAATAATAAACTATTATGTTATTGGAATGGAATTTTATTTAATATAATTTATTTTCATCTAAAAGACGATAATAATGATTTATGAAATGTTTGGTTCACCCAAAATTACAACGTTATTTGACTATTAAGTGATCAAGGAAAATATATATAACAAAATACCAACTCAATATCCTTCAATTCATGAAGTATATTTATTAATCTATCATTGTATTATTGACAAGCATCCACCATTATTAATTTTTACATTTTATATGTTAAATATATGTAAAGAACATATTGGGTTACGAGAAATACGGAATGTAAAATTTCTTCTCAATAGAATTAATATGTCTCTCTATAATAAGTGGTCTTGTGGACCCACTGTACGATGTTTCATGATTTAATATAAATTAACAATAGAATAATTATTTATTCTTGACCTGCCTTCTCCATGAATAGGGAAAGGATAAAAAGATTCCCTATCCTTACTTCTTCAAGTTGAAGGATAGATAATGAATCCATGAGTCCCTTTTTTAGTAGAACTCAGATTGGAGACTAGCACCAATGGCATATAATCTCACAAAAATGGAAGGAGTTTCCATTTATTTATTTACTAATATTTATAGATAAGTCGGTGAATCTAAAAAAACTCCAACCATAAAAGGTAAAATTAAATTCAAAAAAACATTCCCAATTGCATGTTCAAAATAAAATGATACAAAGCTAAAGAAAACTCTAATGGAATGTACCAAAAGAAAATAAAATCAGTACAAACAACTATCCCGACATTTGAGATAGTATGGTCCCGCACAGTCCTAAAAGTCCTCCTGGAATCAGAAAAACAACTTTAGTTATGTAGGGTGATTATACAAGAATACTAAATAGGGAATCAAAAATATCATGTTCACAAGTAAGGAGGAATTCTAATTTGCTCTGGGAAATTAAAGGTAAAAAATTACCTAGAAAAAAAACAATCCACCCACCCTTACCAAGGAACCCTCCCCAAATAAAGAAAAATAGGTAAAATAATATTAATATAACATCAATATTTTGGAAACCCACACAAATTTCCCACTAGTAATTTATGACATCCTACAGAGCAGACCTCCCCCAGAGATGACACTCTAGTCCCATTTCCACCCCAACAACAACCCCATGTGCCATATCAATTGTAAATTTATCCCACCTATAAACACTTGGGCCACCACAACTTCACATAACCACACTTGCAGACATCTAGTCAATAATAAACACTGCCACTCCCAAATACACATGGGTCAAAACAACTACTACCTACCGCAATGACTCTATGGCCTCATCCTAAATACACATGAGACAAAACCTTCTTGCACACACATGGGCTATCTAACAGCAACAAACCCTACCAAATGAGAAATGGGAAATAATGACCCTTAGGTCGTCAGAGCCTTCCAAAATAGTCATGGGATACATGGGAGAGGAAACAGAAAGGACCTAATAACTAACCCATCATAATAATATTGGGGAAAACACACTCAACAATGAAATGGGGGTGTTTGGTATGATGTTCTAAACATGGGCTGGGTGATTATTAGAGACAAAAGAACTATATTTTATACATATGGATATTCAATCACTCATCCCATCCTAAGGGTCTCGTAACGAACAACCTGACCATACACAACCAGACTTGCTTCTATCCCAACATGCTAATGTACAAAATAACAATAATAATTTCAAAACCCATTATTGGAAATCAGTTTCCCATTGTACTAGTGCTCATTATCATGTTAAAATTATTCCATTTAAATATTTCATCACCACCAGGTGAATAATTGGTACAACCATAAACCAAAACAACAACTGGAATAAACAAATCTGGGCAAGTATTTAAGCATTCACTTCGAGTTGGATCATAAGTAACAATGTCAATAGATATATGTGAGATCCCTCGAAGTAATGGAACCAAACAAAACCCCAATATACCCAGTCTTGAATATTTACCACCATATCGACACAACCTTAAATTCACAAACCAACAACCTCTCAACCAGAGATTCTATATCCTTAAACGTTACCCCAAAAGGCTTAAAATAGAATGGTCATACATATCACTAGGACAAAGCAAGGATGTTTTTAGATTTATCCAACACAATTAATTAATATCTTTATTTTCCTGCTTAATCAAGGTAATTAAAAAAGGGTTCTTATCCATCGAGCATCCATTTAATCAACCATGTTTACATGATAAACCAGTTTATGTGTTATAGTTATACAATCACAAAATTATCCTGAGAAAAAGAACATCATTACTGCATAATAATGGACCATCAACAGAAACAATATTTATTGGACATGATCCCATACAATTCAAAACATAAAAATGAAGCTCAATCACAAATACACCATTATCATTCATACCACTTCATTCTATAAAAGTACATCTATTAACTTCATTAATGTTGGTTTCGTCTACATCTTGAGGGGACATCATCATACCCACCCCACATGATGTACTGTAAAGAGAGACAAAGGAAGAACCCATATTTGGATGATCAAGGATCAAATATTTCTATTTACACAATGAACTATTGATGGGGTGACTTGCAGGAATATAAAAATATAAGGCTAAGTAGAAAGGAATCTATTAAAATGAACGATTAATATCAAGAGGAATTCTCCAGACACACTAAGTGATATGAAATGAAGAAGGAAGATATGATCTCGGCTTATGAATATTCTAGGTCCTAAAATTATGGGGACCAATTAGATGTACATAAAATTAGGATCGTGTAATAACAACACGGTTCTGAAGTTTTACACACTGGGATTAATTGAGATTTAATCATTCCCCTTAGAAATCGTGGATATTGACTATCTAATAGCTCTGAGTTGACATATTTCCTTTAAATGGAGAAAAACACATAATAAGAGAAAACAAGAAAACCTGAGATGCTGGAATGTGTAGAATAGGGGTTACATGACACAAAATTTGGTAATTCAATGGTCATATGACTCTTGAGTGTTTAAAACATATATATAGGAATTAAATCACATTAAATGGTTATTAAAACACTTTTACGTCAGAATATATGTTACCATTGCTAAACTGGAAGGTCCTAGAGAGACTAGAAATGACTCATCGATGGGTTATTCACTTAACCACTGGTACAGATTCCCATTGGGGCAACTGATTCCCATTAGTGCCATTGATACAGATCGGTTACACAGTCAATTTAACCTAAAATTTGGAAAACACCTCAATGAGTCACTAATGGTCCCCATGATGCCTCAGAAATTAGGATTTGGAAAACTAGTAAACCATGAGGGTATGTTCCATTACATCAGATACCTCTCAAACTATCCTATCTCTCGAGATCTAAATATTAAACCCGAAAAAAATAATAGGGTCTGAATAACAACCTCATAATATACCTCTCTGGGACAACCAACCTAGAGTTGTTCAAATTCCAAAATAAAACCTCATCATTCAAACACATTCTTCTCACATCTATCTCTGGAAAAACTGCAAAAACACAACTTCACATCTCCCTCGTATAAACATGCAACAAAAAAAATTTCACACTATCACAAAACATGGGTTAGGTGTCTCATTCATCCATATCAATATACAATCCGTTTTGGGTGGCACAGACTCACCCACAAGGGTTTAATCACATCCTCATTAATGTTTCTTGATTATGGATCAGGTTATCCCCTCCCCATGGTCAATACATTTCACACAAATAAAGAACATGGAAACAACTTATCATACAACAAGTAGGGACAATCTTGAAATCAAAATCAATGCACAATGCAAACACAAGATAAAAACTCAAAATAGCTCTGGGTACTATGCACACATCTGTGCCTCCCATTCTAATGTACTCACCTCGAGGAAACAATTCTTCCAAAATACACAAACCAAATGAATGGTATGTCCATGAATAAAATTCTCTAAAAAATCCTCATTTCTAACCTCTCGCTCCATAAATGTTGCATCATCCTGGATATCCAACTCTCCCATGTCGAGGATGTAGGAGTCATTATGTTTATACTAAAGTAGCTGAGATACATGAAAGACGTTGTGGATCATCTCTAACCACGGTTTTAATGCCATGTGATATTCCACATTTTTGACTTGTCCCAACTCATGCAAGGGTCCAATGAACATAGGATAAATCTTACTACCCCTACCGAACCTTTGTTGTCTACGTAGATGAGAGACCTTGAGGAAAATGTGGTCCCCAACCTCAATCTCCATGGGTATCCTTTTATGATCGACATACAACTTATTCTGGTCATGATCTTCCTTCATCCTCTCAAGCACAAGCTAATACTTCTCTGTCGTGCTCTACACCCTCTCTGGACCATTAATACTTGCATCCCAAAACTCTGTGCATCCCATAGGTGAATGACACCACCACTCGTACAAGGCATCAAAAGGTTCCATCCCAATGATAGAGTGATATATATTTATTTAGAAAAACTCTAGCAGAGGATAGCAGCATAACCAAAGTCCATAAAACATGCTCACATTATAACCTCTAATGTATGGATGGTCCTCTATGTCTTCTCATCCGTCTGATGGTGGAAAACAGTACTAAGGAATTTATGGGTTCCAAATGAACACTATAATCCATTCTAGACATGTGATGTAATGTGTGTATACCAGTCCTAAATGATGTTTTTGGAACTCTATACAACCACACAACATCACCCATGTACATCCATGCTAATGCATACCCTGCGCTCAACTCCGTATCCACTAAAAAGATATCTGATTTTGTCAATCAGTCCACCGCTTCCAGGATGGCATCGTATAATCCCCCATATCTAGGTAGTCCAGTCACAAAATCCATAGCGAAATCTTTACACTTACACTCTAGAATGTATAATTGATGAAATTTTCTATCCAGGACACGGTGTTTAGCCTTCACATGTAGACACACGATGTGATTTTAGACAAACCCATGCACCACCCACTTCACATTGGGTGACTAAAGCTGACCTCTCAACTGCCAGTAAATCTTGTAGAATCCCGGAGGTACCATGAGGGGTGAGTTATATGACTCACTGAGAAATCCAATGTGCATCATATAATGGAGAAACAACTTCCCAATCATATTTTGACCATCCTCTGACCATCCTTCCAGCGAATCACCCAAGTTAACATGCTCATGCATCACTTTGGTCTCTAAGTATCCCCACAGATACTCCTCGACCTACCACACCATGGAATAAAACACAATCATCTGAAACAGATACCCTATTCCATCATCCACTCTCATGGCTATATTTAAAGCAACCAACTCCTCCATTTCATTCCATGAATATGCGGACTCCCAGACAACATCCTTATATGAATTCATGATTGAGGCATCATCCACCATGTTCTCCTTTCATGAGGTGTAAGAGATCTCAATATTGTAGTCATGATGAACCTTCATCCACCTACAGCACCACAGGATCAGTTCTCACTGGGAGAAGACATACTTTAAGATCATGTGAGTAGTGAATACCACAAGGTGTTCACCGATGAGATAATGCTACCACAATTTTTGTTCAAACACATTCACTACATGTTCCAGGTCATGGGTGGAATAGTTAAATTTTTGACTGTGTAACTTCCAATGACCATAAGAGATCACTACCCACTATTGCATCGGCACACAACCCCATCCTAGAGTGAATTCATCATAGAACACATCAAACATTACTCCTTTATCAAGAAACATTAGCACTTGGTAACCGACAAGCTTCACATTCAGATATCTAAATGTAGAATCACAAAGGTCCCTGAATACTAAAGAATAGACTTTTCTATTCAAGGGTTTAAATGGAGCTTCAACTTAAAAGAAGTCGGGTACGAACCATCCGTACTGACCTGCCAGTCCTAGGGACATATGATCCTTTGCCACATTCATCAGTTCTGCACAAGAAACAACTACCACAACCTTCATCATATCCAGTGTTATTCTATTCTGGGACACCACATGTCCATGTAAGTACACCTCTCATGCCTAAAACATTCACATGGAGAACATCCCATAGATATCGTGGTGTTGGTGGAACTCCAAAACTATCCTTAGATGCTCAGTTTGATTCTCCCTTCAAATTGAGTAGAAGAGAATGTCTTCGATGAACACGGCAAAGAACTGGTTTAGGTACTCACAGAAAATAGAGTTCATGGGCCCCATGAACATAGCTGGTGAATTTGTAATGTGGAAGGACTTGACCAGGAAATAAAAGTTCCCATATCTGCACCTGAAACTAGTATTTAAGATTTCACCATCCTTCACCCTCAATAGGTGATAACTAGACTGCATGTCGATCTTAGAGAACCAACTCTCTCCCCTCGATAGGTCAAAAACGTCGTCAATCCTCGTGAGAGGGTAATGGTTCATTATTGTCACTTGATTTAGTATTGGGTAGTATATGAAAATCTTGAGACCACCTCTTCCTTGATCATGGAAAAGACTGGAGTTCTCCATTTCAATATGTTTGGTCAGATAACAAACTTCTTCATCAATTTGTCAAACTAAATCCACATCTCTCACAACTCAGAAGGCACCATAGGATAGAGAGCCAATGAAATTTGACGGGAAATAGGCTGTAAGTCTATCTCAAACCCAACATCACATCAAGGGGTAGAGTCACAACCTCTTCATAGATTAATTCCCAGAACTCACTGACAATATCTAAAACATTAACAATATTTTAGTATATCAATTCCACTGATAGATCATCTAACAAGTTATTATGTATCTCCACATGATATCTCCCCTCCTAGAAACCCCTATCACTAATGATAGATATATGCTGGCCACCCAAATTTTTGAACACGACCCTTTTCAAGAAGCTGTCAATAAAAATGCTCATAGAAATCATCTATTTGATTCCAATGATGACATCGTACCAATGCGTTTGTAGCAAATGAGATCCCCACTAGATTGAAGTTGCCCCAACATCAGTTTGTATCCCTGAAAATCATCAAAAAGCCTGGTCTGAACTCCAAAAATCATGCTCAAGACCAGGGGCGTAGAATGTATCCCTATACCAAGACCAAAGTCATGGGATTGAATGGGTGAAACAAAGGAGTGTGATGCATCAGAGTAAAAAAAGTCACATTCAAGATTACAAAACAAACTGATCATACCTCGAACAAAATCTGGCCATGCTGGAACAGCTTACTATGCAGCGTGGAACTGCCCGCACCCAAATCAACCACCCCTGGCCTATTTTCCGTCTCCCCAACCACACCATGGTTGAGGTCCCTGAGGATCACCCAATGGTCATCCACCTCCTATAATGTCTTCTCTAGGAGGGGCAGGGGCATGTTCCTACTGCTGAAAAGGTCTCACCTGCAACTGGTGCTGCTGAGGTGGGTGATGGGCCTGCCCACCCCTACTATATTTCACTCATATAGGGAACTAATTTCAAATATTCCCTTTTCTTCCACAGGTAATTCACCTTGGTCCTTGGCCTGTAGAGAAAGGGTGTGTGCTAGGAGGTCGGAACTATAATATCTAAGGCCTTCTCCCCACCTACCGAAACATAGAAGGACCTGATTTCATAGGACTACTAGTGGTGGTCTTTCCCTTTTATGATCTCAATTTGATCCCATGTCACATCACTTCTTCCATCTTGTTCATCCTCTAAACCATTAAAACCTTCTTCTAAACATCCATGTATGTCATTAGAGAGAAGGAGTAACAATATACATAGATAATGTCAGAGTTCCTCTTCTAAGTATCTTGATTGGGACTCCCCATCCGAAAAGTGGTCCAGAGAAAAATGAAGTTGATCATTGAACTCGATCCCCAAATCTAATACAGACACACTCTATTGCTGGATGGAGAGTAGTTATTTCATGTTTTCCTCCTTAATCATAGCATAAAGGAATTCTGTCTGGATCTCCTTCCCAATTCCATTCCACAAAACCTCAACTTCCTTCTCCTCCATATGATATTGTGTCCAGCACTGACATCCCAATCCATGTATCTAGATCACATCTAGGGGAACCCATTACTCTGATGGAGCTCAGATTAGGAATAAATATTTCTCCAGTTCTTTGAGCCATCTCTCCTTCTCCATGTTTGAGTCACTTCTCGCGAACTTTTAGACAATCATCTATAGTAAGGCACAAGGCATCGTCTTCCACTTGTCATCCTTCTCCTCTCGATCTTCCCTCCACTGATCAACCAGATTAACCAGTTGTGCCTAGACTTCCCTCACTACTCATGGACGACATCCGGGTGCAATAGTTGATGTAGAATAAATGAATTCTTAAGCCCGAGTATTGTAGAAGAATTATTTTTAAACTCATTTAATCTTTTGATTTATTTTAGAATTCCAATAAAACATAAGACACACAAGAACACATGTCATTATTACACATGTACCTTTCCTTGGGTCTATGCCCTACAATCATTATAGCCCCACCTGTTCATTTAGTAGGTCGGTGGTCCTCGCATCGGATCATGGAGGCCCTAAAATCCCATTTACTACCTGGTCTTCCCTATCACATTTCATGTAACATGATTTCCAAGAACATGTTTCCAACCATCACATGAAATCCTCACAATTTGTAACCCTTAACGACATACTATCTCTCAACCATCATATTTTATACCCTTCATTCATGACTCGCCTTCTACATGAAGAGGGAAAGGATAAAAAGATTCCATGCCCTTCTTTATTCAATGTGAATGAAAGATAATGGCCCCTATGTCCCTCCTTCGGTTGGCCTCGGAGTGGGGACTAGAACTAAGGGTGTAGAATCTCACATAAATGGATGGAATTAACCTTTTTTATTTTATATGATCATGAGGTAAGACGATAAATCTCAAACTCCAAATTCTATAGATAAATGTAAATTTCTAAATCCATTCCCATATGCATGTTAAAAAATTACTGATACAAATTACAAGAATACTCTGAAGGAATGTACCAAAACAAATGAATGAAAATAATGATAACAATCCCAAGTCTGAACATGTATGGTCTCACATGGTCCTCAACATCCTCTTTGAAACTTGAAATCCATTTTCTATATGTAGGGTGAGTATACATGTATACTCACTAGGGAAACTAAAAGCTCTCGATCACTAGTAGGGAGGAATTATATTCCCTCGAGAGAAAATAGAGGTAACCAAATAACCTAACAAGGAAATCTATCCACCCAACCGAAGCATGGAACACTCTCCAAATACTGCAAGCTAGGTAAAATAATAGTAATAGGATATCGATATTTAGGTACCCCGGACCACTTCCCCACTGGTGATTTAGGACATCCTACGCATTAGACCACCCCACAAATCCCACTTTTATTCCACTACCGCCCCAACTACAACCCCATTGGACATCCCAACCACACATTTGTCCCACCAGCAAATATATGGGTCACCACAAGCACATAAAACCAATCCCACCGACACATGGGCCACAACAACCACTTCCAAGACTAAAGACACCAAGGCTAGAACAACAGCTACCTCTCCCAAATACACTAGGGCCTCATCATAAATACACATGAGAAACAATCCCTCTCGAACACACCTGGTCCAACTCCACAAAACACACCATTTTCAAAGAGACATCGGCCATAATGACCCTTACTATGTCACATCCCGCGTGAAGAGTCTTGGGATATAATCTAGAGGGAGAAGATTAATGTTAATAACTAACCACTCATACGAATGTTGGAAAAAACACCCACCCTATTGAAATGGGGTTGTTCGGTATAAAGTGATAATCATGGGTGGGTGCGAAATGAAACACAAGAACTAAATTATATATATATAGGTTATCAAGCACTCATCCCAGACTATGTTTCCTAAAACCAAAAATAATCTAATACACAACACCTCTAACTGCTATCCCTATATGAAAAAGTAAACAACAACAAAAACCAGAGCACAACCCATTTCTAGAAAAACGATCCCCAGTTAACTAGTTCACATTATCATGATAAAAGGATTCCATTTTAATATTCCACAACTACTGAGAAACTAACAGAAAAACCCATAATCCAAAACAACAACTATAAATAACATCCATTCTAGTATTTAAGCATTCACTCATAGGTCTCTCATAAGTAACAACATGAAAAGGGATATGTGTGATCCCTCGAAGTACTGGAAATAAAAAATGGCCCGACATATCGTGTCCATAACAATTACAACCACCTATAAATGGCCTTAGATTCAATAAAAAAAACATCGCAACCATACATTCCATTTCCCTCTATGTCACCCCACAAGGAATCAGATAGAACGACCATACATATCACCATGACAATGAAAAGATATTTTTCATATTTTCCCAACCCAATTGAGTAAGTTAGTTATTTACTTGTTTAACCTTGGTTATCACATAAGGGATATAATCAATCAAGAATTAATTTAATTAATCATGTTTATTTGATTAACTGGCATCCATTTTAACGTTATTCAATCACAATATTTTACAATCAAATAGAGGATCATTAGTTCCTAATAAAATACCACCAATGGACATGGTTTTCAGTGGACATGATCCCATACAATTCAAAATATAAAAAATAAGGTAAAACATAAAAACATCATCAAAATTACCACCAATTCACTGTTTAAAATTATGTATATTTTCATCATTAAAGCATGTTTCACCTACATTCTGATGGAACATCCTCATACCAACCGCATATGATTCATAGTAATCAGAGACCAAGGATGAACCCCAAATTGGATGATCAAACATCAATGAATTCTATTTACTCCACGAAATGGCGATGGGGAGCTGTTCATGAAATCAAAACCCTGAAGGTGAGTGGAACGGGATCTAGCATGGTCACACGATTCATTTCTAGAGGAATTATGTAGGTTCTCTAAGAGATACGATATTAAGAAGGAAGAGAAGATCTTAGCTTATGAAGAGACCAAAAAATAAAATTTGGGATGTCTTTTCAAAGTACATAAAATTCATATCGTGGAACGACCATTAGGATTGGAGGGTTTATACATTGAGATATTTGTGATTTAATTATTCCACTCAGAAATGGTGGAGATAGATCATCAGGATGCAATGAGTTTATAGATTTCCTTTAAATGGGTAAATACAGGAAAAATGGATGAAACTGGAATAAATGAGAATCTTCAAATCATGAAAAAGTGTGTGACATGCCACAAATTTTCATAATTAAAGGGTATCTCATGTCTTGGTGGGTTAAAACAACTTTCACAGGGCTTAAATCACTTTGAAAGGGGTATTGAAACACTTTTATATTGAATGATATGTAAATTTAGTGAAACTGGATGGTCTGGGAGAGACTAGATATGATACACCATTGGGTGATTCACCAACACCCTGGCACTAATTCCCATTGGTTCCATGGTTCATTCAACTAGAAATTGGAAATGTTCTCAATGAGTAACCAATGATCCCCAAAATTTTCCAGAAATCATGATTTGGAAAAATAATCGTCCATGAGGGTCATGTCCATTACATCTGATACCTCTCAAACTCTTCTCCCCCTCGATAATTCTAGAGTAATCCCTATAAAAATTGGGGTTCGAATAACAACCTCATATGATACATATCAGGGACAACCAACCTAGAGTAGTTCAAAAGACAAAATAAAACCTTGATATCCAGGGACATTCTTATCACATTTATATCATAAACCACAATATAAAAACTACTATTCATCTCCCTTATGTAACCACAAAACGTATAAAGGTCACACAATCAAAAGACATGGGGTAGGTTTATCCATATGCTTGGTCAATATACTATCCTCTTTTGGCGGTACTGAATCACCCACACGTGTTTAATCGCATCCACATTAATGATTCATGATTAGGGATTAGGTTCTCCCCTAAAAGTGGTCTTAACTTTTCACACAAAATAGAGAAACATAGGGACAACTTATCATACAAAAATTTGGGTCAAGCATGAAATCAAAAGTAAGGATCAATGCAAACACAATATAATAAATAAAAATAGATCCGGGTACTCAGCATGAATATGTGTATCTCATTCCAAGGTACACTTTTCGAGGCTACTATGCCTCCACAAAACAAGAACCAAGTGAATGGACTATCCACAAAGAACCTTATCACTATGCTCCTATATTTTTACCTATTTCCCCATAAACAGATCATCATCCTTGATGTCCAAATATCCCAATTAGAGAATGTGGGATTCATCATGTATATATTGTCGGAGGGGAGATTCATGGATGACGTTGTAGATCCTCTCCAACAGCAATGCTAATTCCATCTGATATGCCACCTTATCGAATCATACAAACAACTCCAATGGTCTGATAAATATGGGATAAAGCTTACCCCCCTTACAAATCTCCATTGTCCACACTGAGGGGAGTCATTTAGGAACACTTGGTCATCACCCTCAAACTCAAATGATATCCTCTTATGAGTGACATAAGTCTTATTCTAGTCCTAATCTGCCTTCATCCTCTCACGTAGAAGTTGATCCTTCTCTATCATTCTTTGCACCACCTCCTTGCCAAGAACACCTGTGTTTCCCACCACTGTCTACCACATGTGTGGATGAATCAATATCCCATACAAGGATTCAATTGATGACATTCCAATGGTATAGTTATCGCTATTTTTAGGAGAAATCGACCAGAGGAAATATTCGTACCCACGATCCTATGAATTCCATAACACATGCTCGAAACACATCCTCCAATGTTTAGATGGTCCTCTCTGTCTTCACATCTATATGAGGGAGGAAATAAATTCTAAGTCATAGGTGGATTCCAAAAGAATTTTTTAATCCATTCTATAATAATGAAATAAATTGTATATCATGATCCAAAATTATGTTATGGGAACTCTGTGAAGCCGCAAAACTTCACCCACCTACTTATGTGTTAACAAATCCATTGCTCTCAAGTCATTAACCACTAAGAAGTGAGCCCATTTAGTCAATCGGTCCACCAATACAATGATGGCATAATAACTTCGTTATCACTAGATAGTCCCATGACTAAATCCATTGTGACATCATCCCACTTCCACTTGAGAATATCTATAGGTTGCAACAGTTCGTTGTGAACATGGTGTTCAGTATTCCCCTACTAATACACAAGGCTATTTACACAAACTTTTCCACTACACACATTATTTTGGGTCACCGAAACTAAACTCTCAACCCATGGTACATCATTGATAATCCTCGATGTACTACGAGGGGTGAGTTATAGAACTCACTGAGAACTGTTTCACGCAACACCTTTGGTACAAACATCTTTTCACAAAAATTCATCTCATTCCCACCATCCTATGAACATCCATTTGAAGATTCACCCTTGATAACATGATCATGAATCACTTCGGTCTCTGTGTCTCCCCATTGAGATTCCTACACCTGCCGCTCAATGGAAAACTGCACTATCATCTAAAACAGATAGCCTCTACCATTATCCTCTCTTATGTTGGGATGTAAATTAGCCAAATCATCTATTTCATTACATGAATATCCCATCTAAACTACAACATTCATAAATTATTTCCACTTTATGGCATTATCCACCACCTTCCCCTTTCATGGGGTGTAGGATATCTTGATGTCATCAGCCTAATGAAAATATATCCACCTATGAATCCATAGGTTCTAGTATCGCTGGAAGAAAACATAACTGACTCTCTTGTGATCTGTGAAGATCATGAATCATTCCTCAATGTGGTAATGCTGCCACAAAATCTGCATGAACACAACTGCTGAATGATCGAGGTCATGTGTATAATAGTTACATTAGTGATGACATCACTTCCTAGACACATAAGAGATCAATCCCCACTTCTGCAACATCACACACCCCCATCCTAGAACAAAACTATCATAGAAGACTTCAATAATTACACATTCAACTAGAAACTTCTACATTGGGGCACTGACTTGATTCCCATTCTTATAACAGAAATATACATGGAACAACTCACTCAATATGAAATCCCGGCCTTTTGGGTCAGGGTCGTCAAAGGTGCTACAACTAGAGAGAAGTTGGGTACGAACCATTGGTAGAAACCATTCATTCCAAGGAAACTATGATCCTTTTCCATGTTCTTGGCTGCTAACTAGGAAACAGCCACCTCAACCATCGACTAATCCAGTACTGTTCTCTACTAGGATACCACATATCCATGGAAGTGCACCTCTCTTGTACAGAAAATGCACATAGACAACATCTCGTACTGATGGTTCCATCAATGGACCACCGAAACTGTCCTTAGATGATCAGTGTGATACTCCTCTGACCTTGAGTAGATACATATTTTTTTGATGAAAATGAACACGAACTAGTCCCGATAAATGCAGAAAATTGTGTTCATGAACCCCATGGACATAGGTGGACCGTTTGAAATGTTGAACGACATTCCCATGAACTCAAATATCACATCTCTTTAACTGAAACCAATCTTCAAGACGTCACCATCCTTCACCCTCAATAGGTGATATCTAGACAGCATTTCCATCTTAGATAACTATTATGCTCCACTCAACTTTTCAAAAAGGTCTTCAATCCTCAGGTGGGGGAAAAAATTCTTGAATTTCACCTAATTGAGTCTTTGGTAGACTATGCATCGCCTGAGGCCACCATTTACCTTATTTGCGAACAACACTCGAGCACCCCATGGAGATGCACTTGGTCAGATAAAATCCTTATTCTTCATTTCATTATCATGAATCCAAAACATCTAAAACTCAGATGGAGACATCTGATAGAGAGACATTGAAATTTGATTGCCACTGTGCTATAAGTCTTTCCTAAACTCAAATTCATGTCGATGAGTGGAGTCACAACCTCATCAAGGATGAATTCTAAGAAGTCACTGACAATCCCTAGGACATCCACCATCTAGGATTCTTTTGATTCCATCGATAGCTATGATAACATGGAAAAAATGGCCTTCATACACCAACTACCCTATTAGACACCCCGCTCATCGATGAAAGCTACATGCTGGCCACCCATATATTAGAACATGACCCATCTCTAGAATATGACGATAATAGCACGTTTGGAAAATAGCTATTTGATGCCTAATATGACATTGTATGACTGCATTTGTAGAAAAAATAGGTCCCCACTTGACTAATCCATCCCGACCATAAGTTTTCATCCTCTAAAAACATCAAACAGGTTGGCCTAACGTCCAACTGGAATTCTCAACTTCAGGTTAATGGAAATTCGATCTACATATAGTCCCGATTAATGGACTAGACTTGGTTCAACAAAGGAGTTCGTAGATACAGAATCAAACAAGGAACTTTAATGAGTAAAAAAAGTGATTCTAACTCAAATTAATATTCCCTTCGGTAAATACTTCTTTTGTGGGATAAAAAATCCCATGAAAAATGATTCTACCCCATGGATATCAGCCGCCTCCCAGAACACACCTTGGATGAGGTGTTTGACATGCACCCAATGGTTTTCCTTGTCTTGCAACGTATGCTCTCGAAGGGGTAGAGGCCCACTACTACAGCTGAAAAGGTCTGGCCAGCAATTAGTGTTGCTGAGGTGGGAGTTGGGCCTGTCGAACCAGAGTGTATTTTACTCGGACATGGAACAGATTTTGACGATTCCCACAGCTACCATAGGTAATATACATCGTTCCTAGGTCCATAGATAAAGGATTAAGATGGGAAGGTTGAAATTGAAACTGATGAGTCTCGCTCCCCTCTGGCTGAAACCTAGAAGGGCCTGATGCCAGAGGCCCACTACTGGTGGACTTCCCCTATGAAGTGCTCAAATGGAAACCATATCACATCACACCTCTAGAGAGTGCATCCTCTCCACTACTTCAGTCTTATTTTGAACCTCCATATATGTTTGTATAGTGATGGAAATAACAACATACTGAAGAGAATGTTAGGGTTCCTCTTCTATGTGACTTTCCCACAACTCCTCATCCAAAATTATGTCTGGAGAAAAATGAAGGTGATACTAGAACATGATCCCCAAATCCCTTACCAACATACTCCCTTGCTATAGGGAGAGAATATCTTACCTCTTTTCATCCATCATCATGGATGAAGGGAATTCGGTCTGGGTCTCCTTTTCAATGTCAACCAACGAAACCTTGGTTTCATTTTTCTTCCGGAGATAAATCACCCACCACTTACATGCCTCTCCCCACATAAAATTAATAGCTAGGAGAAAATAGTACACTATTGGATCCCATATCAAGCTAAAATCTATCCCAAGATCATCGATCCATATCTCTATCTCCAAGTCTGAGACACTACCCCCATACGTTCAAAGAGTGTTTGCTAGATGGCATGAAGCGACTTCGTCCACTGGTCATCCTTTTCCACTATATCATTTCTCTAATGATTAAGCAGATCAACTTGATAGGCCTCAACTACCTGATCTACTTGTGGATGTCGTATGGGTGACAAATCTGAATGAGAAACAAATAATTCCTAATCTCGAGTTGTGTAGAAGATTTATTTTGAAACATATTTAAAATTTTTATTAATTTTAAAATTCCCAAAATAACCAAGACACACAAGATCATAAGTCAATTTGATTCATGTTCATTTCCTAGGGTCTTTACCCTGCAATCAGTGTAGCCTCACCTAGTTATTTAGTAGGTCCAGAGTCCTTGAATCAGATCATAGGGGGCCCTAAAATCCCATGTCGTAGTTGGTCTCCCGTATCCCATTTCATGCACCATGATTTCCTAACACTTTTTTCATAACATCCCATGAAATACTAACAGTTCATAACCTCGAAAGTCATCTTATCATTCATCCATCAGCTCTGATACCATTTTTTCATGACCCGCCATCTCCATTAAGAAGGAAACAATGGTAAGATTCACTTCCATTCATTCTTCAATGTGATTGAGAGATACTGACCCCCGAGTCCAAACATTAGTATGCCCTAGAGTGGAGACTATCACCATGGGTGTAGAATCTCACATAAAATGACAAAATTTCCCTTTTTTATTTAATAAAAAAGGGAGGTTAAACTGTGAATATCAAACAACTCCAAATACTAAATACTAATGTAATGCCAAAAATAAATTCACATAGGCATGTTCAAAACGAACTGATACAATGTACCAGAAAACAATGAAGGAAAACGCCAATAGAAATGAAAAGAAGTAATGAAAACTATCCCAACGTCCGATCTAGTATGGTCCTACAAAATCCTTAATGTCCCCTAGAAACCAGAAAGCATATTTATATGCTTAGGATGAGTATACAGGTATACTCAGTATGTACACCAAAAGATCTTATGCACAAATATGGAAGAATTTTATTGAACCGTGAGAAAATAGAGGTAACCAAAACACCTTGTAGGCAAAACAATCTACCTAGCCTCACCATTGAACACTATCCAGATAACACATTTTTTATAAAATAATAGTAATAGAACATGAATATTTGTGTACCCTACACCGCTTTCCCAATAGATATTTACAAAATCCTACACATCATACCTCCCCCACAAATCAAACTGATGTCCCACTACCTCCCCAATGACACCCCCATGGGCAATCCCAATCGCACTTCAATCCCACCCGCAAACACCTGGGCCACCACAACCACACATACCCACCCCTACAGACAACTGGTCCATAAAAACCACAAACACGACCTACGAAACCTGGTCCAAAACAACCACTTCTACACTTGAAGACAACTTGGCCACATCATGAGGTCACTTGGGAAGAAAACATGCCAGCATACACCTAGGACAACTCACCACAACACACATTGTATAAAGAGACATGGTCCATAATGAACCTCAGGATGTCACTTCTTTCCCGATGTGTCTCGGGCTACCGGGGAGAGGGATAATTAATGAGATAATAACCAACCACTCATATGAATGTTGGTAAAAACACCCTCCTCATTGAAATGAAGTTGTTCATCAAGATGTTTTCAACATGGGTGGGGTGCGTATAAGAAACACAATAACATAATTCAATACATATAGGTAATCAAGCACTCATCAAAACCTAAGGGTCCCAAAACTGACAACCAAACTATTCACAACCACTCATGATGTTATCCATACATGAACAAGTACACAAAATCCATAACTAGAGAACATCCCATTACTAGAAAACAAATCTCTATTGTACTACTTCCTATTATCACGTTCAGAGGATTATATTTAAATATTCCTTTACTACTGGGAAACTAACCTGCATAAACATAAACCAAAACAACAACATGAAGAAAAATATCCTAGAAAGGGTTTAAGCATTCACACCTGGTTGGATCATATGTAAAAACTTCAAAATGTATCCTTGAAATCCATCTATGAACTTGAACCAATCAAACACCCAACATACCTGGTCCCGAACATTTACAGTTAGGTCCACATGACCTAAAGTTAAAAAACCAAAAACCTCTCAACTAGAGATTTCATTCCCATCTACGTCACCCCACAAGTCACAAACTGAAGGATGATACAGGTCACCCAGACAAAGAAATGATGTTTTATGATTTGGACAACACCATTTATTATGATCCTTCTGTGCATGGTTAATCAGGGTGATCACAGAACAATTATTATTCATCAAGCATCCATTTAATCAACCATGTTTATATGATTAACCAGTTTCCATGTTAAAATTATTCATTCACTAGATTATCCAAAAAATTGAGCTTTATTAGAGAGAAATAAAGGATCACCAACGACCACGATATTTAGTGGAAATGATCCCATACAAATAAAAACATAAAGATGAAGGTAAAATAGTGCATCATCATCAAAAATCCCACCCATTCATTATTCAAAGGTTATTTTATTACCTTTCATAAAGACTGATTCATCTACTTCTTGATTGACAATCATCATACCCACCCTGCATGATTCGTATTATATTGAGATGCATGAAGAACCCTTATTTGTAAGACCAAGTATCAATTTTTTATCATTACGTTATATACAGGGTATGGAGAAACATACAAGAAAAGAAAACTCCAAGGATGAGCAGAAAGGGCTCTAGAATGGTCACGCAATTCATTTCTAGAGGAAGTCTTGAGGCACAATAATAGAAAATAAAGAAAGAAGGAAAAGAGGATCTCGGCCTAAGAGGAGGACAGATCCTTAAATTGGGGAGACTATTTAGGAGTACATAAAATTTTAATTTTGGATTCACCACATGGATTAGAGGTTTATTTTATTGGGATTAATTGAGATTTAATAATTCTCCTCAAAAATGGTGGAGATAGATCATCAGACGACTGTGAGTTGTTATATTTCTTTTAAATTGAGGAAAACACATAAAAGGAGAAATAATCGAAAACATATTAAGTTGGAAAATACGGAAAAGGGTGTGATAGGCCACATTTTTTTCTAATTCATGGGTTTCCTGACACTTGGGGGTTTAAAACATCTTTTACAAGACATAATTAGCTTTGAAAGGGGTATTAAAACACTTTTACATCAAATGACATGTTACTAGAGTGAAACTGTAAGGACTACGAGAGACTAGAAATGACTCACGGAAGGGTGAGTCACTAAATCCTTGAACTAGTAGCTAATCAGTGCCACTGATGTCGATCTGTGCCACAAATTTTGATCAGCGCCACCAATGTCGATTAGGGCCAACATTCATTCTACCTAAAATATGGAAAAACACTCAATTATTCATCTATAGTCCTCATGATACCTCATCAAATTAGGATTTTGAAATTTAAAGGACCCAAAGGGTCTGAGCCATTACATATTCCGTACATTCTTTATTTTTTGGTCAATATGATTCATGTTAATGTTGATAGATTGCGAGTTTTAGATATGTATATACAAAAAAAATTCACATCCCATATCCAGTAGAGTTTAATTCTCATGAGGATACTTATTTTGTTTTTAATTAAATTCATTTTTCAAATGATTACTCCGTCTCCCCACAATTTATTAAAAAAAAATCATTTTTCATTTCATTAAGAAAATATCATCTAATAAATCAAAAAATAATAAAAAGCATTCCATCATTTTCTTAAATTATAAAATCGTCAATTAGACCATGTCATTGTAGGTTAATCTTGTATTTAATATATTAATGGTTGTTACATATTTTTATAAGGACCTAACCGTAAAACATTACATAATAAATTTACATTCATTCACATTTATAATCATTTTAGGGTTTGATTATTAGGGAATCAGGCCGTTACTTTTACATATAAATCCATAAAATACAAAGTGTCCAATGCTGATCACTATCTATTTTTTCACTATATAATTATTTTAAAAAATAAAATTGGGTCCCTTTTATGAAAACTCCTCATGATTATCAAAATGAGTTCTTTTGGTCCCATATTGATCCTTACCTTGCTTTCAAAAAATTAAAAAGCAGGATATGAGAATAAGGGGCCTAGTAATTGATATAAAAATATAGAAAATTTTAGTCAATTTATTAAAATTTAAAACATTCCAATCCATTAATAGGAAGTAATAATTTTCACCTTGATTAGTAGTACAAATTTTCCATTAATTACATGATCATTCGATACTTATTCATCATAAGAATACTAACCTAAATCCCAAAACATGTATTTAAAAATACGAAAAAATAATTTGGAACATATTTATACTTTTCACTCATGCAAATTGAATAGACATATTGTTTAAAACTATACATTCCACTCTTAAAAATATAATATCCATACAACCGACATCCATACCCAATTAATTGGAGGGATATCAATGACAGACCCTTCATTATATAATCATGGAACAACACATCATTGTTTTATTACAAATCTAACCATAAAATATACAACTATTATTATATAATTATAACCCATAATATATTTCAATTTTTAACATTTCTCTCATAATATTTCAAATTCAATCCTAAGATAACATTTCATGATATTAGAATAACCATCAAATTTTTAAAATGCACTATGAATAAAAAACAAGGAAAATATATGGATATTCTTTTATAAAATCATGAAATCATGAAAAGGAATTCAAAACAAAAATTATTCTCATGAAATATTAATATCCATTATTTCGGTTTGTGTCAAGAATATAACATTCTCCTTTTCATTTGTAAAAATATTCTATATAAATCACATAAAAAATTCCATTTCAAAAAAAACATAAATGAAAAATGGAAAAAAATTCGTTATAAATCTTTTTATAAAATTTTTAAATTATTTTGAGAAACAATATCTCAAATATCGACATAAGGTACAAAATGTAACTTTAATCGTTCAAATAATCTCATACCATTATGACCATTTTAATCATAATCTATATAAACGAAGGAAATATTTAAAAACAATAATTATCCAAGTAATTGATAATTTATGGATAAATAATTTCAAATGTATTTTATATACACCTTATAAAATAATAAATATTAATATAATCTTGATATGGACCTACAAAATACTAAATGATAGTAAGACAAAATTGATTTTTTTGGGTCCGCCTTATCTTGTGAGTATTTACCTTTATGAATAATAAACATATTCAAATTTTATAAAGACTTAAAAACCTTTTAAAAGTCCATTATAATTTTAATTAACTTATTAAAATGTTTTATACAACTATATAATGAGTTTTTTGTGTGGTGGTATGACCATATTTGGTTTTTGTGTCTGAATGACTTTGGTAGGTCAACTATGGAAAATGGAATTATTATATGAACATATCAAAAATAATAATCATGAAATACATAAAATAAAAATTCATCAATTTAAAATTTAAAACCATTCATGTAATATATATTTTTGAAAAATGAACCAATAATAAAATCATGAAGATGGTTGGTTGTATGTAAGCATGATTAATGTTCACAATTTTAGATGGTCATTCTGAAAATAATGTAATGATTAATATATATTTATAAAACTAATATTAAATTATATATACCATATTAATGATTAATATGTACTTATTTGTATAATTTTCGTGTTGTAAATGGAGTAACATCGCTTTAAGGAGTTGGTAGTCCATATATCCATTATAGACATTATCACTTTTTTAGAGCGTGTTAAAGTGTTATAGAAAATGATGTGATACATTTCTGGAAATTTAATTATGTCATGAATATAATATAGATGTTATTTATGTAATATATATATTATTAAACATATCCTTAATTTTTTATGTGTTGTGTTAATGTATCACATCACATTGAGGAGGCAGTAATCCACACATCCACAACAGATGTTATAATTTTTTAAAGAATGGAATGTATAAGAATATCTATTATGAAAGAATTAAATAATACTAATGACACAATAGATGTCATATATAATATATATAAACATATTGTCCATTGTAATTTTCAACAAATAAAGGTTGTAAAGGAAAAACAAACAATATCATTTCCCGATGTCGTAGTTCATTGTACACCTATTACGTATGTTTATTACCCATTAGATGGTTGAGTAAATAAATGTAGGTTGAGTTAATATCATAAAAATTGTCAATTATAATCATGATAGTTATTTTATTGTTTATTAATGTAAGACAAATATATGAGTAAGTGGAGAAAGAAAATAAAAGATTTTGGAATTAACCAAAGGGATTCCATGAATAGATTTATTCACAAGGTGAGTATAAGAGTATGAGGGGTTGTATGATGAGGTTATTTTTGGGTATATTTCTGTTTAGCCAACGTGGCTTGAGGTGTGTGAGGAATTTGGAAGCCTGAGTCACTTATTGTAGTGGAAGAGGCGTGACACACTTGTAAGTTTTTGAAAATAGAATTCGAGTCATGTTTTTTTATTGTTCATCCAATTATGATAAAATTATATCAAATGGAGGTTAGGATATTAATATGGCCATAAAATGGATTTTTTAAATGTTTATAGGTAATTTGGGACCTTGAGATTACTGGTTATTCTCTTGTTAAGCGAATTATATTCTTAACCATTGTAATTAATTTTAACCACGTCCACTACTATATTAGGGAAAAATCTAGTTTGACATTAATATAATTTATAAATTATTTTTGTCTCAAATATGGAGTTTATTTTTTTCAAAATAAAATATCATATGTGAAAAAATTAATTTAAATTAAATCCCCCATAATGGATGTGACAATAAGTATTAAATTAATAATGCTTAAAATATTTCTAGGTTTTTTTAATAATTTCCAAGTAAAGATGATTCGGATAACCAAAATTGGAATAATATAAAATGAATTTATATATTTAAACTTTTATTTCATTTTTAAATATTATTTATCCTTATAAATAAATTATATGAAAATGCAGTTTCAAATTCAAATTCATTAAAATTATATATTTGGTAAAAAATGAAAATTCACATAAAAATAAAAACAAAATTCACAATAACCTATTTTTTGTTATTTTCAAAACAATTATTCATATTTTAACAAAAAAAATCAATATATGTTCAAAAATTTATCAAAAATTAATTATCAATAAAAATTTGGTAAAACCACTTTAAAACATTATATCCCTTTACGATTATAATTTTATTTATTCATATATTAAGCATATCATTGTTATTAAATTAATATAAAAATATTTAATAAATAACTGTTTGAAATAATATATTAATTACTATCCATTAATGAGGATAAAATGTCTTAGTGATAACTAATTCAGAAAATAATAATAAAAACAATATATTATTATTGGTTATAACTCAATCTTGCATGCAAAATCATGATTTTGAAGACAATAATTGTTGTGTTATGGGTAATCTATGCAACATAACATTATATATATGGAAAAATTACTATATAATTCATAAATATTAATAAATAAGAAAAATAATTATTCTATAATTAACTTGTATGTTACAACATTCCCCTATTTAGGAAATTGTTCCCTCAAAATTTTATTAATTTATCAAAGTAGTGGGGATATTCATGCATAATATGATTTTACTATTCCCATGTTGCATATTCAAACATATTGTTATTCCATAAAACCTTAACATGGTTAATTGCCTTATTTTTAATCACAATCCTTCTATGGACATTAATTTGAACTTTTTTGATCCACATAATAAATATTATCTTCCAACTGAACTACTGAAGGGATCAAAACATGAAATTAGATCGATATATACATTCATAACAAAGAAACATTAAATATGTTGTGTAAATAATGTAAAATCCAATATAATTTCACTCATTAGGAAACTTTTTCAACATTCTCTAGGATTTCATATAATCTAATGAACCTGGACTCATAATCCCCTTCATATCATATTTTATCACACTTTTCATTAGAGAAAATATTGAAAATCCATGATCACCTACGTCAAAAGAAATATGTTTTTGTAGGTTATCTATATAACTCTTATGTATTCTATATGTTTTCCTCGCGTTTTTTTGAGTCAAATATACTTTCTATACTGTTTACTATAAAAAAATTCACATTAACTTCTTTTCTCGGACATCAATCCAAAAATGTCGTGTTCGGCACGAGTTTCCATATAATGCCTTGAAAGGTTCCACGTGTATAAAAAAATTGTTAAAAAAATTCAATATATTATGTTTATACCATCTTTCATAGTTATAAATTGATCAAAAAGTATGAATATATAAGATTTTATGAAACATCCTCTTAGAATATAAATATGATTTTGGTTGAATAATTTAACTTATATTTAACTCAGTATCCAAAAAATTATGATGTACATTGAAAAAATTGAATGTGAACCTCAGATCACGGTCTGATACAAAATTGTGGGGCACTCCATTTAACCTCAAAATTTTTTTAGATACAGTCTATAAAATTGAACTAAGGGCCTTATATCTGAAATTAGAAGGAATATTGTAGAATTAGTTATTCCATAAAAAATAACCAAAATCAAATTATTACCTTCAAAATTCATTGGAAATACCGAAATTAAATACATTAATATATTCTCTCATTTCATCTATAGAACTAGAAATGGTGGAATCATCTCCTACATTAACTGACGCTCTAATTTAACATACTAACAAGAAAAACTCTTCTTGATTAATTCATCGAAATCTTTTTTTATTTCATCCCACCAGTAATACTCTCGATGGTATTTATACATTTTTGGGACATGTGGATAAACAAAAAATAGCGAACACTGATCATCATTTGACTACCCATTCCTCAAATGTGAATCACAAGGAAGACATAATATTTTCCCAAATCATAAAAAACATTCTCTTTCAATATTAAAATTAGGTACCACACCATTCTTAATGGATTATAAATTATCATACAATGATTTATCCACATTTTATACCCTCTTAATTCATTCTAACCTAATCAAATGCACTGTACAAGGGAAAAAACATGGGATGTCTCTCAATACACAATATCTACAAAAAATATCATCAAATCATTAATCAAATATTCACATTTCAAAAGTAACCTGGTTAATGAAGCATTTGTTTTTAGACTGAAATCCTCAGCTAGGTTATTTTATTTTTCAAGATGATAGTGAATTGAAAAATAAAAATCCTTGATTAGTTCCAATGAACTTTTTAGAATCATGTTCTACTCTATATGAGTTAATATATACCAAAATAATTTTTGATTGGTATTCATTTCATGGCTCTATAGAAAAGGATTCATCCAATTTTTTTAGGAAAAATATTTCATGTAATTCCAAACCATGTGTAGGATTTTTTAACTCAGGTGTTTTAAAATTTTGTTAAGGAAAATAAAAAAAACCTTCTCATTCGACATTAGGTCACAACGATTTAATTTTAATCTAGAATAATTGTAAATAAAAAATTACTATTTTATGGATGGCATGGACAAAATTATAGCATTGACCAATTTAAATTTTAGTTCTAGAAAAAAACATTATATTATATTGCCCATATAAACCTTACCACCTATATTTTAAACTAACAAGTGTGCATGAAAACTAGTATATGTTTTCAATAGACCATCCTTAATGACCTCTTAAGCCATTAAAAATATCAATATCAGTATAATTTTTAGTTATTAGATGATAACATACATCTTTTGTTTTAGAAGGTTAAACCATTATTCCATATTTATAAACAATATATCGATGGAATGGAATTTCTTTCATGAAATTTTCTTCCTTAAATTTTAATATATATTTTATTTTTAACTCTTGAAAAACATTCCTTAATATAATATATAGTTCCTCATGGATTTTATAATATAAATAAATTTATTCTCTAAAATAAACTGAAAACATCTCCAAAAGATGTTTTTTTATCTAAAGTCCAACAAATCTATGAAAATATTTCTTAGGTAAAATAATCATCAATTGATCGAATTAGAAGGGATAAATATTTTTACATTTTCTGATATTCTTAATCATTGATCAACCCCAATTGTGTTCACCAAAAAAATAATTTACAAAAGGGTTAACATTATAATTACTGAACATCCCATGACATTGCATATATTTTCTAGTTAATTGATGCATATTTATAAAACCACTGAGTATGATGATCAACTGAATTATGGGTGAAGTATACTCATGGAAGGATCCAAAAAATACATGTTCATTCATGGAAGATATGTATCCCTTTGGGGAATAATACCACCACCACTCATCACCTAGGTGGATTGATCTATTTATAAACAATATAGTTTTGTTCCAATTCTGACCATCTTGGGATAAAAATTTGTAAGGATATATTCATCTTTCTACAATACGACTAATGTTTTCATGTTCCATTTGAAAAAAAATATATTCTTAAAAAACATAAATTTAATGATAAACATGGAAAACATCTAATTTTATCTCATTTTAACATAACCATAATTTACAATCATTTAAGGGAATCCTACAAATATTATCATAACATCTAAATTTCTCTATTCCATTCCATGGATATCAAATATTACAAAATGGCCTTAAAATATTAAATAATACATAGTTATGTCAAAAATTCAAAATTCCTTCTCGTTGAGGATCTTATTAATTTTATTTTTTTTTTGATAATTTGACCATAAACCCAACATATTGTTTTGATAATTAGCCCACCAATCTTACATAAAAATCCCTAATATACAATTAGTAATGTTTTTATTAGTATATATTTGTTCCACTATATAAAACATTTATATTTTTGGAAACATATATTTTATGAAAAAAAATTATGAATGTCGACATGAATTATTCTAATCCATTAGCCACCCTTAAGTCCAATGAAAAACATTATTAATGTTTCATGTTCATAAATGGATATGTAAATGAAAAAATAATTTGGAAACTATTTGTCCATTTTTAAACATTAAAAACATATTAAAACTTCTTTATTAAGTAATAACTAAATCCTTTCTATGTAGTAAATACTTTCCTTCGATATTGACCTCATTTTATAATTTTTTTATAATCAAAATATTTCCATAAAAATAATAACAAGCCTAGAAAATACATAATGGTGACATGTATCATCATTATAATTTTCACTCTTATAATTGAAATAACCATATGATCAAAATATATATATGATACTCTTATAAATGGAGTATCCATACATTTTTCATCCATAGAAAATAAAATTGGAGGGATATCATGGACCCACCCATCATTAGTTTACCATTGAACCACACATATTTGGTTTATCGTAGAACCCCTAATCAAATTTTCATGTATAAGTTTATAATTGTATCACAAAAACACGTTAATTTTTATCCTTTCTATCATAAATTTAATTTTCAATGACAAGAAATAATTTCAAGATATTAGAATAAGCAACCCATTTGAAAATCAGATTTTTAATAAAAAAATCCAAAAAAAGGTTTTTCATTTAAGAAAAGAAAACATAATTTAAATGAATCCAAAATTTAGATAATTTCCACAAGGAAGGAAAACTCATTGTTGTAGTGTACGTTATGAATAGAAAATTCATTTAATCATTGGTCATAACATTATGTTTAATGCCTTCAAACATAGTCATTTTCAAAAAAACATAATGTAATTAAATGTAGACATTAAGTGAAATTTATAACCCATTTTTTATCCTTATGAAATAAATATGAAAAATAATATCAACAATATCGACATGAATAAAGGATTTTATCTTCAACCCTTCAATGAATCCCATAAAACATTGACTATTTAAATATAAATTTACATCAACAAATAAAACATAATAAAAAATTAAAAAACGTGAGTATTGATTAATTATAGATATACAATATGAAATTGGATATATATACATATTATAAAACAATAAAGGTGCATATTACCGCAAAATTTTAAATGAAGGGATACAGATAAGAAACTCCCTTATATTGGGTCTGAATTTTCTCGTGTGTTTTTAAGGACATGAATATTAAAATTATATTAATTATATACATTATTTATTCCTTTTGATTGTTTTTTTAATTTTTTTAATTATTATAATTTTTTATAAAACTACTTAAAAAATTAATTTACATCATTTGTTTTCATGATATGTGGTTTAAATGACAATACAACATTAGATGGTAAAATATGTTCAATGGGTTTATTATATAAACATATCCAGAATAATAATAATGAAATAATAAATATATATATATATATAAATTAAATGAATCAGGATATATGATCATGAAAAATGCACGAACACGAAAATCATGGTGACGGTAGGCGACACAACCACATAAGTAACATTATCATTTTACAACTATTCTTATTGAAAGAATGAATTTTACAATTTGATATTCCATGAATGATCATTATATCACATATACCATATTATATAATTATATATATCTATCTATATATAATTATACTTGTGTAAAAGGAATCACATCCCATTGAGGATGCAATAGTCCACATGCCCACAAACGACTTTATCACTTTTTCAATGCGTTGAAAATTTTTAATGATAAAAACATGTTATGTTTTCAAAAATATTATTATGTCATGAATTTAATATATAATTTATTTATTTCACATTTATTTAATTAAAATAATCGTTAATATGTTCAAATTGTGTGATAATTTATGACATCCCTTTCTTGAGGCAGTAGTCCATACTCCCCAATAGAATGTTTAAATTTATATGATATAAATGAATTACATAAGAATAATAAAACAATATATGTTTTATATATCATATATAACCAGTTTGTCCATTATAATTCCTAGAAAATAATAGTTTTATAGAAAAAATGAAATACATCATTTCATGAGCTGGTTGTTCGTCGTACACAAGAATTATAAGTTCACTACCCATTTAACAGTTGTGTGTATAAGTGTATGTTGAAACCATATAATAATAAATCATTTATATTGGAGAATATTATTGAATTATTTATTAATATAATAAGTATACTTGAGGAATTAGTGTAAGAAAATAAAATAAGAGTTCTTGAAGATTGGTGTTTCATCTTATTCGGAAAATTCATTTTGGTTTCCAAAAAAGGAATAAATCGATTGTTTTAATCCAATGTAGAGACATCTATGAGTAGAGGATGTATTTTTAGGTTCTATTTGTTAAGATCATGGTTGAGAAAAAGTATTATGAGTACTCAAAGTAATTGTTATACATGGTTTCATTTTTATAGTTTTGGGGGACTCATACTCTTGTAAATTTTTTCAAAGGTAATCCACACACATTTTTAACTTGTCGGGTAGAGCCAATAATGGAAAAAATAAAGATTAGTGTCAAAATATGTCCACTTAATGATATTTTGATAATTTTATAGAACATTTTGGCCCTAATGATTATCGATTTATCTCTATTAAATCTAATTTTCTCTTAATCGTTGTAATTAGTATTAATCACATACAAAAAAGGTCAAATATATGATTAACTTTTTAGTAGCTATAAATTAATTTGATTCCAAATTTGGAATCCATTTTAAATTTTTCAAATGACTGGATTGGCATAAATTAATTTAAATTTATTCCAACATAAGGCATATGATAATGTGTTTTTAATGTAACAATGTTCAATAGAATTTTGTGTTTTTATAATCATTTTCAATTTGAACATGATTAAAATGGCCTAAATTGGGTTAATTCATAATAAATAATATAAATAAAATTCATATTCATTTTAAAATATTATTTATCCCTACAATGAAATTAGATTAAAAAATCAGTTTCGAATTAAAATTCATTACATTTAATATTCATTAAAATATTAATCATCACCGAAAAATACCATTAATGAACAATAACATGATTTTTTTGTTTATCTTTAAAAAACTGAATTTTATTTTTCCATAGATAGTCTATAAATGTGTCAGAAATTGGATTTAAAACAAGTTCTCCAATAAATGGTCATAAAAATACATTTACACAATTAGATATTTTTATGCTTCAAATTGTATTGATTCTTTTTTTAGTTCAATATAATTTATTAAATGAGTGTAAAAATAATAATAAATAGTTGTAAAAATAATATTTTTACTTATATATATTAAATTCAAAACAATGGCTATGCGATAAATACAAAATAAAAGTATAATATTAACATTATATTCTTTGTAGTATAACACAATCCACCATGCACCACAAGAAATTGAAGGCACTCATGGTATCATGTCAAGTTCTCCATCAGACACATAATCCATTCATAAGTAAAATTATTATTTAATTAATAAATATTTAATAAGATAGAAATTTTAATTACAATAATTAACATGGATTCTATAATTATACACTATTATAGTTCATAAAAATATTCATAAAATAACATAACCTAAATTTATTACCAACTGATATGTCAAAACAATCATTTTTATATATATTAAAAAATATTATATGAATATTCAACAAATATAATAATAATACATCTTCATCATTATAATTTTTTAGTGTCTTTGTGTCCAAGATACATAACCAACTTTTTAAAGAATAATCTTTTACATTTCTCCCAAACCATTATTATCAAATTTTTCCCTCATATACTTGTAATTCTTAAAATCCTTCACTATCACATTAACATATTAAATGATCAGAATGTATTGGTTAAGATTCATTGTAATGGTAAAGATGGTTGGTAAAATTTGAAGAGTATAATTGTGAAATAAATTTGAATACTTACATGATAATATAGTGTTCATACATAATTTCAATATACATATATCACAAGTACTATATTAATTCATAGATAATATATAAAACTTGAGTTATATTAGTGGAAAATACCATTGAACCATGGTCCATTATATCTATCAAGGAAATAATAATATGTATTAATATTGTTGAATAACAGTGTTTAATTATCATATACATTGAAATCATAGGACAATACATGCCACGAAGTCAATCAATACATAGTTGGCATAGGATGACCAATTGTGTACCTTGTCGGGATTATGTTATCTTCCCATGTACCCTTTTGATCATGGAATAGCAATTTTTAACCTTCCAAAACATGTTATATAAAATATTTCCTTATAAATTTGAGTTCTATAATCGTCCAACCCCTCACATAATGGTAAATCAAACACATTTATTCCATGTGAAAATATGTCTATTCAACTTTCTTTAATACATCAGTTGTCATGGGAAACATGAGTTCAATACAAACATCCCCAAAACACCATCACCATTCAGCCCGATAAATTAGGATGATATAATCATTAAATCAAATACCTAATAAATATTAATGATCCTCAATGGATGCAATGTGGATAAAAAATAGTTTTATAAATCCATTAAAAATATGAATTCACAAGATTTATTAAATAATCAGTTTTACTTGAAAAACTTAAATAATAATATTTCTAATAATACATGGTTGAAAAAATATATATAATTATAATATTATAATGGAAATTATTATAAACAATTAATAATTTATGTAAATATTAGAAAATTCTTTAATGTGGTAATCATTAATAAAATATTCATTTATTGGTTGTGTATAGAGTGCAAAAAGTTACATGTATGGAGAATATTAAAATGGTTAAATTGATGATATATTAAAAAATACATAGATGAAATAAAATTATTTTACATAATTCTTGAATCATATAGTATAATAATCTATAAATAATATAAATTATTGAGTGATTGATCTAAAATATTTTTTATATAATAGCAGTCGTAAGAAAATAATGCATAATAAAAAGTCATTAATATTTTTTTGAGTAACAAATAGGGATATAATAGAAATAATAATAGAAATTAAAATAATTAACAATAGTATAGGAAAATATAATAGTTTTCAGTTATAATGTTCAAACATATTCTGATAATAGAAATTGAAACAGGAAAAATATAAATTAAAAATTGAGATTATAACATAAACCCCTACATCAATCTTTTACATACATGAAAAAACTATTAAATCATATATAATAAAAAAAATATTTATATAAACCACATATTATAACCACATTAATATTTATATTAATATATATTATAATATAATGATTTCATAAAATGTTTATATTAAAAATTATTTGTTGTAATAATTATTTATGAGTTAATTGTTTTGTTATTGATTCATATTTCTATTTTTTAGGTCAATTATTTTCACATAGCGAATGGTTTTGTAATTTTAATCTTCAAAAAAATATATTTTTTATTTATTATATACTTTTTTATATTAATTTATGTGATTTTTCTAAGAGTAATGTGATACATCGGTTCATGGATGTAGTTTTATATACAAACACATGTTTGGAATTCTAAATTACCAATGGATGATATGGAATGATATAAGGTCTTATTATTTATTAATAAAATAATAATTAATTATTAAAAATAAAATATATTAATTTAATAAATAATTTCAACCATTTATATGATAATGTGATGAAATATTAAATATATCGCATTATAGTGGTTGTAGTCTACACATTTGAGTGAGTGATGTTTTCAATTTAATATAATAGAAAAGGTAGATAATTTCTATTCAGTAAATATAATAAATTTTTTTTAAATATTATATTTCCTTGATTACATTGATTTTGATATAGAATATTTCATTGAAGAATAAAAATAATGAAACATTAATGATTATGGTTATGCCGATTAAATCATTATCAGTTATCCATCATTGGACTCCACCTTAGGCCTTTCGTTTTTTTCATGGGAAAGGTAAGAACCAATAGAACATGACAATTAGTGTTGAAAATTTATTTTAGTAGATATTAATCGATCATTGGTTTTATATTTGTTGGAATAAGAGAGGATATGGTGTACCCTTTTATAAGATATGGGAATTTACCCCAGTTAATATCCAATACATTAATAGAATATATAAAAAATTATATGTGATGTGGAATAGAATACACAAATGATCGATGATAATGTGAGGGTGGGTCTAAATACAATCAACTAGTTGAATATAATTATTGAATTTGTGACATTTAAATCCATTCATTGAAGTCTAGAACCATTATCCATTTTAACAATTATCAGGGTGAAATAACATTTTCCCAAAAAATCTACTAAAAATTATTAATATTAATATTTTCCATATAAAAATATACTTAATTTTTCATGTATGGAATATATCGGACTATAATGATAATCAGTTTTTATATGAAATTATTTCAAAAATAATAATTCCAATGTATAATCCACATTTAAAAAAAGTATAATTAAGTATGTGAAGTAAATTATTATTAAATTTGAAGTAATACAAATAATATGAATGTTAATTTTTTGTATTTAATAAATTATTTGCATATTTAATGAAAAAAATTCATTAACATTTTCTAATTTAATTTATGAAGACAAAATATCTTATCCATAATAATAGTTGTCTACGAAAAAATTTATATAGTTTTCCCTTCAAATGATTTCATCATTGTTCATAAAAAAGGATAATAATTATATGAATGGTAATTATATTTTAAAAAAATTAACTTCAATAATTCTCATTAATCATAATACTCTATATAAGAAAAATGGACATTAAATAAAAAAATAAAAATTAATTTTTTTTTGTAAATTGATCATCAATGTTTATCCAAATAATTAATAAACTGGTATTTCATATCAATTCACAACTAATAAATATTGGTTATTAAATAATTTTATTTTTAATTACATTATTTTCATCAGAAATTTTATTAACATTAATCATGTAATTTGATGAATCTATAAAAAATATATAATCGATATTATGTAATCATTAATATTTTATTATTTTTGTTTTACCATTTATATTTTTTTTATTTTATAAATTTAATTTACCTATTTGTTAAGAAATTAATTTATTCACTTATTTTTACTGTTTAATTCATCAAAAGGAATGAAACACTAAATGTTTATTTAAGAGGAATATATATTATAAATTCTTTGGAAAATTATTTTTCATATTTTTCATTTCTATCGTAGCAAATCATCTAATATGATTTCACATATCAAATGGTATATATTTCATGCCATGTGAAAATACAAACAATTATACATTTTTTTAATTTTTCATTATATATAAACGTATTGTAATTTTTACTATCACTTTATCTAAAAAACTCACATATCATATTCCCTCAGACTGTTTTTCAAGAATAAGTAATTCAGTTTTACAATATATATAGCCATAGTTATCCATAAATCTAATCACATACCATAAATATGTTATAAATATATCTAACTTCGAGAACCATATGAAACACACTATAATTATTGATATCTATGATAAATGTTTTTGAAATTATTATTCAATGATTTTTATGCATGAATTAATCCTAATATATATATATATATATTTGGAATTAATTATTGAAAATATATGGAATTACCAAACCATTATATATGTGTCTTAAAAACATCTTTCATAAGGTATCCTCCATATAAGGTTTCCTTAATGTCCAAATCCTAATATGATGACAATTGAATTTTTTTATATTAAGTGTGATTATAATTGAATTTATCATGGTGTATTGTTATATTTTTTTTCTAATTGAATATATATAAACATATAATGAACATCCAATTTTCAGTCTTGTATCATTTTTACCAACTAGTACCACACTTACCTGTATTTTCTTAAATACCCACCAGTATATTTTTATTTTATGGAAATGTTACCAAAATTTAGAAATGGAATGTAGTACATAGATCAATTTATAAATTCATGAAGACAATAAAATAATAGAATGGTTCAATCTAATTCATAACAATATGATTCATTTTTCGTACCTAATAATATTTTTCCTATTTTTTAAATAAAAAATTTTCATTTCAGATTTAGCATTCCAACATAGTATCTATCTCTCGAAAAATTCCCCCACTCCTTCTAGTTGAGATCACTATTTATATATCAATAAATGTTCATTCAAATCCTAAAATTATTACAATCTTTACTACTCAAACTATCTCAAATGACATGTTCACACTATAAAAAATTATTGCTACTATTGAAACAATCTTTTTTACTATAGTTATATTCTTATCCATAACCTATTGAGGATAGAAAACTCATATTATTATGGTGTTTCATTTGATGTATTCTTGGTGTTACAACCATCATTAAAAAAATGGTTCCCATAAGTCACCCATGGTTGTGCTATAAAAACGGAATCCCAGCATATTGTCCCATATAATTTTTTAATTATTAAATCAATTAGAAATATCTTTAGTGGTTATACATCAATTTTAAAAATGTGTTTTATAAAACATAGGATGTATGGAAATGGATATAATACTCACCATAATTTTACATAATATTATTGTAACCTCTTTTTGTTCGGAATACCAAACTCTATACTTAAAATACCAACCAATAATTTTTTAATATATAATTCGAGATGCGTATCTGATTGGTCATTTGTCTTATAAAATATCTATTAATTTTCCCACATTATAATCCCAATGGATATATGAATTTCTGTCTATCATCTCATTATAATAATTAATGAAGATAAATAAATATTACACTATATGCATTTGGAATTTATTTAATTCTAATGTTTTCATTACGTTTGACATTTAAATATTTTATTCCAATATTAAAACTATGATATATAGTAAAATTTGTCGAAACCTCCACTTTGATATATAGCTACCAATTTATTTTAGTATTATTTGAGTAAAACTTATTTTTCAACACCTAATATTTATCCATGTATTTAGTATCTATTATTCAATTTTGATAATAGATAATTATTATTCAATTATAATTTCTATACTAATTTATTATTAAATATTGAACTTTCATTCATTTAAAATATGGAATAATTATACTTTGTGTCTAACTAGATTAAGAGATAATAGTTTTTATAATAAAATATCGTAGAATAATAAAAATAAATCAACTAGAAAATTTTGTGTTATGTCATCCTTTAAGTTGACTTTGAAATCATCCATTCTCCATAATTCAAATTATTCACTAGAAATATGAAATTTTTTATAAACTATCATGTTTTTCGTAATTTAAAAGATGTGATATTCATATCATATTTAATAACCAATATGTCATATAGAATCATTTCACGTAATAATAAGCATACATATTGTAAAATATTTTCTCATCATTAATTAAATAAAATATTTATTTCAATGACCTTTATTCCAAAATAGATGTAGATATGATTTTGTAACATCCTATGAATCATATATATTTTATATATGATGTATATAGTGATGAAACCATTGAATTTGGACAGGTCAAGAGACTTTCCACCTTGTTATTTATTTTGTTCTTTATAAGGGTGGAATAACCATGTACCCACAAATCATTATCTAGAGAGTGTAGAATTTTCATATTATAATTGAGTGTAATATTTATTTCCTTAATCCACAAATTTTTTAGAAATAATGATAAACATTCTAGTAAGAATAAAAAAATATGATTACATGATTATTCCATATCCATATTGAAGTACAAAATCACAAATTTATCAATATCCATCTGCATTATGAGTGCATGATCACTATCTGGGTCTGATTCTTCGTGTTTCCATTTGTATTGATTAGTGATATTTTCTTTTCTAATGCTCTCACACATTAGTTCATGTTCTAGGAGATTGTTGTTCATTTTTTATTAATCCACATTCCTATCATCAATGATCATTTTATCATACATAGATACTAACTTGATGCAATGAGTATAAGAATAATACTATATAGATCTCATATAGTCATCATTTTTTCATTGCTCAGTCGTTGAGGTTGTTGATTGGGAACTAGTAGTTCTATAACATTGAGAACATTTTTATTATATTTCAATGTGAAATATTGTATATGCCTTTTGAAGATTTATGTTATTACTGATATGTTATGTGTCTAAAATTGATCATAGTTTTAATAATGTTTCATTTCAATTTTCTAAAATAAGTAAAATAATTTTTTAAATTATATCTATGATTAACAAAAGTGTAATATGATGAATATTTTTTATTACTATCCCATTATTTTATCAAATATCGAGATCTTGGACTATTTTTTAATATCTTACTAAATTAATTTTCTAAATAGATGTATAAATATTTCCTACATCATAATAAAATCTATGACCAAGAAATTGTTTTCATTTCTTTTGGTAGTAAGCCTACATAACTGAATTAACTCATAGTACTATCATTAACAATGCGGACTACATAATACATAAATCCATGATTCATATTTCTTCATAACTAGGATCCTTTTTAAAATGAATAGTCTTAGTTCATTGCAATTTATAAACAATTTGTATAATTTTACCAATTATATTTTTAATAAACATAAAAAATTGAAATGACTCCTTGATAATAAAAAGTTAATAAATTTAACATTGATTCCATAATTACTCAAATAATGGAATAAATTATTTAAATAATTGTTTTCAACGGAGGTTTTTTATTCTTATGAAAATATATGTTACAACCCAAATTTTTTTTATGAAACTTCCTCTTGATCTCACTGAATGTCTTATTATGTGAAATGGTTATATATCAAACACACTTCCATGGTGTTATTTTTATGGATTTTATAATACCTTTAAGAATAGTTACACTTGCTAACATAGCTGTTGAACAATGATCACAAGATTGTTATAAATATAGGGCTTTATCAAATCCAATTTACTCAGCAAAAGGATGTGATGGCCTCATCTAGTAGATTTGTATTATACAAATCCTATTTTTCGAAGCTCAGATAAAAGGTGGTGTCATTGGGCTTTTCTCATGACCAGGCCCTGGGTGAGGTTCTAAATGTTAATCTTGAGCAGAACCAAATATAAGTGAAGTGGAAGTTAATAGATATTACCACCCAAGAAATGTTATCTGATTCTCCCCAAAAGTCAGTCAACATCGAACACCTTCTCATTCTGTTTTATGATGGTTTTATAATGGGTTTTGTAACAATACCCTATCACTATGATTATGTTCATTATTTTTTGTTTATAATAAATAATATACTTTTATTTTATAATTACCACTTTGTAAATGGTTTTTAAATAATAGTTTTAGTTAATATTAAATTAAAGAATCTATTTTGATGAATTAATGGATATTTTAATTAAATAATATTTTAGTAAAATATTATTAGTAAATTAGTTTTTATTAAATATAAATGATCTTATAATTTACATAAATAAAATTATAATTTTAATTACGGTTTGAACATCAATTTTGTAAAAACCCATTAATTTTTTTATGTCATTTTTAACTTTCAAAGTAAAAAATTAACATTTTTAGAAAATTGTTCAGATAAAATGAATATAATGTTTGGAAATTGGACGTCGAAATTTCCCAACAGGGATTTTTTTATAATTTTATGAGAGTCGAATTTTTTTGTAAAAGTTAAATACTATTAAAAAATATAATGTGTTTTATAACATCATAATGACCCAATGGTGATGTAATATAATACTACAAATGATAATTTAGTTCAATAAATTTTTTATCTTTAATATAATGTGATTTTAGATTTGTCTGATTAATTTAATGGTGACTTAGGGGACACTCCAATACAAACAAAACATTTTGTCTTTTAAAATAATTTCATTGACAGTGTGACTCGCCTCCACATAATCAAGCCTAATATTTTATGATTTCGGCCATTGGACATGTTAATAATATTTTCAACTCCCCATTTAAAAAAACCCATGGGAAAACCCTTGAGATTGTTTGTGGTTTTGATTAGTTTAACGTATGGTGTCCAAAACATAAATTAGAAAGAATTCACCCCCATTTTCTATATAGACCCACCAATGCTCCAACTTATGTTCACTCAAAACCTTTTACATCAAAAAAAATCTAACCTCCACTCTCTAGAATCATCACAAGGCACCCCAAACTCATAATAAGCCTCTCTCAATCCCCTCCTATGTCGTTGAGATCACCCTTCCAAGTAAATAATTTCTTCTTTTCTCATTTTGTCCATAATTAATTATGTTCTTATACCATTATCTAATCAATTATATTTTTGGGGTTATGATTTAAACCCCCCCCATATATCCTTCGTTATATTTAAGTATGATATTTCCCTTTCTCTCACAATAATTCCTTTCATGTACACATGTTACCATTCCAAAATATTGTAAGATATTTCCCTCTTCTCATTTATATGCATCAAATTATTTTATATTATGAATCTAAATTCCATTTCCTATGTTTGGAAATATATATATATGACCCCAATTCTGTCCATTTCATGTAAGTATTATGATATACCAATTTATCTCTCATCTACACTTTTTTTGAATTCTTATGTCTCGACGTTATGCTACCAAAATTGTACCACATTTTTCCAAGCCAAAGTCATTGTTTAGTGAATTCCATGCCCATTTCCCTATCAACGCTATTCACCTTTACACACAATTTATTATTTATTATAGAGTTTTTGTATATAAGAAATATTCCATTAATTATTAATAAATGATTATTTTGAATGATTTCATGTTGTATGATCCTTGTGGAATACTTCTGCATGAAATGAGGTGACTAAGAAGGGGGTTCCCTGATAGCGCTCCAATGAAATGTGTAATAATTAGTATCATGATACAATAATTGAAATGAGGGTTTACTTATGTGAATTCAATTGATATGAGATTTTACTCATGTAAATTCAGGTTCAATGTGGTTTTACTCATAATCCAAGTGTTATGAGCCTTGGTTCATGCTAATATCATGTTAGATGTTGATGCAACATTTACATGTTATGATAATCATGTTATGTCATGACTATATGGACATCTTTCTCTTTTGATCCATTGATATTCCTATAATATAAAGGTACTATATTTTTCATGTTATTCCATGTTTACTCCCTTACTAGTCATCATATCTCACCCTTTTGTTATTCATGTCTATAGGTTATAAAATTCAATGCTAAGTACAAAGGAATGTTGTGGTCGTGTAAAAGAAGTTTTCAGAAAATATGTTGTGTTTTACGTTCTAAGTTGTTTTGTAATGTTACAAATGTCACAGGACATTATACCTATTGTTCCATTGAGATGTATTTATTTCATGTTTATGATATGAACCTCGTCTATGAGTTTAACAATGAGAACAATTGTTATAGTTGGTATCAAATGGAGGTTTATTTATTTCTGGGATTAGGATTTGAAAACCCTAGTGAAAGCCGTAGGGATAAGACTAAGTATAATAAAAACATCCCTAAAATTTGGTTAGTATTGAGTAAGTGGTGTATCCATAAAATACATCCCTATCTTGATACGAGTAGGTAGACTCAATTCTGCCATAGATGTATCTAGGGGTAAACCCTGAAAACACAACATTGAATTAGACTTTAACAAGAAGTGGTGCATGACAATGGGAGATCCTTCACTCTTGACTAGGAAACTCAATGGGGAAATTATTTAGTAAATTCATAATCATAGTATGAACCATTATTAAGGAAATAATTTAAATTCCCCCAATAATACATGTTTGGAATTAGATCATGGATAACATAGATTGAATCCTATAAAATCATAATTGAAGGAAATAAAAAAAATTAAGATATATATTGTTTTATTTGGATTCCCCATTATGTATTACCTCTGTCGTTTTTTATTCCAGGTAATGGCCATTAATAAGTGGAATAGGGCTAAATATTGATGTGAATATCAATGTGATGACTTTTCAAATGAGATGGCCAATCTAATGGGCACGAGAATTTTGAACTCTCTCATGATAATCTCTCAGTTATCTGAAGTATTGAATAGAAACTTGGTTCAAGAGGAATGTTCACCCCCCCCACCCCCATAAGAAAGAAGAAGTTGCAACTGGGATATTCAAGAGACAATGGCCTCCTACATTTAATGGATTATCTGATCACTCAATTTCCAAATAATTGATCAACTCCATTAAAAATATATTCCCCATCCTTCAATGTTCTGAATAATAGAATGTTCTTTTGAAAGAGTATCATATGTAGGGTGAAGCAGATAAATAGTGGACATTGATCAAAAATAAGAAGCTTAAGGAGGAGATCTAAGCATCAGAATGAAAGGATTTCCCAAAAATGTTTTTCAATAATTATTTTCCTCACTCCCCCAACTAAATATGGATAGTGACATACTTCCCCTAAATAAATAAGGTGACACATCTAGCAAAGGGTACAAGGAAAAATTCACAAGGCTTGCATGAAATGTCTCTGGCATTTCTGTTACCCCCGAATTAATAGATTACGACATATTTTGTGTAATAAAACCTACCCTACGAAAGAACCTAGTGATCTATGATTTCGATAGCTATGAGAAAATTGTATGATGTTCCCTAAAAGTGGAAATCGAAATTGGCGAATCAAAGGGGTATCATGGTTATATGAAGTGTAAGGTGGACAATAATTCTAGAGATATGATGGATAAATATAATGGTTCTATGAAAATACATCACCCCACATTCCAAAGATGACAAAAGAAGAACATTGGAAATTACCTTAAGGGGACGAGGAAATCCATTAGGTTTGGAACAAAAGGGAACCTGGTCATTAACTACAAACAGGAAAAGCCTGTGGCTAGGACAGAGGAGAGGAATGATGCATTTAACCCCAATGAATTTTTCATTTCTTCAACAGAAAATAACCAAGAAAATTTTCAAACTAGTTCCCTATACCATGTCTTTTAGGGGGAAACCAACTACCTCAAAGGTTGAAAGGGAGATATTTTTACATCACTACCACCAAATAGAACCCCAACAACGAAGTTGTGACATGTATGGTAGTTATTCATTCGCAAATATCAAACGTAAATTTTGATTCTGGTTCTAGGAATTCTTTTATATCCCAAACGTTTAGATGAATAGTCCCAACACCACCACAAATCTTAGAAGTAATAATGTTGGTGAGAATGGAAAATGGGGAAATCATTTCAACCCAAGAATATAACTCGTCCTCTATCATAATTTGTGAATTGAACATCCTGGATAACCTTTCAATAATCCATCTTATGAAATTTGATATAATTATTCGCATAGACAGTCTTTCTCAATATGAAGCCAACATAAATTGTCGTGAGAGTGAAATAACACTCCATATGGAGAATCATCCTCTGATTCTATACAAATGAAAGGAGGATGATAAATCTCTTTTAACATCATTATCTCAAGCTTGGATATTACTGGACTATGACCATGCATATCTTGTTGAGATGATTGAGTATAAGGAGGATATAATCTATGATAATATTTCTATTGTGAGAGAATTCAATTAAGTGTTTCATGAGGAATTACCTGTCCTTCTCATAGAATATATGTCTAATTCTTGATTGATCTTATTCCTAATGTGTTTATAATATCCAAGAATTCATATAGAATAGTTATTGTGGAGATTTAGGTGTTGAATAAAAAATATATGATAATCTACATAAAGTGTTTATACACCCATGTTCGTCACCATGGGGTGCACCAGTCCTCTTCTCCAAGAGTATGGATGGGTCAATGTACCTTTTTTTTATTATCATGTGCTCAACAAAATAAAGATAAAGAAAAAGTATCCTATTCCTTAAATTGAGGGTTTTTTTATTAGATACGTGGAGAACAATAATTTTCCATGGTGGTTTTGTGGCTAGGTTATTACCAAGAAATGGGGAAGAGTGATTATATCCCCAAGACTACTTTTGGTATGAGGTACGAGCACTATTAATTCATAGTAAAACCTTTTAGACTCTGTAATTCTCCAAAAATCTTTATGGACTTGATAGAATGCATATTTAGATATTACCTCAATAAAATTTGCAGTAATGTTTATAGATGATATTATAGTGCACTCCAAAACCAAGGACGAGCATGGGAACAATCTAAGCCTTGTACTACAGACCTTGCGAAAGGAGAATATCTATGAAAAGTACATCCAGTGTGAGTTTTTGTTGAAGGAGGTCTCATTATTGGTTATGTCATCACAAGAAATAGAATATATGTGGATATCTCTATGACTAATTCAATTGAGGGATGGTCGAGGCTAACATCGGTAAAGGATATTTGTAGATTCTTGGGGTTTGCCGGATATTATCAATTTATTTTGTTAAATTTTTCACGATTTTCCCAAACTATTACCAAGCATACTCAGATGGGAGTAATGTTTTCATGGAGTGATGAATGCGATGATAGATTCCAAGAGATGAAAAGAAGGATTATCATCACACCCTTTATAATATTACACAAAAGTGGAGAACATATTGCGTAACTCAGTGATGCATTAATGTCGTGAATGGGATATGTGTTGATGAAAATAGACAAATTCATTCCCTACACTTCAAGGATACTTAATGTTGATGATAAAAACTACCCAACACATTTTCTAGAGATTTTTGTAGGAATATTCTCATTGAAAATAAGGTGGCATTACCTCTTTGTGGAGAAGAGTGAAATATATATAGACCACAAAATCCTCAATTATACATTCAAAAAAATTCTTTGAACATTCACCAATGAACACAGATAGAGATGATCAGTGACTATGAAAGCTCAATCCATTACCACATTGGGAAACAAAACATGGTGGAAGGCACTCTATGTAGAAAGGACCCATCGATTATATCATATATCAGAATTTAAGAGGATATAATCTTCTTATATTTGATGAAGAAATCCATGGGAATCCTAATGAATTTAACATTATAAATACACTCACAAATGATTTCTCACCTATCTATTTTGGAACGTTTAGAAGATGATCCAAAGGATGATGTGGGAATTCAAAAGAAAGATGATATTATTGGAAAAGGGAAATCAGATGAATACAATATTTATGAAGAATTAATTTGGAGATTTGGGACAAGGCTATGTGTTCCATAAAATCCATCATTAAAGAAAAATGATTTGGATGATGAACATAATTCTAATTTCTCCATTCACCCAGGAATCAAAAAGCTATATCGAGATCTCTGAGATCTTTATTGGTGGGATAACATAAATAATGAGATCACTGAGTATAAATCATAGTGCCTGGTATGTTATCCAATGATGGTTGAGAGGCAGAAGTCTAACGGGATGATGTGACAATTACCGATACCATTATGGAAATGGGAGAACACCCCCTGAGCATTATCACTAGACTTCCGAAGACATCGAATGGAAATAATGCTATATGGGTTGTTTTGGATCGTCTAACAAAGGCCACACACTTCATTACAATTCGAGAGTATTTCTCATTTAATCAACTGGAACATATATATATATATATCAAAAAAGTGGTAAGGCTGCATGGAGTACCACTCTCTACTATATATTATCGAGATCCACAATTCACCTCTATGTTCTGGATGAGCCTTCAACATACTCTGAATACTGAGCAGAACATTAGTATAACTTATCATCCTCTAACGGATGGCCAACCTAAGAAGACTATCCAAACACTTGAATACATGTAGAGAGAATGCTCAATAGACATTAATGGAGGATGGGACCAACATCGCCCTCTGGTTGAGTTCTCTTACAATAACATTTTCCACTAATGCATCCAAATAGATCCTTATAGAAGCCTGGAATGGGAGGAGGTTAAGAACACCTAAATGTTGGGATGATGTTGGGGAGCGAAAAAATTTTGGTCCACAAATGGTCAAAGAAATTTTAGAGAAGGGTAAAACCATATGACAACACATTAAACCTGTTTAGATTTGACAAAATATATTTGCTGATTATCATCGATGAGACCTATATATTGATTTCAGAGACATGGTATTCCAGCACATATTATAGTGTACGATAGTAATGAGGTTTGGGATGAAGGGAATTCATATTCCAAGGTATATATGCCTTTTTGAGATCCTTGGTCGCATTGGAGTAGTGGCCTATCGACCACCAGTCCCACCAAACCTATCTCAAGTACATGATGTATTCCGTGTATCACACTTGAGGAAGGTCATACCTAACCCATCAGATGTACTCAATCTAGATGTTGTTCCAATGTAGAATGAACTCTCCTATAAAGAGATTTCATTTAAGATCTTAGATAGTAGGTAAAATGTTATACAAAATAAGATAATTCCCATCATCAAGGTGTTGTGGAGAAACCACATGTTTGGAGAGGTAATGTGGGAATAGGGGGAATTGATGAATCAGAGATACCCACATCTATTTATGTGTGGAAAATGGAAATTTTACGGGTGAAATTTTAAAAGGGGGGAGATTGTAATGAACCAAAAATTTATTAGTGAAAATTTATATTGATATAATTAAATTTATTATAAGTTAAAATGGTAATATAAAATATGCACATCCTCGGTTTTATATTTTTTGATTCTAGAATACCATTATGAATTGTGATCGTTTCTAACATAGTCGTTGAATGGTGATCACATGAATAATATTAATATAGGGCTTCAAAAAATAAAATTTACTCGAAAAAAAGTAGGTGATGGCCTCATCGAGTAGAATTACTCAGTATGTAGCCCATTTTTTGGATCTCAGAAATGAGGTGGAATCACTGGGCATCTCTATTGACCAAGTCCAAGACAAGCTTCAACATGTTATGAATGAGAGGAACCACCTACGAGATAACTCGAAGTTAATAACGATTACCACTCGAGAATTGTTATCTCAGCCCCCCAAAGAGTCTATAACCATCACATTTCTTACCTTCAATCTTATGTGGCTATTTTAAGGGGATACATAACAAGACCCTAACACCATGATTATATGAATTATTTTTTAATATAATAGTGAATATAGTTACATTTTATTGTTTTTAATTTTTAATTGGTTTTTAAATATTATTTTTAGTTAATATTTAATTAATAAATAAATTTTTATTAATTAATAGATTTTTGAATTAAATTATATTGTAATAAAATATTATAATGAAATTAATTTTTACTAAATGTAAATGATCATATACTTTATATGAATAAAATTGAAATTTTTATTATACATTCAAAGGCGTTTTTTAAACCACGCGAATTTTCGATAAATGTAGGTTTTTATTGTACACGTAAAAATTCACATTTCTAAAAAAATATATAGATAAAATGGATATTACTTTCGGAATTAGGACATCAAAATTTTGAAAAGGTGAATTTTTCATAATTTTTTGAGACCTTCAAAAATTTGTGTAAACATTAAATACTGTTTAAATTTAAAATATGTTTTTATGAAATCGTAATGGACCAATAGTGATGTTATAAAATATGATTAATGATATTTTGAGACAATATATGACTTATCTTTAAATACAATTTATTTTAATTTTGATTAATTAATATTATGGTTCCTTAGTGGAACCTCTAAGACTTATAAAATATTTTATCATTTAAAATTATATCCTTGAGAGTGTGACTTGCCTCTACATAAGCAAGCCTAATATTTAAATATTTTCATCTATTGACCATATTAAATAATGTTTTCCACCCAACTAATGAAAAATCATGGCAAAAATACATGAGATGGTTTCTGGTTTTAATTAGTTTAATGTGTCGTGTCCCAAACCTAAATAATAAATATTTCTCTACCTTTTCGTATATAAGGCCACCAAAGCCCAAATTTATCTTCTAAAAACCTTCAGATCTCAACAAACCCCAACACTTCTCTTTGAAAAATCCTAGCAAGGTGCCATAATCTTCCTATAATCTTTTCGTTAGACTCACCCATGCCTTTGGGATCACACATCCATATAACTAATTTCTTAATTTCTCATTTGTTACAAATTTTATTGTGTTATTATACCATTCTATTTTTAATTAAAAATATTGGGGTATTATTTCTCACCTACCCCATATATACCACCATATTTTTGAATGATTATATTTGTCTTCATCTCATTAATTCCTCTAATGTAATACGGTTACAATGTTGAAATTCCACAATGAATTTATCTCTTCTAACTTTTATTAATGAAATTATTTTATATTATGCATATAAATTCAATTAAATAAAATAGGACATTATCTATGTGAACCCCTTACAATATATTTCATTTAAATATTATGATATACCACTTTATCTCCTAAAAACCATTTTTATTATTTCTTATGTCTCATCATTATGCTGCCAAAATTGAACCATAGTTTTCCAAGCCAAAGTCATTATGTAGTGAATACCATGCGTGTTTCTCTATCAAGGGTGTTCATGTCACACTCGTCTTTTTTTATATTGTTTATTTTATTATTTCTATTGGGCATCATATAATTCGGGTCATGGCTGAACATAAAATTTCTGAGTTTTATTTTGAAGCACACTTTTTGGCCTTTTCGGCGTTCAGCGCGCCGCTGGCAAAGCTGCGTGACCTCACTTGGGTCGCCGTGCGACCTCGCCTGACTCTCTGCACGCCTTCTTGTCGTGCAACCAATTAAATAATGAAGTTATTAATAATTAAATAAAATTTAAGATGGATAAAACAAAATTGAGACAGCGCGGCCTCGGGCGGGGCACGTTTATGAAACCGTGCGGCCTCGACTGCTACACCGGGTGACCTTCCGATGTCCGATTAACTAGATGGCATGAATTAATAATGAGAAAATAAAATGATAAGAGTCTGATACAATTAACGTTAATTGTTTTAATGGTAATAATAATATTTTTTTATTTGAAAATATTATTGTTATTATTAGTTCTTTTTATTTATTTTCTTTTACTTTTTTCCCCCTTCTTTTTTTGGCTAGGGTTCAGACCCCCCCCCCCTTCTTCCTTGTGCGTCGTTTTTTTTCCCCTCTTTCAGATCGTGGATCGTCCCCTCTTTGCACCGCACCACCCTGGAACCCTGTTGCGCTGCCCCTGCCCCTCCTGTTCATCCTCCAGCCCGCCGCGCCGCGCCGTGCCTCCATCTGGCGTTGCCTCCTCCTCCCGGATCCACCCTCCGGCACTACACACGGCTCCGAAAAAACCCCAGCCGCCGACACTTGGCCTCCCCTCTCCCTCAGCTGCCAACCTCCTTGCTTGGTTCGGCAAACCCCAGCATCGCCTCCCTCTTCTGGCGTAGCAACCCGCCGCCCCTTCCGGTTCTCCTTTGGCAAACCCTCCGCCGACCCCCCTCTTTTCCCCTCGGCGTGGCCTTGTTCCAGAGCAGCAACCCCGCGCACCTCCCATTCTAGACTCCGGCTGGAAATCGCGCCGCACCCCCCCTGCGCGATGAACATCTCTTCCCTCCTCCCTTGGAACCCTCAGCATCAATCGGTTCTACTCCCGAGGCCCCTGCCAGGCCGGCTTGCGTCTATTCTGAAAAAAAAACCCTTGACGCCATTGCCCTGCTTCCCTCCAGCTCCTATGTCCGGTGAACGCCATCCGCTGTCCTCACTACCTCGCATAGCGCCTCGGGCCGCAGCTCAGCCGAGGCCCCTTCCCTTATTGCCAAAATCTCTTCCTTCATTCCGGCGAAGCATCGTTGGATTCCCTCAAGGTGATTATCTCCTCACTGCTGGGATTTTACAGCAGATATTATGGTGTTTTTGGGTTTGAAATTGATTTATTTTGGGTTTGAATTATTGTTTTAGGGTCAATTTTTGTTTGGTTGAGTTGCGGTTGGTGTGTCATAATCCTTGTGCACCATATTTGTGAAGTCTACCACACCGAGGTAAGTGGTTCCACGCTTGAGTATTACTTGATAAATTCTTTTTCTTATTGAATTAACATAGAATGTTTATTAATTAGTTAGTGTGGTGCGAATTTTATTTTACCTGATGTTTAGTGTGTTTTGGCGTGTCTAGTAGTGTGTTTCATGATATGAGTATGTTTTTGTGAAATTAATGTCGAACTGTTTTTTAGTTTTTTTAAGAAAATTGTGTAGTTATTTTGTTAGGGCGTGGAGAGGGTGCAGTTGTTGTTTCAGTATTGCGTCTATTTGCATTTATTTGGAAATGACAATTGAGATAGTTTTTGGTGTTTAATGTTATGCGGTATATCTTGAAATTGTTTGGAAAATGTTTCTGGAAATTTGTTTAATTATAGAAATGGCCTTTTAACTATGAGGATGGTTTTAAAGTGGTGCTTTGATATGAAATTGAGTGAGTTTTGGTGTAAATTTTATAGTGTAAATTTGCAAGTGTTTCATAAATGGTTTTATTGATTTTTCAATTGCGTGTGTGGTGCTAAAGTGGACTTCAGAAAGATTAAGTCTGTGTTTGATATTTAAAGTGGCTTTTCCTACGTGAAATTGAGTGTCTTTGGGGCGAGATCTGGTTATACATCTTCGGAATGTTTTATTATGTTTTGATTGATTTATTAAATTATCTTGTAGTGCGTTGGTCGTCGCATGGTGAGTTCATGTGGTTGGCAACAAGCGCATACATGTATATACATGGGTAGGCATGTATATATATACATATCCTCCTTGCGCATGTTCCCTCATGGTGCATGGAATATTTTCCTGAATCAAAAGATATATATATATATATATATATTAAAATGTATATGTGTGTTGGCGAAGCGGTCTCAGGCTACCATCGTCAAGAGATGCGTGTCTTGAGGTAGGTCCCCTATGCCCTAATCTTTAATTAGAATTTCCATTTTTTTCTTATTGTTCTATAAATGCGTCTTCTGCTTTTATATGAGATGCACAAGCTATATATATATGTGTATATACATAAATGGTCATGGTTCTTTAAAAGTGGTTTCCTCAATTATTTTAGTGTGTAATAAGTATTTCCAATGTTTTTTTAGATTTAAACATGTTTTCTAGCTTTATTTTAAATATGTAGCACCTTGGTTGTTTAATTGAACTTTCAAATGGTTTTGGAAACTTATGTGTTGGGTGATTATGTGTTCAAAATGAAAAATGTTTATTTTGGTTAATTAAGCCCTCTTGGCACTTTGAGAATGGGTTGCTAAAGTGAAACAAAACCCCTCATAATGCATGCCCCGTTGTTGTAGAAACATGATGTGTGTGTTAAGTGTGTGATTTGTGATATGTGCTGAATAAATAGGCTTATGCGATGTTATGTGACATAAAAAGGGTGATACGCTTACGGAGGGAGAATGGTGATGAGAGGTAAAATGGACTTTGGGTAAGAAAGTGTTATGTCCTTTATATGTTTTTGATAAAACCTCACCACCCTTTGAAATAGAGCACATGGGAAACCTTGGGTACCTAGGTGGGCGACCAGGACTAGTACGTTAGATGACACGGCAGGGGTTTATCCCGGTTTGTTTAGCAGGATTGACGCAACAACAACACTAACTAAACATATGAATTTCTGAGGGTCGTGGCCTTCTAAGCCACGTTTTCTGAGGTTCGTGGTCTTCTAAGCCATGTTTCACTGAGGTACGAGGTCTCTAGGATCCCACTCGAGCTTGATGAACCTTAGGGGATTTACCCACAGTGCTCTACCATCAATGTCGTGGTTCGTTTCGTCGGTATATGGAGGACCACTTGGGTGTTAGCGTGTGTGTGTGTGTGTGTGAGTGTGTGTGTGTGTGTGTGTGTGTGAGTATGTGTGTGTGCGTGTGTGAGTGTGTGTGTGTGTGCCCATAATGAACTTTTCTTATCCTCTTTAAAATTGTGTCTGTGAAATGAGTTCTTTTTAGTCTTTTTCTTTAGAATTTAGCTTGTAAATGTTTTCTTTAAAAGCATTTTTTTAAGTATAATTTTGAATAAGCACTTTAAATTGTCTTTTGATGTTGTGGGATAGAACCATTTCTCGGTGGCATCCTACTGGGCTTCTAGCTCACACCCTACATACACCCTTGGGTGTTTGTAGATTCTGTTTCTTCTGTATTCCAGGTTGCGACTTCGTGCTCAGTGATGGTTGTTTAGGTTGCAGTTGGTCTTCTCATGCAGAATGGTGTTGATGTTGTCTCACTTATGCCGATAGGTTGAGTATGAGTTTTAGTTTCTGCTGCCGTCATTTCTTTTTAGTTATTGTTTTGAGTTGTAGACCTTAAACTTGTTCATAGTTTAAAGGCATGTTTCGTTGTCTCTTTCTAATTTCAGTTTATCTATCTTGTTAGTTGTTTTTTCTGTCTTGTATTTCGGGTAAAACCGTTCCCACTTGTTAAACATGATACCCAGGCACTTGTGCCAGCCAGTGGGGATTGGGAATGCCCTTCAGGCCTTGCCGCGGACCGGGTCAGGCACCGGGTCGGATGGCAACCCGACCGGGTTCGTGAAAAATGGTATCAGAGGGAGGTTTTCTCTCTTGGGTCGTTTTCTTTTGGGATAGAGTTACAGAGGACTTGAGTTAAAGTTGTCAAGACTCGACTTCCTTGCTACGAGTAAGGTACCTGGCCAACACACCTCATGGCCGGACTCAAGTTACCATGGTATGTTGGGGTTTGTCTGAGTTTTTGGTCCTTGCAGTTAATCTTGTCTAAGGAAAATGAAAAGGGGTAAAGTCAGTGGTCCTAGTGAGCTCGCAGGGTCTGGAAAGCCATGTGGAGCCGAGGAACGCTGTCCTAGAATGCCCTCTGTGCCGGCGGCATGACTGGCGTGTGGCCGCCAACCATATGTTCCAACCACCCGCTGACACAAGTTTTCTCTTGCGTTGTTTCTCGACTCATTGTTTTGGATTCGTGGGGATTTGGTTTTCAGGTACAAATTTTTTGGTCCTGGAAAAATGTTTTCAAATGAAGCGCTTTAAAAATGAAATGGTGTGTGAGGTTTGGAAGGTGTGGGTTGGATGTTTTGGTTCTGAAAAATGGAATGGTTTGATTTTTATCCTTGGTGTTCTCGTGGGAAACCACAGGCATGAGTGTATAGGGGAAAAGGAAATGGTTAATGGCACGAGCGGATGAGTGCCTTGATGGACATGAGGTGGGTGCCGATGTGTCATGGGAACATGCATGTGCAAGGCCCATGGGACACCATTGGTGTTTGTAAAACCCACTAGCTTCGTTCTTTTAAAAACAATTATTTAAAGGAAAATTTGGTGTTTTTAAAAAACCTGTGATTGTGTGGTGTGTCCTTGTATTTTTGAAAGGTTGGATGTGAGAACTTTCGAGACAAGAATCGTTTTTGACTGATTTTTGTCTTGAGTTTGAATTATTATTTGTAATTTGGTATGTTTTCGTGTATTTAGTAAATTCTTTTGAATGTTCTTCGGGAAGCCCTTTCAGTGGTTCCCCCGCACGTCTAGTGTGCGCTTCTGGTATGTCTTGACCACTGAACCAGTTTGGTCGGGTCCATGGTTTTCCTTTTTGACTAGTGCACACCCCCCCCCCCCCCAAATAAATCATTAATCTGCGGTTGAAGCGTGGCCATAGTTATTCCACTATAGGCTAGCCCTCCAGTTGATTAAAGAGAGGACCCTACCTTTTGAGTGATACTGCTAAGTGTTCTTGTTATTCTTCTTGGTTAAGTGGATCCTTTCACAACGGGATGAAAGGCGCAAGGGAAATTGATAGTTTCTTTGGTTTCTTTGATCCGTCTTAGTTGTCGGGTATGAAATTTGACAGAGTTTCGTCTGATGGTTTCCCCTAGAAGCGGTGAAAGAAATTCCAGTGGGGGAGGGTGAAGGCGATTGAGAGCTATCAGTGCTTATCGATGTATTGAATGGTTTGTAGTGTTTACATTAGCTGCAAGGGTTGTGTTCAGTGATGTCTTGCAGTGTGAGGTCCCTTTGATAGTCAACAGTGGTTTAGAAGCAACCCTATGTTTTTGGTGCGGTCTATCATTCTAAATGACCTATGGTCTTTGTTTTGTTTCATTTAAGGAAATGTTCGTGTTAGGCTACTAGTTTGGCGGACCCAATCGTATGAGGCTACTGTGGTCATTTTTAGGAATCGTGTGTTGTTTAAGACTCAGCTTGAAGTCCCTTTCCGTATAATGTTCCTCTCAATAGCAATGGTCATGTCCAGGTGACGATTTGTGGTGTCATGTTCTCATCAAGTGTGACAAAGGGTGATGTGCATGCACCATTCCAGCTCATGTGTTGGTTAATGTTCCCTGTATGATCAGTTGGATGTCGTAATGTGTTGTGTTTTCTGGTGTTGTCTCGGTTGCAGTGCAGTTGCATGTGACACCAAAATGAGAAGCTCTGTTTGGAAGCCTTCCATGCCTCTCTGCGAGGCAGAAGATGCTTCAAGCATCAGGGCTCCAGCCATAGGCCTCAGAGTGAAGATGGAGCATGGTCAGGAACTCCAGGAGTGTATGGGACCCCGACATTCTTCCTGTCATCAGTGTCGAGAGTGAAAGCAACATAGATTGTTTTCTATGGTTGTTCTGTTTGAATGAGCCGTCTGGTTGCATAAGGTTTTTGTGGCCCGGTGGAGGAGTGTTCGTCTCGTGCATTAATTTCTTGGGGGCCGCGTCCCACTGGATGCAATCACTTTAGTGGTCCTTATGGGAGTATGTTGGGTAGGCCGGTCTCAAAGTTGGAATAATGATCATCCAGGAATGTGGAAATACTGGTTTGTCTTGGGTTATGCTTTTGACGCCCCGGTAATCAGACCCCTCCCTCCCCGCCCCTTGTGGTGGGGTGTCTGGTCACCGTTGGAGAATTTTCAAATTTCTATACCTTCTGTTAGTTCTAATGGTGGGGATACCCACAATGGGTCTCGCACGAATGTCTCTATAATGAATCAGTGTTGGACTATTCATTAATGGTGGGGAGCCCCTCGGGCCTCCCCATGTTGATCCTCTGCTTCTGTTTTTTAATATGGTTTTGTGATAATTGATAACAATGTTCCGTGGATGTGGTTTGACATTATTTTTAAATTCTAGCCAAATGGTGTAGTTTCGGTTTAATAGTGCCTAATGTGGTTCGGCTTGTGAAGTTGGTTCCCGTGGGTTGAAGAGTTCGTTTTCTAAAACAATCATCTGGAGGCATTCTAGCTCTTTGGGGCAGGAGACACATATCCAAAAGTCTTTATATGAGTTTATCAAAGTTGTATTTGAGTCACTTTCTCTGAGCACGATGATTTTGGCCTCTTTTTGGTTGGTGTTTGTGGGGATCCACTTTGAACCTTAAGGGAGTGTGGTTTACTGGTTTGGGGTTTGGTTCTGGTTGTGGCTTTCGGGGGACGGAAAGCTTTATGGTGGGGAGAATTGTCACACCTGTCTTTTTTTTATATTGTTTATTTTATTATTTCTGTTGAGAATCATATAATTCGGGTCATGGATGAACATAAAATTTCTGAGTTTTATTTTGAAGCACACTTTTTGGCCTTTTCGTCGTTCAGCGCGCGACTGGAAAAGACGCGCGACCTCGCCCGACTCTCCGCATGCCTACTTTTCATGAAACCAATTAAATAATGAAGTTATTAAAAATTAAATAATGTTTCTGAGGGATAAAACAAAATTGAGACAGCGCGGCCTCGGGCGGGGCATGTTTATGAAACCGCGCGGCCTCTCCTGGTACATCGGGTGACCTTCCGATGTCCGATTAACTAGATGGAAGGAATTAATAATGAGCAAATAAAATGATAAGAGTCTGATACAATTAACGTTAATTGTTTTAATGGTAAGAATAATATTTTTTTTATTTGAAAATATTATTGTTATTATTAGTTAATTTTATTTATTTTGTTTTACTTCTTCCCCCTTTCTTTTTTTTTGGCTAGGGTTCGGACCACCCCCCCCCCCTTCTTCCTTGTGCGTCGTTTTTTACCCCTCTTTCAGATCGTGGCTCTTCCCCTCTTTTCACTGCACCCCCTGGAACCCTTCTGCGCTGCCCCTGCCCCTCCTCTCCAGCCTCTAGCCCGCCGTGCCACGCCGTGCCTCCATCCGGCGTTGCATCCTCCTCCCGGATCCACCCTCCGACACTACACACGACTCCGACAAAACCCCATCCGCCGACACTTGGACTCCCCTCTCCCTCAGCCGCCGACCACCTTGCTTGGTCTGGCGAACCCCAGCATCACCTCCCTCTTCCGGCGCTGCAACCCGCCGCCCCTTCCGGTTCCTCCTTTGGAAAACCCTCGGCCGACCCCACTCTTCCCCCCCGGCGTGGCCTTGTTCCGGAGTAGCAACCCAGCGCACCTCCCTTGCTAGACTCTGGCTGGAAATCGCGCCGCACCCCCCCCCCCCTGCGCGATGAACGTCGTTGCCCTACTCCCTTGGAACCCTCAGCATCAATCGGTTCTACTCCTGATCCCCCTCCCAGGCCGGCTTGCGTCTATTCTGAAAAAAAACCCTCGACGCCATTGCCCTGCTTCCCTCCAACTCCTATGTCTGATGACCGCCATCCTCTGTCCTCCCCACCTCTCACAGCGCCTCGGGCCGCAGCTCAGCCGAGACCCCTTCCCTTATTGCCAAAATCTCTTCCTTCCTTCTGGTAAAGCATCGATGGCTGCCCTCAAGGTGATTATCTCCTCACTGGTGGGATTTTACAGCATATATTATGGTGTTTTTGGATTTGAAATTGATTTATTTTGGGTTTGAATTATTGTTTTAGGGTCAATTTTGGTTTGGTTGAGTTGCGGTTGGTGTGCGATAATCCTTGCGCACCATATTTGTGAAGTCTACCACACCGAGGTAAGTGGTTCCGCTCTTGAGTATTACTTGATAAATTCTTTTGCTTATTGAATTAACTTATCATGTTTATTAATTAGTTAGTGTGGTGCGAGTTTTATTTTACCTGATGTTTAGTGTGTTTTGACCTGTCTAGTAGTGTGTTTCATGATATGAGTATGTTTTTGTGAAATCAATGTCGAACAGTTTATTAGTTTTTTTAAAGAAAATTGTGTAGTTATTTTGTTAGGGCGTGCAGAGGGTGCGATTGTTGTTTCAGTATTGCGTCTATTTGCGTTTAGTTGGAAATGACAATTGAGATAGTTTTTGGTGTTTAATGTCATGCGGTATATCTTTAAATTGTTTAGAAAATGTTTCTGGCAATTTTATTAATTATAGAAATGGCCTTTTAACTATGAGTATGGTTTTAAAGTGGTTCTTTGATATGAAATTGAGTGATTTTTGGTGTAAATTTTATAGTGTAAATTTGCAAGTGTTTCATAAATGGTTTTATTGATTTTTTCAATTGCGTGTGTTGTGCTAAAGTGGTCTTCAGAATGATTAATTCTATGTTTGATATTTAAAGTGGCTTTTCCTACGTGAAATTGAGTGTCTTTGGGGCGAGGTCTGGTTTTACATCTTGGGAATCTTTTATTATGTTTTGATTGATTTATTAAATTATCTTGTAGTGCGTTGGCCGTCGCATGGTGAGTTCATGTGGTTGGCAAGAAGTGCATACATGTATATACATGGGTAGGCATGTATATATATACATATCCTCCTTGCGCATGTTCCCTCATGGCGTGTGGAATATTTGCCTGAATCAAAGGATATATATATATATATATGAAAATGTATATGTGTGTAGGCGAAGCGGTCTTGAGCTACCATCGTCAAGAGCTGCGTGTCTTGAGGTAGGTCCCCTATGCCCTAATCTTTAATTAGAATTTCCATTTTTTCTTAGAGTTCTATAAATGTGTCTTCTGCTTTTATATGAGATGCACAAGCTATATATATATGAGTATATACATAAATGGTCATGGTTCTTTAAAAGTGGTTTCCTCAATGATTTTAGTGTGTAACAAATATTTACAATGTTTTTTTAGATTTAAACATGTTTTCTAGATTTCTTTTAAATATGTAGCACCTTGGTTGTTTAATTGAACTTTCAAATGGTTTTGGAAACTTAAGTGTTGGGTGATTATGCGTTCAAAATGAAAAATGTTTATTTTGATTAATTAATCCCGCTTGGCACTTTGAGAATGGGTTGCGAAAGTGAAATAAAACCCCTCTTAATGCATGCCCCATTTTTGTAGAAACATGATGTGTGTGTTAAGTGTGTGATTTGTGATATGTGCCGAATAAAGAGGCTTATGCGATGTTATGTGACATAAAAAGGGTGATACGCTTATGGAGGGAGAACGGTGGTGAGAGGTAAAATGGACTTTGGATAAGAAAGTGTTATGTCCTTTATATGTTTTTGATAAAACCTCACCACCCTTTGAAATAGAGCACATGGGAAACCTTGGGTACCTAGGTGGGCGATCAGGACTAGTACGTTAGATGACACAGTAGGGGTTCGTCCCGGTTTGTCTAGCAGGATTGACGCAACAACAACACTAACTAAACATATGAATTTCTGAGGGTCATGGCATTCTAAGCCACATTTTCTGAGGGTCGTGGCCTTCTAAGCCACATTTTCTGAGGGTCGTGGTCTTCTAAGCCATGTTTCACCGAGGTATGAGGTCTCTAGGTTCCCACTCGAGCAAGATGAACCTTAGGGGATTTACCCACAGTGTTATACCATCAATGTTGTGGTGCCTTCTGTCAGTATATGGAGGACCACTTGGGTGTTAGTGTGTGTGTGTGTGTGTGTGTGTGAGTATGTGTGTGTGCGTGTGTGAGAGAGTGTGTGTGTGTGTGTGCCCATAATGAACTTTTCTTATCCTCTTTAAAATTGTGTCTGTGAAATGAGTTGTTTTAGTGTTTTTCTTTAGCATTTAGCTTGTAAATGTTTTCTTTAAAAGAATTTTTTTAAGTATAATTTTGAATAAGCAATTTAAATTGTCTTTTGATGTTGTGTCATGGAACCATTTCTCGGTGGCATCCTACTGGGATTTTAGCTCACACCCTGTATACACCCTTTGGTGTATGTAGATTCTGTTTCTTCTGTATTCCAGGTTGCGACTTCGTTCTCAATGATGGTGGTTCAGGTTGCAGTTGGTCTTCTCATGAATAATGGTGTTGATGTGGTCTCACTTCTGCCGATAGGTTGAGTATGAGTTTTAGTTTCCGCTACCGTCTTTTCTTTTTAGTTATTTTTTCGAGTTGTACACCTTAAACTTGTTCATTGTTTAATGGCACGTTTCATTGTCTATTTCTAATTTCAGTTTATCTATCTTGTTAGTTGGATTTTCTATCTTGTATTTCAGGTAAAACCGTTCCCACTTCTTAAACTTGATACCCGGGCACTTGTGCCAGCCCGTGGGGATTGTGAACTCCCTTCGGGCCTTGCCATGGACCGGGTCAGGCACCGGGTCGGATGGCGACCCTGTCGGGTTCGTGACAAAATGGTATCAGAGAGAGGTTTTCTCTCTTGGGTCGTTTTCTTTTGGGATAGAGTTACGGTGGAATTGAGTTAAAGTTGTCGGGACTCGACGTCCTGGATACGAGTAAGGTTCCTGGCCAGCACACCTCGTGGCGGGACTCAAGTTACCAAGGTATGTTGGGGTTTGTCTGAGTTTTTGGTCCTTGCGGTTAATCTTGTCTAAGGAAAATAAAAAGGGGTAAGGTCAGTGGTCCTAGTGAGTTCGCAGGGTCAGGCAAGCCATGTGGAGCTGGGGACGCTGTCCTAGAATGCCCTCCGTGCTGGCGGCGTGACTGGCATGTGGCCGCCAACCATACGTTCCAGCCACCCGCTGACACAAGTTTTCTCTTACGTTGTTTCTCAACTCTTTGTTTTGGATTAATGGTGATTTGATATCAGGTACAAATGTTTTGGTCTGGGAAAAATGTTTTCAAATGAAGGGCTTTAAAAATGAAATTGTGTGTGTGGTTTGGAAGGTGTGGGTTGGATGTTTTGGTTCTGAAAAATGGAATGGTTTGATTTTTATCCTTGGTGTTCTCGTGGGCAACCACAAGCATGAGTGTATAGGGGAAAAGGAAATGGTTAATGGCACGAGCGGATGAGTGCCTTGATGGACATGAGGTGGGTGCCGATGTGGCATGGGTACATGCGTGTGCAAGGCCCATGGGATACCATTGGTTTTTGTACAACCCACTAGCATCGTTTTTTAAAAAAAAATTAGTTCAAGGAAAATTTGGTGTTTTTAAATAACCGGTGATTGTGTGGTGTGTCCTTGTATTTTTGAAAGGTTGGATGTGAGATGTTTCAAGACAAGAATCCTTTTTGACTGATTTGTGTCTTGAGTTTGAATTCTTATTTGTAAGTTGGTATGTCTTCGTGTATTTAGTAAATTCTTTTGAAAGTTCTTCGGGAAGCCCTTTCAACGGTTCCCCCGCACGTCTAGTGTGCGCTTCTGGTATGTCTTCACCACTGAACCAGTTTGGTTGGGTCCATGGTTTTCCTTTTTGACTAGTGCATGCCCCCCCATAAAGCATTAATATGCGGTTGAAGCGTGGCCACAGTTAATCCGCTGTTGGCCAGCCCTCCAGTTGATTAAAGCGAGGACCCTCCCTTTTGATTGATAGTTCTAAGTGTTCTCCTTTTTCTTCTTGGTTAAGTGGATCCTTTCACAACGGGATGACAGGCGCGAGGGAAATTGATAGGTGCTTTGGTTTCTTTGATCCGTCTTAGTTGTCGGGTTTGAAATTTGTCATCGTTGCGTTTGATGGTTTCCCCTGGAAGCGGTGAAAGAAATTCCAGTGGGGAAGGGTGAAGGAGATTGAGAGCTATCAGTGCTTATCGATGTCTTGAATGGTTTGTAGTGTTTACATTAGCTGCAAGGGTCATGTTTGGTTATGTCTTACAGCGTGAGGTCCCTTTGATAGTCAACGGTGGTTTGGAAGCAACCCTATGTTTTTGGTGCGGTCTATTTTTCTAAATGACCTATGGTCTTTGGTTTGTTTCGTTTAAGGAAAGGTTCGTGTTAGGATACTAGTTTGGCGGACCCAGTCGTATGAGGCTACTGTGGTCATTTTCAGGAATCACGTGTTGTTTAAGACTCAGATTGATGTCCTTATCCATATAATGTTCCTCTCAATAGCAATGGTCATGTCCAGGTGACGATTTGTGGTGTCGTGTTCTCATCCAGTGTGACAAAGGGTGATGTGCATGCACCATTCCAGCTCATGTGTTGCTGAATGTTCCATGTATGATCAGTTGGATGTCGTAATGTGTTGTGTTTGCTGGTGTTGTCTCGGTTGCAGTGCAGTTGCATGTGTCACCAAAATGAGAAGCTCAGTTTGGAAACTTTCATTGCCTGACTGTGAGGCAGAAGATGCTTCAAGCATCAGGGCTCCAGCCATAGGCATCGGAGTGAAGCTGGCGCGTGGTCAGGAACCTGAGGAGTGTATGGGACCCCGACCTTCTTGATATCATCGGTGTCGAGAGTGAAAGCAACATAGATTGTTTTCTATGGTTGTTCTGTTTGAATGAGCCGTCTGGTTGCATAAGGTTTTTGTGACCTAGTGGAGGAGTGTTCGTCTCGTGCATTAATGTCTAGGGGGTCGCGTCCCACTAGATGCAATCACTTTAGTGGTCCTTATGGGAGTATGTTGGGTGGGCTGGTCTCAATGTTGGAATTATGATCATCCAAGAATGTGGAAATACTGGTTTGTCTTGGGTTATGCTTTTGACGCCCCGGTAGTCAGACCCCTCCATCCCCGCCCCTTGTGGTGGGGTGTCTGGTCACCGTTGGAGAATTTTCAAAGTTCTATACCTTCTGTTAGTTCTAATGGTAGGGAGACCCACATTGGGTCTCGCACGAATGTCTCTATAATGAATCAGTGTTGGACTATTCATTACTGGTGGCGAGCCCCTCGGGCCTCCCCATGTTGATCCTCTGCTTCTGTTTTTAAATATGGTTTGGTGATAATTGATAAGAATGTTCCGTGGATGTGGTTTGACCTTATTTGTACATTCTAGCCAAATGGTGTGGTTTCGGTTTAATAGTGCCTAATGTGGTTCGGCTTGTGATGTTGGTTCCCGTGGGTTGAAGAGTTCGTTTTCTAAAACAATCATCTAGAGGCATTCTAGCTCTTTGGGGCAGGCGACACATATCAAAAAGTCTTTATATGTGTTTATCAAAGTTTTATTTGAGTCACTTTCTCTGAGCACAATGCTTTTGGCCTCGTTTTTCTTGGTGTTTGTGGGGATCCCCTTTGACCCTTAAGGGTGTGTGGTTTACTGCTTTGGGGTGTGGTTCTGGTTGTAGCTTTCCGGGGACGGAAATATTTATGTTGGGGAGAATTGTCACACCCGTATTTTTTTATATTGTTTATTTTATTATTTCTGTTGGGCATCATATAATTCGGGTCATGGATGAACATAAAATTTCAGAGTTTTATTTTGAAGCACACTTTTTGGCCTTTTCGGCGTTCAGCACGCAGCTGGCAAAGCCGCGCGACCTCACTTGGGTCGATGCACGACCTCGCCCGACTCTCCGCGCACCTTCCTGTTGTGCAACCAATTAAATAATGAAGTTATTAATAATTAAATAATGTTTAAGAGGGATAAAACAAAATTGAGACAGCGCGGCCTCGGGCGGGGCACGTTTATGAAACCGTGCGGCCACTCCTGGTACATCGGGTGACCTTCCGATGTCCGATTAACTAGATGGAATGAATTAATAATGAGAAAATAAAATGATAAGAGTCTGATACAATTAAAGTTAATTGTTTTAATGGTAATAATAATATTTTTTTTATTTGAAAATATTATTTTTATTATTAGTTCTTTTTATTTATTTTGTTTTACTTTTTTTCCCCCTTTCTTTTTTTGGCTAGGGTTCGGACCCCCCCCCCCCCCCTTCTTCCTTGTGCGTCGTTTTTCCCCCTCTTTCAGATCGTGGCTCTTCCCCTCTTTGCACCGCACCCCCCTAGAACCCTACTGCGCTGCCCCTGGCCCTCCTGTTCAGCCTCCAGCCCGCCGCGCCGGGCCGTGCCTCCATCCGGAATTGCCTCCTCCTCCTGGATCCACCCTCCGGCACTGCACACGGCTCCGACAAAACCCCAGCCGTCGACACATGGCCTCCCCTCTCCCTCAGCCGCCGACCTCCTTTCTTGGTCCGGCGAACCCCAGCATCGCCTCCCTCTTCCGGTGCTGCAACCCGCCGCCCCTTCTGGTTCCTCCTTTGGAAAACCTTCGGCCGACCCCCCTCTTTCACCCCCGGCGTGGCCTTGTTCCGGAGCAGCAACCCAGCACACCTCCCTTGCTATACTCCAGCTAGAAATCGCGCCGCACCCCCCCTACACGATTAACATCGTTACACTCCTCCCTTGGAACCCTCAGCATCAATCAGTTCTACTCCCGAGCCCCCTGCCAGGCCGGCTTGCGTCTATTCCGAAAAAAAACCCTCGACGCCATTGCCCTACTTCCCTCCATCTCCTATGTCCAGTGACCGCCATCTGCTTTCCTCCCCACCTCGCACAACGCCTCGGGCCGCAGCTCAGCCGAGGCCCCTTCCCTTAATGCCAAAATCTCATCCTTCCTTACGGGGAAGCATCGATGTCTGCCCTCATGGTGATTATCTCCTCACTACTGGGATTTTACAGCAGATATTATGGTGTTTTGGGTTTGAAATTTATTTATTTTGGGTTTGAATTATTGTTTTAGGGTCAATTTTGTTTTGGTTGAGTTGCGGTTGGTGTGCGATAATCCTTGCGCACCATATTTGTGAAGTCTACCACACCGAGGTAAGTGGTTCCGCACTTGAGTATTACTTGATAAATTCTTTTTCTTATTGAATTAACTTAGCATGTTTATTAATTAGTTAGTGTGGTGCGAATTTTATTTTACCTGATGTTTAGTGTGTTTTGACGTGTCTAGTAGTGTGTTTCCTGATATGAGTATGTTTTTGTGAAATCAATGTCAAACTGTTTATTAGTTTTTTTAAAAGAAAATTGTGTAGTTATTTTGTTAGAGCGTGCAGAGGGTGTGGTTTTTGTTTAAGTATTGCGTCTATTTGTGTTTAGTTGGAAATGACATTTGAGATAGTTTTTGGTGTTTAATGTCATGCGGTATATCTTGAAATTGTTTGGAAAATGTTTCTGGCAATTTGTTTAATTATAGAAATGGCCTTTTAACTATGAGGATGGTTTTAAAGTGGTGCTTTGATATGAAATTGAGTGTGTTTTGGTGTAAATTTTATAGTGTAAATTTGCAAGTGTTTCATAAATGGTTTTATTGATTTATTCAATTGTGTGTGTGGTGCGAAAGTGGTCTTCAGAAAGATTAAGTCTGTGTTTGATATTTAAATTGGATTTTCCTACGTGAAATTGAGTGTCTTTGTGGTGAGGTCTGGTTTTGCATCTTGGGAATGTTTTATTATGTTTTGATTGATTTATTAAATTATCTTGTAGTGCATTGGTCGTCGCATGGTGAGTTCGTATGGTTGGCAACAAGTGCCATCATGTATATACATGGGTAGGCATGTATATATATACATATCCTCCTTGTGCATGTTCCCTCATGGTGCGTGGAATATTTTCCTGAATCAATGGTTATATATATATATATGAAAATGTATATGTGTGTAGGCGAAGCGGTCTCGGGATACCATCGTCAAGAGCTGCGTGTCTTGAGGTAGGTCCCCTATGCCATAATATTTAATTAGAATTTCCATTTTTCCTTAGTGTTCTTTAAATGCGTCTTCTGATTTTATATGAGATGCACAAGCTATATATATGTGTATTTACATAAATGGTCATGGTTCTTTAAAAGTGGTTTCCTCAATGATTTTAGTGTGTAATAAGTATTTCAAATGTTTTTTTAGATTTAAACATGTTTTCTAGCTTGCTTTTAAATATGTAGCACCTTGGTTGTTTAATTGAACTTTCAAATGGTTTTGGAAACTTAAGTGTTGGGTGATTATGTTTTCAAAATGAAAAATGTTTATCTTGATTAATTAAGCCTGCTTGGCACTTTGAGAATGGGTTGAGAAAGTGAAACAAAACCCCTCTTAATGCATGCCTCGTTGTTGTAGAAACATGATGTGTGTGTTAAGTGTGTGATTTGTGATATGTGCTGAATAAAGAGGCTTATGCGATGTTATGTGACATAAAAAGGGTGATACTCTTAAGGAGGGAGAACGGTGGTGAGAGGTAAAATGGACTTTGGATAAGAAAGTGTTATGTCCTTTATATGTTTTTGATAAAACCTCACCACCCTTTGAAATAGATCACATGGGAAACCTTGGGTACCTAGGTGGGCGACCAGGACTAGTACGTTAGATGACACGGCAGGGGTTCATCCCGGTTTTTCTAGCAGGATTCACGCAATAACAACACTAACTAAACATATGAATTTCTGAGGGTCATGGCCTTCTAAGCCACGTTTTCTGAGGGTCGTGGTCTTCTAAGCCACGTTTCACCGAGGTACGAGGTCTCTAGGTTCCCACTTGTTCCAGCTACCTATAGGGATTACCCATGGTGCTCATTTGTGACATACTGCTAGTGATGTAACTTTTTTTCAGTTGTTTCATACTTACTATCTCATTGTGAAAAACCCCGTTTCAAACTAAACTACTTGCAGTTTTAAAAGGTGAATCCACCTTTTGGAATCGATTTTTAAAAATATGGTGGAATAAAAAAATGATTTTCATAAAAATTTAAACTTGTGATTTGGATTTGAAAATAAAAAAATACATTATTTTATTATGTATTATTTTCAAACTAGCATAATTGGATTTCTTTTTAAAGGTAAGGGAGTAGGGCGTGGTTATTCCTTGGCTTTCCTACTGAGCATCTCGGTGCTCACGCCTACTTTACTTTTCAGTTTCAGGTTATAGACTTGGATCGCTCTTCGAGCGAGCGTGGTTATAAGTTTGGTGGTGACCCATGGGGTCTCTTGGAGGTATGTCTATTTGCCTATCTTTATTTTATTTCCCACTGTTAGTGTTTACTTGTTTTGTTCTGTTTATTTCTGTTTATCTGCCCTTTTTATTTTCTGGGCTAAATCGTTCCCAACTACATATTTTGATGTCCGGGACTAGTTGCCAGCCCGTGGGGATTGGGGACGCCCTTCGGGCCATGTCGCGGATCGGGTCAGTCGCCAGGTCGGATGGCGACACGGCCTGGTTCGTGACAGTTCACCTTTAAAAAAAATTAATTATTGATTATATAGTTTCATTTATTTATTTCGCGTTCATTTATTTTGTAATATATGATGACGTTCAACTATTCCATGTTCTTTCAACCATGTGGCACACTTATGCATGAAAGTAAATGATTAAGAAGGGTGCGCCCTGATAGCTCTCTAATGCTTTTGGTAAGTATTAGTATCATGATACGTCATGTTACGTGATGGTTTACTCATTCTAATTCACGTTCAATGAGGTTTTACTCAAGATAATTCATGTGCAATGATGGTTTACTCATTCTCCATGTGCAATGGACCTTGTAACATGTTATTATCATGTTAAATGTTGTTTCCACACTTCCATGTTATGAAAATAATTCTACACCATTCCTTTATGTTAATTTTTCTCTTGTGCTCCGTTGATGTGCCTATTTCCTAACTTGTAGTATATTAATAATTTTATTCTTTATTTATTACTTTTATGGGTTTTATAGCTCACCATTTTCTTTTTCATGTCCTTAGGTTATCAAATGCAATGTTAAGTATGAAGGAATATTGTGGTTGTGTAAAAGATATATTCAAAAAAGATTTTGTGTTTAATGTTCTAATTCTTTATGTGGTGTTGCTAATTTCTCAAGACATGAGTCCCATCGATCCCTTTAACAGTATTTAGTGAATGTTTATGTAATAAACTATTTTTATATGTGTAATAAAGAGCACTATTTTTATAATATATGAATTAATATTTATGTCTACATGATTGATAATATTATTTATATATTACATATTAAATTATCCATGTGCTTATGTAATAAAAACTATGTAATAATTTTATATTTCCCATATTTCATAAATTTAAATTTTTTTATTATAATTTATTATTCTAAAACATATAGGAAAAAAATAATGTTAATCATGTAGAGAAATGAGTTAAAACAAATATGGAGAATTAATATGTTTTTTATAACAGGTTTTATTAATGATCAAATGGTAAAATAACTCATCAATATAATGGAATAACTCCTTAAACTGTACCCATCTCGGGTTGTAGCAAGACACGTGGATCGAATGAATATCGTTTTTTTTGTTTTACCAAAAATAATTTTAGGAACTGTGAACTATCCACGGATTAGTAACCATATCTAGTGTTTAATCACATAGAGGTTGGAAGAACCACATGGATATGGTTAAATAAAAATAGAAATAAGTAATGTACATTATATTAAAACTTTTTGGAGGGATCCCTCATTGTATATCATTTCTAATATAATAACACATTCATCACAGAATAATCCCTTTAAAAAATTATTATGTAAAATAAGAACCCAATACATATATTAGATTGTCATTATTATTATCATCATGGAACACAATAAGATATATTTAATAAAACTAGTGATAATAAATTTTTATATTTTTTGTAATTATATAAATTTTCTATTTAATACTTCAATTATCGTGATAATTAAATTATTCTTTTATCATAATTATCCATCAAACGAGTTAGGTAGATTACCATTCAATGAAACATAAAAGTTATTTAAATAAATTTTTAGACGTTTTGTACTGACATGGAACATATTGGGAACCCATGTAGTCAATTTTAATTTCATTCATTAATTTTTCATAGAAGATTCTAGAGGGAATGTATAATGTACCCATATACATTAAAAATAGATTAATATCACTATAATGTTATGTGACTTTTAAAATTATGGTTCATTTCCTTTATTGTGTACTTATATAGCATGTAGTCTATAATGTATGTTACAATAATTTAGGGAATGTAATTCCATGAGTTAATCCATTTATTAATCATGAAATATATAAATAAATAAAACACAATTGAATTACTTGGATTATACCATTAGAAATAATCATGAAGTAAAAAATTGGTATGAAGACCACAGATGTCTTGTAGTTCCAATATAACTAATAATTTATTAGTTTTTTCATTAAATTCCACAGGATTTCCTTAAAATCACTCAATGTGTACATCATGGTAAATTCATAACACAAAACATGTTGACTAGACACTAGTCTTGTTGTATAATATATATTCAAAATTAAATATCAATTTAGCATTATTAATTTAGTAATTTTATAATGTCTCTCATAATTTAGTTTATCTTATTGGGAATCACATTCAATATAGGTATATACCACTTCACACCCCATACTCCATTATCAACAAAACATGTAGAACTTTTTTTATACTTAAAACATATTCCCACTACATTTCATATAATAATATGAGGTCTTTGTTGAGTGAAATTTACCTAATACATAAACTTTATTAGTTACATACATTCCATTTTGTCTATGTGACATCCTTTGTCAGATTGGTCCCAGAGAGGGGTAGTAAGTATGTTGTCTTCATTTTTGAATTTTTTTTGTGAACATAGAATTTACATATATATAATTTCTTTATCTAGTGCCTTATAATGTTTTTCATTAATAATACACAATATTTTCAATGTTCAGCTAGAATATCCTACTATTTATCATTATTGCTCTTTGAACCAAATTATATATTATTTCACGACATATAAAAGTGGGCATAGACATCAAATTTCATATTCCGATGAAAATATAGTCTCGTTAGAATTTATTTATCTCCTCCCACTAAATTAATTTGATCTACTATATAATGTATGATCCAATAATTAAATAACTCATTATACCTTGTGAAATCATTTCACCATGTGATAATAATATAAAACCATTATAATACATGATAAAATTGTATATATGTGTGTAGTTATTAAAATCACATAGGCCCAATACTTTTAAATATCATAGTTATTTGGATCTCTCATCATTTTTGATCATCACAATATAATTCTCTCCATAGTACATAGAATGATTTTTTGAATCGTGTTAGTTCTTCTATAAAGGGTTCTCTACTTTAAAATCATCATTATATTATTTATATTGTGAGAAATTTGGATATTAATTCATCAAATATTCATTCACTCATTATTTTTGGGTTGTATTAATAGTTACAAAAAAACATTTTTCTTTTTATAACATTTATTTTAAAATATAAAATAGTGAATAATTGTTTCTAAAACATCCAATTGAGAACACCATGATCTTTGAAATAAGTAGTATATTAATCATTTAATTTTATTAATGAATCAAAAAAATCACTTATTTAATATGTTTTTAATAGAAAATTAATTTTCATAAAATGTTTGTATGATTCAATAATTCATTCCACATATGATAGTGAATATTTCAATATATCCTACCTATGAAATATTTCACTTCTAAATAATCATAATTTTTATCTTTGTGTGAATTTATGATTACATAGAAAATATTCATATGTCATGGTACGCATATAAACACTCTCTTACTTCACAGTTAGTCCTCATTTGATATTCATTGGAATCATTATCCATCTATATTCATCATTTCAATTGAATCCATACAGAACTAGTCTATAACATAATATGATTTCAAAGTATTTAAAATTAATTAACTCTTGAAATTTATGAAACTGATTCATATGATATAATATATCATATAAAATGAAAAATTCATATAATGTATCCAATTATTTCACCCACTAAAATTTAATGTGCATCACCAAAGAAATTGATACGACCGTTGTAAAAGTCATAAATTCATAGCAATGTCTTACTCATCAAGTATCAAATGAACAACATCACATGAACTTCCCTAAAGTGAGGGACAATCTCATATAAATTTCATAAATAATAACATTATTGTAAAAACAAAAAATCTACTATTAATCCTTATTAAAAGTATTTTTTGCAGTAGAAATAGTCATATTTCTTATTAAGCACAATAGAAAATATTGTATGTGTTACTATCATCTCAGAATCTATTCAAATCATTATGATTCCTTGTAAATTACACATAAACATTTTAGAAGATCATTATTATTTAAATGAAAATAAAATTTCCTTGAGACCCTTTGGATGATGATTCCTCACAATGGACTGCTATATTTTCACTCTCAAGTATATTTTCTCAATATCGGCTATATTCTATATTCTTCTATCCATTATTAGTGATTTCAGAAAACACACATTTTCATTAATAACTTGTTTTAATTGGAATATCAATTCTACATTCATCATATATTAAAATAAAACCATATTTTAAATCAATCCCAATATGATATCTATGTTATGCCTTCAATTAAAAAATAATACATTATCATGGAAGTGCCTACAATAATTGCTAATCACTTCGTAGAATATATTTAGGGTATATTCTCTGATAATATAATCTCACATATTTGAAATATTATAAATTGTTCTAATGAAAACAATAGTAATTCATTTAGATTTGTTTTCATTACACCAATAAACATCTCATAGTAATATTTATTCTTCTCTTTCACCCCTTATTGAAAATAAATACATTTGATATGTTGAAGAATTATCACCACATATTCATTCATTAAGAAATTCCAATAATAAAATATTTATTTTTCTTATTAATATATAATCAATGATTTATTTGTTCAAGATTTAATAATAGAATCCCATGATTATAATTATAAATAGATTTTATTTAGTAAAATAAATTAATATATAGGATTAATCAGCATACAAAATAATATTTATTTAATCGGAGAAGTATATATTTTCCATAAACACCCATACATGTGATTAAATTACATAATTTCCATTTTAATGAATATATTGAACTAGGTTATTAAAAATGATAGGACCTCCACTACACTAAACTAACCATTCTAAAATACCATGTGCAAGACATTTATACACTCCATTATTCTCATCTTTTCATAATAAAAATCAAATTTTATAAATATGATTGATATAAAAATATGTGTTGTATGATTAGTTAAAAAATATTATTCTATATATTTTTCTATTATTACAGAATTTATAGATTCACTGTATGATATATGTGTCCCAATCATAATCCTCCTCTAGAGAGACACTCAATGTTACCACATCATGGTTGTTCAGGTACTCTATTAGGATAAGAATATTTTCTCTCGAATAGTGAAAAAAATCATCTTCCCACCTCAATTCAAAATATGTAATCAAATATAAATAAAATGTTTTATTGAATGAGGAATAGAAAATTTTATTATCACATGTAAAAAGTCTAGGGTAATCTCCCAAACTACACCCATAAATAGTTTCAATCATATAAGTGGATAACATCGTAAAATTTACATTTTTATTTTGTATCATCACATGATGAATGATAAAAATACCCACGAAAATTTTATTAATGTTGAATTATCTTCTCAAACTGTGTTAGTAAGGAATTATTTTCTACTGACACATGAATTATATTCCTCATAAATTTATCATTTTCTAGTAAACTTTTTATATATTCATTTTCATCTTTCCAAGTCTATCTATCAACAACAAACCATTTTCTTTACCATTTAGATTATAACTTGATGAAAACACCTCTTGATCATATATAGCATCATGTTAACATAGTTAATTTAGTTTGGAACTAGTATTGATATTTTTCATTATTAATTTTCATAGCTATATTATACATATATGACTAAATTTTTAATAATTTTTAATGGAACTCTCATATTTGTTGGATTTTTACATGACTTAATGATAATATCTATATAATATGTTGTTCTACTATTTATTCATCTAAATTTCATTCCGTTTATGAATATATGTCAATTATCCCAAATGATGATTATTAAATAAAATTTCTTTATTTACTTTTTATTCATGTTATCTCTATAAATTTTTAAAACAAAAAAATAAAAATAAATGATATATTAGAGGATGTTGTTGTATCTTCTTATTAATTTTTTTAAATTAGATTCCATTTTATAAGTATAGATTTTAACTGTTTAAACCCACATTCCTAGAAATGTCATGTGGTAGTCCAATTATTTGTATATATGACTATAAAATCAATAAAATCTACATATAAAACCGATCATTAATCTTATATCATGATTATAAACCTATATATAATTTATTTGGTTTCTCGTATCCAAATTCCTGAAAAAAAATTTCTGAGGTAAAGTAGTTTTATTAGAATATCTCTCTCTTCATTTCATGTAATATATACCCTCTTGGGTATATTCATAGTCGAAAAGGGTTTAGAATTTATATTCTCTCTCTCACTATTAGAAAGATATTATTTCATTTCAGCTAGAATATATATATTTTTTATTTCATGTTATAACCCTTCACCTAATAATATGGATAATTACATCTTTTAATCATTGAATCCTTTAATAATACTACTTTTTCAATAGTTATGTCATTTGAGAATATAAGAAAAATGTTTTGTGTGCCAACTATATCTTCTTTTTTATTATTAAACAACTATTCAAAATTTCTCTCCTTTAAATCTTTATAATTTATCTTGAATACTTTTTCATGGAAACATAAACATAATTTTCATATTTCTTGATCATATTTTTAGTTTAATAAAATACCTTGTGTTAATAATTTAGTTTCATTATATTCTATATATTTATAAATTAGATATATGAATGAAATTATTTTTATTTTTATATTAAATTATATTACAACTGATTACAATCATCATATTCCTCAATGTTTAATTGACAAATATTTTTTCAATATGATAAAAAAATTAACTCCATCATTTTATTTAATTAGTAATGAATCTTTTTCCCTTCATGTAAATTCAATTAGTTTTCTTTCTAATTAATTATTTCATTATAATTTAACAGTTGTTATATTTTTTATATTTGACTTTCCACTAATATGATTCAGATTCATTAACCATCAACACTAGAAATCCCGAGAAAATTTTCAATTGAAAATATAGTAGTACTACCTCTCTGGTTGATTGATTTTTTTCATTCCTCTTACACTAATTTAATTTCATTGATAAAATTAAAAAATGGTGACCTCACCATACAAATCATTAGAGTCACATAATTTTACATATTCTTTTACATTGAATTTATATTTTCCACTGTCTAAAAATCAATCAATTGTTTATCTTTATCCCCGAAATATGTTTCCTTTGACATTTCATTAGAAATTATATTTTTATGAAGATAACACAGTTTCAAATATTCTTTATATTAAAGGAGTAATATTTTAGGATCAAATATCATTGAAAAATTTGTCATTACCAGTTGAAGGTGTTGAATTTATCCAACCTTACACAAATCAACTAAATATTAATAATAAAATAATTTACTAATATATAATATTCTTAAATTTTCTGCTTGATAAAAATATAGATGTCTTAAATTCTACAGAAAAATTGATTTAATTTGGATTTATTTACATTAATATTATTATCAAAATATATTTTTAATTCCTCTAAAATATTCATATCAGTTTGATGACCCAGAACCATTGTGTATAACTTTTCACCTAGATATATCAAAATAGAATATTATGTATTTTCATATAATATGTAATTTCATTTTAATTCTAATACAATGGGAATCCCTTTTGAGTTGGTGACAAACTAATATTTTTATTAATAATCCCTTACATGATGAAAATATAAGGTAGGGATACCTCATATTCCTCGTGTTTTTGTAGATATTTCCATATACATTATTTAATCATTATACATTAAATGAATTTTAATTATCCATAACTAAAAACTTATCTGATCCATAAAATTTAAGATAGGATTCACTAATACCACCTGTTATGCTCTTAGATGGATTGATTACTCAGAGGTTTTTGAGAAATGGTCTTCTATTAAAATAGTTTATTTAATATATGCAAATAGATTTTCTATGGTGATGACCCACTAAATATTTTCACTCAATATATCCACCAATATTAAAAAAGATAATTTAATTAACATAAATAATGATATTCGTGGTTTGAGGATGGTTATAAAATCATTTTTATGAGTATATACCCAAATAATAATTGATTCTTAAATAATATACACAATTGGTTAATAATAATGAATTTCCCAGTACTCTTAAAATTGAGTCCTAAAATATCAAAGTGTCTATTTTGGAAATTGAAGAAACAAATCTCATATACAAGGTGTGATCTATCAACGACATCACACATCATTCATTGGTAAATATCTACACCATTAAAAAAATGATATTCCTCCTTGAATAGATTATATCAAATGGAAAATTCATATAGAGACCGTTAGGTGTTCTATGCCTATTTATTATATAAAACAAGGTTGCCATTATCATTATTATTTTTATGTCATCACATTCTCATGTTTTTGTAATACATTGAAATATAATGTACAATAACTATTTTCCTCCAAATGGATCCCTTCTTCAAATTAATTTTTCACTATTTGATATATTAATCAATTGGGCTCCAATTTATTAAAAATAATCGCACTCATAATTTTTGAGAACTGTCAATAATTGGTACAAATTATTCATATTTTCTAAATATATATATTTGAAAATAATTTCATCAACAATATTTTATTAAATAAATTTTTTCTAAACATTGATAATCAACAGAAATAGTGTTATCATGTTTTAAAATCCTCAATAGACTCATTATTTTTCAATATATTAAAACAATATTAACTCAATGTTATTTATAATTTAAATTCCAAAATATTTCGGTTCATTATTCCCCATTTTATCTAAAAACCACAACATATCATTGCATAAAAAACTCGTTATCTCTAATTATTTTTAATATTAATTAACGTGTGTATATATTCTGACATATCATCTCATCTTCTAGAGTGGATCCCATATCAATAGCAATATATTTCTCAAACTATCATCCTTTTATTTTATAATTAATGAAAATATATATGGATTTAACATTATTATTTAAATCATTAATAGAATTTCACAAGAATCATTAAATATCATTTTATTTAGAATAATATGTTTTGGGAAATTCTAATAAATATATTACAAATGAAAATATATGTATTATTATATAAAAATGTAAAATGGATCATTAAAGTATCATTACATATCAATATCATATATTATCTATTGATAATGTCATACACCCACTATTAATGTACTACATGGATTGAAGAAAAGTATTATTCAAGTTATCATGGTTACAAATACATAGTCTCACATATAAAATTTCATATGGGTTTTCCTGAAGTCTTAAGTATACAATACCAAAAGTCAATTGTTAACTCAATCTCTACTGTTAGCATCATACATTCATACCCTCTATACATAAATATCATATTCCGACAACATTGGGACATATTTTTAAACTACACTAACAGAACTACAGGAGGGTTTTTCAATCACCTCAAAACCATTTCAAATAATTTTGAGCCCATCTCAATACCCAAATCATTTAAATATCAATACCATGTGATTATAAATAATTCATAATAATATCCATTTGAATGATTTTTCCGCACTATGGATGGATTAAGTTTTAATTACTAAGTATATTTATTTAATCTCTCTAAAATCATGGTTCATTTATTTCATGAATATATGTTCTGGATTATATTATTCATCATCTACTACTTCTACATTATTGATTAATAGTTGGTAAATAATGACATATGTGGTGATGGTTTTCCATTAATCTATCTATTTAAGATAGATAAATTTCATCATCAGCTACCTTGTTCCACTATATCGTGGATACACATCCATCAACTCTTTATTTATCCTAAAAATATTTTGCACCAACATTTAATCCTCAATAAATTTCATTATTTTAAAGTAAAAATTTCCATCCAAAGAAAGAAAAAATACTTCAAAACATTATTTGATCTTGTGGAGGATAATATGTGAGATTATAAGATATTCATGAAAACTAAATATCATGTAGCTCTTAAAAAACATATTAACATTTCGTCCAATACGTGCATTATAATTTTATCATGAATACTTTTTCTATATGAATTTCCATGTTTTTTGAAGCATCTTAATGTTTTGTGATCATGGTTACATGAAATTGGATTTTTGGTTGTGTCATGTGTATTTTTATTTTATTACCATATTCTGAAGCACCTTTTGATGGTAGTACATATTCTTTTTCATATTTTAATGAAATCTTTTATTTCATTCTAATCTAAAAATTGATATATATATATATATATATCTATATATTGAGATTGATTGAAAAAAATTCAAAATAAATTCTAACTTTAATTATTTATATAAATTAATCAATTAATAATTACTGTATAATTATATGTGAGCTATCTATATCAACTAGAACGTTTTGAGGGATAACTAATGAAGTTCGGTTAGTACCCAAAATATTTATTATAATTAATAACTTGTGACAAATTCACAAACTGGACCAATGAAATTGCATATTTTTCATTGGAGGCTCATTAGACATATATTTTATAAATAATTTTCAGATAACAATTACCTTGGTCTTGTAATTATTTACCCATTTATAATGTTGGAGGATTGAACATAATTTTTTATATCTTCATTACACTTATAAAATTAATAATAGAATCCATATTGTGTTATCGACATATTCTTCAAAAATACATGACCATCATTTTTTATACATTTCTTATAATGATAATGGGTCATATTGTAAAATTTGTGAATAATATTGTGACTGTGCATCATTAAATTATGAAAATTCCCAATAGTTTTACTAGAACAATGAAGATGGGATTCCTTATAAAATAATATTCTATTTTAGATCATATGGGAAATCATATACCATTTCTTCTGATTAATTTATTCTTATTTTATTGCATAAATGAACTACTTAGTAGTTTTTTACAACATGCCATGTGTTTTCGGAGAGAATTTCTTCATAAGGTTTCCCATTATTCTAAAAAAGTGAAAAATAGATTCTCAAATTTTATATTTTTAAGAAACATAAATACACATAGTGAATGAAAAATCTATTCGTAGTGGGTTGTGTAGCTAATAAATTCATTAGTTAAGAACTCGTTTCATTTATGTTTGTAGAAAATATTTTGGTTAGGTGTTTTTCATTAGAGTATCATACAAAGTGTTCAAATGGGATCCTTTTTAGGATTTTGTGGAATATATAACATCCATTACCTATTATTGTTTCATCAAATGATTGGGTTACTACTTTTTATTTCTTTTTTCCTTCATTAGGAAATTTGGAGTAACAAATAATTCCTTCAATTATATTATTAGATCTGATTGAATCAAAGAGGACACAATCATACAGTAATTGTATCACAAGTGAATGTTAATTATAAAATAACATTAATTGTCAACATTTAGAATGATAGGGTCTATGTTGGTAGTTCAAACTCAATTTCAAGAAAAAGATAAATAATAATGTCACCAACCAACACGACCAGGTGGGTAATGATTTTTTTATTTCCATGGTCAAATATAAAATATGAGATGTGGTGGTACGTCCTTTAATTCATTTTGTATTTTATGAGTGAAGGAGGGAATTATTAGAATTATCTCACTATTAGGTTAAAGGTTACAGCTAAGTATTCTATCACCACATTATTTATTTCTATTATTAGCACATTGATGTTGGAAAAATTAGTAGTGGGAATAATTTCTGTGATATTACTGAATAGAATGTAATATATGATGACCTATTGTGAAAATTAGTTGAACATTGGATTTTCATGATGTAACTTGTGTGACGTATCTTCTCTGAAGTAACTTCTATGATTTTTCACCATAATGTACTTGTGATATTTTACTCTCATGAATTACATTAAATAGATATTTCTATACATGTCTATTTTTTTACCTAATGTTTGGGTGACCAACTTAGGTTACTTTAATTTGGAAGTACACTGATTTTTCATAATGGATAGTGTGTATGCTCCTCATATACTAATTCTAATAAAATAAATGAGAATATATTTTATTCTCAATTATTTATTTCTTATTTCATTTATCATTTTATATAGACAATTAATTACAATTAATTGAAAAAAATGATATTAAGATATATTATATTATTCAACCACTGACATCACACTAATTACAAAAATCATAACAATATAATATTTATTTAAAAAATAATTCCCCATGAGTGTGGAATGAAATATTATATATGTATATGATATCCTAAATAGTATAATTAGATTAATAGGATGGTTATTTATGGTATATTAGATATAAACAACTTCCTAATTACAATATTTTTTCAATGTTAAACAAAACACTCTTCTCTTTTATTCATGTAGAAATATATGAATTGAAAGGAAATATTTCTTGAGACACAATGTTATTACTTCATTAACCCACATTGGGGTTTTTATAAGGAATATACAATGATAATGTGTCTATTGTACCAACATCACTATGGATAACTTCCAATAATGATTTTTTAGATAGATCAATTTTGTGCCCATTCTGACTACATTTATAGTGTTTAGTGATTTCTCACAAAATTCCCAATGGTCACTCCTTATGCCAATTTGTTTGGATCACTATTAGTAGAAAGGATCACTATCTTACTATTATTTTTCTCACTACATTGGAATGGATCCCCTCACTGTATGTGGATATGTAGTTAACTTCGTTATTTCTAATGAATGGATCCTCCACAATTGGTAAATGTCCTATTTGAAATTTTGTGGGTTTCTCCTTCACTATAGTAAATACAGCTAGATGCAACACTTTCACATTATTGACAACTAGGAAATCCTTCCATTTAATATGGACACAACAATTATATATGCTTTCGAATGAACTTCATATGATTCCAAGTCTCACATTCACATATTTAAATGTTTATGGAATAAACTCCTATACTTGTATTGTCAAATGGTGTGGATCATTTACCTTCTTCTTCTAATTCTGAATGTCGATGTAGAAATGATACTATTCATAGGAATATGTCTATTTGTATCTTCTTGAAAATTATTCTAGAGTGATACTCCTATGAGAGATCATTGTTTACAAACACATTAGCAAGATCATGGAGCATATAATTTTTCTTGATAACTTTGAATGAGACCATGGCACCTTGAGAATGTGCCACATCACTCTAGTCCCTAGGTAAAAAACTATAGTTCCTTGCATGTGTATCACCTACGGTGAGTCCCATGGTGTAAGCCTCCTTATCCAAAAACCCCTGGGGAGAACCTCATTGTTCATGATCCCCTGGGATGAACCATCATCGACATGAACCAATGATGTAAACCACATTTTTCATAAACCCCTAACATCATCCTTCTTCACTGAAATCCTCTAGAATGAACCTTCTTCATCCTAAACCCATTTTCACATTTCACAATTCCTTATATATGAAATTCCCTTATGTGGGTCTTCTTTCGCAAGTCCCCTTTCATGAATCCACATTTTCAGTTTTTCAATACCTTTTTCAGATCATACACAACACATACATGATGTCTATATTATATCAGTAGTACAAACACTTTTTTTACATCGTTTATTTTTTCTTTTTAACGTCGGTTTTTAGGCGACATTATTGCGAGCGACGTTAAAAATAAGATTTTTTACGTCGTTTATTTAATAACTGACCTAAAATGGGGTTTTATGGTTTTTAACGTCGGTTTTTAAAAAAACCTATGTGAAATATGTTCTGTAAATAGTCTTATAAAGCCATTTTTTAGTTCGGTTTTTGAAAAAACTGTTGTTAAAACCCCATTTTTTACGTCGGTTATTTAATAACTGACGTTAACATTTATTTTTAACATAGTTTATTAAATAACAGATGTAAAAAATGTTTACCATCTTGTAGAAAATTTCCTAAGATTCATTTGACAGGTCATAGAGTTGAAACGGACCTATGGATCATAAGTAATGACCAACATAAGTTTGAGATTGTTTCCGAGGAATGATTGAATGAGCCAACCAGGGATTCAACTTCGAAAGAATGTTTAAATCTGTAGGGGGATTCATAGTTTTACCATGATATAAAGAATCATCCATCATTATAATATATTAATAATCGTAAAATGGTATATCAATTAAAAAAATTACTCATAGAAAATATAAATCAAGGGAAAAATAATTACAAATACCATGACGAGGTCGCAGAAATAAGAAATTGTTTATTCAAGTGGAAGATCAAACAAAGTGATTCAGTGGAATGATGATGGTCGAATTAAATGATTGTGAAATGGTATTTCAATTATGAATAAAAATAAAAAAACCCCTAAATCATGGATATATGATTAAACATACCTTGACGAGATCAAGGAAAGAAGAAATAGTTGATTAAGGATGATGATCAAAAGAGCCGATTTGGGGGAATGATAATGGTTGAAATAAATGATCATTAAATTATGATATGTTTATAATGGAAACATATAATTTATATGCTAATAAAAAACACACTATTAAAAATTTTAGCCAACATTTCAAAATTTGGATGTTGCGATGTAAAAAAATTGATATTTCGTGTTCGCGGGATATTAAAATTAACTTTCACAACAGTTTTATGATAACCGTCGTGAAAAGATATTAAAATTTTCACTTATTTTTTACGTCAGTTATTATAAAACCGACGTGAAAAATCAATCTTCATCACTTTTTTACATCGGTTATTATAAAACGGACGTGAAAAATCGATTTCCATGACTTTTTCACGTCGGTTATTTAATAAAAAACGCGATAAAAGTTTATAAAAATGTAGTCAATTTCCTAAGATTTAATTTTACATGTCACGGAGCTCAAATGGATTTACGGATTAAAATTTATTCCCATGTGAATTTTATCATCTCTAAACGATGTCTTGGGGAACGCCAACTTCATAAGGCCATAAATTTTAATCCGTAACTCAGTTTGAGCTCCATGAGCTATCAAATTAAATCATGGGAAATGAACTACATTTTTCAAATATCTTTTCACGTCATTTATTAAATAACCGATGTGAAAAAGTCATGAAAATTTATTTTTCACGTCGGTTTTATTATAACTGACGTGAAAAATAAGCAAAAATTTTAATATATTTTCATTGAAATGGATTTTTCACATTGGTTATTAAATAACCGAAGTGGAAAAGTTATGAACATTTATTTTTCACATCGGTTATTATATAACCGACGTGAAAAGTTAGAATAAATGTATTTTTCACGTTGGTTCTTATATAACCTACGTGAAAAATATGTGAAAATGTTTTTTTACGTCGATTATATAATAACCGACGTAAAAAATCAATTTTCAGATTTTTTTCACGTCGGTTCTCCAAAACCAATGTGAAAAAGTGCAACGTAAAAAAAGGGTTTTGTACTAGTGTATACGCCTTCTCCACGAGCCTCTATCATCAGATTTCACCTTAAGTATCTTCTCTATATGATATTTATATAAAAATTTTAAGAATCAAATCATCAATTACTATGGATGGATCTAGGGGTATATATAGGAATGTTTCCACAACTTCAATTCCACAAATCGTGGAAAACCATCCACCTCATGGGAATCAATCCCTCCACATATCCCCTTTCTGTGGGTCCTATTAATTATTCCTAAAATCATTATCACAGGTACTTTTTTCACTCCACAAAACTATAGCACAAGTCTTGTTAACTCTCCATGAACATACACTCATAATTTATAATTCGTGAACCCAATTTAGCATTCCCTCTCTATGAATGCAAATGTTTGATCACCCATTCACACACAACACAAGATTTGGGAACAAGATCTAGATATAATCATGAGTGTTGAGAAATACCGCTCTTCGAGATAAAATAACAATGATGATTTATGCATGATATCCCTCCATGAGATCCAAAGACATTCAGGTGCACTGTGTGAGATCTAACTCTGAGACTCAAATTTGATCATGAAAAATATTTTCATTTCCGATATTGTTATATTAAATTTGACCCATCAAAATTCTCAATGACAACTATAAGTAATGTGAATGATCACATTCCAAGATTAGTTCATCACCCATGCTTCCCATGATATGTTCAACATTCACACTAAATAAAAATTCCTACATTGACAACTGTCCTTTGTCAAGAACATCAATCTTTTACAAAAATCACATTCAAACCAAAATCACTATCTTGGGGTATTTTTTTCTAAAAAAAATCCTCATTGGGATTGTTAACATCTATCCACATTTGGATACCAGATTAAATATTCATCTACAATCATTAATAACTCACTACATGTGATTACCATAGAAATGATTGATTTACTCAACACACTCTCAAAACAAACATGAGATACATTCACCATGAGGAACAAGACTATAAAGATATGTTTATTAATTAAACAATTGATTTCATTCCAAAACAATGTTTTGAAATTCACCATGAACATCATGTGTAAACTTATATAATATTCGATAGATTATTTTTCGAATCCTCAGATTTAAAGCACCCCCAATTATCTTCTACCCCTATCATGATTAATATATTTTCTATGTTTTCCTGCCAATTTTATCCCCCATTATCAATGCCCTTATAAGTTAATTTATTTTGGTCTGTAATAGGGTAATGAACACAGATTAGATGATCTAGGAAAAACAGATAATACCTCTGGGAGAGGGGGTTCTAAATATAAACTTTTTTAACTGTGTGGAGTCAACTAAACTCCAATAGCCAATAAATGACATTCAAACAATTCCTTGGTATCGCTTTTTTATAATGACTAAAACATGTAGTTAAATAGGCACAAACTCAAACATAACAATTCTCTTATCCACCTTCTCCTGGATAAAATGATAATTTATTTCAATTCACTTTGTCCTCAACTGATGGACTAGATTTGTTCTCAAAATTATATCACATGACTTATAACAGTGAATTATAATCAGAGAATTCACTTCAAGTACCATGTAATCAAGATGATCTTTCATCCACATTAACGGTGTTCATACTTGAGTGGCCGAAATGTATTAAGTATCTTTAGTGCTCAATGAAATGAAATATTTTTTACTACTGAACCAAGAAATACATGACCTTGAATTTTAGAACGCACATCCTGACATTGATTTTCTATCATCTACTGACCCTTACCAATATGAATCTTTATAGCCCAATAATTCTTATAGAGATTTTTTATATTAATGAAAACATAAATCAAGTATTCCTTTGATATACTGAATTATTCTTTTCAATGAAATTATTTCATAATCCATGAGATTATTTTGATATTCTACTCCTTGACATGTGGAATAATATATCCATTTTTTCATTGTTCAGTACATTATGATTCCATTGATCATCCCCTATTATGTGACAGTAACCTATATGCATTCATCATCCTCGAACAAAATCATCAGTTACCCACTGGTGTCATAATTTACATGTAATTTTCCATTAATAGATTTCTTAAAAACATGCATGACCTATTTAGATTAAGAAATAAATTCTCTATTCAATCCTTCAGTAACGTGTAAACCAAGTTCAAGCATCAGTTCACCAGTTATTTAAATTTCAAACTCATTTTCAGGAATTCGGTGAAAAGATTGCATTGAGATTGATGTTATCCATAAATATATTATGTCATCAACATTTACGATCACTATCATCCCTTGATTACTATAATTGCTGACATAAATATTGAAATCAACTCCACTTTTTTTCAAAACTGAGCATTTAATAAAATATTATATATCCTTTAATATCATTCTCTGGGGGCTTTCTTTTACCATTAAATGCCTTATTTAGTTGAAAAACACTATTCTCCTCTTCATGAATAGGAAAACCAAATAGATTATCAATATAAACATCTTCTTCGTGAACCCTATTCAGAAATGTGGACTAGAAATCCATGAGGAAAACATTTATCTTTCTTTTCACGATTATAGACATCAATAATCAGATTGTCTCTATCCTTAAAAAAGTTGAAAATAATTAATCAACATCAGTACCTTCTATATCAGAGTACCTATTTCTCTCTAATCATTCTATTTTTCAAATTATTGTTCTATATTCATTAAATTGATGAAAAATTAAAATTTTTTATAATGAAATTCTCATTTTTTCTCCATAAATCAAATCTAAAATGTTTTATTCTCATTAATTTGGTCATTAAATTTATCCATAGCCAAGACCTAGTATTCCTCTCTAGCTACTTCCTTAAAAAATTTAGGATCCATCTATGATAAGAACAATACTTTAGGTAGATTCCTCATCCTCATTGTCTACACATGTGTTATTTGGTCATTAATTATATTCCATTTTTTAATTTTTTACTATTCTATTTGATATTTCTAGAACAACGAGTATTTCCTCATGCTTTTACTTTTTAGAATCTTCTTCTACCATTACCTATAGAACTAGAACATACTTGAATCATCTGTTATCTTCATCATTATCCTCCTAAGACTGATATTCTATTTTTTGAGTATTATTTTTATTATATGTTATAGATACATAATGGATTTCAAATATCATTCCCAACCACTTAATGAATCATTTACTTGGTATTATACCATTTGAGTTGCTAAAAACAATCACCTCATCTCCATGGAATTAAATCTTCATTTGTTCGCCTTATTGAGAATGTAACAATTACTTCTAAATCCATGAAATTACATCATTGTCAGGTTCCTTCCACATCAAATATCATATGGAGTATTCACTTCATAGGGTAATAATAAATCTCTATTTAATTTTTTGAATAATGTCATAACATCTTCTTTCCAATTTTTTTTTGAAATATCAATTGTAATGGGCATTGTTCTATCCATTTAGGTGATTATTAGATTTCACATCTCAGCTACTTTATTCTGATTTGGAGTTATTACTAATAAAAATTGAGCTATTACCCCATTTTTATCAATATAATCCTCTACTTGGTCACTACTGGACATTGTTCCATTAAAGGTTTGGATCTTCTATATTTTCTTGACCTACAATCATTTCATCATTCCTTTGATATGCTGGTATGCACCTAAAAACCTAATATTTATGGATGATGAAAGAAACACATGGAATTAGCAGATACCGTCAATGATGAGAACATCATATCTCCTGCCATCCATATCTCTTGTTAAATATGTTTCCACATGTAAATATATACCAACTAATGAACTTTTTTGACTATTCATCATTTTCATTATATGTCTTTCTAATGATCTTCCCTTATTGATACGTATCAATCATATGATTAAAATCAAATGATAATCATTGGAAGGTCTTTTGAAGATTTATAAATCACCATGTCTTCTAATGACATTTTTCTCATGTGACCATGAAATTTATTCCATGACATGATTTTTTCTTCCTTTGACAGAAAGCACATATATTCTTATCCACTCAGCAGGTAAATATTCTCATTTATATGTTTTACATTAAAAACACTTAACTATATTTTTCCTTCATGAAAAATAATTTCATGGAAACACTTAGGGAATGTCTTATGACACATAATTTACTTACACTAAGCATGGTTTCACTCAATTGTTTAAAAAATAATATATCATTGTTGAGAAAAGTATTTTTTTCAACAATGCATATTAATGTTATTTAAAGGGGGAGATTATTTATAATAATACTCTGTCACTTTATGATAATTTTGATGCTCACAAATACCCTTAGTTATTTTCTAATGATTTCAATTAGTATTTTGCAGGAGGTTATTAATTTATTTTACTCTTGAAATAATGATATTTTATTACTTAGCGTAGAATCTATTTTAACGCATTCTGGAAACACTATTCACATTTTACGTAGATAAATATAGTGCGGAATCTGTTTTAGAACATTCTGGAATCACTGTCCATACCCTACGTGGATAAACGTAGCGTAAGAATGAAAAGCACATATACTTTTTGAGATAAGATAAACGTGTGGTTAAACAACCATACGTTTTTAGCAAAATTATGGAAGAAGAACCTTACGTTAGGAAGGAACCCTACGTTTTGGTTATTAGAAATGTATGGAACGAGAACTGTACATAATTTCTAAAGGTTACATTTATTTCTCAAAAGTATGGTTTATCAACCATACTTTTGTAAACAACCATAGGTTCTTGGAAATGTATGGATCAAGTAAAAGTATGGATCTTTTACCGTACGTTTGAATGTTGAAGAAAAAGTATGAATGATCAACCATACATTTGTTATCAACCCTACGTTATCAACACTATGTTTGAAGGCCACGTCATCAACCTTACGTCTGGCATCAGAATTTTTCAGCTGACGGTTTTTATGTACAACGATCAGTATGTTGATTTCTGGGCGGATTTCAAGCCGGATATAAAGTCATTTTTAAATTACGACATTGACTGATTCAAAGCCATTTTATTAATGGATTTAAGATTAAATTAATAGGATCTTTTTATGCCGATTCAAAAGGGAAGTTACTACTTCTTTGTAAATTCATATTTTTGAATATCGCGAATCAGAAGACGACATTTATGGATCTAAATGTGCAGGAGACATGATTTATTATTTATGCTCTCTCTTAAATACAAAAAAAAGGAATGGTTTGATCAATGTTTTATTGAAAAAGGGGGAAAACAGATATTGCAACTATTCACGATTTATCTACTGATTTAACAGGAGCATAATAACTCTGTTTGTTCAAGAAGAAGGAAATCGATAGAAGATTCACATGTTCTACATCGAATATCTATAGTGGATATACTACTGCCAAGGTTTTGAACTATATATCTATATCTACTACAACTGGATCAACTCAGAACTGCTTCTTCTTGAAGATTAATATTTCTAGAGACATTGATACCTCTGATGTCAATTGCCTTCTATTACAATTGTGAAGATCAACCAGAGATTTATTTCTAAAATTTTGTTTTTATTCTTGAGTAACCAGCTTCTCGTTCTAAGCTGTGTAGGTTCGTGTTTGAACCAGAAGGGTTTTCCTTGGATTGTAAAGGTTTCAACTACCTTTACTCAGTTGTGAATCAGTTTGTGGAAAAGATGACCAGATAGTGAAATCACCAATCTTGTGGAGTAGAGCGTCGGTGGAGTGGACTAGGGGATTTCTGTTACCCAAACCACTATACATCTTTGTGTTCTTGTTTTTACTTTTTCCACTGCATGATCAAATCTGATAAATTATAAAGGACAGAACTCGTTCAAAAGAAGAGTTATTGAAAAAATTTCAAAATACACAATTCACCCCCCTCTTGTGTATAATCTGTAGATTCAGATCCAACAATTGGTATCAGAGGAGGTGCTTCTGACAGAGCCTTAGAAAGCTAGAAGCATTTAAAGATTATACAACAGAGAATTATGGCTGATACAAGAGAAGGGATGTCGATGGTTAGAGCACCATATTTTAATGGAGACAACTATGGTTTCTGGAAATCTCGTATGATAATATATCTGAAAAACCTCAGATATAGAGTCTATTCAAAGATTCTGACTCCTTATGAAATTCCTGAAAATCCTGAGGCATGGAGTGCTGCTATAGAGGCAGAGTACGATATGAACTCAAAGGCTATGAATGCAATTATCTACGGTCAAGGACCAGATGCATTTAACAATGTATCTCAGTGCCCGACAACATATGAGATGTGGCAATCAATAGCTGTGGCATATGAAGGAACATATAATATAAGTCTAATGAGATATGCAACTGAAAAACTGAAATTTGGTACATTTAGAATGATTTAAGGTGAGAGAATTACCCAAATGAATGGGAGATTGATATAAATTGTCAATAACAGAACTTCTCTAGGAGAACCTATCAAGCAGGATGATCAAGCATTAAAAGTACTGAGATTACTTCCTACTAGATGGAATGTTATCTTTATTGCAATCAGACAATCAACACCTGTCAATGATCTAACTATTAGAGAACTGATTGTTACACTGATGATGTATGAAGCTGAAATGAAAGATGAAGCTAATGAACATAAAGTGCTTATCAAAAGAGAATATATTTCCTTGAAGGCAAATTCACTACAAAAGAATAGAAATATGAAGAGTAAAGAAGTCAAAGCTAAATCAGAAAGCTCTGACTCATCCAACTCAGATGATGAACTGTCTCAATTATCCAGAAAATTTAAAAAATTCTACAGCAAGAAAAGAGGCTTCAAAAATTCCTTTAAGGGAGATAATAAGGAAATGAGATGTTATGAATGAAAAAAGAAGGGACATATCAGACCAGATTCCCCACAATTGAAGGATGCAAAGAATAATAAATTCTTCAAAATATATGACTTTGAGTAGAAAGACAAGAAAGATATGAAATCCACTTGTAATGTATCTGAAGACTCTTGTAGCTCTTCTAAATCAATATCAAAGAAAGAAGAAGTCAATCTAATGGCAAACATGTGTTTCATGGCAGAAACTGATGAGGTACACTCATATTACTCCTCTGAATTACATTCTGAATCAAGCTATGCAAATGAGAAACTTGCAGCCTACTGCAATATGCTTGAAGAAAGATATGACTTAGTATTTAAGAAACATAAGTCACTGAAAAATATACATAAATATGTTTCAGATGAAAGAGACACAATGCTGAAACAACATAAAAATTAATTGTTAAATACAATTTGATTAACACTAACTATGTTAATAAAGAATCAATAATAAAATCACTGAAAGATGAAGTAGAATCTTACAAATAGGCTGCATTGGTTTTTACAAAAGGATATAATTCATTAAATTAAATTCTTGGAAAAACTGTCATTAAAAAGGAAATATTTGGAATTGGAATTAAATGGGAAAAACCAAAGCAATATAAAAATTATTTTGTTCCTATCTCTAAAAAACATAACTGTAATTTTTGTGGGCCAATGGAACATGTAGCTAAAAACTATTTCTTAAGAAAACCTCAAATTTGTGGTATTAAGAAAGCCTATATTTCAAAAGACTTATATGATTCGGATAATTTTAAAAGAACAAAGAAAATCTGGATACCGAGATCATTACTAGCTAACACCCCTGGACCCAACAAAATATGGGTACCAAAGCAATTTGTTTGAATGATTTTGCCGGTATCAGGTCACCAAAGAAGAAAAGATATATGGTACATAGACAGTGGCTTCTCAAGACATATGAGTGGAAACCCATTTAATTTTTCTTCAATCACTCAAAAGTAAGGAGGACTTGTCACATTTGGTGATAATGAAAAAGGAAAAATCATTGGCATTGGAACTGTTGGAGATCCAAAAACAGTCTCAATCAACAAAGTACTTTTTGTACAAGGACTAAATCACAATCTGATAAGTATCTCTCAAATTTGTGATTATGGATATACTATTTATTTTACTAACAATTCATGTACTCTTTTTAAAGATAAACTGTTTAAATTTAAATCACCAAGAACTGAAAATGTCTATACTTTGGATTTAAATTCCTTGTGTAAACAACATGTAAACCTCTTGACTACTAAATTAAGTGAATCGTGGATCAATCATAGATGACATGGTCATTTCAATGTATATGTTTTACATAAGTTATCCATGAAACATTTAGTTTCTGATTTACCTTGTCTAAAATTTGAAAGTGACAGATTTTGTGATGCATGTCAACTTGGCAAGCAACACAAATCATCCTTCAAATCTGTTAATAAGGTTGCTACATCTAAACCTCTATAACATATTCATATAGATTTTTTTGGACCTTCAAGAGTAGCAATATTAACTAGTAAATTATATGTATATGTTTTAGTTGATGACTATTCAAGATTTACATGGATTTTCTTTTTGAAATTTAAAAATGAAGATTTTACTTTATTTGAAAGTTTCTCCAAATCTATTCAAAATGAAAAAGGTTTCAATATAATCTCATTAATAAGTGATCATGGTGGAGAATTTGAGAATCTGGAATTTAATTCCTTTTGCTCCAATATGGGTATTAAACACACTTTTTCTACACCCAGACCACCTCAACAAAATGGGATTGTAGAAAGATGAAATAGAACAATTCAAGAAATGGCTAGAACTATGTTAAATGAATATATCCTACCTATATATTTTTGGGCAGAAGCTGTGAACACAACTTTTTATATAATTAATAGAGTTTTAATTATACCTATTTTGAAAAAGACACCCTTTGAACTAAGGAATAACAGAAAACCTAAAGTAAATTACTTTAATGTTTTTTGATGCAAGGTTTATATCTTAAACAACAAGGATAACCTTGGTAAGTTCGATCCAAAATCTGATGAAGGTATTTTCTTAAGATATTCTTCTACCTCCAAAGCTTATAGAGTTTATAATAAGAAGTCAAGGATTGTTGAAGAATCAGTTCATGTGAAATTTGATGAATCTTATCCTTTGAGAAAAGGACAAAACAAATGGATGAACATGACTCTAATGATAATATGAGACTTGAGAATTTAAAGAATGATTTTGAAAATGATATAAAATAAATTCAATCCAGTTCAGAGGAACATGATACTGAAGAACCTTTAAATATTAAACCTAGAAAATCTAGAACCCTAAAGAATAATCATTTAGAAACTGTAATAGGTAACTTAGAAACTAGTGTTCAAACTAGAAGAAACCAAGGAAACCTAGTGGAATTATCTGCCTTCCTATCTCAACAAGATCCTAAGACTATAGAAGAAGCTTTAGATGATGAAATCCGGGTAATAGCAATGCAAGATGAATTAAACCAGTTTAAAAGAAATGAAGTTTGGGATTTAGTGGAAAGACCTAAGAATTATCCTTTAATAGGAACCAAATGGGTTTTTAGAAATAAAAAGGATGACCAAGGAAAAATAACAAGAAATAAAGAACGATTATTATCTAAAGGATATAATCATGAAGAGGGAATAGATTATGATGATACTTCTGCACCTGTATCTAGGTTAGAAGCCATTAGAATCCTTTTACCCTATTCTTCTTATATAAATTTTAAATTATTTGAGATGGATGTCAAATCTTCCTTTTTAAATGGATATTTAATGGAGGAAGTTTATGTTGAGCAACCTCCTGGTTTTGAAAACTCTCAAAAACCTGATTCTGTTGTTAAACGTACTAAATCTCTTTATGGCCTTAAACAAGTACCTAGAGCTTTGTATGAAATATTATGTTATTTTCTTTTGTAAAATGAGTTTATTGTTCGTATGGCAGATCCAAAACTATTTAAAATACTGTGAAAAATAATGTTTTATTGGTTTAAATTTATGTTGATGATGTAATCTTTGGATCAACTAATAAAACTCTTTGTCATTAATTTTCAAAATTAATGCAAGAAGAATTTGAAATCATTATGATGGGAGAATTAAATTTCTTTTTGGATCTTCAAATATTTCAAACATATTTTGGAAATGTTTTAAATCAAAGCAAATACGTTAGTAATTTAATTAATAAATTTTGACTCAAGACCAGGAAGACATTTACAAATCCTATGTGTACTAATATAAAACATGATTTGGATGAAACTAGGAAATCAGTTGACAACAAGTTATATAGAGGTACAATTGGTAGCTGGTTATATCTTACTACTATCAGACCAGATATAATGTATTCAGTATGTCTTTGTGCTATATTTCAATAAAATCCTAAAGAATACCATCTAACTGTTGTTAAAAGATTTTTTAGATATTTAAAAGGAACTGTTTATCAATCTCTTCTTTATCCTAAAACTTCTGATTTTAATTTTATTTCATATTCAGATGCTGACTTTGGAAGTTGTAGACTAGATAGAAATAGTACATCAGGTACATGTCACTTTTTAGGAAACTCTATAGTATCATGGTCTAGTAAGAAAAAACATTCAGTTGCCCTGTCAATAGCAAAGGCAGAATATGTTTCTGCTGGCAGTTTCTGTGCACAAGTGTTTTGGATGAAAAACACTCTTATGGAATTTGGATTGAATTTTAATAATACTCCTTTTTTTGATAATATGAGTGCAATTAATATATCAAAAAAATCCTATTAGTCATTCTAGAAATAAGAACATTGATATAAGGCATCACTATTTAAGAGATCATGTTATTAAAAAAGATATATTTTTAGAATTTATAAATACTGAAATTCAATTAGAATATATTATTCCTAAACCTCTTTCCACTACAAGGTTTGATTTTATTAAGGGGGAGCTAGGTTTATTTAATTTAAAATAAATTTTAATTTTATTGTAGATTTTATTTTGTTTATTGAATACTGTTTATGTTTTTCTTTCTTTCGTCGTATAAAAATTTATTTGTTTTAAAATATATGTAATGATGACTGATTACATGGGAATCAAGGTTGTCCGAGCCTTTTTGACTTCTCAACCCTTTCACTTCTATCAAAAACCTTTCGAAATCAAAAAATCTCACTTCATATTCTGAAACCCTAACCTTTGGACTTCCGAATCTCTAACCATCAAACCTTCAGAGACTCTCGCAGTAATGGTAAGGACTAAATGAGCCAGTGAGGCCGAGCCGAGCAATTCCAAGAGACAACGCACTGAAAGAAGAAAAATCTTACAGGGTAAGGTAATCGATCTTGACTGGTTATTTTAGACGAATCTATTGTTGAAGCAAGCACTGTCGTTTCAGAATCTTGAATAGATGTTCAGCAGTGAAAATACGGAATTTTTGTATGAAGTTGAACTAAGATACTTCTAAAAATCAGTACAGTTTAGTCTGGGCGATATTGAAGACAGTATGATGGATAAAATAGAGGATAAGGATTTCTCAATTTCTTCAATAGAGATTAGTCGGATTCTCAACTACCCTCACGAGGGAGTATTTCATTTTGACGTGAAGAATATAGGAGATTATGTGCATAAATCCGATGACATTCTATCTCTTCTTTTCGGTACCAAGACAATAAAGAAAATGTTTATTAAGGATTTGGAGCCTGATCAGATGATTTTGGTAAAATTTATTCATACTGGAATAGCTCCACAGATTGCAGAAATAGAGAAGATTTTGTAACCTGATATGTATATAACGTTTCTTTTGTTATGTTATATTAAGTTATACTTTCCATGATACATGATAAGGTATCTTAGTTATTGCTGTCAAAGTGAGGCTAGGATGAATTTCTATCCCTTTGGTAGATTTATTTCTATGCTGCTGTTTAAGAAAGACGTGGTAAGATTAGTGGAGATAAGAGTTAACTGTCATCAGAGTAATACGTTCAATGCTGGAACCTTGAGAAAAGTTGGATATTTCTGGAGAAAAATTAAAGGAATACTTTTTCCAGTAGGAGCTGAGGAAGACTCAGAGAGTGCTCAGGCTCAACCTGCTAAGTCCAAGTAGGGACAAGATGAATCCAGAGTCAAGAATTTATCAAGAAGTATTCGCTTTGAAGTGACAGATGTTGAGGAAGATAGAAGCCAAGAGGGACTTCAATCAAGAAGAAAAAGACCAATAAATGAAGAAGTTACTTCCAATTATTTGGAAACTCCAAAAGAAACTTTAATTTCTTATTATTTTGTGAGAGAAGTTGTTGCTGATAAAACCATGGAAGATGTAACTAAGAGAACCACTCTGGTAGAGAAATCAGTAGCTCAAGAAGAAGCTCAAAGGGAAAATCAAGAACATATTGTTGCTGATATTGAAGTTTCACTTCAATAGGAACAGGAAATGGAGGCAGTGCCTGGTGAAGAAGTGTCCAGACCTCAGGAAACTTATTCAGATATTGTTCTTGAAATTCCAGTGGAAGACAAAGATGCAGATGAATGTGATGAGCATGCTTCTGAAGCTTAAACAGAGGTACTTCAAGAGGATTTTTCTATGGAGGAGTTTGAAAACTCTAAAGAAAAATATGTGGACCAACCTTCTCAGGACAAAGAAAAAGAGAAATATGATGTTGAATCATTTTCTTTGGTATTGCTTCATGAACTTGAGAATGTGAATCAAGAACATGGTGCATCTGATTCAAGGAAAGAAGAAGTTGAAGAACTGTACAGAAAAGTAACTCACTTGGAATTTGAGAATGCTTCTCTTATAAATTCTTTAGACATAGAACATTTGAAGTTTCAAAAGATGAAGGAGTGTACAGTTTCAATGCAAGAATATGAAATATTTAAAGAGAATATGCTGACTGCTGTTAATCAACTAAAATCTGAAATGGTTATGAAGTTAGATTTATAAAATCTGAAGTTGTTTATGTAGAACCAATTTGCATCAGTTGGAAATAATGATGTTAGTGGATCATGTTATTCACCTGATTTAATCAGAAGGTTTCAGGCGATCACAGCTTTGTTGAGCAATATGAATGACATGATACAAGATCTTCAATGTAACAGTGTTCCTCTGTCAGTGTTACTGGACAATCATAAATTCATAGTGGATCAACTGACATCTAGTGAGCCATCAATCAGAATTCTGTTAGATCGGTTATCGGAGAAGCTGTCAGTATTTGTTGAAAAATAGGAAAGGATGCATGAGTTTTTCAGAGTCAATTTAATTGAGGATATTCATATGACTCAAGAGACCAGAGATCTCATTGTCAAGCATAGAGATGGGATGATGAAGAGACTTCGGGAACAGTTTATAGAAATAAAGTCTACAATTCAGAGGTGATAGACCATGTTGCCTATCTTACCCAAACCTTGATTCCTATGTATATCATTGTCATGTATATACTACTGTTTTTAGAATGAAAATTTTTCTTCTTTGTATATTTGTCTCTTTCCTTAATTGTTTTACTAATTTTATTTTTATTATACCAGTACTCCAGATTTAATTATTGATAAACAGTTCGCAAGAGCATTTACTAACAGTTCAGTGCAACATTAAATTTGTTAAAATCCATGATTTTTCATTCTATTTGATATCAAAAAAAGGGGGAGAATTTGGATAAACTCAACATCAATATTTTTGGGGAGAATCCATTTTCTTGAGGGAGAAAATTATATGAGACATTTTGATTTATAATTATCTTTTTCGTGGAGGAATATTTTATTTAAAACTTTATAATGAATTTTGAAAGTAAATTTTGTTTTGTTTAAATAATTTTAATTATTTTATGGGATTTTTTATGGGTTCTGTGATCATCAAAAAGGGGGATATTGTTTAGAAAATTATTTTTTTCAACAATGCGTATTAATGTTATTTAAATGGGAAGATTATTGAAAATAATACTCTATCTCTTTATGATAATTCTGATGCTCACAAATACCCTTAGTTATTTTCTAATGATTTCACTTAGTATTTTGCAGGAGGATATTGATTTATTTTCTATTGAAATAATAGGATTTTATTACTTAGTGCGGAATCTATTTTAGCACATTCTGGAAACACTATTCACATCTTACGTAGATGAATATAGCGCGGAATCTGCATTAGTGCGTTCTAGAATCACTGTTCATACCCTACGTGGATAAACGTAGCGTAAGGATGAAAAGAATGTATAATTTTTGAGATAAGTGAAAAGCATGGTTAAACAACCATACGTTTTCAGAAAAGTATGGAAGAAGAACCTTACATTAGGAAGGAACCCTATGTTTTGGTTATCAGCAATGTATGGAAAGAGAACCATACGTAATTTCTAAAGGTTACGTTTATTTCTCAAAAGTATGGTTCAACAGCCTTACTTTTGTAAAAAACCATATGTTCATGGAAAAGTATGGATCAAGTAAAAGTATGGATCTTTTACCGTATATTTGAATGTTGAAGAAAAAGAATGAATGATAAACCCTACGTTTGTTATCAACACTATGTTATCAAACCTACGTTTGAAGGCCACGTCATCAACCTTACATTTGGTGTTGTAATTTCTCGGCTGGCGGTTTTTATGTACAATGATCAGTAAGCTGATTTCTAGGCGGATTTCAAGCCAAATTTAAAGTCATTTTTAAATTACGACTTTGACTGATTCAAATCCTTTTTATTAATGGATTTTAGATCGAATTAAAATGATCTTTCTATGTCGAGTCTTAAGGGAACTTACTACATCTCTGTAAATTCAAATTTTTGAATATCGCGAATCAGAATGCGACTTTTATGGATCTAAATGTGCAGTAGGTATGATTTATTATTTATGCTCTCTCTAAAACACAAAAAAAAAGGAATGGCATGATCGATCTTTTATTGAAAAAGGTGGAAAACAGAGATTGGAACTATTCATGATTTATCTGCAGATTTAACAGGAGCGTAAAAGATTTGTTTATTCAAGAAGAAGGAACTCGATAGAAGATTCACCTGTTCTACATCGAATATTTACTGTGGATCTACTACTTCTAGGGTTGTGAACTATATCTCTATATCTACTACAACTGGATCAACTCAGAACTTCTTCATCTTGAAGATCATTATTTCTAAGGACTTTGATCCCTCTGATGTCAATTGCATTCTGTTGCAATTGTGAAGATCAACTGGATATTTCTTTCTGAAATTTTGATTTTATTCTTGAGTAACCAGCTTCTCATTCTAAGATGAGTAGGTTTGTGTTTGAACCAGAAGGTTTTTCCTTGGATTGTAAAGGTGTCAACTGCCTGTACTCAGTTGTGAATCGGTCTGTGGAAAGGAGGACCAGATAGTGAAAATCACCAAGCTCGTGGAGTAGAGCGTTGGTGGAGTGTACTATGTGCTTTCTGTTCCCTGAACCACTATACATCATTGTGTTCTTATTTTTACTTTTGCCGATGCACGATCAAATCTGATAATTTATAAAGGAAAAAACTCATTCAAAAGAAGATTTATTGAAAAAATTTCAAAAGACACATTTCAACCCCCTCTTGTGTATAATCTGTATATTCAGATCCAACAATCATCACATCTCATGTTTCTTCACCCAAAATTGGATTTTCATGAGCCAATGAAATCTTTCCCTTCATCATTACCAAATATTACAATACCTTCCATATCATACATGATTCTGATTATGAGATACTTATTTTCTATAATATGAGAGCTTCATCCACTATCATTAATTCATATTATATTGTGATCGGATACCTAGAAAGTAATTTCTTCCACCACATCCTTTTCATCTCTCTTCTTTTTGATCCATGCACTACTAGAAAATTGAGATACACCCATGGTTTACCCAAATCCATTAGCATAAGTATTATATGGGAACATATACACATAGTTTTACCTAAACCATGTGTAATGGAACCCTTATTCCCAATGTTTTTTGAAAACCGTGGGTATAGGCAATGTATGGAAACCTATACCCATGGTTTTCCAGAACCCTAGGTATAGGCTCACCTATACCCACAGTTTTGGTAAAACTGTGGGTATAGGTTAGTTAATCGAGACCTATAACCATCATTTAAAAGAAACCATGGGTATAGGGATGATTTATAAAGACTTATACCCAGAGTTTGGTAAACAGTGGGTATAGATTTCCCGCCTTAAGGCGCGAAAAGAAATTCACAGGGAACAATTTTTTTTCATGGCATGACATATCCACATAGTTTGATAAATATATCCATGTATTATATAAATATAAATGTATATATATAAATATTTTATACCCATAATATGTATCGGCTAGTGCTTAGGCATGGCCGGAATAAAATAGCAGTCCAGGGATTGAATCTTGTGCATGATTTTTTTTATCACATCAATACCCACATTATGAAAACCATGGGTACATGTGAATGATAACATTTCTTCGTGACTGACATGGTGGACTGGACCTATTCTAACAGTTTCCTAAAATGTGGGTATATCTCAGGGTCTATCCTGATGCCTCGGGATCCAATGGTCCCGGAAACCATGGCTATAGGATATAACCACGGTTTTAAGGGTTATACCCAGGGTCTGAAATCATGGGTAAAGGTAAAATTTATAGTAGTGATGTTTTGGTCCTCATAAGTTGTATGTATTGTCGGTCATGATCATACGTGAATTATGAAGGACTAGATTCATCTTGTTGAGATGAAAATTTGTTTTTACGTTTCGTCTAATTTGATGATACATTTTACATCTTGCATATGATCAAATTCTATCTTCTTCGGCACATTCTGTTGTATTTTTGGTGAGCAACATCTGTCCATGTGTCATAATTCACCACACCTAAAACAAATACCATAAAATTATGACCTCAATTATTGAGCTATTTATGGCTTCCTATATTTATTTTTTCATGTCAGTACTTGGAAACGTAGAACATACATTTTGTGAGTGTCCGAGTTTTTTACCACAACTACATCATATAATGGGACAATTCCAGTGTGGAAATATAGTAGTACATGGTATCTATTGATTTCCTTTAATATTTTGAATAATATTCTTCCCAAAATAATTTTTCAACCTTAGAGTGGGATTCTATTTTATAATATCAAATATTAATACAATTTTTCTAAGGAATCCAAATACCAGTTGTATTAATCTAGTCAATAATTTCCTACTTCTGATACTCATTTGTCAACATTTTTGGAATCAATATTTTCTCATAATAATTCACTTTTCATCACATACTAACAAAATCCTCTTCATTTGATTTTATCTTATAGGGTTCTAGATGAAATATAATTTTTTTCACTATTCATCAATTTTTAGCTTGTACTCACTAGAGTTTTCTGTGCTATATGTCATTGAAGACTTTAGTTTTTCAATTTCATCATTCATCTAGACATCTATTCTTCTTGTTTCATCATATAATGCTTGGATCATGAATGAAATTGTTGGATTTAATCATTTTATATCTCCAAACAACTATCTCTCTGAGTGTATCTTCTAATTCAACCTAAAGGAAAAATCTTACTTCAACTTATTCATCATCACCATAACATTATTTCCTTTTATGGGAGCATCCAAAAACTACCACCACCACTTCTAATTCTTCATCCTTGTAATCCTCCAACTATTCAGCCTCATATTCTTCTGAAATGACATTTTTTGTTTAGAAAATATTCCACTATTGATGAAATTTTTCGTAAATGATTTATTCCATTTCACATAGGATTAAAATTTCTTCCTGGGAATTTAAAATACTTCATTAAAATCATTTGAATCATTTTTGGTCACGATGTGGCATGATTTATAACCTTTATACATAAAAATAATGCATTAGTTGTTTCCCTTTCAAATTTCATTTTCACCTTTTTAATTTGTTGAATGGAATGACATGACTTCATATATATCTTCAACATCATACATTTATTAAATAGACACCTTCTTCATGGACATAAATTCCACATCACTAGACCTCCACTTTTTGAAAGACTCTATATCATCATTTCTCATCTCGAATAAAAAAAATATTGTTAATAAATCTATCCAATGTCATCACATTTAGACCATTACTCTCCAATACATAAACCTTTAGATTTAAACAAGGAGGAAGTATTCTAAAGATGTTCCTATCAATATTTATATAATTAGTAATTTATCTATGACCACACATTACTTCAATAAAAACATTCACTCGGTCAAATAATGAATCAATAGACACATTTGGGAGTATTATGAGATTCTCGTACTTATTATATTGTACATGCATCTTTGCTTATCTCACTTTAGAGTCACCCTCATTAATATTTTACATCACTTCCCACATTTCATGTGACACCATATAAGACATCAACATCATCTAATTTTTATTAGATTAAGATCTTCCAATAGAATTAACCCCTTTGGAATCATCATCTAAATCCTTTCGGTGTACTATTGATAATGCAACACATTCGATTCTAGAAAAAATTTATAGAATAGATTCTATAAATACATTCATTCATAATGACCGGAATTAGTGTTTCATCCTCTCCTTCCATTATTCTAAATTAATTCTTGTAGAATAAAATAATTCCTCTATTTATTGATAACCTAAATTGTTCCATGGGAGAGAACTAATGACATTATAATATTATATATCACAAAAAAATTTAGACCAATTATATTTAATACACTGAGGGGGGTGAATCTAGTTAAGACAGATTAAAACCAATTCCCCTTTGGATCTTGTTTACTCATGTACCAAAATATTATTCTATCTTATCATGGAAGAAATATACAAAGGGAAATTAATTTCTACATAATATCCATTTAATTTTACTTGGTTCATCATCATTGGGAAACCTCTAAATAGAATAAAATGACAATGTTCGAAATTTACCAAATTCACTAAGGATCACTACCATTAATGATGTTCAAGATAGCTAACATATATGAAATGTCTCCTTGGTTATACAATGATTAGAGTTTTATCACTACATTCTCAAGTAACACTCTCTTTGTATCACTATCTGACTCACTATTGCTAAAAAAATCTCCAACATCCTCTTTATTTTATCACTGATCTAAAAATGTTCCACTCATAGTTTTTGGACATGTAGGTTCCACGATTATTTCTAACAAATTCATCATCAACTGTAGGAAATTCTCTGCTGAATCGCTTTTCTAGTTTCCCCTTCACTAATTTAAAAACACCTAGATACAAGACATCCACTATCAGGACAACTGGATGAGATTCTTCATCACTTTTGGCACAACAATTACCTCTTCTTTGGAAATATTTTCATGGGAATCTATGTTGTGTGTTCACTTCATTAAATTTATCATTGAATAACATCCTTCTGGAAGTAATTTCTATTGGTGTAGATCCCATATCATCATCTAATAATTTAGAATTTAGATTTGGATATGATACTATACACATGGAAATGTAAGTGTGTATCTACTAGTGAAATATTCTAGTGTGATACTTAAGTGAATGATCCTAGAGCTTGACTAATTTTGTGAGATCCCTGTGCATATCATCTTACACAATTTCATAGCATAATACCTTGGAACCATTATCTATTCCTAGATTATGTGTGTCCCCTAAGGTAAACGCATAGGGCCTTGCATGAGTCTGACCATCCACTTGTCCCATATAGTGAACAGTAGATGTCATGTGTGGGTATCACCTAGTGAGATTCCCTAAAACAAACACCTGTTTTGTGGCTTGAGTCTAACATTTCCCAAGTCCTATGCAGTAATCCTCTTACACAAAAACCATTGGCATGAACCTTTATCAACGCGATCGAATATCACAATCCTAATTCACATAAAACACATTACCTGAACCTTCATTGTAATGAAACATTGGCGTGAACATTCTTTGCTACAAACCGCACGTGTGAACACCTATTCTCACATTGTGAATTACCTTATTTTCACATGTATCTTCTTCTAGAATTATTTCACACGTCCTATTTCTTATGTCTGGATTGTCACGACCCGCCCTCGGGGTCCGTGCCGTGACTACCCCAAGCTCGCCTTCCATAGGCCAGGGGCTGGAGACTAGCACCAAGGCGTAAATCCCCGTAAAAAGGGAAGGCATTGCCTTTGTAAAGTAAACAAACACCACAGAGTAAGCAAGCGGAAAGTAACACTAAGAAAAAACAGAGTTCAACTAAAAGTGCGGAAAGTAAAAAGGGGCCGGAAATACAAGCCCAACTGTAAAGTACAACTCGAAAGGGAAAACAACAACTGAAAAGTAAAGCTGCTACGCCGAGCTGTCCACTGGAAATCCCACCTGAAGGGTGGGTACAGATAGCTCCTCTGCTCTTCGGGTCCCGCCGTTTGCTCCGAGTATGTCCCGCCCAGTGGTCTGCCTCTGGGTACCGCCTCGTCGTAAAGTCCACCTCCAGGTACCGTCCAGTCCTCGAACACTCGGCCTCTGCCAGTACTGGCCGTCGTCTGCAACCAACACAACGAGGTGCGGGCATAGCCCGTGCAGGGGTGAGTATAACGATACTCAGTAGGGATCCCGAGACCCTCAAGGTCTCACTAAAACCAACAAGGATAACCACAAGAAGATCACAACAGATAAACACTACTTAGGTATATGTCCATACATATACCTAAGTTATCAAGTAACCCATCTCAGTCATGAGGAAACACAAGGATCATGAGATCAACGGATAACCACTACCCAGGTATATGCCCATACATATACCTAAGTTATCAAGTAACCCATCTCAATCATGAGGAACACAAAGGTCAAAAGTCTCAGCTCAAACCAGGATTTTCATTATCGAAACCGTAACTGCTGAAGAGCTCCGTCTCTAGAGTGTACAGTGGTCCTGTCACGACTCCGAGGTACTGCTCAATAACCTCAGACTGCTGAAGTACTCCTCCTGTCGAGTACTGCGGGTCTGCTGCCAACTACCGGGCGCTCCGTCCGCTGAGGGTCTGCTGCCAAATACCGAGCGCTACCCAGATAGCCTACTGAGGTACTCCTCCTGTCGAGTACCGCGGGTTTGCTGCCAACTACCAGGCGCTCCGTCCGTCGTGGGTCTGCCGCCAAATACCGGGCGCTCCGTCCACTGGGCTAGTCGACTCACTCCAAGTCGAGTCGGTCAAGCAGTCGTCAGGTCTCAGCCGGCTACACGGTCTCTGTACTCTGCACGCTCGTCTCCGGGAGGGTCCGCTCCACGAGCTACTGGTCGATACTCCAAATATCACAAGGTTCTGCGAAGAAGTGTCTCAAAGGACCGTCTCGTCACAGGGGTCTCAACGCAACAGACGGCGCGTCGATCGGACGCCCGGTCTGTGAGTTATTAGCTTTTTCGTCCCAGGGGCCCGGTTGGTTTCGAGAGCGAAACCAATCCCGGCCGTATCTCAACTGTACCCCAAACTCCCATAGGGTATACTCAAAGGGACCGTTACTCAACGTAAACACCAACGCCGCTGACGGTTCGTCAAACGGACGTCCTGTCTGAAAGATATCAGCTTTCCCGTTCCAGGGGCCCGGTTGGATTTCGGGTGCGATCCAACCCGGCCACTACTAACTGTATCCAAAACTCGGGCGAAGGATACCAAATGATCCGTATCGTAAACAGGAACTCAACGCAACAGACGGTGCGTCGATCGGACGCCCGGTCTGAAAGTTATTGGCATTTTCGTCTCCGGGCCGCGGTTGGTTTTTAAGGCAAAACCAACCCGACCGTACTCCACCTGCATCCAAACCTCGGGCGGAGTATGCCAAAAGATTCGTCTCACTAAGAGGAACACAACGCGACTGACGATGCGTCAATCGGACGTTCGTAGCTCAAGATATGAGCATTTCCGCTCCGAAGGCCCGGTTGGTTTCGTGAACGAACCAACCCGGCCGAACTCAAAGTAATCCGAAACCTTGAGTGCGATATACCGAAACGACCGTCTCGATCCAAGGATCGCGTTGCCGCAGACGGTTCGTCATTCGGAAGTCCGAGGCTCAAGTTATGGGCCAAAAACCGATTCTGGTTCGAAACGGGGGGGGTCCGGGTCCGGGCCGACCCGGCCCGACCCCCCCCCCCCCCCCTGGGCGGCGGCGCGGCGGGCCGCGGCCGGCGCCGCACGTGGTCGGAACGCGGGGGGCAAGCCCCCGCTGATTTGGAGCGGCGCGGCACAAAGGCCGCGCCTTTGCAACAAACGGCCCCCACGTGGGGGCCGGTTTTATTAAGCAAACCGGGGGGCTGCTGCCCCCCCTTCCATGGAACCGCCACCCTCTTTAAGAGGGGGGTTTTACACGCTGGCCGGGGGAATTTATTCCCCCGGTTTAATGCCTTCCGGCCGGCCAGCTGGACGGCCGGTTTTCTCCAACGGGACCGGAAATTCCGGTCCCCCCTTCGGCTTCCGACGCCGGCGGCCCGGCTGCCGGTCTTCTCTTCCGCCGCGGCCCGGAACCGGCCGCGGTCTCCTCGTCCCGCCGCGGCTCGGAACCGGCCGCGGTGTTCGTCGTCCGGCGCGGTGCGACGGCACCGCGCCCCTTTGCCGTGATTTGATATTCATTCAACGCGGCGCGACGACGTCGCGTTCTTGTTGTTTCTTCCATGGTGCGCGCGCGACGGCGTCGCGTAAGTTAAACGTACAATTATCCGCGTGGTGCGACGGCACCACGCCACCTTGCTTCCGCCCGCAAGAATAAACAACATGAACGATGGAGGGGGTTCGTCCGTGTTCATGCGGTCCGCCCCCTCACGTTAAGCAAATAACACAACTTAAAATAATCAACATCCCCACGTTAGTTATACGAACCACGAGCAAGAATGAAATAATTAAATATTAAATCAACAACCCCTACCTTGGTATAAGGTTCGAAGATTTTTCTACGTTCCGCGGAAGAAGACGTCGCGGAGGTCGGGCGTCGCGGTCGTCGTTCGTCAAATTCGACGACGAAGAGGCGCGTCCGAAGAGGCACGTCGTTGGCGAATCCTTGTACGCCGACGAAGGTTGTCCGAGGAAGGTGCGGTGTTCTCTCTTGTTGACACCGAAGACGAAGAAGAGCGGAGCGTCGTTCTTCGTCGGAACTTGAGCGTTCTACGTCAAGTCTTGAGGAAAGTCAAATAAAAAGGAAAAAACGAACTCAAGAACCCCTACCTCGATAGTCGCACGTTGACGGAGTCGTGGAATATCGGTGTCGATTCCTTTGACGTCGGAGGAAGAGTCGTTGTCGATGGCGTTCGTCGCGGAAAAGATGATGCGGAAGAAGAACGTCACGTCGCGGATATGGCGTCGCGGAAAGACCGTGTTCTTCGGCGAAGAAGTTCTTCGTTGAAGAACGGCGTTCTTCGTGTTCTTCGTCAAGGTTGAAGAATAAAGAAAAGCTCTCAACCACTCCAAGATGGCTAAGAGTTCTAACCCAACAAAATAAGACAAAGTCTTATTTTATTCACAAAAAGAATTTCAAAGGTTTGAAATTCAAATAAGAGATAACTCCACATTTATTAACAAGTTGTCTTGTTAATTAAAGAGGGGTTAAGGGAGTTTGAGGGAAGATGAGAGGTTTAGGTTTTGTGTGGGCCCCACCACACTTAATCCTCTCAAGGGAGGTTAAGTGGGTGTGGGTCCCACCCCCAACTCCCTTTGAGAGGAGTTAACCTACAAAAAGTAAAATAAAAAGAATTCACACTTTTTATTCAACTTTTTTATAAATCTCCCAAAAACTAACTTTTATCCCGAAACAAACGCAACTCCCGAAAAGGTCTCTTTAAGAGAATATCGGCGCTGCGAGTTCATCGGTGCCCTCGGATTTCAATTCCGAGCACCGTATCAAAAGTTAGAAATACCCGCTCGTTCGTTCACTGAACGTACCCGAGCCAAACTTCAGAAATTAATTCCGGGCACTCCGGGCCTCGGAATCAGGTGCCGTCTGAAACCGCGCTCTTGTAAAATTCTAAAGAAAATTAAGAAAAAATTTCCCTTGAATTTTACGGGTCTTTACATTACTCCCACCTCAGGGCTTTACGTCCCCGTAAAGATACATCAAAAACTAGGGAAACAAAAGAGGGTACTGAGCACGCATCTGAGCCTCCCACTCCCATGTGCTCTCCTGGAGATTCCCGTGCCGCCATCTGTTGCGCACACGAGGAATCGATCGCCCAAGTAGGACCCGCTCCTGTCGATCCTCTATCTCCACCGGGACCTCCGTAAAAGTCGCCCCATCGTCAACGTCAAGCTCCCCATGGTCAAAGATGTGTGTCGGGTCGTGCACGTATCTCCTCAGCTGAGACACGTGGAAGACGTCGTGCACCCGGTGTAACTGAGGTGGTAGAGCCAGGCGATAAGCCACCTCACCAACCCTGCTGAGGACCTGGAAGGGTCTGATGAAGCGCGAAGATAACTTGTCGCCTCGGCCAAATCTCCGAATACCACGTCGAGGTGAGACCCGCAAGAAGACGTGGTCACCATCCTCGAACTCTAGTGGCCTCCGCCTCCTATCAGCGTATGACTTCTGCCGGCTCTGTGTTGTCCTCATCCGCTCCTGGATGACATGGACCTCCTCCGACGTGGCCCGGACCATCTCTGGTCCCACAAGAGCTGCAAGATTTCTTCTTTGCCGATAAGAGAAACCTGGTCTCATCCCCTGGATGAACCACATTCTTTGCCTAAAACAGTCAATCCTAACATGGATGATACTAATCCATACCAAGGATGACGTCGTAAGGCCTCGACGCTACTACTAAGAGATCCAACCGTTACTCTCACCTCCAAGGGTTGAGTCACACTGTCGGCATCAGTGTGTGGTAACTGGTCTCCTGCAGTAGATGTCTCACAAGTGAGGGTCAAGTCAACAGTCAACGGGAACCTCTTAGTAACATCACAAAAGAGGACAGGAATGAAAACATCACAAAGTATGCGTCTTTTATTATTGCAGCTCATAATACAAAGATGCTACACAAAAACAACATCAACATGGAACTAGAAGTACAAGAGACGTATCCACTAGTTCCGCTCCTGTCCACCTGCTTTACTGTTGCTCAAGCATTTGTCGCTGCCTCAACCTCGGTGGCTCCCCCCAAGCCTGCGGATCGAGGAGTCGGACAGTCACGTGCCAGGTGACCCTTTCCGCGGCATGAGTAACACAACATGCTCCGTGCACGACAAGCTCTGTTCCCACTCCGGGTGCCCTGCACCACCGGTCCTAAAACCCGAGATCGCCCAACTGCTGGTCTGTTCCTCCTGGACCTCTGCATCATCTGTCTACTGCCCACAGATGACTCCGCTTCTGATCGAAAAACACGCGGCAAAGGCAGAATCTCCTGTACACGCTCGGGGTGTAGAGATACTGGCACAAACTCCACCCTGAAGAAGGTCTCGAAGTCTTCCCATGTGAAGTTCGTCTCATCGCAAAACTGAAACAAGTGGCTCCACCACCTACCTGCTGCTGCCTGAAGGAGGCTGGTAGCAAAGATCACCATGAAGTCTGCCGGCGTCCCCACTAGCCTGAAGACTCTCACCACAGCCTCCAGCCAAACCTCAGCCGCCTGCGGGTCCGTCTCTCCCCGGAACCTGGGTGGCCTCTGGCGCTGGAACTCGTGCAGCGCGCTCAAGCGTCGTGCATCGCCTACTGCTGGGGCTGGTGGCATCGGTGGCCCAACGTATGGTAGTACCGCTGGTGCCTCCGCTGGTGCCTCAATTGCAAGAGGGCCCTGTACCGAAGCCTCGTCGCTCGACAGACTGTCAGCACGCTCATCCCTCCGGGCTCTAGCTGGTCATCTGAGAAAAGACATCCTGAAAGAAACAACGTAACACGATCAAACGATTATACCTGGTGAGCTGACCTGGTTTGAGCTGTTTTAAGGGGAAAAACCTTTGAAAACACACACGCAATTAGTGTTTTCGTGCACAAAGTCGGAAATCAGTTGTCAGGGTCCTGGTGTATGGATACGTCGGCCGCCCGCACCAACACTGGACTCCCTGAACTGAAAACCGCACTCGGTACCCTTAACACTATTGCTTCACAGAAAGAAAGATCAGAGTCTGCGGTAGAACCGACCACCTTGGATACCAATTTGTCACGACCCGCCCTCGGGGTCCGTGCCGTGGCTACCCCAAGCCCGCCTTCCATAGGCCAGGGGCTGGCGACTAGCACCAAGGCGTAAATCCCGGTAAAAAGGGAAGGCATTTCCTTTGTAAAGTAAACAAACACCACAGAGTAAGCAAGCGGAAAGTAACACTAAGCAAAAACAGAGTACAACTAAAAGTGCGGAAAGTAAAAAGGGGCCGGAAATACAAGCCCAACTGTAAAGTACAACTCGAAAGGGAAAACAGCAACTGAAAAGTAAAGCTGCTACGCCGAGCTGTCCACTAGAAATCCCACCTGAAGGGTGGGTACAGATAGCTCCTCTGCTCCTCGGGTCCCACCGTTTGCTCCGAGTATGTCCCGCCCAGTGGTCTGCCTCTGGGTACCGCCTCGTCGTAAAGTCCACCTCCAGGTACCGTCCAGTCCTCGAACACTCGGCCTCTGCCAGTACTGGCCGTCGTCTGCAACCAACACAACGAGGTGCGGGCATAGCCCGTGCAGGGGTGAGTATAACGATACTCAGTAGGGACCCCGAGACCCTCAAGGTCTCACTAAAACCAACAAGGATAACCACATGAAGATCACAACAGATAAACACTACTTAGGTATATGTCCATACATATACCTAAGTTATCAAGTAACCCATCTCAGTCATGAGGAAACACAAGGATCATGAGATCAACGGATAACCACTACCCAGGTATATGCCCATACATATACCTAAGTTATCAAGTAACCCATCTCAATCATGAGGAACACAAAGGTCAAAAGTCTCAGCTCAAACCAGGATTTTCATTATCGAAACCGTAACTGTTGAAGAGCTCCGTCTCTAGAGTGTACAGTGGTCCTGTCACGACTCTGAGGTACTGCTCAATAACCTAAGACTGCTGAAGTACTCCTCCTGTCAAGCACTGCGGGTCTGCTGCCAACTACCGGGCGCTCCGTCCGCTGAGGGTCTGCTGCCAAATACCGGGCGCTACCCAGATAGCCTACTGAGGTACTCCTCCTGTCGAGTACCGCGGGTTTGCTGCCAACTACCAGGCGCTCCGTCCGCCGTGGGTCTGCCGCCAAATACCGGGCGCTCCGTCCACTGGGCTAGTCGACTCACTCCAAGTCGAGTCGGTCAAGCAGTCGTCAGGTCTCAGCCGGCTACACGGTCTCTGTACTCTGCACGCTCTTCTCCGGGAGGGTCCGCTCCACGAGCTACTGGTCGATACTCCAAGTATCACAAGGTTCCGCGAAGAAGTGTCTCAAAGGACCGTCTCGTCACAGGGGTCTCAACGCAACAGACGGCGCGTCGATCGGACGCCCGGTCTGTGAGTTATTAGCTTTTTCGTTCCAGGGGCCCGGTTGGTTTCGAGAGCGAAACCAATCCCGGCCGTATCTCAACTGTACCCCGAACTCCCATAGGGTATACTCAAAGGGACCGTTACTCAACGTAAACACCAACGCCGCTGACGGTTCGTCAAACGGACGTCCTGTCTGAAAGATATCCGTTTTCCCGTTCCAGGGGCCCGGTTGGATTTCGGGTGCGATCCAACCCGGCCACTACTAACTGTATCCAAAACTCGGGCGAAGGATACCAAATGTTCCGTATCGTAAACAGGAACTCAACGCAACAAACGGTGCGTCGATCGGACGCCCGGTCTGAAAGTTATTGGCATTTTCGTCTCCGGGGCCCGGTTGGTTTTTAAGGCAAAACCAACCCGACCGTACTCCACCTGCGTCCAAACCTCGGGCGGAGTATGCCAACAGATTCGTCTCACTAAGAGGAACACAACGCGACTGACGATGCGTCAATCGGACGTTCGTAGCTCAAGATATGAGCGTTTCCGCTCCGAAGGCCCGGTTGGTTCCGTGAATGAACCAACCCGGCCGAACTAAAAGTAATCCGAAACCTTGAGTGCGATATACCGAAACGACCGTCTCGATCCAAGGATCGCGTTGCCGCAGACGGTTCGTCATTCGGAGGTCCGAGGCTCAAATTATAGGCCAAAAACCGATTCTGGTTCGAAACGGGGGGGTCCGGGTCCGGGCCGACCCGGCCCGACCCCCCCCCCCCCCCTTGGGCGGCGGCGGCGGCCGGCGGCGGCGCGGCGGCCTGGCGGCGCGGCGGCGCGGCGGCACGGCGGGCCGCGGCCGGTGCCGCACGGGGTCGGCACGCGGGGGGCAAGCCCCCGCTGGTTTGGAGCGGCGCGGCACAAAGGCCGCGCCTTTGCAAGAAACGGCCCCCACGTGGGGGCCGGTTTTATTAAGCAAACCGGGGGGCTGCTACCCCCCCTTCCATGGAACCGCCCCCCTCTTTAAGAGGGGGGTTTTACACGCTGGCCGGGGGAATTTATTCCCCCGGTTTAATGCCTTCCGGCCGGCCAGCTGGCCGGCCGGTTTTCTCCAACGGGACCGGAAATTCCGGTCCCCCCTTCGGCTTCCGACGCCGGCGGCCCGGCCGCCGATCTTCTCTTCCGCCGCGGCCCGGAACCGGCCGCGGTCTCCTCGTCCCGCCGCGGCCCGGAACCGGCCGCGGTGTTCGTCGTCCGGCGCGGTGCGACGGCACCGCGCCCCTTTGCCATGCTTTGATATTCATTCAACGCGGCGCGACGGCGTCGCGTTCTTGTTGTTTCTTCCATGGTGCGCGCGCGACGGCGTCGCGTAAGTTAAACGTACAATTATCCGCGTGGTGCGACGGCACCACGCCACCTTGCTTCCGCCCGCAAGAATAAACAACATGAATGATGTAGGGGGTTCGGCCATGTTCATGCGGTCCGGCCCCCTCACGTTAAGCAAATAACACAACTTAAAATAATCAACATCCCCACGTTAGTTATACGAACCACGAGCAAGAATGAAATAATTAAATATTAAATCAACAACCCCTACCTTGGTATAAGGTTCGAAGATTTTTCTACGTTCCGCGGAAGACGACGTCGCGGAGGTCGGGCGTCGCGGTCGTCGTTCGTCAAATTCGACGACGAAGAGGCGCGTCCGAAGAGGCACGTCGTTGGCGAATCCTTGTACGCCGACGAAGGTTGTCCGAGGAAGGTGCGGTGTTCTCTCTTGTTGACACCGAAGACGAAGAAGAGCGGAGCGGCGTTCTTCGTCGGAACTTGAGCGTTCTACGTCAAGTCTTGAGGAAAGTCAAATAAAAAGGAAACAACGAACTCAAGAACCCCTACCTCGATAGTCGCACGTTGACGGAGTCGTGGAATATCGGTGTCGATTCCTTTGACGTCGGAGGAAGAGTCGTTGTCGATGGCGTTCGTCGCGGAAAAGATGATGCGGAAGAAGAACGTCACGTCGCGGATATGGCGTCGCGGAAAGACCGTGTTCTTCGGCGAAGAAGTTCTTCGTTGAAGAACGGCGTTCTTCGTGTTCTTCGTCAAGGTTGAAGAATAAAGAAAAGCTCTCAACCACTCCAAGATGGCTAAGAGTTCTAACCCAACAAAATAAGACAAAGTCTTATTTTATTCACAAAAATAATTTCAAAGGTTTGAAATTCAAATAAGAGATAACTCCACATTTATTAACAAGTTGTCATGTCAATTAAAGAGGGGTTAAGGGAGTTTGAGGGAAGATGAGAGGTTTAGGTTTCGTGTGGGCCCCACCACACTTAATCCTCTGAAGGGAGGTTAAGTGGGTGTGGGTCCCACCCCCAACTCCCTTTGAGAGGTGTTAACCTACAAAAAGTAAAATGAAAAGAATTCACACTTTTTATTCAACTTTTTTATAAATCTCCCAAAAACTAACTTTCAACCCGAAACAAACGCAACTCCCGAAAAGGTCTCTTTAAGAGAATATCGGCGCTGCGAGTTCATCGGTGCCCTCGGATTTCAATTCCGAGCACCGTATCAAAAGTTAGAAATACCCGCTCGTTCGTTCACTGAACGTACCCGAGCCAAACTTCAGAAATTAATTCCGGGCACTCCGGGCCTCGGAATCAGGTGCCGTCTGAAACCGCGCTCTTGTAAAATTCTAAAGAAAATTAAGAAAAAATTTCCCTTGAATTTTACGGGTCTTTACATGGATTCTCTCACTAAGAAAGACCTTGTTCAAATCATGATCAACACTTACATGGTTTCCATCACCTATGCTCTTTCTCTGTGAATCTTTATCATGTTATATCACCATGAGTCCCTTAAATGGGCAAGCTTCAGATAAATATTTTATGAATTAAATCATCCATCTTTATGGATAGATCATGGTGTATTCATAGATGTGTTTGTACCACCATAATTCCACAATTTGGGGAAAATCATCCACTTCATGGGAATCAAAAGCTTCGTGAATCCTCTAGGCGTGATTCCTATTCCTACTCCATGGACCCCTGAGCCTTAGTTCTATTTTCAAATTTTGAACCCCAGGTGTGAGTCTATTTCAAACATTGTGAATCTACGTTCATCATTATTTATATATGAACCCATTTCAGCATTCACACATCAAAATTCCCTTATGTGAGTCATCATTCACACTATGTGAATGATTTGAGTGGGATCTCCAGATAAAATCATGAGAACTGTCTGAGGTCCCTTAGGATGATCCAAATACAATCATGGGTGCTTTTTGAGATACCTCTGTGAGATCCAAAGTCAATCATGTGCACTACGCCCGATCTCACTTTGAGACACGAATTCAACAAGGTGAACACTTTTTATTTCAAGTGGTGTTTTCTTCCAATTATTTTTGTGACCCTCGTGAGTTCCAAATAAAACAACGAGTGTCAAGAGTGATCATATAGTATGTTTAGTTGATCACTAAATCATTGAGAATTATGTTTATAATTCAAACTAAATCATCATGTATTCTTTTATAATCGTCATTTTTTAAAAACCTCAAAATTTTCCAATATAAACAATAAACCATGAAGAACCATCATCGGGGTTTTTTGGATAATAGTATAAATACTATCACCATATTATTTAGAATTAACACATAACTATTAATAAGTTTAATCAATATTATAAGGAAAATAAAACGAATATTAGATTTTGACTCCCGTTTTTAAATTTTTTTTGGGTTCCCAAATGCTTTTCAGGTTTGAAGGATTTGGATTAAATGTACATACAAATGAAATAGATTTTTTCAGGGACATGAGTTCTTATGAGTGAAGAATGGCATTTATGGGGCTTTATGGTGGACCCAAAAAGACTTTTCTATTATTTTCTCTTCTCATCTTCAAAAATAATTCCATAGAAACAAGTAGGTATATGTTTACAGGGAAACAATTGGATTTTACATAGGAATTCATTTATTGGGTTTTTAATAAAACAAATTTTCTACCATTAATCTTTTATAAGTGCTTGTGTTTTACGTATACCTAATGAAGTGTGCATCTTGGGAACATGGGACATATTTTTTTAGCACTCCATTTTTGTGTTTTCAGTCCAATGAATTTTATTTATACATCCATAGATATTTTTCGGTAATGATATTCAAACTATTAGTGCTAAAATTTATGTTCTTATAGTTCTAAACAATGGTTATTGTCTTGTAAATGAGTATGATCCACATGTTTACAATACATAGGGTACAAAATATAGCTTAATAATTTCATTATAGTATTTTTATATAATATACAATAATATTTGAGTAAATTTTAAGTGGATATCAACTATATAATAGTAATTATCAATGGTATACAACTAATTTTTCTCTTTTTGAAAGCAGACTAGTGGGAGTAGGCCATCCATTGCAGTACTAAGTCCATAAAGATTATCTAATATTAAAGTGGGTATTAGTGAGAAAGTAATAAATATTAAAAATAATGGAAAACCAATTCCATAATTTCTTAACAGAGGCTATTGGGAGTAATATTAGTGTTACCACTCTCAGTCTATTTATATTTCAATTTTTTCAAATAAAGATAGAACCTAGAGGGCTGACATAGGAAAAGATTTGTTGGGGTTTAATCATACATCTATGATATAAATTGAGTTCATAGAATGTATAAATGATAAAAAATAGGTTTTAACACCATAGTTAATAAATAATTTTGTACTGAACATATTGTTATAGTTGGAATATATCTCGTTGAATAATTTACATGATTGTGTACAAATAGATTAAGGTCACACATCATAGACTAATTGGATATGAAAAATTATATTATTTATGAATTCATTCCATGATTGATTAAACACATTTATAAACATATCGATGGACACTATAAATGATAGTATGATGCTCTCTTATAATGAAAAAACTCATGTGACAAGTATATAATGAAAAAAAAATTAGAAAATGACCTAAAATAAAATTTCATTGGGATGTCATATGGAAATCCAATAAATAAATTTTTTTCCTCAATATATCAATACCTTTGACTAACATGACAAATAAAGGGTTTATATAAAAGATCCATTTCATGGAATATTATGTTTAATCAATATATAAGTATCCATTAGAGTCAGATACTCTTATCACCGATATCCATATTGGTTTTGTGATCACCTAGTTTTCATAAGACATGATGTAGGGTTTATGAAAAGATGATGTCCGGAAGTAATAATGGAAGTATTCATACATGAAAATTACATTACTGGGTTCCTGTAATCTTTCTATGATTTAGATACTAAACACTATATTACTATCTTAATGGTGTCACTGTATATACCTATATCAAATTAATGGAATGTGGGGCCTTTTTTCTTGAGTATGGTTCTTGGTTAATGGTACCATGTGTCACTATATATATTTTTGGAATGATAATACAACGACATGTATGTTAGTAAAATAATATCCCCAGTTGGATCTAGTTCATATATTGGGGTGGATTAATTTAATTATAAATTGGTTAAAAATATTAGATTCGGAATTCTAGAAAAATTATATTTCCTATTAAAATGAAAATCTCACTACACATAGTTTTCAATAATATGGATCCCTACATAAAATACAATAGTATGCTGAGAATAGTTCCTTACACATTAAGAATAGTTCTATATATGAGACAACCAATTTTTTAATTTTCATCATGGATCTGGATTCTATGCATGATAACAAGTGTTAATTTTGAATCTAAGAATATAATATTTCGTCAAGGTATAACTATGTATCTCACCAAAACAAGTGTATACCCACATGTTGTTCTTGTGAAATTCCATACACGGATCTATATCATATGTAATGAATTATGATAATTGACGATAAAATTAACATAAAACCCATGTGAGAAAAAAATTTAAAAATATTGAGGTCTTATATATGTACAAAGAGGTCTCAAGGGATTGGGAAAACCATAGTAGTTTAGATTCATTTGTGATGGATATACAACATTCAGTTCAATGAATTGTGGACATCTTGTGGTTTCATGGTTTCAAATATATATGATCCACATGAAAATCATAATAAACTATTTATAGTTCATGTTGGAATTATAAAATGTAATTATATAAAAAATGTTATGGAATTTAATGTCTTTTGTTTGCATATCGTGATAGGATAAATGAACCATGAATCTATATATATCTCTTTGACTTTACCTGGACCTATATATATATGTTTGGAACTATATCTATAGATATCATTATTCCTTTTGTCCATATATCTATATATTATTTTAATTATAAGACATTTTGATGATTTGGAATGTATTTTTCAAAAATTATTTGGTGTATCTATAGTGATAGTTCCAAAATTATATAGAGGGATTGGAATTATTCCTCGTTGTCTATACAACTTACTGAATATTAGCACTATGGTTGAACTTCCCAATATAGAAAAATGATGATTTATTTGAAATTATCTCTATTTTAATTGGGGTATTATATTTATATCAATGTTAGGATTATTTATGAAATAATAATGAACATCTCTCACATTTATAGGATTTCAATGATATTAAATTATTATACCCCTTTAAATTTTGTGTTTTATGGCTAGTTTTTAACAGAATAATTATCTATAATTAAATATACCATGATCTTTCATTTTAAATTCATTTAGTATATGAATTAAATGTTAAACATATACAATATGACTAACAACATGAATAAATCATAGTCAACATATAATTGTTGATGTTGTGTTTATGATGGAAATTATTATAGACTATGTCATCCTAAGGGTGTCACAATTAGGGTCTTTATTTATAAACTGCAATCATTTACAAATTTTTTTTCCTTGATATCTAAATTTGGTGTTTAGAAATTAATAAAAGAGTTACTATGATAATAAAGACTATTATCATTCCATACATCCAACATTTATTATAGAAAATATCCAACTAGTATCTCCAATTTATCACATCTATAATGAGTGGATTGTATTCGATGGGTTGAATTAATATCTACATTCTAAAAGTTTATTTTATGAGACAATGGATAGAATCCTTATAGTAGGAATTCAATAGATATAACTCCATACATCCTCAATCTATTTATGCTTAAAAACTGACCAGAAAGAATCATGATAAACTGTTGGATTTATAAAAGGTGTCCCCAAATCGATCCAAAATCATTGAGGTTTCAAGGAGGTGGTATGTCAAAGATAGAAATATGTTAATTTTGATCAATAACAATTCCATGGTTTTGTAATCAAATTTCATGTAACATGCCTTAATTTACCTATAAAGTGAATTTCACTTTTCCAATAATCAAGATATGTTTTCATATATTGTAAAAAATAATTTCAAAATTAGAATGATGGTCATAAAACTATAGGGATTTAACCAAAAAACAATCAATGTAGAATACCATGTTCTTCCACAATATCAGATAAATAATATTTCAACTGCAATATTGATTAGTGTATCCTATAATTTTCAAACTAAAATTCTTGACTGGATAGTTTTATATTCCACGGGTCTCTCAAAATGAAATTTTTTATCCACCATCCGCGTCCATTTAGAGTTGGTCATATCATGAATAGTCATCAATAGTGGACTATTCATTATATCCATCTATTACATCGATAGTAATTTAATAATTTGGATTGGGAAATAATTATCCAAACATTTCTTATTGGGATCTATAATCATAATAAAATCTATAAAATAAAAGTTCCTATTTTTTATTGGGATGTTCTTGGTGATCCACATAGGGTATTCTTCATACTGAATGATATTGTATTTTATATTCTTATCAACTTGAATAGAATATTCTCCAATGTGATCCAAAGTAATTATTATGGTTACCTATTTTGAAACCACAGTTATCCTCAAGCTCGCCCATGTGGTGTGTACCAATGATGGGATCAATGATCGACATTTTAATGTAATTTCTTCTGATCAAATTTCCTTGATACTTTGTAAAACTTGAATACACATATTTTTCTATATAACTCAGAGTCATGTCGAATATTGATGGTCCCTTTTTTTCCTTTGTACATAAGTGTATTTCTATGTTGTCATTAATTGTGTCTGAGAAAACGTCATCAAATATCATATGAGTGTCTATGAGATCCACTTATTCTTCTCCCTCTAAACTAATTTCAAGAAGAATGGGTTATGAAAGAGGGGTCATTAGAGTTAAAATAATAATTGATATCCTATCACTCCGAATATAATTTATTGTTGTTATCACTCTATAATAGTGATATTTATGTATATTATGTAAATTTCAATGTCATAGGACTCCTATGATGTTCTGTGGATAAGAGTGGGAATCACCAAGGGTGGAATTTCTATTATTGATTTCACATAGTTCTACTGTGTTATTGGGATAAGATGATTCAACTAATATAATGGGGTGTGATGAATTTAGATTCAAATATGAAATTAAGTTTTCTATTTCATTGATGGTGAAAAATTATTCATCCCCATGAACTATAAATGGGAAAGATATGGTCAGTTCAAACCCATTCAATGTAGTTACCCAAGGGAGAAAATAAGTCATGATTTTTTTATCTAGTAGAACCTTGAATCAATGCATTTACATTCATCAAACTCAAATATAGTATTAAAAACATTCGACATCAATATTTACCCATTACTATATTTACTAAGGCATTGATGGTGTGATGATTGAACTATTTCATGGGGATACAACTAATGACTCCAAAATGGGACATTGAATGATGCATCATGTCGATGTTTTTTGAATTTGAGTCAAATATGTGGTGTCTATATTATGATCTGATCCTGATGTATATAATATTTATCTATTGAATCCTTTTCTAAATATAAATTTTTAATGGAAAAACAATTAATTTGGCATTGATTTAACACAATTTATGGAGTTTTTTGTATCATAATAAGGCTGATCCTTGATCCCTAGTTAATGAAGGCTCATTAAATCTCAATAACATATAGAATTCCCAATTCCTAAAATGGTATAATGGGTCCTTTATGTAAATATCCTTATCTATCCGTATTATTGAGATATATTCCAAAAATTTCATTTAATTTTAATTTTAATTACAAACAATAACAATAGTGAACTCATATTCAAACTTGTACCTATTTAACATGGGCAGTAAAGGAACATCATGATGATCATATGTAAAATTGAGAGCATATAGGATTGAATGTATGGATGAAACTGTAACTATTTTCATAAAGTTATCATACATTTAATAATGTTTTCAATTATAATTTAAATGTTTTTTACATGGATTATGCTATAGTAACTAATTTTTGTGGTATACTATTTATATTATTAACAAGATATTGACCGGACCCCTATCACTAGTGGATTGATTCATCCAAATATACACACCTACCTGGAATAAATGAATGCTATCAGAATACTAGTATTTACTAGATTATATATTCCATTTTCCTGCATCTCATGTAGCCTCTACTATTATGGCCAAACCATAATCGACGATTCATCCACAACTACCCAGAGCACATCTCTAATGGTTGGGGTGGGGACATGAATGGATGGTAATATCCTAAATAGATTGAATTTTTTAAATGTACCATTACTCCCAAAACCATACATATCCAAGTAGATCCTTAATGAGTTATAATAAAAATATAAATCATCTAGAAATTTAACAAATCTTGATAACCCTTTAGAGTGTATAAGAGTATGATTGTGAAAACTGAGAATTAATGGGAAAAAATATGTTCCTAACTAGAATTATTTCTCAACCTACAAAAAATGGTAGTTAAACTAATGATATAGACTATCTCATGATCTCAATACTATGAGTGTCATAAACAGTTCCATGCACCCAATATCCTTTCATTCAAATGATGTAATCAAATACATATCCATATTATTTATAAGACACAATACGTGTGGAAAAATCCATTTCATTGGTGTGTATATATACATAGAATGTTGGATGGCGTGAAATATGAAGGGAGGGCAGTTTGAGATACAACTAAAATAGAAAGAGAATAGATAATATCATGTTTCAGCTTATCCCAAAGGAAGATAAAGATTTATCTCATCCATGAATAGGGTTATCAACACATTGTGTAGATGAAATACACATCGATATACCACCACACATCATACGGGAGTAAACATGTCCAACCACACGAAAATAAACAATGAAAGAACATGGAATACCCCAGACATATTCACAACCTAATGAAACAGTTTAACGAATTACTATTGTATTGATACAAAATCATATATATATACTAATTGTAAAATCGCAAACAAGATTGAATGGGGATATCCATCTCATATATCAGTCCAATAAAAGAGTAACAAATAGTTCCTTTTTCCAACAACGATGAAATATTGCTAACACGTCTTTCTAGAACGAACCATGCAAGGAAATCGAGATATAGTCACTATGTCTAATAGTTGAGAGGTTATAATCTCTAGGTAGAGGACCCATTCCCTGATACAACAGGAAAATTACAAAATTGTGGTAAATAGAGTAAAAATATCATCTTCCAATAAGAATGATCAACTCTAGTATTTAATGTAGGACCAATTCCATTCCCAGGAAGAGGGTTTCATTATGGTTGCATATGATCCGTTGCCACCCAAGCTGTAGTGTTTGAATCTAAGAGTTTATATAAGACCCATGACATTGGCCAATAGGAGGGTTACCCTCTAATGGATGATTCACCATACTCAGCCCAGATAAAGAGTTCCACTCTAAAAGAATATAGGGGACCCATACCTAGATCATCTAGAGGGTTACAGTCTTAACTTTGAGAACCCAATCCCAAACCATTTAGAGGGGTCTACTCAGAATTCCTCTAGTGATCCTATTTGATAACATCTATCATCTTGTGTTGTCTAAAAGAGATCATTTCGTGGAACATCTTATATCCTATCCCAAAAATACTAATCTAAGGGATATATTATAATCTACATAGAAAAAATATTATTATAGGATACTGGTCAGAAAAATATTATTCTAAATGTAGATGAAATGATATATTGTTGTTTCCTTAATAGTAATCAAGGAATATACAGCATGTGAAGGGTCCCATAGGGTATGTGATCCTAATCCATTAACTGGAGATGTCCCTAGTGGCACAAAGATCACCTATTTTTTAGGGATACATGGAATTAAAGGGATATATATGGAGTACTGATGCAACTGGGGGTGTATCCAATTTTCATTGATGTGTCCATGTATCCAACCCATATTTGTGTACATTAACCCATGTTTGTGTACTCATGTCGTGTTTGTGTACCTCAGTACATGGCCATGTGGATGAATGTTTACTCCAAAATAGTTCTTTACCATGTCCTCCACAACTTGTATTATCCTTTAATAGAATCAATATAGGTGTTGTAGGGATTTTACACAGCTTGCAATCCTTATTAATTTTCAAAACCCTAGACACCGAAAAATAGTATATAAAAATCGTTTTCTAATTATAGTACTTTGAATGTATTCATATTTTTCATAGTAACCTATATATGGTCATCACAATTTTAATACTACCATTCCACCATATATCTTGACTCCGCACCATACACAATTGGTCGAATTATTTAGGATTATTTTTATGGTATTCTTGTGGTTGTAAATCGGTCTCCATTGACCCACAGAGTATTGTCAAATATCCCGAACACATCTGATTCGTCCACCATTTATGGGTTAATATTTTACAAAAAATGATCATCAAAAACCAAAATCTATCCTAGATCAATCCATTATTAATTGATATATACCTCTATTGTTGTTTCGCCGTGATTTATGGGGTCATATTGGGCTCGGTAGCGACCACACACAAATATCCAAGACCACTCGGTCCTACTAATTAATAGTGTGGATAAATTGATGGAGGAATGGATTATAAAAATGGATTTACTATTTTTTTCATAATTATTTTACAATTATCAATAACAGGGGTACATTATTTCACACAACCAATGAATAATCAATTTAATCGAAAAATATGTGATTTTAGAGGTCAAAATTTCCACCAATCAAAGGAGTATATTTAACTTCATAAATAATTTAATCAAAATGTTCATCATGGAAAAATTTATTAGTCCCACATATAGATTGGATCACAAACCACTGACAGATGTTCCCTTTGGAAAATGAATGAAGTCATTTTATTCGATGCATCCCAATATGCAACAATCCAATGTTCCATTATCATCTGAGGTGATTTTTAGAATTGAAGGAATGACTAAATAAACTCTCAATGGTCCATGGATATTGAGTCTATCACTTGGAAATTCAACATTATGTTATATATTTATTAAACAATTACTCAGTTTAAATGAATTAATTATTTAATATGAATAATTAATTGATCAACTTGATTGACGACATATGGGAGAGATTTATGAACACAGTATGTCTAAATTATTTTGGTCGTGCCTAGCTAAGATATCATCTTCTAAACATAAATGTGGTCTTAGATTTTTTTATTTGAGCTTCTATTTATGATTTATTCAATTTTATTCAAAAACTGCATTCACATAATATAGAATATATTTAGTATTTTTTTTAATTAAATTTCAGGAACAATATTGATTAGAATCTCACAACGTCTTATTGCCAGAATCGGGAAATATGTGTATAACAATTTTAAAGCCTTCAAAGATAGAAACATAATCTCTAAATCATTATATCATTCATGATTATCATCACCATAGAAAAACTATTCAATCATATGATGATATTGATCCAACATCTATGTATCCCACTCTCAAGCGTTATCGTAGACATTCTCATGTAGCCAGAACATGATAACTATAATGATTGTCCATCTACACAGTGTCCTCTCCATTAAATCCTTGTTAGCCACTGAGTGCATCAAAATGGTAGAGAAAACCTCCTATACTATATTTCACTAGTAGATGATATGGGTAGGTTAATGAATTTATCTCCTCTGTTTTGAAATCTTGATGACGTCAAGTTGGTGCTCAATCTATGGTGGTAAAGAGAGGTGGTATGAAACCCCCGACCACTACATGATCATAAACATCCTAACAATTCATGGGGATATATTGATCCCTGACTAAATTAGTTTAGTCTATTTAATGAAGAGACTCTCAGGAAAACCCAGTCACCCCATTCAAACACCAAGGATCTATGACAGTGATATTCAGAATATTTAGATATGCTCTTGGCCATCCTCATCTGCTCATAGATGACTTGGACATTCTCAATTATCACATAGACCATATATGTTTCCACATAATATGTGTTTATGAAAATTTTGAATAGAAGGTTCACCTAAATACGATCCCATATAGGTCTTGAAAAGGATCAATGCTAATGTTGGATTAGTAGATATTATTGTACACAATCAATACTAATGAAATGTGATAATCCCAGCTCTAACCACAATTCCAACACACAATCACTTGGCATATTTTCTAAGACCAGAATAGTTCAATTTTTCCCCATCACTCTATAGGATAAATGATGTATTCATCCTCTTATGGGTACCCCAAGCATCCTAAAAAACTCTCCACAATCGTGATGTAAACTGGGTTTCAAAATTGGATACAATCATCCATGAAATTTCATGGTGGAAAACAATTTTCATTATGTACAACTGCTGCAAAATCTCCAATGAACTCGGCTCCTGATAGCAAGGATGCGATTCCAAATCATGATTCATTAAACTAACAAAAATATAGTTTCCTTTATCATTTTTCTCATAGAATCCATATCTCATAGTTTATGGATATGTCACCCCACTTCCACATCCGGATCTAAAGGGGAAAAAAAGTGTGAACCTGGTGCTCAGTCATCACCTACCGATAGGTTTAGAAATAATAGATAAACTCACAGAAACCCTATCACATTTTGGAACAACAAACTTCCCCTAATAGTATATGTACATTTCTCCTACACGAGGATGTACACAATGTGGAGAAGTGTGGATCTCTCTCATCCCTTTCTCCCTCATTGTGACAGAAGCCAATGTAAATCCCTAAAAATAGATGAAGTGATTAGCTCCTAAAACATTCAATTTGATAAATCTATTTTGGGTATCTAGTAATGAAATACATCATAGTTGATTTATCCTATCTAGTACTCTCTAAAATCATTAATTAGTAGAGGATTCAACACCTTCTTCTGAAGAAATTATGAGCTATCATTATCCACCAAGAACATCATGAAGGATGAAAACTATATAGAATCATCAAAAACCAATGGATATAGTCACCAAAAAATGGGTTATGGGTACAATACACATACATGTTTTACTCGTGGATTCTACCAGGATATACTTATCATATTTAATGATGAACCTCATACCATCAGTCCAAAGGAATCTTACTCTTCTTTGGGTATACAAAATCATGCTCAGACCATGGAAACATAATCCATGAGGAATATATTGTCATAGGAATCCATCATGTTAACAAAAGGTCCCATAAGAACTTCTATCAACTAATATATTGATTTCAATATAATCTAATAAATGAAGCATATGATTCATTCTCTATAGAAGCCTGATGATGTAGTAGTTATTGTAGCAAACCAACTGGGAGATCAATAACTCAGTCTTATAGTATACGGATGAATATATGACTAGATACATTGTATAATAATACTGAATAAATATGATTAAATATATATATATCCCTTCTTATCATATCATTCTTGGTTTGTCATAATCCTCCAGATCCTGTAGTTATCTGCATCCCAATCTGGTAGCTCTTAGAGCATAAAATGGGCTACCGTGGGGTGGTGGTGGAAGGATCTCATATCATCATCCACAACAACAACACCTCCTCATATTCTAGATCTGACACCCTAGTGGCCTCCATTACATGTCTTGGGAAATTAAAGACCACAATGTTTTCTCTATAGTGGTAGTCTATAACATAAATTCCATTAGTCAACTGTATGTATGGTCAATCAGTTGTGCTATATGGCACCTCTCATATGAAAATAAAAGAATTACCCCTATATATGATTACCTAGTGGGTTGTGATTTTTTTATTCCACATGACCATGCATATGATTTTGATGACAGACGGATCTCATATATCAAGATACATTCATCTAGTTCTTTCTTGCTGCTGTAGATAAAAAATCTTTTTGATGATGACTTATATCTCTATCTTCCTGGAGCCCCTCCTACATGAAACACATTAGGACTAGAACAATATACTACACAACATCATAAGTGGTAATGAACAAGGGAACTATTTTAGAAAAAATATCTCTATGGAGTCCATGATTAATCTTATATTCTCAAAAGTGATAATCTCATGTCATGTTAAGGGGGTTATATATAGTGTCTGTAATCCTCTTTATTTACCCATCCACATTCATCCCTCTTTGCAACATCTCTATGATCTATTAAATCCATACATGGTGAAAATATTATTTGTTATACTACTTAGTGATCAACTGTTAAAAGTCCTTTTATGGGAGTATCGACTCATCATGCATCAGGATAACAAGAAACCATAACCTCTCATATGCACTGTGGAATAGGCATTCCTCCTACACAACCACCCGATCCATTGAATAATGAATATACAAGATGATATAGATCACCAAATCTAGCCAATCCTTTGATTGATGGGGTTATATCACTCTTTGGATCATTGTGTCCTCTGTTAATGGAACTCGCGAAGTGCACTAAGCCTATGTGAATCCTCATCCGACAGTGCTGTTAAGAATCATACTAAACGAGTGATTTTGTGGAAACCTACACACCTCAAGGAAGAAGCTCGAGTGATAAAACCTGAACTAAGTCCCCATCACTCATCAGACCATCATCCTGATCCTTAATGTGTGTCCTTGATCATTCTCGTAATGAGGCATCCTAAACATAATAATGACATAATAGATTCACATGAACATATATTTATTGTGATGTTATTCAATAATATATGACTCATATACCATTTAGAACAACACACTATTTAATGGAATACTGATATGAAAACCATGAAGTCGTTGTCATATATAATATATTGGTGAGTTTCCCATATTGTCACTAGATTCACTATGTTGAGAGCATAACTCTAGATAATTTGACACATCTTTAATAATCCCATAAAATACTTTAAAGGGGACCAATCTAACTAATTTCCAACATAATGAAATACACTAATACAAATCACTCATCACATGAAACTAACCCATGATCATGCCATAATTACCCCAATCACATCTCTATAGTCAAGTGGTGGAGACAAGTGCTTAAAATTGATATCCTAAATGGGATATTTTTTCATAATTATCCTATACGAAAACATATAGTCATATCAATGAATAATTTAATATAATTACTAATAAATAAAAAAAGAAGCTAGATGGTAACCCAATCATGAAAATCCGTACATTTTATAAGAGTGTTACTATGAAAATAGAAATGTAAAGCGGGAAAATAGACTCTCATCAAGAAATATATCCCAACATGAGAAACCAAGAACATAATATGTTTAGAGAGTGATTCTTATGATACACATCCAATTAACACCATAAAGGGTACCACATACCCAATATCCATAATTTCCAATAATTTCACCACCGACTTGTCTTTCATCTTCAGATGACAATATATTTGTGTGGAAATCCCTTGTAGGGGGGTATATACATACCCATAAGAATTTCCTAAATGATGATAGGGGATAAATAAGAGATAAAACATGAATAGAAATAAACTATGTATACTAAATTAGGCTTATTCCTACCCTACGTGTCAAATTCTCCTTCTTCCATGTCTCCCTCCCTTCTCATTCACTCCGCTTTACCATTGTCCTGTGACACCTTTAGCTTCCTCCCTCCCACTCCCATATGCGACTCGCCTCTCCCGCTCACCTTCCCCTTCCCCAATCTTCTCTCCATCCATGCATCTGCCTCCTCCTGCTCCGCCTTCGGCTCCGCCGCTCCACCAGATGTTCCCCCAAAATAGCACCTGCTACCTCCCACAATTTTAGGGTTCCCGGTACGATATATTCTACTACTCCTTGGGTTCCACCTATTTCAAATATTCCGGTTCTCCTACGATTCCTGCTACAAGTGTTCCTGCTCCGAATTTACCTCTTCAATGATTCTGACAGCCCGCACTCCCATTTCGCCTTTGATGCCCCTCCTCATACGACTCCCACTGATGTTACCCCTCTATCGCGGATCCTATTATTCATGCTCATGTTTCCCCTCCCGTCATCTATCTTATACTATGGTTTAGCCTCCTGAATCCCCTATACCCTCTTATGTTTCCCTCTTCCCAATACTTCTTCGATGTAAATATGTTAGAAACCATCTAGAATCACTTCACCCTATTACCAAATTCCCTCAAGCTCAATATTTCCATCTGCATCTATTTATGTGGACTCTTTCTACTCAATGAACATTTGAACAATGTGTTTCTCAGCCCACAAAAGGTATGATTATATTCCCTTGTCCATTTTTTCTTCAACAATATTTATTATGATTATATTCTCCAATGTTACAGGTTTATTCATTGAAAACATTGGGTGTATGTTTTTTCCATCTATGCTAGATGAACCGGGATAAAATTGATATTGTTCATATGGATGGGATTAATTATTTCTAAATGATCAATATTATGATCTTTTTTACATATTTATTTTGAAACTGTTCAGTTTATAATCCTACTGAGTTCTATGGAAATGCTTAAATATGTGCTGGTTGTTGCAGATCTAGGGGCTTCTCTTACCAGTGTCGCAACATCAATTCATAAAACTGTCACGGGGGCTGCAAAATATGGAATCCAGAAGAGAGATTTTATTTTCACACCACTATATTCTTCCCTCAGTGATTTACTATTCTTTCATTTCTCTGCTATTTTTTGACTCAAAATAACTGGCCCAGTTTCCCCGAAGTGTCTGTAGTTATGCTTCTACAAAGTGCAGAATTCAGATGATGTTACGTACTCTATTTTGTTGATTACATGTGCTATAGATTTCATATGGGGGTGATCATTAATGTGTTGGAAAGATTATAAGATTATCTAAAATAATAATAACTGCATAAAAGTATGGATCGATCATTTTGGAACTCAAATTTTGGCCCAAAGGATTACTTTTTCTTCTACAAAATTATCATTTATTTCTTTTTTTGTTTTAACAGTTTGGATTGAGTTTATTTTAGGTTTTAAGTAAGGATATAAAAGTATGAAGTTTATCAATAATTTGGAGGGTTTTGGTGTCTTGAACCACCAGGATCCCATTCGGATCCTACCGGGGCCCCTATAGGACATGATAGGAAGCATGTGCTTCTATTCTCTACACCTGTAACCTGGTAACTTCCTGTTGGATGTTAATATGTAGTTAGTTATACTCACATGGATTTCGGATAAATGGTTTGAATTTTGTGTTGATATAGATGCAATGTTAAGGGGGTATTCTACAACACATGTTTGAAGACTAATTGTCGGTAGCTACATACCCCACTGGATAGGGTTGTTGCAGAGTTTTATGTTAACATCTTTTATGAAAATATATTGTTTCCCTTAATTGTTTTCGATAGATAGAAACATCCATGGTGCTTTAAATCTTCTCTATATTGGCGACCACCCACAACCTCAAAAGATAGATTTATCTATTTATCAAGATTTTAGGTTTGATTTACTTCTTCCCTCTTTCTACTTTTTCAGCAAGTAGAATTTCTAAACATCATAAATTTTTTATTGTTTGATGATTGACATTAACGGCACAATTTCCCGAAGGGACTATACTTATTCTTTTATAAAGATCATTATTTTGATGATGTTATATTGGGGTGATAACTACTGACTTGGAAATCTTATAAGATTATCAAAATCATTCATAACTACATAAAAGTCTGGCTCAATAATTTTGGTACACAAATGATGGCCCAAATCTATTGTACTTTTGTGGCTACATAATTATATTCATTTTATTATATTGTTTTAAAAGTTTCAAATTAGTTTATTTCAGGTTTTATGTTTGGATATAGAAGGAAAATTTTGATCAATTAATTGGAGCGTTTTGGTGGCCTAAACCACCAGGTTCCCCTTTGGATCCTACCGGGGGCCCAATAAGATGTTTTAGGAAGAAGTTGCATTTGTTCTCCACAGCTGCAACCTGGTAACTTCACATTGGAGGTTAATATGTTGTTAGTTATTCTCACATGAATATAGGATACATGGTTTTATTTTTTTCATTATACAGATGCAATGTAAAGGGGTATTCTGCATGTCTATCATTGGAAAACAATTAGTGGGCAGCAAGATTCTCAACAGATTTGGATGTTGCAGATTCAGGATAGTTTTATGTTATCATCTTTTATGGTAATATATTGTTTCCCTTAATTTTATTCGATAGACTAAGAAATCCAAGTATCATTAAAGCTTCTCTATACCGGAAATCTCCCACAAGCTTACAAGTTTTATTTCTCTTTTTCTCGAGCTTTTAGGTTCAATATCACTCCTCACTCTTTCCCCTTTTGAAATTCAGGTTCATATTTCCTTCATAGATTCCCTCTTTACATTTTCCATTTTTAATTTTCAGGTCTGTTGTACCCTTCACATGTTCCCTCTTTCAAATTTCTCTGCCTCCGCCTGCTACACCTCAGTCTCCCTAAGCATGCTCCGCCTCCAGTGCATCTGCCTCCCCCTCTTCCTGGTCCACCTCAATCACCCTCTGATTTCAGAGATATGGTAGGATTTCTTGAGTTAAATTATATACTATGTTTCCAATTATATTTTTCATAATATATAATATAGTTATTTCTCATATTAGATTTTGAAATAGTATATTGAATTCATTTTACTTATTCAGTATACATGGATTGCATATTCAGCACCTGCCTACTAATATTGTATTTCTAATATTGAATATCTAATATTCATCATATGCATAATAATATCAAATTGTAAACATGGTATATTATTCTACATTTCTGTGAAAGTTGCTTCTCATGTAGTGCCTATAAGTTAATATTGTGTTAATATTGTATTTTCATCTATAAAGACAATATTGATATTTTAGTATCGAATTTGTAAAATGAGAAATTTCTATTTTTCATATTATGGAAAAGAGAACTAAAAATAGAACATAGTTATTCTACATTTAGTAGTATATCTAATTCATTTTAGATTATAACTATATTCAGATTACATATTCAGTATATTCATACTGAATACATAAAAATGATGGATACATAGGTGTATATTTTTGAAAAATGATGAGTTTTCTATTCTGTTAGAATCTTCCTCTATTTAAACCATAAAAACTGTTATTTTCCTTGGAGATTTATTAACAAAGTATCCAGAATCATCACCATCTATTTGAGGATAGTGTTAAAGTTCTAGATTTAATTTAAAATGCCTCAAAATTCATGGATTTTCATAAACAGGATTTCATCCATGCAGCTTCTCAACTTGAATACCTAGATCAAGTGCTTTATATGTTCAATGATGATTATGGATGTTGATTTCAGAAATCTCCAAGAGGTGTTTCATATTCTGAATATGAAATTTCCCTCAACTTATATGCATACAAATATCAAATTTCAATCAAGGTATAATATTTTTCATCTATCTACAATTTTATTTTCAGGTACTGCCTATAAGTTGATGTGGTGTCATTATAGAAATTTCAACATGAAAGACTATATACTATGTATTAATATTGTAATATTGAATTTTTAATATGAGAAATATGTATATTACATATTATAGATATGAGAAATGAAAACAGAACATGGTTAAACTTCATTAAGTAATATATTTAATGACTTAAATATTTACTATATGCAGATTGTATATTCATTATATTCATACTGCATACATAGTATATGCATGTTACTTATTATAAATTAATTCATTAAGTTTTCATAATATACATATTCTCAATTCACTATTTACATACTTCATACACAATATATTCATGTTACTTGTTATAAATTAAGTCCTTCAATTTTTATAATATACATATTCTCATTTCACTATATGTGTTTTTATTCAATGTTAGTAGAAGGGGGAGGTGCTGGGAATATGGGGAGGGGAGGGGAGGGGAGGGGAATATGAGGGCAAGGGGGATGTGCCTGGTGGGAGAAGAGGTTGGGCAGGGGGGAGTGGTGGGGGAAGGGTCTGGGCAGGGGGGGGGCTTACCTATGTGGTGGAGGTGATGGGATTGGGTGGGAGACAACCAGAGGAGGGGAAGGGTAGGGGTAGAGCATGGTAGGGGGGGTAAGAGGAGGTGATGGGAATTTGGGGGGGGGGTGACAAGTTGGGCAGGGTGGTGGGGAGGGGGAGAGGAGGGGATGGGTAGGGGAAGGGGAGGAGGAGGGGGGGAATGGCTCGGGGGAGATTATGCTTAGTGGGTAGGGGAATGTAGCGGAGGGTTTAGGAAGGTTGGTGGGGAGGGGAGGGGAGGGGAGGATGAGGGAAGGGGGGAGGGGCCTGGTGGGGAAAGAGTTTGGGCATGGGGGAGTGGTGGGGGAAGGGGATGGGTAGGGGGGACGTGTACGTAGGAGTGGGAGGTGCTGGGATTTGGTGGTTGACAACCAGAGGAGGGGGGAGGGGTGGAGTTGGGTGGGGGAAGGAGGTGGTGGTGGGAATTTGGGGGGGGGGGACAAGCTGGGCAGGGTGGGGGGAGAGGAGGGGTTGGGTAGAGGAGGGATGATGAGGGGAGGAGGAGGAGGGAGGAATGGCTCAGGGAATAATCTTCTTAGTGGGCAGGGGAATGGAGGGGAGGGGCTGGGGTGTTAGAGGGGAGGATGAGGGTAGAGGGGAGGGGGCTGATGGGGGAAGACTTTGGGCAGGGGGGTGGTGGGGGAAGCAGTTGGCCAGGTGAATGGAGGGGAGGGGTTGGGCAGGTTTGAATGGACGGGAGGGGAGGGGAGGGGAGGATGAGGGTAGGGGGAGGATGAAATGGTCAATCTGTAGTAATACCTTCTGAATTTAGATAAATCTTTTTTTTTTCATGTGAATCAAGCATTTTTTCTGGTCCAATACCAATTCCACACAAATGAATTATTGTAGGAAATATCCTTTCTATTAATTCATGTACATATATTCTATATATGAAGATTGTACCTGTTGATTTTTTTTTGTATCTGACGATTTTTGTTTTTGGGAATTCTCATGGTTGTAATTTTTGTATGGGTTTTTAGCAAGTAGATTGTCAGTTTTTAATGCTGGAAGTTTTTTATGCAGGTTTTTTTTCATGATGGATGGTTTTATAGTCATCATGTATGGTTTTCAAGGTGGAATTTTTTGTATCAGTTTTCTTTCTATATGTTTCCTATTAAGCAAGGTGTTACTCATGCTGGCTGTTTTTAATGCTGGAAATTTTTTTGCAGATTGATTAGCTTGCGTTTTTTCATGCTGGATGTCGTTTAATGCGGGATGTTTTGTTATATTTGACGTTTTTCATATTGCTGGATGAGTTTCATGCTGGACGTTACTCATTTAGGAAATTTAACCTTCTATTAATTATTAAATTATTACAGTTTTATTTGATTATTTTCTAATTATTTTCTCTGTACATGTGAGTACATCAATAGGAATTTCAAATGAATGTAGGTAATTTTTCATAAAATTGTTGTATACTGAAACTACAATATTTACTGTTGACGGGTGCATAACTAATGTCATAGTCTGTCAAATTGAATCTTTGTTTAACATTGCATGTCTGAGTGATGACAATTCCTTAATAGATGTGATCACATAGAGTATTTCTGACATGAATAAGGTGTTATTTTTCTATTTAATAACATTTTTTCAGTTTTTTGATCTCGAAAACAGCTGGACAACACATCATGCACCTGTTGAAGATCGAATCATTTTGTTTTTGGAAGAAAAAATAGATTTCCAGGTTTGTTTTTTGGTTTTTTTTTCAATGTATTTGATGGTTTCGACCTACCTTTTTATAGTTTATGCATGTCATTTCTGATTTAATGTGCAGGTATCACTAAAAGTCATTAAATGTGCAGGTTTTATGTCACCGTTATCCAAGATTTGATTTACTCATCGCTGCAATGGACTTTGAGAGAATATATAGGTAAATATCTCCTATGTTGGTTCACTCCTTTACTAATTTTTTATTATTGAAGATCATATTTAAGGATAACATAACATGTGTTCTATACCACCCTCCCCACCCACATGCATGTCACCATCTTTCCATCAACACATTGACATCCTATTTTATGGCATGATTTTAGTACGCCAAATTTAATCAATCCCTTGAAAAATTCATTGTTAATATGAAAAATAGGAACTACATTTAGGAAGACACACTAATGTCTTTATTTTCTTGAGTTCTGATTTGATCATGTGAAATTCTATTATAGGATATATTTGTGTTTTGAACTAATATTTTTTAGTTTCTAATTATTTCAATGCATGTGAAGGGGGTGCATACCCGGATGTGGTGGTTCCTACTCTGAAGACCACACCCACTAATGGATTGGGGTTGACCTACAGGAACTGTCGAGCTGCTGATATGTTAACTAAAACACATGTTTGGGGTTATAAACCCAAAAAATCTTCTCCCTTTCATTTAATTTTATTTCCTTTATTTAATTATCTACTTAATAACAATTTTTCCTTCTTTTATTAGTAGGAATAAAAATGTACAGCACCTGACGCTGCTTTTGAAGATCGATTCATACTGTTATAAGCTGAAACAAATATCCATGTTACAGTTTTTACATTGATTTCAATGTAGTTTATGGTTTACACATTTCTCTTTTGGTTAGTGGGCATGGTAGTGGAGGGGAGAGGGTGGGGAGGTTGGAGGGGATGGGAATAGAGGGAAGATGAGGATGAGGGATGGGGGAGGGGGCTATTGGGGAAGAGGTTGGGCAGGGGGGATGGGAAGGGAGGGGAGGGGAGGATTAGAGGAGGGGAGGGGAGGATGAGGGCATGGGGGAGGTGGCTGGGCAGGTTATAGGGGACGAGAGGGGAGGGATGAGGATGAGGGGAGGGGTAGGGTCTGGGCAATTTGGAGGGGAGGGGAGGAGAGGATGAGGTAAGGGGGAGGGATTACTCTCATATCCCATGTAATCAAATTAATCACTAGAACCATTACAGGGACATGTAGATTAAAATTTGAAGAACTAGGAGTGGATGTAGTATATTTAAGAGAGGAGGTATAAGATTTGTTTTAGTGTTCCCCATAGCAAAAAATAGTAATGTTCTTCACTTTCAAGAGAAATTGTTTTAAAAAATTTATTTAAGATATGAGAAAGCAACAATTTCATGCTAAAAGAAAGTGATGTGTGTGTAGAGAAGGTTAGTGATTCATTCCTTCCAGCACCCTGCCGTGAAGAAATCCTATTGTCAATGCCCAGTGCCATGTTGTCTATTCCAAGATGCTACGACGTCCTTGTATGCCAAAGAGGATTCAGAAGTTCATCTACTAGAGAATTCAGAAGCTCATCTCTCTTTAAATAACACTGTTTATTCCTCAGTTTTTGTAATTTCTATTCCTAGGCATTAAGTGTTTCTGTAACTTTAGTTCCATTATTATTTATTTTATACAGAAGGATTCTCAGTATCTAAATTTTGTTCATCAATTTCTGTAACTTCTATTCCACATTACATTTTCTTTTCAAATATATTTAATATTAATATAAACTATTATGTTTTATAATTATTAATCTATAGTTAATAATTGAAATTATTTTATAGTGTCGTGCATCGCATGGGCGGAGTACTAGTATATTAGATAGATATAGGATTCCGCTCATCCAAAATAATGAGAATGTGTAACCTTGTCCAAGCATAGGGTGCTCAATATAGTGAGTAAATGAAAAATGCACTATGTTTTTTCCACCCAAATTAACATAGAAAAATCATCCTACCATGGGATGATAAACATATAAATCATGTTGACTACCATGTGCGTCTTTAGAAAAAATGGAAAGAGGGTATCCAAAAAAAATGAATGGAATGAAAAAATATATATATATATGCATAGTAAAATAAGACCAATGTTGAGATAAATGAGATCCCCATCTCATGGATCAACATAGATAAAATGTCACAAAAAATTTTATAAGTCCAAAAATGATACCCAAAATATTAGGTGTCATCCCAGAAGAAACCATCCTTGTCATGGTTGTCCCCACCACTTTGATAGACTATTGTGGGGAAGCATGCTATAGGTTGAGGACTCATGACATATTACAACATTTGGGTTCCATTCTATGGAATGATAGATGGAATATTCTTGGTTCTAGCAGGAGGGTTCCACTCTAATTATCGATAGAGGACCCATTACCATCTCAATAAGATGGTTCCACTGATGTGGTAGAGGACCCATGCCCACCATAGTTGGATTGTTCTACTATAGTAGTCAATAAATGTCACATGAAATCTGCCAATCTATGGGTTCCACTCTGATGGTAGAGGACCCAGGCCCATCCTAGTGGAAGGATTCATATTATGAATAATATAGATGAATCATACCAAAACTATATGGATGGATCTACTCTAGGAATCAAGGACTCGTGCCCATCAATGTCAAAGGTTTCCACTCAGAATTCCTGTGGTGATCTTTCATGATCAATTCCATCATCAAAATCACCTAAACAAGTTCCATACCAATAAAATATCACATTGTTTCCCAATAGATAAAACCAAGGGAACCATTGTTTTTTACACTTAAAAAAACACTGGATGGGATACACATGGTTCATAATCCAGGACTAACTGACATAAATACAAAAGTATTAAATTTTATTAAAAAGAAATATGTGGTACACAGTGTGTGAGGGGATCCCAAGGTCATATGGTCCCACTCCCTTACATGGACATGCGTTTGAGGTACATGGTTCTACAACCATGTTGGAATACATCTGATATAGGGGAAACCCACAGTGTAACAATTGTAGTTGGGGTTCTACCTAAATTATTGGTCATGTCTATTCTACAACCAGTGTTTATGTAAATTACAACATTTCTGTGTACTGATAACTTTTATGTGTACTTCGGTTCACAGCTGTGTTCCTAGCCATGTACGCCCACATAGGGTATCACCCATGTGCTCTTCCACATGGGGAATCCACTCAGTGATGTGATATATGGCATGTAGGGAACCTACACAACATATCAACATGATTAATTCTACAAAATCAATTTGTTGTAGCATATGGTCTACACTCCACAAGTTCATCATGGTATATGATCTATTTTCAAGAATTTACCAAAAATAAAAATCTAATACGTACATATTGATTCATGATTTCTTCTATAGATATCACCAACAATCCATTTAAAATCGGACCATCTAGTATAGATCTATCATCTTTCGCTATCTTGTGTCCATAAATCAGTTTTTTGGGTCCTCAAAGGTTCACCAAATGTCACACATGACTTTCATTCGTCCATCGTCAATGTTTTGATATTTTATAAAAAAAATACACACCCACAACATGGATCCAACCTAGTTCTATCCCATAATTTAAAATACTCCAAAATTTGTGGTTTCATCACATTTTTGAGGGTCCTATATAGCTCGGTACTACCTGGCCACATCAAATCTAGACCATGGGGTCTAACTGGTGAAGAATTCTGAGAAATTGATGGAGGAAAGACCAATAAAATATGTCTTATTGATCATTCACAAGAATTATTTTCAAGAAATCAATAACAAGAATACCCAGACATAGAAAAAATATGATTAATTAATTTAATCTATACATAGGTGAAATAAAAAATCAACAGTTTTCATAGATAAATGGAGGTATTGATATGCACAATCAATATAATCAAAATGAACATAATCCATAAATTAATTATTCTTTCCAACATATTGGATCATTCATCATCGAAGTACACTCCCTACAATGAATGGAAAAAGTCACAACATTCATTGTATCATGATCTACTCTGATCTAATGTTTAGTCATCATCCAAGGTGATTTCTCTAACATAAGGATAGGATGAATATGATCTCGATAGTCGCAAGAATATGTTTCTATCCCAAAAAAATTCTATAACAATATATTTATAGTTAAATATTTTAAGATACCTGAAGGAATTAATTAGCATTACTTATTAAATTAATCCATATAACAAACCACCAATGGGAGATATATCTGAACACCCTTTGGAGACGTATTTCAATCTCACATTCATATAAATTGTATTCTAGAATCAAATTTTTAATTTTCTTTCTGATAGTATATTTTATTTATGATATATCACATTTTCATTATGAAAATAACTCTGTAAATTAAATGATATATTTTGTATACTTATAAAATTAAATCTGGTCACAATATGGATAGGAATCTCATTTTGTCTCAACGCTTGGATCTCAAAATATATTTTGAAATAATTAATTTATTTAGAAGGAAATAGGTTTTCAAAATCTTAATCCAGATCCCTAATCAAGTATGAGGAACACAATTTAATTAGAATACACATAATAATATAATAGATTCAATATGTTAATAATATTTATTGTTAATGTAATTTAATTTATTATCTAACGATGTTTCTATTTTCAGAGGTGGTGCATGTTATAATAGCTTTTTTGGATCGATCACATTCCCCTAGTTCTAGAGGAATGTATTATAATACAGTTATGTCATTCTATGGAAATAGAATGGGGTTTCATCATCCGATTTAACCTTTTTATTTATGTTAGATCATTTAATAGAAAATTGAATTATGTATGTCTCTGGTGTTCATATGCTTCGTCACAAAATGGAAAGTGAGACTGGGGGCACAATTTGAAAATTAATTTGTGCCATAAAATGATATGGGTTTGAATTACTATAATTGTAGGCATCTAATCAATAAATTTTTTACATCTATACTTTTAAATTCATATATTATCACTACTCGTATATACCTACAATTGAAAAACATTTTACTTATGCTGGGATAATGCATTGTATTACTTATCCAGAACAATCCATCATCTATAATATTTTCATAAAATTATATAACTCATAGATGGTATGCCCAATAATTCAATGAAACGGGATATGGATAAAGAAATAATCTGAGTGACTAAATCCTATATAAATATCAATGTGAATACACTACTTGTGATACATAGTACTATTTTTAAACATATTTATAATAACCCTTCTCTCATCATACATATGGATGTGGAGGGGCCACAAATTGGTATCCATAAGGAAAATCATGGGTGTTACTCTAAGATGGATTAAAAGTCCCACCTATATGCGTACATCTAATCATTTTTATTGGGGATTACATGACCATTTATTGTAAAATATATTGCAGATATTTTAAGTATTGTTTAACATTTATTATAGGTTGTATAAGATTACATTCATTGCATAAATTGATATGGATCCCCTCACCACCACCGTTATTTTTCCCTACATATCTAAGGGGATTAATATTCTCAAACAATTTAATAACCCCATATACAGTAGAAGTTTTTGGGGGGGGGGAATCCTTCATCAAGAAGATTTATGATCAAAAGGGAGATTGCTGGTGTTCCTCATATCTGGATCAAGAATATTAAGTGACATTGAGGGTGGACATAATAATTGGTTATCCATATGTAAAAAACAATCAAATAATTGATCGAACATTTAACCACAAATAGAACAACATTATAATTGTAGAAAAGACCACACATAGGATGGTTTAATGTAATTGGAAATGTTTCACCCAAGTGGATCTATGAATGATTTTTGATATTTCCCCAATGTAATAGTTTTGAGGGTTTAAAGTTGAATTCACCCAAATGATAATTTTTTAAAATGATAAAGACTCACCCAAGTGCTTATATGGTAAAATTTTGATCTGGATTATAACCAATGGATAAAAAATTTCCTTAATGAAAGGTGGTCTCCATGGATGAGTTTGGATGAATTCCATTTTTAAATATTGATAAAAAATTTTATTTCCCCTATTGTTATTGGATAGGAGTAGAAGTGTTTCATAAAAATTTTTTGTGGTACGTTATACCATTGGGGAACTAAAATACCATTTATTTTAATTGTGTGCCACTTATTTTTGAATTGGAATAATATTTAATATTTTTATCACATGGGTGAGATCATTTGGTTAGAAGAGAATTATGAAATATCTTTATCTTCTTAGAAGATACATGTTATGATCTGCCTGGTCGTTTTTAAGGAAAATTAAGATCTTGGTTGAAGTAGTAATTTCATATCAATAATAATAAAATATTACACATTCACTTATTTGAAATACCTACAGGTGATCTATCTATAAGAGTTTTTTATGTTTTAAAATTCATGATACTATCTCATGTAGGGTTCACATGGTTTCACTAATGGGTTTTTAAAAATGATTTCCTTAACATTCATTTTTTTATTTATTCTTCATGACGTTGGGGTACATATATTCAGGATCATTGTCCTCCATTTTGAAATGTGATTATTAAGATGGACATAGTAGTGTTAAACAAAATATGAAAGAGGTTTGTTTCAAATATTTGTATCCTACATAACTAAGGGTTCTAGAACAACATTTGGGAAAATTATATCATTTCCAAAAATATAAAATAACAGATATATTAATTGATTAATGTCACTATTATGTGGTGTTATTTTCTATACCATTGGGTTTTTTTTTCAGAAATCATATAGACAAACATGATGATTTTGTTGATAAATGCATTGAAAGAACATAAGTTTATCATGAGAGGCCTGAAAAAGGAAACAAACATTTAAATTTTCATTGTTGGATGATTTGATCAATAAAATATAAAATATGACGTTTGAATATAGTTTTATCGCACATATTTAATTTAAATACATTCCCACTTTAGATATCATTGAACACATTAATTTTAGTCCCACTTCTTACACACATTGGTGGTTAAAGAACCAAATTTTGTTGATTAGTTTTTCTAGTGTTGAAATTACGAAAGATTATATTTTATATCTTTTATAATTCAGATACATTTATTTTTAAATATAAATATGGGTAAACTGATTACCATTATTTAATATTTTTTAATTTTTTTCATATGTGATGGTTTTAGTCAACATGCCCATGTAGTCATAAGAGTAAAAAATCATCACTATATAAATAATATATATTGGTGTGACTGATTAAAATTTCCATTACATAGGTTCTTATATACAGACCACATATATTGATATATGAGAAAGATAAGAAAATATAGGGTCATTTTATATAACTATGAGGTATACGAGCTTCATATTACATAAATTCATATTTTTCGAAACGTGGATAATATATATATCGAATTGTTCATTAAAAATTATTCCAATACCTCCCATGTATGGATATGATCAATCATAGTTTCAATATATATTTTCATCAACTATTAGGATAGATCATATATAATTTAAACTAAAAATATGTATTTAATATTTCATGCAGTTCAATGGATGTTAAATTTCATATTCATTAAACCATTATAGGATTTTTGAATTTTTAATTAATGAGTAAATCCATTGATTTAGTCGGTTTTGGAATATAAACATTGGGGAATGTATCATGTACCATGTATCATTAGGTATAAATATATTGGTAACTACGTTGAGATATTTTAAAATTCATTTACAAAGTTCATGAATCGAATATGGTTTTAGAGAAACTATGGTCTTAATAGCACCCTCTTGATGAATAATATGTATATTGACTATGTCATTTCCAATATTTATTATCTAACTACTACATAATAAGTACTTAATACATTAGTCAAATAAATTTTTATTATATAAAATTTAATGTAATCCAGATGATAATATATCATATGAATGACCACATCAATGTGGGAACCCTCTTTACTAATGCATAATACTCAAAATTCATCATCTCAACCCATAATGATGACATAATCAAATTACTAGATGTGTTTAATTACATAATTTACATATGCTAACCTAATAATTTGAATGACGGTATAATTATTCTAGATACATGTTTGTATTATATGTATTTCATGTTTCAATGCATTCTGTCTCCACTCCTACAATCCCATTTAAAGACCATACTGACCTAATATCCTTTGTAATATCCCAATCTAGTCACATTGGCATCAGTAAATATTATATTCCAATAGCCATAGGAGAATACTATAAGCACAATATAATGGTAAAAAAATTCATGTGTAGAAATCAAATTTAGGGAACTATTTACCCATAAAATTAATAGAATTTATAACTGAAAATCCCTAATGGTATAAAATAAATAAATCACATGATAGAAAACCATTAAAACTCAATTAAAATATCAAATCTAAAGTAAATGTAAAATAATCAATTAGATATTGAGATTTTTAGAAATCCCAACTACTGAAAAAACTCGCAAACAATAAGGTGGTTCCAAAACCATTTACACACCTATACAACCTCGAATCTCTATCTCTCATATATTATAAGTGAATAGACAATGTTTTTCTTGAGAAGAGTACTAGGAATTTTATATACCAATTTAATGAGGTAAAAATATATATGTACATTCAAAATATCATATAAAAAGATTATGTTGTCTCAGATTTATTACGAAATAAAAATTAGGAACCATTAATTCCCATAAAGAATATATAAAGTAGTAATTCATGAATATAAAAAATACCCATATGCTCGCCCATGTCAGGTACACACCCACCCATGGAATTCAACTACACCCCACCCTCATATGGGTTATATAATTCCAATCCCAATGAATCTACAACTAATATTTTATATGCAATATCAACACCCTTCAAAAGAAACAATCCCTTGAATCATAATTCCTCAGATATGGTTATAATATAGTTTGACCTCAATTTATTAGGATTTTATTTCATTAATATATAATGTCATTATTTATATATCAAAAATTTGACAACTCGCATTCCCATTCCATGACTAGACTCAACAATAATTTTTTTAACCAGGAAAACATTTTTCACTATTATGAAACATATTCCTTGTACCACCAAAAAACCTAATTGGTAATAATATAGACAGTAAATTGATTAATAAAAAAATGGTTTCTGAGGATTTTATATCAATTAATTTATTTATATGAGTCGACAAAAAATTCCTTCAATTTCTAGTTAGATGTAATGTATGTTGGGATCCACTTACCTCAAACATGTTTTTCTTGATAACATGTACTTTGATGCCAAAGAACCAGGCACTTACCTCTTTCCTATAATGAATTCCTATTAAAAACCACTCAAAAGACACTATAAATCAAATATCCAATCATGTATGCACCATTCTAGGCTTCCATAGAACATAAAATGCCGTTATCATAGAAGATAATTTGAAACAAAAAACATAAAAATAATTCCAATATTTAATGATTTGTGATATATAATGACCAAGATCCATAGAAATAAATATCAACCAAATGGTCCTTTATGGTCAATATCCTTAGATAATTGGGGAATATTGTTTCTTTTTTGCATTATTTTGGTTAAAAATAAGTAATTTGTAACCCATTGATTATTTTAATGGCTTGGATACTTATATACCTTATTTTTCAACAATAATAATGATTTATAATATGATATGAAATGACACAAATTTTGGTCATATGATTGGTCTACTATTACCTATTCTCGAAAACTATAATTTCATAAAAAATCTCTATGTACCTTTGTTACCAAATTCTTTTCTCAATCCATGTTCCAACTATATGCCTACTAAAATGTCCCCATTTCAGCATTATCCTTACATAGGAATTCTAAATATTGTACCCAAATCATGTATTGACTACACACTATCCAAAACACTTGGAAACCCTCAAGAAGCTATCCAAGACACCCTGAAATTTATCCCAAATATTTCAAGAAACATAAATATGAAATTAATAAATAAAATAACTAAAACTACTAGTCCTATTATATTTATAAAAAATCAAAATATTGACATTCAAAATTTAAATATATTAAACATTCCTATTTTAATGTAAAAAATATTATATTTTACCATATTAAATTATATAAACACATTATATAATTTCATTGAATTACATTATAAAATTTTTATATTAATATTATAATTCATGTAATTTAAAATAAAATGTACTTCCGTATTACGATTTTATACTATGGATATTTATTTATTTAATTATGCATAATAATTTAAAATTTAAAATTAAATCTTTTATAAGTAATAAATTTACTGAAACATTACTATCCAAATAAATATCTCAAAATTTATTTCTACATAATTTAAAAACAATATATAAATTATATAATTTAATTCATCATTTAAAAAATTAAAAAATTAAAAATTATGTTGATATTGAAATTTATTTTATGATATGACTTCTAGTGTAAATCATGATGTTGATGAAGTCAACTATTATACCTTCTAGCTAGTATTTTACGCCATATAATAGATAATTTGAATTATGTGTTGTATTTTATGATGTGAAAAATTAGAAGGGGTGATAAAATTAAAATCCTATATATTGTCTTACAATAGTATAGGGCGGTTAATCGTATAATATTCAGTTATTGTGACATATATTTTATAAGCATCATTAAATTAGAATTTTGATTCATTTGTTTATTTTTTGATTTTATAATAGTGTATATTAATGTCAATTTATTTCATGATAATTGAAATCCTTTATCACAATTTCATTAACTCTAATGAATTAATGTTTTTTATGGATGGGATGTTCTATGTCACATTGTGTTTGCTTATATCGTTTTCAATAACTCATCATAGAGGTCAAGTCGTATTCCAATTTCTATGTCATGATTCACGATTGGGAAAATTATATAATTATTTCATAATTTAAAATAGAAAAATATAAAACTATAACCATGTTAATTCTATAATACTATAGATGAGTTTCTATGGATCAAATTCACTATATTCAAATAGTGTGTGAAATACAAGAAGTGACAAATCCAGTATTAAAATTCTAGAAAATTTAAACAGTTCATATTATGAGATGATTAAAATATTTTTGGATACACCAATGTTAGTCATAGGTATTGTCTCTAATCATGAGTATGGTAAGTATTTCTAAGAGGAAACTAATTTGATCTTTTCACTATAGTGTATGAATGGGATAAAATAAAGAAAACAACATTAGAATGGGATTAAACATCAGTCAATCATATAAAACTATCTTTTGAGTAAAACCAAGATGAATAATAATGAGATATTGAGCTCATATATTGAGGCGAAAAAAATAAAACCTAAATGATTGAAGATATAATTAAAATTTATTATATTACATAGTGAGACATCAAGTGTTTTTATAAGTCATTTTGATATTACTTTCATTATTTTTGGGATTCATCAAAATTATATTTATTCTAATATAAAATATTTGTATCTTCTCCATAACTCAAATGGAAAATTGGCCTAGAGGTTGGAACACTGAGTATATTTAGAAAAATATTTAAATTCTTTTTGAATTTATGATATTGGATAAATATTAATCTCATATGAGGTTTGATAATTATTCATGTTTGTCTAATTTCAGATGTATTTCTATCATTTATTTATAAAAATATTCACGAAATGAATATTTAATAAAAAAATAATTGTTATTTTTAGAAAATATAATATTTATTAATTTATTGGTGAATAATGTTGTAAATTTTTTTTATTAATTAAGTAGTAATTATTCAAGGACTGCTAAATATTATGTTGGATTGGTTGATATTTTTTAATGTATTAGTGATATATAAAATTTTAAATTTTATTTGAATAAATAGAAATTTTTTTATTGAATGAAATTATATATATTTTGATTTAAGTTCATGACATATAAAATAAAATAAATCTATTATCAGTTATACCAGAGATTTTTTTGGGATTAATATGTTCATAGATTCCTATATAAAATTATTTTTCTCAAAACTAGAAACATTTAGACCTATCTATGACATTATTAAAATCCTTTTCCATTCTAATGATCATTCATAATCTACTAAATAGAATCTGTTTACACGCTTATATATCCCCTTTACTAGAATATTATGAAGAATAATGAGTCATCCCACTCCAAATACCTAAATATTTTATAGATACAAAGGATGTATCTTCAATCCAAATAGATCCCCTTAATGATCAATGTGGAATAGTTAAATCATTAGGATCTCCTTTGAAAATTACAATGTAATTATAATACAATGAATTAGAGCATGTGGCACACATGCTACATAATAGTTATAATGAATCTACCCATCATTCATGTGATTCAATGGATTCATGAATTGAATATATTTTAAAAATCAACATCTAAGAACTTAATTCGATGTAAGGTGATCGGTATTGAAAATAAATTTAATATATTGATCATGACATCTGGATTATTGTGTAATGGTCAATAATCTTCAACTAAATTTTATTGGCCATTATATTCTACATTATTTACATAAATGATTATTATTCCATTAGAAATAAACATTTACATGGAAATTTCGTATGTGTTCGTTCAGTATACCTCTACTCTAGAATAATTTTTATTGTGTTACAAGAAATAATTTGTGATAATTTATTATTCAGATATTGGTTATATAAATTTGTTATTATTAATAAATTTATATTCTAATTTTCCATTAGTATCAATTAATATATACATTCCTAGAAAAATTATAACACCTAATTCAATTTTCATATGATCTTCCAGATAATAAGAATATGCTAATAACATATTATGAACCATTCAAGAATAAATTATATAGGTGGTATAGATTCTTGTAGGTAGACACAATTATATGGTTTTTCAATAAATTTTATGGGTCATGTATTGTGGTCAACCACGCATGAACATATAACTGGAAAAATGAATCATTAAGAAAAAAATGACACACTGTTTTACATTAAATGAATTAAATTCACCACAATTTTACCATTATATCTTGGGAAATGAAATTTTTCATTACATGTCATGTCGATTGAGTACATTTCATTTAGTATATATAGTATTATAATAAAATTCATGTAACTTTTGTGGTTAGATAAACATAATTTGATCCATGAGGATAAAAATAAATTACATTGATGAGTTAAATGGTGTGTTTTTTACATGAATGAAATTTTACTTATTATTCATTTCAAATTATAAATTAAAAAAATCATTATGTAGAGTAAACAGATACATTAAATAAACATGTAATAGTTTTTGTTCATTAGCTATCATTTTTACTCCATCCAATATGCACAGTGAGTCCCTATGAATTTTTCTCTAATATGTCAAAAGATACTTACATTATTTCTATCGCATTGGTAAATATATTGTAGTCACCGAATTATTAATATATTTAATTTATATAATGGATAATTAATTTATGGTCTTATACAAAATAACAAGATTGGATGATGATGTATTGACTATTTATCTAGATTATAGAATACTTGAATTATCAAATAATTCCATGGAAATATTTGTAAATTTTTGTGGAAATTTTTATGATCTATCATGTATCAATTAATTGTTATATATAAGACTCATCAGATGAATTTTAAGGTAATGTAATAAAAATTATTATTATTTGAAATAATCCATGAATTTTGATCTTAAAAATTAACAATTGAATTAAATTTAAAGATGGTTAGTATATAGTTATGTGTTCATTACATGTGTGCATATGATTATGAGATTAAAATACCATATTTATTTTACAAGTTAAATATGTTGTTTAATTGTACATAATTTTATTAATTATTAAATGTAAATAATTATAAAGCCCCAACCTAAGAATCCCAGAGCTGGTGCATTACTTATTACATTGGAATATTTTCATGGAATAAAATCCTGATGGAACAAATAATTCCTTAGTCTTGAAGAAAATATACACATACATTAAACTCATATTACATTTTTAATGATAAAAAATACTATACATACCAAAAAATAATAAATTACATCCACAAGAACCCAATAAATGGTCTCCTCTTCCTAACCTATTGATGTTCAACAAATGAAAGGGGTGATATCAAATTCTTTTTAAGGGATAAAAATAGGAGTAGATGAAAACAATAATAATCAAATCACAGTAAATAGGGCATGGTGAAAAAATGAAAAACACACTCTATTATGAAATTAAGAATGAATCTACATCTGTAGATTTTGTAATAGTGCAATTCTCATGGTTAGTAATAACTGAAAATTAATAAAGATAATGATTATTAATTGGAGATAATGTATCTCAAACTTGGTACCACTATACTATGAAAATAGTTTAAACATGTGTGTTAATATCCATCTAATTCTAATTTGAAAAAACAAACATGAACATTTTGTCACCAACATACTTGTCTCATGAGACATGTCAGATCATAGAGGGTATATAGAGGTCCCCACCCATCACTATAAGTTCAAATAATTCATTATTCATTTATTTAATATAATTAAAATATGTCTTCTCAATATTTGTATAGATTATAGGATACATATTCCTCAATATTTCCAGTTCTAAAACAACATTCCAAATAAACACCATTTTTCAAAGGGTACATGGATTAAGGAATAATAATACACCTGAAAATATAATATGGAAATGTAATATATTTACAACATAAAATGAAATATGATCCCTAAGGGGAAGTAGGTACACCACTTAAGAATCATTTGGTTCACAATACCAAGTAAATCAAAATGAAATATAAACCAAAACAAGTTCTCCAACAAAATTTTGAAATATTGAGTTAATAATAATCAACTGAATAATAGAATACCATGAATATAACGAGATTCATGATATAATATATCCAATGGTATTAAACATACCACACATATAAGAAATAAGTGTGAAAAAAATAAATATCCATGAAATAGAATTGTGGTGGGAAACCTCTTACAATGATCGTATCATTAGATTGACAATAAATTAATGAAATAATTATGTGTGAAAAAACATAATTATAAAAAATATAAATGGATATATATTATGAAATAATAATATTCCATTCAAATAAATTCTTGGAAAAACAAAACCAATGACATATATGTTTATCTTAATAAATTGAAATTGACTTATGATATCCCTTACTTTATGACCGAAGGTGTTAATGGTCGATCTTAATGACAAGGATAATCAAATTTATGTTCATAAATGAATTATTTTTGAACCACCTATACATGTAATTTATTTTTTATAATCATTTTAGGTTCATTTATTTTATTTTTTACAAGTTTAATAGGATCAGTTTTATTGTTTATGAAAAAATTTATTCTTTGGTTTTCTTGATCGGTTTACATGTATTTAGTATTTGATGTTATTTTGAAATGTGGTAAAACATATATAATTCATAATATACATTAGAACTTACATACCATATATATAAATTTTCATATAATAATAGTGGATATATACCATGATGATGACTCATTAGTTAATGTTAAACGCTTCGATTAACGTTGCAGTATTGGGCACAATGAACTTGTTTCGTATTATTATTTTATATTGTGAGTGTGTAAGGATTAAAAAACAATTAACTAGTTAAAATATATATATTTTGATTTGGTTCAACCATTACATGTTTTCATTACCATTCTCTGTTATAATAATATAAATTGAAAACATTTCGTCCTTGAATGTGATAAATTAACACACCTGAGACATTGTTTTCATTTTTAGTATAAGATGATGGTGAAAAGAGAGACTGTGATGAAATGTTACATTGTCGTAATAAAATTAAATTTAATATATGTTACAAGAATTATTATTGAATTTTAATTAGGGGAGGTGAGGAGAGAACAATAGAAGAATGTAACTTTTAAAAGAAGGTGATTGAAAATGAAAGGGAAGTTCACCTCTTGATTACTCCTTGTTGAACATCTCATAATGGACTTTGTTATGTCATTCGGTATGAAAAGAAGGTCTTGGACGTGGGGGGAGGGATAGTGAAGTGTTCTTTGAAGAAATTAGTTATTGACCAATGATTAAGTGGTGTAGTAGGAAGATGCAAAGAGGGGTGGTTTTCATAGTGGAGGGGAGGAGGGTTTTTAAAATATTTTTATAATTAGTCTATTATATCCCCCTAACAAAAGTAATAGTGATGATTACATGAAAAAAATAGAAATACTCGTATGTTATTTTGAAATATGAATTATTACCTCATAATGACATAATCCATGTCTCAATATATCATTTTTAACCATTTTTCATAATTTAATTATTGCACTAGCTACCAAATTTTCATATATTTCAAAAAAATCACAAAATATCCAATTTCAATTATGAATATGTAGAATAAAAAACTGGACTCAATTTATCAAAAAATATCATAATATGATATATATAATTTTTATTTAAATTCTTCATTTAATCGAAAAATACCAACATTTAAAATATTCCTCTCCATATTTAAGGTGCCTAAATTTTATTTACACATTCATAGGTAAGACTACCGTTCATAATGGTCATACTAAAATTCATAAGAAAATGTTACTATTCATAAGGGTATGTTACTATTAATAAGGGTAACTAACTAATCGAAAGAAACAAGATTCTTTTAGACTACAAATATCACCCTAATCAGAAATGTGGATGTCTGTTTTTCAAAATTCAAAACATGGAGGTGGAAAATTTAATATTAATAGATATGTTATGATGCCATTTCCAAGATTCTATATTATTCTTGCAATATAACATATCTTATGTATAGAATTTATTTAAGAGAATAAAACCATAAAATGATTGGGGTGTTATATTCTTCCCTCCTATGAAAATTTATTCCTTGATATTTTCCATCTATATTGCTCCCTCAAAACATTTGGGTGGATCTAATTCATTACATCCTTAGGGTCCAACATTGATTCCTCTATTTTTTGGTTTCTATAACGAACCATTACCAGCAAATTTGTTTGATTTCACAATAATTTCTCCCTAATGTAAAGTATCTATGCTCTTCAATGTATGACACATGGGGTTCCAACTCTATTTCTTCATAGTTTAATACATGCATCGGGTCTGACATGTATTTCCTTAACCATGACTTGTGTAATACATTATTAACATTGGAGAGAATTGGTGGAATTTCTAAACGATATTATATTGCTCTAATTCATTCCATAATTTTGAACGGTCTAATGTACCTGTGGATCAGTTTCCCTTTAATACCGATGCTTAAGACACACTTCCACAGGGATACATTGTGAAAGGCATGATATTCTTTATAAAATTAAAAATCTTTTCTATAGTGGTCAGAATAACTATTTTTCATACATTGGTATTATTTAATATGGATCGAAATTTTCATTACATTTTCATTTGTCCCTTCAATATATTCTAGTCCTTTAGGTTTTCTCTCACATATTACATCCCAACATGATGGTGTTTGACGCCGATTACCATATAATTCTTCATATGGCACCATTATAAGGTTATTATGAATAATATTATTGTAGTAAAATTCCACCAAACGAATGTGATGATACTAAAAACCATGAATGTTATGAGATCAGGATCTCATCATGTTTTCATGTATTTAAATAGTCTTTTCAGACTATTTGTCAGTGTGGGGCTGTAAGAAGGAGTCATATAGAGCTCATCATCCAAATACATATAGAGGATTTTCTATAATTTTGATGTATATCAGGGATCTCAATCAGACACAATTTATATAGGGTAACCATGAGGTCTTACAAAATAATTAATATAAATTCATTCTAGGAACTCAGGTCGTAAATCCACTCTAAATGTAAGTAAATGTAATGATTTTGTAAGAGGAAAAAAAATTTATCATACTACATCATTCCTTCATGGTTTCCTTGATGTTCTTATTAAAAATCCATCATAATTTGATTCGATGTCCGAAATATAATATGTATAAGTTTCATGACCAATCTAAGATGGTGTATCTCGACCTTCACTTCTTAAAAAAACTAGGCAATTTGACACAATGTTAGAAATTTCATTCATTATGTTATCCCACAAAAATATGTTCCTTCAAATATCTATACATCTTAGTGATACCATGGTGTATATAAAAACTTGTGCTATGACCATCATCTAATAGTTTTTTTAGCTCAGGTACTAATGGAACACATAACATCTTCCCAGATTTTAGAACACCATCATAATAAATGATGTCTAACAATCTAATATCTTTAATAGATTTAATTTTCATTTGTTGATTCTAATCGTTAGATTGATTGTTTTTATCTTATCTAGTAATGATGGTTTAGTAATTGTTTGAAAGATGACTGATGTAACCCATTATTTAATAATTCCCATACTAATATTTAGTAGATCCTTGAATATAGGATCTCTCTACATCCTTATTTGTGTCATAAGTCTATGATAATTCTTATATAATGCATATACTGCCATATTTTCCACTTATAGGAGGTAGTGTATTGAAAAATTAAATCATTGAGTAACTCGAGAAATCTATTTTTCCTTATGTTGATTTCATTCTTTGTAAAAATGCATTTCAAACACTTATAATTCATATATATCTCATATCTTTCACCATAGAGATAATTTCTCCATATTGTTTGAGAAAATATTATGGCTTCTAACTCAAGATAATGTGATGTGTAATTATTTTCATGAGCCATCAACTTCCTTTGATGCACAAGCAATAAAATTATGTGTTTGAATAGGGATGAGACCATACCCATTCATTGATGAATTACGGTATATCATAACATCTTCATTTCCGGATTGAAGATAAAAAATTGGAGAATTGAAAAATCATACTTTAAATTAATCAATTATTTATCTAAATTCATTCATCCATATAAACATAACCTATTTATGTGTGTTCTTTGTTAGCGGGTTAATCAATCAGCTGAAATTCTGAATGAAACACTGATAGTAACATGCTAAACCAATAAAACATTAAACCTAAGTTATGTTCAATGGGGTAGGCCATTCATGAATTTCCATTGAATTCAAAAGATCAACTAAGATTCAATCCATATAGATAATATGGAAAATAAAAGAAACTACATGAAACCAAAATTCATGCGTTCAACACCTCTTAAATAATTATTTTCATCTCAGTGTTTTCATAATAATATGAAAGTGACTATCATGATCTTTGTATCTTTTGGATTATACCATGATTTCATCAATAAATTCCACAACAATGTCGTCATGATATCCCAATAAAACCATATTCATTATATACATTAAAATATATGGTGAATTATTGACTCCAAAAGGAATTACTATAAAATCATAATGCCAATACTTGGTTAAAAATGTTTTATTTGGAATATCATTTCTCCTCAAACATAGTTGATGATATATTGATCAAAGCTCATTCTTCCAAATATATTGCGCTCTATGATATTGATCAATTAAATCATCTGTTTTTTGAGATTGGAAGCATATTCTTTATTGTAATAGCATTTATTTTCTTGTAATCAATGCATAGCCTCATGCAACCATAATAATTCTTAAAAAAGAGGATACAGACTCCACATGGAGAAGCACTAGGTCCAATAAATTATTTATCACTCAATTCCACTAGATTTTGTGTTCTATCCACTAATTAAATACTGACCATTCTATATGGAGCCTTTGATATTTGACTTTCACTTGGAATTGAATCAATTGAGAACTAAACTTCTTGCTCTAGAGGATGTCCATGTAAATCATATGAAAAAAATATATCTATTTATTATTTAATAATAGGTACATCTTCAATTTGAATATTTCTTTATATATGAATAGATATTATGTTATTTACTCTACATGAATTCTATACAGTAGAGATTCTGGGGGTGGACCTAGATATGTATAAGATGGCAAGGTTTCTTCTCTAAAAACCAAGGATTCAATACCATTCTCTAATATTTTAACCACCTTCTTCTTTCAATATATCATTGCAAATAATTTTCCATAAAATTCATAATGAGAGTTATGTCAAATAAAATCATTGGTATGATGATATGTTTAGAAACTAATTAATGATTATGTTTCATGTGGTGGACAGACCAACACATATTTTTTGTAATACGATGTCCCATATGAGTTTTGATTGAAAACTATTTTATTATATCAAATTGGACATAGATAATTTTGATGGAAAACTGGGAATATATAAATGAATGAGATGATCCATAATCAAATAACGCATTGGATATGTTTGAAGAAACAATTAATGTATCTACCACCACATCATAGGAACATTAACATCTGCAGTTGTAATTTCATAAAATTTTCCTTTCTCCCATAGAATTTTTTGAGCCATGATTCCCTGGTGCATAGGAAACCCATTTGTAAATTGTCTGATCTCTGTATAATTTTAGCATTGAATATCATTGACTTATCTCTTCCACTTGCATTCACTGTATCAATTACCCTTTTCTCCACACTTATAGATAACTATGATTCCTTTCAATAATTTCCCAGTATGATTCTATCAACATTTCTCACAAAATGGAATTTAATTTATTACCACATTCCCCATTGTTTCATAACTATTCCCATGTTTATTTTAATTCCTCCTCTTATCAAGATTTCCCTTGAAAAATTATGATCCATAAAATTCTTTATCTATATTGATGGCACTTAATACAATTTCATAGTATGATGAATATGTATCAGAATCCATTTCTCTATGAATACATGGCTTAATACCTTTAATGAAATTATCAATATTGTATTAAAATTATAAATCTCATGCCTTAAACATTTCACAATCTTGAATTAAGTTAATAGTTAACCTTGAGTATCCTTTCAGGTTTATATTTTTACAAAATTATGCCATAAATATTACATTACATCTCAAAAATTATAAAGTATGCACTTCTTCTCAATATACATTATTATCATAAAATAAAAACTCTTTAAAAAGAGTCATATCTAGTTCCACGTTTTAGATAGCATGACTTTTCACTTATTTCATTCTTAACTATATTCATCATTATGTCCATTGAAAAACATTTCAAAAAAAAATTGGGATGAGCAAAAAAATCTCAGTATGTATTTTAAAATAAAGAAAGAAAACATTAGTGCATCCATACATATTAAGAATATAATCATTGACATACCTCATGAAGTTATAAAATTTATGAATAACCCTAAGAAATCATAAATCAAAAAGTTAACTTGTGGCATACATATGATACATACATTGTAGCTACCATAGCTACATAGGGAGTTATGTTTGAATACCCATCAATATATATTCCGTAAATCCCCTTGGAGAAAGATTAATGTTTATGTCTGTCATGTTACCCAATGTATTGGAGGTCTATCTCTAGCTCACCCACCCTAGGTTTCTCACAGAACCACTTGTATACGTATTCAATGCCCAAGAACCATATCATATTAATTACACATAAAACAAGAGTGATGGAACGAAAACAACTGCACATTTCAATCAAAATATATCATTTAGAAATATTGATATAATCAATGCTTTCTAAAAACCAATTTTAGTAACAAAATACTTAAAAAGTGTATATGGTAGTTATTATCCTTTGAAACGCCAATATTTATTGTTAAGGAATCCAATGAAAAAATATTACTCACGGCGGTGGAAAGGTTGTTGTCACTATATACATTAAAAAAAATATTCCTTTTTTTCATTTATTAAAACAATTTGTATAAAAAGATTTTGTTTGACTAAAATGAAAATTCAAAGTGGTTTATACACCTTATAAAAGAATGTTGTGTATAAATCATTATATGCATCAATGAAAGTAGATTTAGATGAAGTCCCTTTCCTCGTGTCTAATATGAATCGTTTGTTCTTTAATCACCTTAATAAAAATATAAAGTTAATTTATAATTTCTTAATAACATTTTTCATGTTTATTATTCCTTTAATACCCCTTATTAACATTTTATATACATTACATAATCATTTATGTTAATAATGTATGTTTTGTCGATATTTGCTACATGTGTCAAAAATTAACCTCTTGTAATCACAAGTTTCCCCTATAGTCAGAATTCAATTATATCCAGAATGATATTCATTATTTAGATATCATATATATCATATCAATTAATTATATATATGTATTTATAATAGTGCATAACATTTGGAGATATGAAATGAAATTCACCATTCTTGAAGAAGGTAAGTCGTACGTACGCATGAACGGTACGTTCATTTCAATTTAATATTTAATGGAATTTAAACATAAAGATACATAGTTATATTATAATTCCAGTATAATATCATATATAATTTCATTAACTCTATAATTTATATGTTCCATGTATGGCATGAACGAGTCATATCACATAGTAGTGGCGGTAGTCTACACTTCCTCAAATGAAAAGATCATGTTTAACCATTATGGAAACCATAAAGGTATGATATAAATAATAAATAAAAAAGAATATAGAAAATATAAATATAATATATATCACATATAAATACAGTTCCATCATAATGCCCACCATAAGAGACATTGGGAGATAATTGAACAATCATCATTTCGTGAGTAAGTAGTTCGCCATCCACATAAACAGTATGTTCGTATCCATTTGATGGAGGTGTGAGGATGTTTTGTTAAAATAATTATCATAACAAAATCCTAGTATATTGAAAATATTGTGGTTTTTATGTAAACAATGAATAAGAATATAATAGAGAGTAAGGATGTAAAATATAATAAGAGATCTTGAGGAATGATGTTACCGTTAAATCGGGTAACCCCCTTTGGTTTAAACATAAAGGCTTCCTTGAAATGCCTTTGGAATAAGGTAAGCATTCTAGAAGAAATAGTGTGATGTTGGGGGCTTATTGGAGTTGAGTTTGGATGTTCTAAGAGTCTTTAAAGTGTTTTTAATGGGTTAGAGGTGATGGCTTTTTATAAGGGATAAGAGGTGTTTTAAAGGAAGGTTTAAAATATTATATTATTATATAATTATATTCGGTTTATAAAGGTACAAATGATACTAAATTCGAATATAAGGTTTATATAAGTAGATATAAAATCATCAAATAAGAATTGGATAGGTTCTGGATATTTTAGTCCTTATATATTTAATATCTAAATTTTCTAACTTATTTAACTTTTTCAATGTCCTAATATATATTAATACTATATCATTAATAAAATTAGAATAAAGTTCCAAGTGACCCAAAATTAATTATTAATGAAACTATTAACACAATATATGACATATGGCCAAATCATTGATTTTTTGGTCTATTCTATAATTTAATAAAATATTGATTGATTTTAAAACACTTTTCTATCAATTTTAATACTATTCATTTCATGACTTTTTAAAAAATACAAACCAACATCATTCATTAGAAAATCCTGAATTATTTAAAAGATAAAAAGTCATTATAATCGATAAAATTATTATATGGCCTAAAAAGGCTCAAAATAAATTTATTTTGATATTTATAATATCATTTATTTCAATACTTTTTTAAAGAAGCAACTACTGCATCAACATTGTGTCCAAATTAAATTTGTTTATTTAATGTATTAAAAGTATAAATAAAATACATTGATGTAGGAATTCATTTTAACATTCAATAAGATATTTAGAGTCAAAGAGATAAGTTATATAACCCCATGTAAAAGTTGTTTTAGTAAAAAAGATTCATGTTTATGTAATTTCTTTCCTTACATTAAATTAATTAATATAACATGTCATTATCACATTCATGTTGCTCCATGGGGTCCCAAAATCGACCAAAGGAGACCAATTGTCAGACATGTATCAGAAAATAGATTTAGGACATGTGTAAGGCTAATTTAATATTATTATAATATTATTTTTCACCCTTATTTACGAGATTTACCATTTAACCATGGTATATAAAAAATTTACTGAAGTAAATATTCATAATGTCTAAAAATAAAAGTTACCTATTTAAAAACATTGGTCCTTATAATTCCAAATATGGAATACATTTTTCCAAATTCAAAGCAAAGATGTGGCAGAAATAAATTTAAAATTAATTCTGGTTGTCAAAAACAAATGTGTGTTTTAAGAAATAATAACTATCACATGGTTTACCTTAGTTTATGTCCCAATTAAGAGTGATATTACTTCCATTGACCAATATAATATTAAATCATAAAAATATAATCCAATTACTCATTCAAAATAATTAAAATTAATATATAACTATATAAATAAATTATATGAATAGCTAGTTTTGAATTAAAATGCAATATTTTTCACTATTTATTAAAAATTCATATTATTAGAAAATACTAAAATTTCATCCAATGTAAATATTGATGTTCCTATTCTGAAGAATAATATTATTATTTCAAGTAGAACATATAAGTGACAAACACAATATCTAAAAATGGTTCTTCATCAATGCCGGTAAATCGAACATTAAAAAAGTATTACAGGGTTTATGCTTAAAATTAGATTCATTAACATTTTATGATTCTAACATTTATTTGATAAATATAAAATCATTAAACAAACATGTATAATAATTTGTAGCTATTTCATTTTATTCCAAAGAATAAAATTTCAAGGTGTTTACTACCATTTCAAAAACTAATAATATTATTTTATTTTTTTGATATAACTCAATGTTGTGTGCAACGTAAGATTTAAAAGAAACTCGTTGTTGAATGTCAAGTACTCCATTGAACATACAATCCATTTTAAAGTAAAAGCGATATTTAATCCACCAATATCAATAAATATGAAATTTTCATATTCTTTATTTACCTGGCATGATACATCCTTCCCCCCTTTTTGAAGTAGTGTTCTTGAAATTTTATCCACTTATCTAATAAATGGGGGTATTTATCCCTCATAGCATTATCTGATTCCCATGTTGCCTCTTCAATGATATGGTTTTTCAAAAAACCCATTAAATGATGAATTAATTTATTCCACAACAGTTCCTCTTTTCAGTCAATAATCTGGACTGGTTGTTCCTCATAAGAATGAATGTATACAAACTAATCAACCTCTGGACTCAAAACATGAGAAGAATTTTACATATACATAATCTACATTGAATCCTAAAAAATATTATATACCTTCGATAAACATGGAGATAAAGATAATCATTATACAAAAGATCCAACATTCCCCATGATTTCATCGGGTCCAATGAACCTCATACTCAGATTTCCATTTTTCCAAAACACATAACACTTTTCCGGCGAGAAACATTGACAAAGACATAATCACCTACCTCAAAGGAAAGATCCTTCCTCTGGTTATCCGCATAACTTTTCTACCTGCTCTTAGGTATTCTCAGGTGCTTCTAAATCAAATGAACTCTCTCTACCATCTCTTCTACCAATATTGGTCCCATCAACATCCTTTCACGTACATCATCCAAAAAAGCTAGACATCAACACTACTTTCCATATAATCCATCAAATGGAGCCATCTGTATATTATAATAAAAAATGTTATTATAACAAAACTCCTGAAATGAGAGATATTTTTCTCAACATCCCTTGTAATCCATTGAACAAATATGTAGAATATCCTCCATGGTCTGAATTGTTCGTTTTGACTGCCCATCAGATTGTGGATGAAAAGCTATGGTGAAATTTAATTCAGTACCCAATTAATACTAAAGGCCTTTCCAAAAGATAAATGTAAGACTTGGATCACGATCAGATACAATTGAGAGGGGAACTCCCTGAAAGTTGACTATATATTATACATACTACCGAGAAATTTGATATAGAGACAAAAAATCATGTAATGTATAGAAATGATAAGATTTTGTCAATTGATCATCAAGAACCTGGATTACATTATTACATAGAGATGTTTTCAATAATCCCACAATGAAGTCCATCTATATATTTTCCAATTTCATTTATATCACTATTAAAGGTAGAATCATCCCTTTCAGTAATGTTCTCCCAGCATTAACCTTTTAAGAAGTCAAACACATCCTAGTAAAGTCAACAATATCACTTTTAATTCCATCCCACGAGTAATACTCCCAAAGATCTCGGTACATCATAGTACTACTAGGATTAATTGAAAATGGATAACTATGAGCTTCACATAATAACTCTATCATCAACTATGATACACAGTGAATAGATAATATTTTCTAAAACCTCATAACACAATCATTATCAATGTAAAATTCAGGTAACATACCCTTCTGTACCAACTATACCTTTTTCGGCAACTCATAGTCTTTCTTCTGTGCTTTCTTAATTGTATCTGAAAAAGTTGATTTCCCTAACACCTAAATCAAAATAGAGGATTTTCCTACACCAATACTTCTATGAAAATTTTCATCAAATCATTAACTAATGGATCTTTTTCTAAACATAACATTGTTAATGAATCATTACTTTTCTGACTCGAATCATCAACCATTGTATTTGTATTTTTGGGATATTAATGAATCGTGAAATCATAATCCTTGATTAATTCTAGGAATCTCCTCTGTCTCATTATCATTTATTTCTGAGTAAATATATACATTAAACATTATTTGTCAGTATATATTTTACATTTTACTCCATACAGATGATTTATTAAAATATTTAAAGAAAAAATGAATAGAATATAATCTCAAATCACATGTAGATTAATTTAACTTCTGAGGGTTCAACTGACTTGAAGCATAAGCAATTACCTAATCATTCTGCATTATGACACAACCAAGTTCATTCAACAAAGCATCATTGTAAATAAAAACTCACCATTTTATGTAAGGCAGTTCCAAAACTGAAGTATTCACCAATCTTATTTTCAATTCCTGAAAACAATCATCATATTATTCTGTAAAATGAATTTAACACCATTTCAAGTTAACTTAGTTAGTAGAATAGATAACTATGAAAAATATTCAATAAACATCTGGTAATGACCTATCAGAAAAATAAAACTACGGATATCAATAGTATTTGTAGGTCTTGGCCATTATTAAAAATTTTTTGTTATAGATGGATAAAAAATTATTCCATTTTTTGAAACAATGTGACCATAGAATAAAATTTTTTGTAACCAGAAATCAAACATTCTAAATTTCCCATGTAGCTTATTTTATTTTATGGATTGTAAGGAAACCCTTAATGGAATTTCATGATCCTCTTTAATTTTTTAATAAACCAAAATACCTTCAACGAACACATGCACTATCTTATTAATGAACTAATAGAAAAATCAATTCATCATTTCCATAAATACAAAAGGTGCATTGGTTAACACAAAAGGCATAACTAAAAATTAATAATGGCCATATCTAGTATAAAATGTGGTCCTAGGAATGTCTTCTTACTCTACATTCAACTGATGGAACCCCAAACTCAATTCAATCTTCAAATAATTCTGAGCTCCCTGTATCTGATCAAACCAATCATCAATATGACGAAAAAGATACATGTTCCCAATAGGGATGTTATTCATTTCTCTATAATAATTGCAATGCCTCGTTGAACAATTTATCTTTTTAACAAAATAGATAGGATCACCCCATGTTGAAGTTCTAGGTTAAGTGAAACCTTTATCTAATAACTCCTTAATTTGCTTATTTAACTCTAAAAGTTCAATTTGGGCCATTCGATAACACAGTTCTGATATTGTCTTAGCATCAGGAACTACATCAATAGTAAATTTAACTTCTCTATTCAATATTATACAAGGATACTCATCATGAAAAAAAATCATGATACTCATTTACCAGTGTCACATCATTAATTTGTACAGTTCCTTTATTTCCATCAATATTTGCAAGTTAATATTCATTTTCATCATTTACTAGTTTCTAAGATTCCTGGTACATTATCAAATGTATGGGTTTATTCTAGTACACAAACTCAAAATATTTATAAAAAGAAACTTCTTTAACTAAATATTAAATATTTTCATGATAAATAGAAATCCAATCCATAACAAAAATAACATAAAATTCTACTAATGTCAAAACAATATGGTTTCAGGTAGATTCATTCCACAAACAGAAACATGACGGTTCTTATAATTTTTTTTGTCTCAGAAATTCCACATCGTGTTTTTACCATAAGTCCAAGATTAATATCTTGAGATAAAATTATAAATTTACCCGCAAACCTATCCGAAATGAATGAACGAGTAAATGCAAAATCAAACAACACATTTCCATAATCTAAACAAACAAACAGTGTACATTTCACTACTTCATTTGATGTTCCTATATCTGCTAAGGTATTTTTAGAGGATTTAACCACCCCTTTCTACTTGTAGTTCGGTTGCTTTCCCTCTGCGGAGTTCTTTATTGGAAAAAATTTTTTATAATAACCAATTTCATTTCACTTAAAACAATTTAATGGCTGCAAATAATATTTTTTCTTACCATTACCTTGATCATTTAGATTGCAATGATGACCCTTATATCCCATTTTACCAGATCAGATGCACATAACAGAATTCAAAATACATTCCCATGTGTTCTTTTTACCACAATTTTCACTATTTGTAAAATTATGTTTCTTACAATATGGATTTTTTGAAGAGGTCTTCCCTTTAGTCTACCACCACGACCTCTTATTCCGTTTATTGTCAAGGAACACGTGATCATAAGCATACTCCATTTCCAGCTTCTTCGGACATCAATAAATGTTTTTTATAAAATTTAAACTCAAGAAAATCTAAATACCTATGATAATTTTTAATTAATCTTGAGTAAAAATGGAAGGTTTTACCATCAATGTCTCATATGAATTTTAGAGCATACATTTCCTATTGAGTGAATTTTTTTCATTAGCAGCCACAGAGTCATCCTCCTACTTCATTTCCGAGAATTGTTTTTCTATCCTAAGACGAACCACCTTAGATAAATATTTCTCAAAAAAACATACATTTAAATTCATCCCATTCAAGAGTGTCAATCTGCTCACTATCCCTGATATTTTTTCCCATAGACCACCACTGAACTGCTTCTCCTTAAAAACAGTATATAGGGAGGCCACCACCATTGATATATTGTGTAAAATTTTCCATCAATGGAAAAAATGATTCAGCTCTAATTCTGACAGTCTCAGGTTGCTGATTTAGAAGGTTGTATTCCACCTAATAACGTCCCTTCAAAACATATATTATATCTACATCATGAATAAAATTCTGGATATAATAAAAATTTGGCCACCCGAACAACATGTAATTCTAAGAAGTCCACTTTCGACTTAAGAACCAAATATCGACAAAACAATAATTATTAACTTAATGATTACATAATGTTTATGACATGGTAATAAGTGATATAAAAGAAATAATGAACTTGAAAATTGTTCTTAAGGAAGTAGAAATTAACTCAGGTTTATTATTCAGGAGATTAAAAAACGATCGAGTCAAGTCGGACCCGAGGTAAGGGATCCTACAACTCTCTTTCTTTTTAAGTACATTCTTTTATGTAATTTCTTTTAAGATCATTTTTCTTATGATTGGGATGTTATTTTATATTACTCCTACTGTAATTTTTATGTTCATGTGATGAGAGACCCTATTCTCTCTCATCAATCCTTTTGGAAGTTTTATGTGGCGCCGTTAGGCTGCCGAGTTTTCGTAAGGGATTTTTCATCTCACTTTTATCCACGTGAGATTTATGCTACATTTGCCACAATTTCCGTTGAGTGGTGTATGTACTGCCCATTATTCTACTCTTTGTGTAATATATTTTCGTTTATGAGTATTTACATCAATGATTTATTGTCCTTCTTTCATGGGGTGTATGTTTTGAAAGATACCCAAGTCGGTAAGGGAACCTTTCACCATCATCTTTTTAAAAGACTTCTTTTGTTGGGTCTTTTAATTTACATATTGTTATATTGGGATATGTTCTCATATATCCTTATTGATGTAAATTTTATGTCCAAGTGATGAGATACACTTTTTATCTCTCATCAACTCATTTTGATGTGATGCCATTAGGCTGTCAAGGGAACCTTTTAACCCAATTTCTATTTCTTTGGGTTCAACATGTAGTCATTGAATATGTCATCCATTGAATATGTGTGATTGTCCTTTTATTGTTTTACACTTAATATCCACTTATATTGGGTGTATTTATATTTTTTACACATATTTTGAGATTGAGTTGTCCTTAATTTAAGGATACCTTCTTTATAAGGGATTTCATCACATTTGACATTTCTATTGAGGGTTCATTGTTGTTATACACCAATTCACTCTTATATGGTGTATATACTGTCCTTTGGAGTATTATATCATGAATCCTTTTATTCTCATGATATTATAAAGTTCTGACAAAATGTTATTCCTCAATTGTTGTATTCAAGTGTCTCTAATTTTGGTAAAACCCCTTTAACCAAAATATCGTTTTAAATGTTTTAATTATTTGTTCTTATTAATATCCATGTTTTCAAAATAGTTTTAAGGATTTATTTACATGGATATTAATGGTTTAAAATGTTAAAAGCTTCAATGTGGTATGGGACACTTTGATTCAAAAATCTCTTTATTAAATGTTTTAAATGGTTTCTTTTTTAGTGGATTCATTATTTCAATATACTAAAATGTTATATTGTGATTGAAATGTGGAAATGTTATTTTTCCTTTATGCATGTTTTTTGTGATACATTTATGTTATGGTTCTTGGTCATTGTTATGAAAACGGGTTGTTCCGTGATAAACTAAGGGCGGGTGAGCCCGATATAGCTCTCCAATGCATTGGGTAACGCGATGGAGTGAAACGTTAAGGTTTCTCCGAAGAGATTTTAGGGAATATACTGTGATGGGTATTCCAAACGTAACCAAGAGGGTTACTCCCTACGTAATAATGTTATGAATGCCTCAAGTTACCTTTTTGTCTTATGATTTCTATGATTTATTCATGATTTGATGAGGTAGGTTAAAGTGCCTATGTTTTATGGGTAATTTATGATTTCATTCTTATGTATATATGAACTCATGTTTCCTTTCCATATTTTTATATCCCTTACTGAGCTTTTTATGCTCATCCCAAGTTTTTGAAATGTTTTTCAGGTCAAGGGAAAGGTACATGATAAGATGATAGAGTCAAGGATGTGTTAAGAAAGAATCCATGTTTTATTTTCAATATGGTTATGATGATGGGAAAAATGAATACAGTCTTTTATGTAACCACTTTGTTTAAATTTGGAATGTAATGCATGTTTCATGATCTAATTCTCTAAAACTCTAAACCTGAAAGGATCCTCAATGTGTAATCTTGTAATAACTCAAGATTAAGTAAGGTTTAAGGCTGGGGCCTTATACGAACAATGGATATCTCACAATAACAAAAGTGAGATTATAATCCCCTTTCAAAGATTGTATCATTAGATTGAGGATAAATCAATGAAATAATTAGGTGTGAACAATAAAAAAAATATAAGTGGATATACCATATAAAAAATCATATTTCATTCAAAAATATTTTCTTAAAACATAAACAATGACATATATGGTGGAATCAATAAGTGAAAATTGAGTTAAGATATCGCTTACCTTAGGCCTGAATGTGTTCTCGATTGATGTTATTTACATAAATAATCAAATTTAGATTTAGTAATTAATAATTCCATAACCTACTCTACATTAAATTTATTTATTATAACACTATTATTTTCAATCATAAAACTTTTTATGGGATTAATAGGTTTAATTTTACTATTTTGGAAGCATTTTCTTCCTAGGTTTTCATGATTCGTTTACTTGTATTCGGGAATGGAAACTTGTTTGACATGTGATTAAACATCCAAAATATTTAATATATGTAATTAGTAACATTGAGTTTATATAAATAATATTATAATGATTTTTTTTATATATGATGAGTATGAATCATTAGTTAATGTTAAATACTTGGATTACCATGGTGGTTCTATGCACAATGAACATGCTTTGTATTATTATTTTATATTATGAGTGAGGAAGGATTATAGAACATTTAATAATATAAAATACATATATTATGATATTCTCCAAATATTAAATTGTTTCATGTAAACTCCTGAGGATAGTAATAAAAATTGTATACATTCTGTCCTTGAATAAGATAAAATAACACATCTTGAATTGTGTTTCAATTTTTAGTATAAGAGGTTTGGGAAATGAGTGATGATGATGAAATATTCCATTAGCATAATTAAATCCCAGATCATGAAATGTAATAGAATTATCATAGTATTTGGATGAGGGGAGGTGTGGAGAGAACATAAAATAATGTATCTTATAAAAGAAGGGGAATGATAAAGGACGATAGGTTCATCTCTTGAGTACTCCTTGAGAAAATATGTAAGGACTTTTTTCCTTTGGTGATACCCGAAGGTATTGGATGTAGGGTGGGGGATCATAGGCTGTATATTTGAAAGATATTATGTAAGGCTCAATGATTTAGTGGTGTGGGAGAAAGAGGGGGTGGGTTGTGGTTTATAAAGTGGATGGCAGGAGACCTTTCATAATACATTAATAATTAATATATTACTTTTTCCAAAGAAAAGAAATAGTGATGATTTCATGACCAAAAATAGTAATATGTCCATGTGATTTAGATACATTTATTATTACCTTATCATAAAAAAATCCATGACTCAATAAATCATGTATTTATCATTTATCATAATTTGTCGTATTTTACAATTATCCAAAATTTTGTGTATTTCATAAAAATACCAAAAATTCCCCCTAACATTTTTTCCATAATGTAGAATCCAAAAATGAACTCCATTTTTCAAATATAATATTCTACATATGATAAATTTAATAATTAATTGAAATCATCATTTAATCAAAATAAAACTACACTTAAAATATTCATCTTCACTTTTAAGGTTCCTAAATATTATTTACACTTTAATGGGTAATGTTATAATAAATTATGGTCATATTACTATGCATAATGGTACGTAACTATTAATATGGTTATGTTTCTATTCACCAAAAATTTACTCATTCTATCAGTCTCTCAATATCATCATGATCTCAAACATTTAAAATTAAAACCCCATAAGTGGAAAATTTATGTATAATGGCTATAATATGACTTTATCCTATAAATAACAATGTGTTGTTTCCCAGTGACTCAGTTTCTCATGGAATATAGTCTATCTGATGAATAGAAATTATTTGTGAGAAAAATCCCATAAAATATTGGGGTGTTATAATGCTAGTATGTGGGATATCTATAACTACAATTATTTATGTTCATCTAGGACCATGAATTGTTTTCTGTAAGCCCATTTTATCAAATCCATTAATTACCATCAGATGATTATTTTCCATGAATATGTAATAGATTGAGCTACTAGGAAAGTGGAGTAATTTCATCATTACTCCTCTAATGAAATAAATCTATGAGATATTTATGAATGAATGTGTAATATTTTGGTACAAATAATGTTATTTTTCTTCATTTTTTCTATATATAGTCAATTAGAAATTTTTCATCAGAAACATAATTATAGAATTTTAAAATCACTAAATCATACCATTGTGTTTATTTAATTTAATTTGAGCTACATTGTAAATTTTTTTATGTGTACATTAAAATTATCACATAAATTAATTAATTACAATACATGGAAGATGGAACTAAAATAAATTGTATTATGGATAAATACTATATTGTACATTTTAAATCACATATATAAAATATAATTAATATTTGTAATGATATAGTAAAATTTAATTGTAAATTTACACATAATGTTTAAATCCTTAAAAATTTATGTCTGTATAGATTTCCATTAAATAATGTATATTTAAACCAATAGATCGTATATTTTTATCGAACCCACACAAGGAAACTACCGGTTGAAATGGATTTGAAATGATGATTTCTGGATAGCAAATAAAAATTTTCATCAAGTGTAGTAACCTTATCTTTACATGGTGTTAATAGAGAAGAATTTATTTTGGATATTTGAAGTCATATGTTTTGTATTTGGGAGGCGACTAAATATATCATGGAGTTGTGAGTTAAGGAAGGTATTATACTATTCTTACATAATTAGATTTGAGTCATAGAAATAAAAAACTTCTCATGGGTTATGATTTGGGGCCATATAAAACACCCCACTAAAATATCATTGAATGATATTATACCAACACCAACTGGGGGAGGTATTTTGATTTTATAAAATGTTTTATGAAAAATAAACATATAAAATAAATTTTAAATATTTTTTTTAAATATATATAAGAAAATAAAATAATATTATTAATTATATTATAAATGGAAATGCATATGTATTCAAATATATCACAATGATATTTATTTTAGATGGATAACATTCTAAATTGATCAAATTTTCATGAATGGGATAAACACTTCAAAATTGTACAACTCCAGGAATGGAAATTATACATGTTGGAACCCCCTATTATAAAATTGGCCATAAAAAAGTATGCTGATGATGAACAATATCTCTACAAGAAATGTTTGGATGAATGAATGATTCCCATTTTATTTTATTCTCCCAGATGTCGAGTGAATTTATAATGTTACAAGAATATTTTAATTTCAACAGAATAATTCCACTCTATCATTATACCAATCATTTAAAAGAATGAGATAATATATTTTTTATCTATGATGAAATATTTACATTCGTATTTGGATGGAAAATTCTTGTTATACCACTTGTAGTCATGATTATTACACTCATAATGCACTTATGAATATTCTTCGTTATGGTCCCTATTGAGATACTCATATATCACATTAGAACCTCTATAAATATGCTATTATCCATTATCATTTTGAATTATAATTTTATTATTTGTGGGGGAAGAATCTCATAAGGATCTATAGTTTTATTTCTCTTATTGATATGCAATTGGGGTGTAAAAAATGCATTTTTCCTAGGATAAATGGAATGCAGAAGCAAGGAATGGACTCTATGAATAACACTATATCAAAAATTAATGTGCATAATCTTTCTATGAAATGGAGTTTCGAAATAATGGAAAAGGAAAAAATTCATTGCATTATTTTTTTTGTTGAATATTTCCTAACTATAATATAAACACTGACATAATAAAAATCAATGTGAAACCCATGTTTCATTCCTTATTGAGTTAAATATTTTAGTATCAAACAATATTATATTATATATATTTTATTTCTCACATTTATATCTAAATAAATATACATGTTTATTTAATAGATTTTAATAAGAGAGGTGGATCATTGATAAACTAATTGAATGTGTTTATATTATTTAGATATATGAGTTTATCACATTCCATTACATACATTCATTATTTTTGTTTATAAAGAAATTTATTTTTCACAGTCTATCATACGAAACATTTTTTTCAACCTAACTATATAAATATTATTTTTGGAATATGATCTATTTATTTTTTGAAAGGAAACACATGTTATGTATTTTAAATATGTAACAATTTTATGTATTATATTACAAAAACAATAGTTGAAATATATAATTAATAATTTCTGAATGATATATTCACAATATGTTTTGTAATAATTAGAACAGTGACAATAATGAGAAGCATCTGAACATATATTTATGAAGATTTTCATTTTGAATAATTTGATCTATAACAACATGAATGTTTTTAATACCATTTACTATTAAAGAAGACAATTTAATTATTTTGGAATAATGAGAAAAAATAAAAATGATTCAATAAGAGAAACACAATAATGTGAGTGGACCATTTCTATTAGAAAACAGAGCTGAATATTCATTATTTATATATTTTTCTAACAACTCAAGTTGATATGGTTATTTCTTCTGGGTGAGAAATAAGTATGAATATATTGTGATATTAAAAGAGATTAAAAATAATGTAGAGAATAAAATTTGTAATACGATAAATTAAATTCTATATGATCAAGGGGGTGAAATATTTTAAAAGAGATTAACAACATTTTAATGTGTTTGGTATTCTATCTGAATTCACTGAACCTTATAAATCATAATGGAAGATTGTTATTGAAGAAGGTATTGTACATATCATGATGTTTCATGGTTGTTTATGAGTCATGTAGATTTTTTGTTTTCTTTTTAATAATATACAACACAAACTATGTCATACAAAACAAACTAGGTTAAAATTAATGTAGTAAATGAAATAAAAGTTTAATTAATTCCTTGGAGGAAATTTATGTTATCTTCATTAAATATACGTGTATTTGAAGAGTTTTTAATGTAACTACCAATTCTAATCTAAAAATACATGCTATAATGTAAGTCTATATTATTTATCAAATGGATAAAATATGATTTAGTCACTACAACCCCACATACATGGAGGTAACAATTCCAATACATGACATATTTCTTATGTTCAGGGATAACCCAAATAATTATCATTGTATAATGATTTAATTTTATAATTTCAAAAAACTAAAATAATCTTATAACAATGGTATTCCACATTTCATTATAGATGATGTTTTTCTTGACAAAAAAGATCTTTCTATGATCACCATAATGGTTAGATATCAAGAATGATATTCTTTTATATTAAATGGAGATGATGACTATTTATTGGTTGAAAATATTGATCCAAAATAATTTTGAAGAGGTAATAGAGATCCCATAAGTTGTATGATGTAAATTTACAATGTATTTAGACATTGATTCCCTGTATTTAAAAAATGTATCAATCCATAATATTCATTTAGTTAATGTAGATCCCATTGAATGATAATGATATTTCAAGATAAAAGTATTCATGTAATGTAATTTGAGAAATGAAAAGCATGGTTATTGGAAAAAGGGTGTAAACTTAATCAAGGAATTAGATAAAATGATACAATTTATTTACTATCCATGGTTTAATAAATTATTTTTTTACTTGATATAATATCATTAATTGGCCTTTATATCTTTAAATGGATTTCAAAATTTCATTATATAATGGGATTCATCAATAATATGTATAAATTACATTACTTGATAAACAAATGACTCAATTTAAACATCATTGGTTATCTATTAGGTTTATCAATATTTATTGAGGCGAAATAAGGATTTATTCTTCTTATATAGATAATATGAGAAGAAACTCATTAGTGGTTATATAGATTTTAGTTTTTAGATATATCTAAATTAATGGATGCAACAGTCAGGATATGTCATCTTTTCCAAAACAATATATATTCATTAAAAGAGATATGTGTATCTATTTATCAATTGTATTACAAAGTCTGAGTATATAAATGATTTTGATTCATAGAAATTATCTGATTAAATAAGTTAAATTTTCCATAATTCGGATTTTATTTCATAACGTTAAAACCCTATCACATTTTAATGTGATAATACTGTGGTGGCTTTTTTTAAAATGGAAGACAATATCATGGTAGGAGAAAAAGAAGATTATATGAATGAAGTTGTTTTGGGTGGTTTTCTATGGTGGTAAATGTATTTATATAATTAATTTCAACAAATGAGAATAAATAATACCCCTTTATTAATATTCTATATTATTTAGATATTGAATATCATGTGAGAGGTAACATATTTGATGATGTTTTAAATAGGATATAGGTAATCATGGTGCATATTGGATTTGACAGCCTAGATCTCACTTATATGTAATTTATGATTACCCATATTCATAATCTTGAATATTTATGAGGTTACAATCATAGAATAAATATTATTATGTTAGACATTGTAAATGAAAATATCTTACAGAAAAAATTAAAACAAAAGGTTTTTAGTAGTTCACTAATATGATTTTAACCTAGATGTTCCAAGACCATAATCCAAAATATATGTTTTCAATCATATGATATTATTTTGTGGATCACAAATGAAATGGGATATCTTTAGTAGAGACTCATAGGACATTGCAAAACTTTATCATGTTATAATCCATTATTAATTATTAGAAGATGATATATTGAAAACATAACCCTCTAAATAGAAATACAAATTTGTAATTATCATTACATGTTTCAATATATAAAATTATGTACTAGTCCTTATAATTTGTGATTTTTATTAATTTTTAAAATCAATCTCATATGATGATATTTTAACTAAAACAATAATATTAAAGGTTTGTTGTAATTATGGTACATTTTTCTGTGTCACCAGTGATACTAAATTAATAAATAATAAAACAAAAGAATTATGAATTATGTTATTTAGTGGATTTTGTATATCATCAGCCAATCGATAGTGATTTAATAGCATTATAATTTACTTGTACAAGGTGTTTCATTTTTTTACACTGCTGAATATTCAATGATAAAAAATTTGAGAACATATGATGATTTCACCTTTATAAATATTTAATGATTATAGATATTGGGATGAAAGTTATTATGTGTACACTGTTCCTATTTGACTTAGGTTTTATGTAATTTTGAAATTAAATTATATCTATATGGGTTTTGTAGTTTATTTCTAGAGGATATTATTATCTATTTTTTGGATCTTATTTATTCTTTTTAGAATGAGTCCTTGAGGGTCACACACAGAGTATATCAAAAACTTCAATTAAATTTGGATTGAATGTAATATAGTGAATAAATATTAATCCCATATTTAGTTAACAATTATTTTTGATAGTTTTATTGTGTATATTATAGTAAACGTTAATTGAGAGAATATCAGTATGTTAAATACTTAACAAATTTAAAATTTCTAAACTTATTAAATATAATATTTCATATTTTTCAAAATATATATATTGAAATATATGAATAAAAAAAATATTCAAAGGCTAGTAAATCGTATTGGGGATTGATATGTCGAGTTTAATTTTTAGTCAATGATTTTAAATTACTATTTAATTTAAATATATAATAAAATATTTATTTATGGAAACAATATTTATTTAATATGTGATTTTAGGTAATTTAATGTCATTAATAATATAATTAATATTTGGATATGGGGTTATTTTGGGATTAATTAAATCATAAGAGACTTTTCTAATTATTATTTTTTATTTCAAGGTTTATTTATGCCCGAATATTTAATTCTATAAATCCTAATCCACATTCATCATTGGGAATAATAGATTAGTTAAAAAATATATAAATCCCTAGAGATCTCAATAATTTTAATTCATTCATGAATTCATAGTGGGAATCCACCTCGACCCTCTATATTCAATGGTGTACAAGGAGATTATTTCCACGATAAGAGTTCTGGGAGGTGATCAACGTTGAATGTCACCTGTGATAGGTTCATTCTTATTATCATTAATGATTACTATTATTATCTTGGAAGGACGGGTTGCACTTGTGGATTAACACTCTAGGGAATATAACCATGATCGTTGTAACATAATGAATGTAAAACATGAAGGCATCATAATATTATTTACAAAACAAATTCAATGTATAAAATTTATTTAAACAAAAAAAATTATTATAAATTATTTGTGATGATCCTGAATTTTTGGTTGCATTGAAAATATTTATTAATAAATGATTGGATTATTTTTCTTGTGAATTTTTCCATTATCATGTTTGGTTATTTGATAACTTTGGAAAAATAAAGGGTATCATTTTCGAATATGTGTGTTTTCTATTACTGGATACAACAGTTCTAATCAAATAGAGTGTATAAAGTATTGTCTCCAAACTATAGTGCCAACCCTTTAAATAGATCTTATATTAAAATTCCTTCTGTAAACACATATGATAATATTATTTGAATTAGTATAAATAAAAATAAGTTATTGCCCACCCTAACCCTATTTATCTATCATAAAATCTAGTTCACGAATATGATAATATATAATAAGTTTTCATTAAAAATAAAATCATGAAAATTCATATTAGATTTAGAGTGTCAACATAAAGATGTTAAGATAATTTGGATTCTGTATAATCACCTTCATCTGATTACACAATGACTCGTGAAAATGTTTCTGTTTTTTGATATTAAATTTGATTAGAAATTAAATTATTTATTATTGATGAGTTATTCATGTTCTATAAGTTGGAATGAGATGATTTCATGGATAAACAGTAGGAATACGTAGATTGTAACTCCTTTTTCTGATAAAAAAAATTAAATGTTACCAAGAAGGTCCATGATCCAGGAAAGCCTTTTCCAAGAAACATTATTTGAAAAATAATGGAATACATGAAAGAGAATGGATAGGGTCAATAAAAGGATTTTACTTCATCCAGAAAAAGTAAAACTACAAATAATAACAATCACCATAATCAAGAATGTCATCAACACATTGTCATTCTGACTGCATGTTCTTATTATTGAAAAGCACATAGTAATTTTTTCCATGCTACATCTTCTTCAGAATGAGCTCCTTGGAAGATTATTTGGCTGACCTATCATACCTATCTCTACCACACTCTCGGACATGGTTTTTGGATGAGGATAATGATTATATGTTTTAGTTTGTTGCAAATCCCCATTCAGTTAATCTTTTTATTGATAAGGGACATTCTTCATAATGTGTTACCTCATGCGATTGGATTCCCCTTTTAAAACATATTTGAATAAGAAAAAATCTTCCAATGTATTGTTTAATCCTTTTCTAGACAAGGAATATACCTTCCTAAATTTTCTTCCAATTAATTTTGCACATCCTGTTCAAAGTGAGTTTCATCATTGTCTGTAATATCCATCACTATCTCATAGGATAGTGGTGATCCTGTTTTTGATCCATTGTAATGCCCCGAGTTTTAGATAAGAAAAAATGAATAAGTTTAAATAAATTATAATTTAAAATGAATAATGTTATAAATAAACTACAAAATAATGCATTTTCAAAATGAAATTTTTTTAATACATTGATTTATAAAAAATTTCATGTTTTAATACGCGACGACGTCAAATATATTTTCAAAGATGTTGAAATAAATGAAATAATTAAGAATGATGTTTTATTATAAATAATGTTTGGAATTAATCTATATCACACACACACACACACAAACACACACACATATATATATATATATATTTACATAGATAAAAGCTTAAAACCATATTAATAAAAACTTATGTGTTCAAAAAGATTTACTAACATGCAATGAATTTGTTAAGATAATTATATATTTTTAAACTAAAATAAATATTATGTTAAAGTATGAATTTTATTAAAATAATTTTAATAAAATAATTTTTGGTTCATAATAATTTATTTTACAAGCTAAATAAATCTGTAAATCAATTTATCAAAATAAATTTATTAATTAATAATGATGACAATCTAATAGTATTGTAATTATTTATTTTGAAATTCTAAGTATATGTATATGTATGTGTATGAAATATATTTACATATAAAAATATATTTTGTAATAAGAAATGAATTTTATTTATATATGTAATTGTCTTATTAAAATATATAGTTATTCTAATTAAGTTGATAATGATATAAAGAAAAATATTAGTTTTGAATTATTTGTTAATAAAACTAATATTATTATAAAATTATATTTTTATTATACATGTCATTTAAAATTATTATTATTATTATTATTAAGATATTATATATTATAAATATATTATATTTATTATGATTTTGTTTATATAAAATTTATAAATTATAAAAACATAAAATGGTTGTATTATGAAAAATAAATAAAATATTTATGTTTTAAATAAAAATGTGTATTTTTAATTATTTATATAAATAAAACACAATATATTTATTTATATTAATATAAAAACACAAATATGGTGTATATATATGTATAAAAAAATTTATAAATAGCTTAAACGTTTTGAGGTATTAATAACATGAAAAAAATAATAACAAAAACATTTTATAAGTATTTGTTTTAAAAAATATATATTATGATAATATATTTTTATAAATTTAATAAATAAAATATTGTTATCTCTTCTTTTAAAATAAATGTGATTATTATGTTAATCCTTTATTTTTTAAAGAATTATTAAGATGAGTTAACTTTTGACTTTTTTTTAAAGACATTAATGATGTTATAATTTATGATAATAATAAAGCTAAAAGTATTATAATGGTGATATTGATGGAATGTAAGGAATGAGTTGGGTTGTGTAGGTTTTTTAAAAAATAGACTAAAATAATAAAATAAATAAGTAAAAATGATAAAATAAGTAAAGATTAAATAGTAAGGAAAAAATTGATTTCACGGGTATTAGTGATTGTTTAGGGTTTGGGTCCATGCGGCACTAGTAGGAGAACCCAAAGAGAGGTGCATCGCACGTGATCAGTGCACCATTAGGGTTTTGGAGGCGTCGCGAGGAGGACGAGCCATCAGGAGCTCACCGAGTAGTGGCCATGCATCGCAGCAGGATGTGGCCATAGTGAGAGCTGAGTGCGAGGGAGGCCGAAGAGCCGAGGCAGGCGCGTGGCTAGAACAGGGTGCTGGTTCGACCGCCGGATGTATGTCACGCAGAGAAACCAATAGTTTCTTGCCGAGAGGTTCCATCCTATTTCATTGTTAGATCGAGGGTGGTCTGAGGTCGTGTGTGTCACAGGCTGCGGTCAAGTTTGAACCGTGTTCGAGGATAGAGATCCAAACTCATATATCATTTGTGAGTTAGGGTTTCGTCATGTCTTAATCCAAGGTAGAATAGTATATTTAATTTTGATGTATGAATCGTATTTATTATCCCTATTTGATTCTATCTCTTTGTCGTGGTTGATTTTTCTTCTTCAGTATACTGGTAGGGGTGTGTTGCAGTGTCTTTTTGTCAATTTTTGAACTGTTATTTACAGCATCCTTTCCTTCTCAGTTTGTCGTTATATTTAAGGAAATATTGATGTACCTAATCATTTTATATAATTTATTACAATTTTTTGTCTGAATTTCCCTTTCTTCAATAGTTCCCTTGCATGCACAGTAAGTTTAACCATAGATTTTAGAGGTTATAAGAAGCAGAGTCACTCTGCTCATTTTCTCTGGGGGTTTTTTCTTCATTGTCTGAAAAAATGACTAAACATGGATGCCTTTTGCATTGAGTCTAGAGTTTTCGTCACCTATGTTTTGTTCTAGGAGATCAGGTAAGGGACTATTTCATTTTTTATCTAAACCGATTATACATGATTTTTGAATAATCAAGTATATTGTATATATATATATATATATCAACTCCTTCCAATTTTCATGCCTCTCCAAAAAAAGTGATTATCACAGTTTTAATTAAGGGTTAACCAATAAAAGGATTTGTGTTTATATTCTTGGTTTTATTTATACCCTCTATGATATGGATTCACATAAGGGTCTCATTTATTTAACCTATTTTTTACACTTCCGCTGGTAAGAGAACTTATTTTACTAAAGAAATTATACATACATGCCTTTAGCTTTCAAATCATATAGGCAAGGGATTATTTTCAATTGGTTTTATTATAAAAATCCACTAATATTTATATATATACATTTCTGTATATGCAGGTTGAATATATATATATATATATATATATATATATATCCCTTCTGTTTTTGAATGTTTTAAGAGGATCTTGATTTTTTATTAAGGTACACATATTGGAAGTCTGTCTATAAGGGATTATTTTCAATTAGTTTTATAATACAAAACCTCTAATATATATATATATATATATTTCTGTTTATACAGTCTTCAAATATATATATATATATATATATATTCTTTTTATATCCTTTGTGTTTGAAAGATTCTCAAAATAGAGATGTGTCATTTAATGGTTTTCATGTTTTGAATAATTTAACGGTTCATTAACATGGGTTTTGTAAAACTGAATATATATATATATAATCTGTGTATTCAGGTATGTAAAAGTATACATAGTTTCAATCGAAATCTATTTTATAAATTTTAAAAGATAATTCCCAACCCTCCAATAATTTCTTTGATTGGAATTATGTTTTGTGTTCAATTAGATTTATAATTATTATATAAGACCCCCAATTTTTTTATATATGTATACAATTATATTTTGTTATACATGGGAAATTTTTTAAAAATATGTTTATTATTTGTAAAAGGGTGAATACCAATCTTCAAATAATGGGTTGGACGCAAAATGTATTATTACTTCAATATGATTTATATTTACTATGAGAAAACCTAATTTTTTTACATATGAATATTCTTTTGGTCACACAAGTTATATACCTAACATGGTTTGGTTTCCAATCAAGTGATAAAGATGTATTAAAAATATTTTATTGTATTTATTATGTTAATAAATTGATAAACATGGTTTTCTTATGAGAACCCATATATACACATTATTTATATACAATTGTATATATATATATGTATGTATATTTATATCATATTGTTTTTAAGACCCTAATTTCATGTATTGATCTTTAAGGGTAATTAATAAATGTTAATTTTGGTTTTTTCTAATTCAAAATGTATTTATGTCAAACATAAAATAATTTAAAAAGTTTTAATTATATTAACTTCATATGTTTTGAATTTGTGAGATTATGTCAAAAATGATTTAAAATAACATGTCTAAATGATACTTTACCTAATGTAGTGAATGTTGTTAATAAATTAAATTCTGTTTGAATTTAATTTCATATTCATTGACAATTTTACCATCATAATGAATGACATGTATTTTTTGTATTCATTTTTATGTTTCTCTAATTAGGAAGCTATCATTTCATGTGGCAAACCCTAATCATCCGTCATTTTACGTACTATCTTATGTGAAAAGAATGTTTACTAAACCATGTTATGCTTAAAATTCAGGGAATAATTCATTCCCTTTTGATAAAAAAATGCATGTAAGACCTTATTGAATTATAATTTTAGTGGTTAATCCAAAATGTGCTTGTGTCAAACCTACATTGATTATATTATCTCCATTGTGATTTGGAATGATTTTGTAAGGGATAGTTTTCAAGAGGTTTTATTTATCAAATCCCTGTTTTACATTTCTGAATATAATATATATATACATACGAGTATGTGTATGCATTACTGATGTATCAAATGATGTTTACAAGTTTTAATATATGAAAATCTTGTGCAAATGTATACATATTTAATGCAATAATAAAAACATTTTTAGAAAACCTGACTCTCAAGTGTGGTAGACCGGAAGGGATTGGGAGTGCATCGATCATGACCTTTCATTAGATGAGAAGTCTTAGAATTAGTTAATTTTTTTTTCGGAATCTTGGCTAATGTTTTCAGAAATACAATGGAGTATTTTTGGATAATATAAATAGAAAATTAAATATTCAATGTGGTATGGGACACCTTGAATATTATACATTTTTGACATATGAGGAATGTATTGGACTGTCAGGTTGGGTTCCTGTTAAAATAAATCCCTCCGGGTTGGAGACCGGTAAAAGTAAGCTCTTAGATGTATTAATAGTTCTCGAGACAGTCATATTGGGATTTTACCCTTAGATCATGGCACGATGCCTTGACATTCAGACATGAGTCTGGCATTATACAATTCCTCATTATGATTCAGTATAAGACCAACCAAGTTATTATTTTGACTAGAGAAATATCCTTGGTTATAGAACCATTACCTATGAGTATGAGATTAAAGTGATCATGGAATATGATGATACATCGATGATGTATGATTAGTTATCCTTTCCATAATTTTTATGAAAATGTTATCATTACATTAATCATGTCATAATGTTCATTTTTATAAGTTGTAGTGAAATTATATATGCGCAACTCTGATAATGTTCATTCTTAGTAGTAATTGCATACTTTTCATGTTATGCTTCTTTATACCATCATTCATACTTTGTAACATGATCTTTTAGTAGTCTTTAGTTGAATTCTTAATGTCTTCTATAGAATTTCATAAATGGTTTCCAACAACCATTGAAAAGTGATGACATTTTCTTAATGTAATTTTTTTATATATGTGGAAGTATTATCAAAGGACATTTTCAAAAAACGTATTAAGAATTTTCAAAACCCCTTTAATGAGCATATTTTTTGCTCACACCATTTTTTTGAAAATTTTTTCAAAGGTCAACAGAATTGGTCATCATTGTTATAGCATAGCGGAATCGATTATGATCTTGCAGTTTCTTTAGTTTTTCGTTGTAACTCTGGTGTTTTTTCTAAGCATGTATCTATTTCCAGAACCTAGACTAGAATAAGGTCATATTTAATGACATGTCTAAGGATGGGTCCTTACACTTGGTACCATAGGAATGGTCTAAACAACTTTGGAAATATATGTTGTCGTTCAACAGTAGTATCTAGGAATCTACCAGTCTTAGTTTCCTAAATTCTGAAGACGGAAATTCAGAAATAGTTTTAGTCTGATGATCGAATTGTGATAACACAATTCTGTTAAGTGGGGAATATTGCAATGCCCCGAGTTTTAGAAAATAAAAAAAGAATAAGTTTAAATAAATTATAATTTAAAGTGAATAATGTTATAAATAAACTATAAAAGAATGCATTTTCTAAATTAAAATTAATGAATACATTGATTTATAAAAAATGTCTTGTTTTAATACGCGACGACGACAAATATATGTTCAAATATGTTCTAATAAATGAATAATTAAGAATATTGTTTTAATATAAATATTTTTTTGAATTAATCTATGTCACATATATATATATATATATTTACATAGATAAAAGCTTAAAACTAGATTAATCAAAAATAAGTGTTCAAAAAGATTTACTAACATGAAATTAATGTGTTAAGATCATAATTTTTTTAAACTAAATTAAATATTATGTTAAAGTACGAATTTTAATAAATTTTTTTTAATAAAATAATTTTTGGTTCATAAAAATTTATTTTTCAAGATAAATAAATATGTAAATCAATTTATCAAAATAAATAAATGAATGAATATTGATGAGAATCTAATAATATTGTAATTATTAATTTTGAAATTATATGTATATCTTTATGTATGTTTATAAAATATATTTAATTATTAAAATATATTTAGTAATAAGAAATGTATTTTATTTATATATGTAATTGTTTTATTAAAATATAGACATATTCTAATTAGGTTGATAATGATATAAATCCAAATATTAGTTTTGAATAATTTGTTAATAAAAATGATTTTATTATAGAATTATAATTTTATTATACATGTCATTTAAAATTATTATTATTATTATTAAGATATTATATATTATAAATATATGATATATGTTATGCTTTTTTTATATAAAATTTATAAATTATAAATACATAAAATGTTTATATTATGAAAAATGCATAAAATATTTATGTTTTAAATATAAATTTGCAATTTGAATTATTTATATAAATAAAACAAATTATATATATGTATAATTATATAAAAACACAAATATGGTGTATATATATGTATAAAAAAAGTTAAAATATTTTAAACGATTTGAGTTATTAATAACATGAATAAATAAATAATAATAAAAATATTTTATATGTATTTGTTTTAAAACAGTTATATTATGATAATATATGTTTATATATTTAATAAATAAAATTATATTATCTTTGATTTTAAAAGAAAAGTGATTATTATATTAAACCATTACTTTTTAAAGTGTTATTAAGATAAGTTAACTGTTGAGTTTTTTTAAAACATTAAAGATGTAATAATATATGATAATAATAAAGCTAAAAGTATTATAATTGTGATTTTGATGGAAATCCACGGATGAGTTGGGTTGTGTAGGTTTTTAAAAAATAGTCTAAAATAATAAAAATAAATAAGTAATAATGATAAAATAAATAAAGACGAAATAGTAAGAAAACAATTGATTTCATGGGTATTAGAGATTGTTTAGGGTTTGGGTCCATGTGGTGATATCAGGAGAACCCGAGGAGAGGTGCATCACAATAGAGCAGTGCACCATTACGGTTTCCGAGGTTCCGCAAGGAGGACGAGCCAACGAGAGCTCTTTGAGAAGTAGCCACGGATCGAAGGAGGTTGTGCCCTCTATGAGAGCCAAGCGTGAGGGAGGACGAAGATCTGAGGTAGGCACGTGGCCGGAGCACAATGCTGGTTTGAGCGTTGGAGGTAGGCCACGCATAGAAACCAAGAGTTTCTAGCCGAGAGGTGCCATCCTGTTTCTTGGTTCGATCGAGGGTGGTCTGAGGTTGTGTGTGTCACAGGTTGTGGTCAAGGTTGAAGTGCATTCTAGAATGGAGATCCAAACTCAGATCTCAGTTGCGAGTTAGGGTTCGCCATGTCTTAATCCGAGGTAGAATAGTTTATTTTATTTTGATGTATGAATCGTATTTATTATCAATATTTGATTCGATCTCTTTGTCATGGTTGATTTTTCTTCTTTAGTCTACTAGTAGGGGTGTGTTGTAGTGTCTTTGTTGGCAAATTTTGAACAGTTATTTACTACATCCTTTTCATCTTAGTTTGTGGTTTTATTTCTGAAAAAATTGATTCACCTAATCATTTTATATAATTTATTACAATTTTGTGTCTGAATTTCCCTATCTGCAATAGTTCCCCAGCTTGCACAGTAAGCTTAACCTTCGTTTTTAGACGTTACAGGAAGCGGAGTTACTCTGCTCGTTTTTTCTGGGGGTTATTTCTTCACTGTCTGCACAAATTACTAACCATGGATGCCTTTTGGGCTTAGTACATAGTTTTCCTCACCTCTGTTTTGTTCCAAGAGAATAGGTAAGGGACTATTTCATTTTTTATGTAAACTGATTATACATGCTTTGTGAATAATCGAGCATATTGTTTATATATATATATATATATATATATATATATATAAACTCATTCCTATTTTCAACCCTCTCCAAAAAAAGTGTTCATCACAGTTTTAATTAAGGGTTCACCAGTAAGGGGATTAGAGTTTATCTTCTTAGTTTTATTTATACACTCTATGTTCTAGTTTTGCATAAGGGTTTCAATAATTTATACTATGTTTTACACTTTCAGTTCTAGGAACTTATTTTACTAAAGAAATTATACATACATTCCTTTTTCTTTAAAAGAATATAGGTAAGGGATTATTTTCAATTAGTTTATTATACAAAACCACTAATATATATATACATTTCTGTATATTCAATTTGAAATATATATATATATATATCCCTTCTATTTTTGAATGTTTTATGAGGATATTGACATTTTATTAAGGTGCACATATTAGAAGTTTGTCTGTATGGATTAATTCCAATTAGTTTTATTATACTTTACTTCAATATTTTTTTTTAATTTGATTAAATATGAAAGAAAAAGATGTAAAAAGAAGGAGAAGCTAGGATGAGCTCTCCTCCGGAAGGGATTCCACGGGGGTCTGAAGTATTGTAAACCGAGGGCATCCCCTTTAATGAAAAACCACTAATATATATATATGTTTATGCAGTCTACAAATATATATATATATATATGCAATTCATATCCTTTATGTTTGAAAGATTCTCAAAATAGAGATGTGTCATTTAATTATTTTCATGTTTCGAATAATTTAAGGGTTCATTTACATAGGTTTTGTAAAACTGAATATATATATATATATAATGTGTTTATTCAGGTCTGTACAGGTATACATACGTTCCAATCTGAATCCATTTTATAAATTTTAAAAGATAATTTACAACCCTCCAATAATTTCTTTGATGTGAATTATGTTTTATGTTCAATTGGATTTATAAATATTATACAAGACCCACAATTTTTATATATATGTATACACATATATTTGGATATATTTAGGTAATTAATTAAAAATAAGTTTATTATTTTTAAAAGGGTGAATACCAATCTTTAAATAATGGGTTGGAGGTGAAATGTATTTTTAATTCAATCAGATTTATATTTAGTATGCGAAACATAATTTTATTTACATATGAATATACTTTCAGTCACACAAGTTATATACCTATCATGGTTTGGCTTCTAATCATGTGATACATATGTATTAAAAATATTTTAAATTATTTATTATGTTAATAAATTAATAAATATGGTTTAATTATGAGAACCCATATATACACCTTATGTATATACAGTTGTATATATATATATATATATTAATGTATATTTATATCATATCATTTTTAAAACCCTAATTTCAAGTATTGATCTTTACAAGTAATTAATAAATGTTAATTTGGGTGTTTTCTAAATAAAAAGGTATTTATGTCAAATATACATTAATTTAAAATGTTTTAATTATATTACCTTCATATGTTAAGAATTTGTGAGATTATGTTAAAAATGATATAAAGTAACATGTCAAAATGGTGCTTTACCCAATGGAGTGAATGTTGTTGATAAATCAAGTTATTTTTTAATCTAATTTCATGTTCAGCTACAATTTAACAATCATAATGAATGACATGTATTTTTAGTATTCATTTTTATGGTTCTTTAATTAATAAGCTATCATTTCATGTTCAAAACCCTAATCATCCATCATTTTACGTAATATCTTATGTGAAAAGAATGTTTTCTAAAACATGTTATGATTCAAATTCATTGTAGAATTCATGAAATTTTGATACAAACAATGCATGTAAGACCTTAATGAATGATAATTTTAGTGGTCAAACGAAATTGTTCTTGTGTCAAACATGCATTGATTATATTAACTCCATCATTATTTGGAATGATTTTGTAAGGGATAGTTTTCAATCGGTTTTATTCATCAAACCCCTGTTTTATATATCTGCATATACAATGTATATATATACGTATGAATATTTATATTCATTAAATATGTATCGAATTTTGTTTACATGTTTTAATATATAAAAACCCTGTGAAAATGTATACATATTTAATACAAGCATAAAACGTTTTCAGAAAACCTGACTCTCGAGTGTGGTAGACAGGAATGGATTGGGTGTGGATCTATCATGTCCTGTCATTAGACGAGAAGTCTCAGAATTAGTTATTTTGTTTTCAGAAGCATACCTAATGTTTTCATAAAAACACTAGAGTATTTTTGGGTAATATCAATTGAAAACTAAATATTCAAAGTGGCATGGGACACCTTCAATATCAAACCTTATTGACATATGAGGAATTTATTGGACATCCGGGTTGGGGCCCGGTTAAAAGAATGCCCTTCGGGTTGGAGAACGGTAAATGTAAGCTCCTCGAAGCATCGGTAGTTCTAGAGACAGTCAGATTGGGTTTTTACCCTTAGGTCCAGGCATGAGGCCTTGACATTCAGACATGAGTCCGACATTATATGTTTCCTCATTATGTTTCAGTATATGACCAACCAAGTTATTATTTCGACTTGAGAAATATCCTTGGTTGTAGAACCATTACCTATGAGTATGAGAATAAAGTGCACATCGAATATGATGAGACAATGGTGATTCATAATCAGTTTACCTTTCCATAATTTTAATGAAAATGTTATCATTACATTAATCATGTCATAATGTTCATTTTTATAATTTGTAGTGAAATTTTTTATACACAACTCTGATAAAGATCATACATAGTAGTAATTGCATACTTTTCAAATTATGCTTCTTTATACCAGTATGCTTACTGTGTAACATGATCTTTTAGTAGTCTTCAGTTGAATGCTTAAATGATTGTGTGGAATTTCCTAAATGGTATCCAACAACCTTTGGAAAGTGATGGCATTTTCATAAAGGAATTATTTTAAGTATGTGCAAGTATTATCAATGTATGTTTTCAAAAGTTGTATTAAGTATTTTCAAAACCCCTTACTCAGAATCTTTTGTGCTCACCCCATGTTTTTGAAATATTTTTCATAGGTGCCCATAATTTTTCATCGTTGTTGTAGCGCAACAAAAGCGATGATGATCTTCCAGTTTGTTTAGTTTTTCGTTGTAACTATAATGTTTTTTGTAAGAATGTATCTATTTCTAGAACCATGACCAGAATAAGTTCCTCTTGTATGACATGTCTAAGGCTGGGTCCTTACATCCATGAAGGATATATTTGAATGAAATAATTCCACTTTCAATTCCTTGACTACATTCATACCTTATCCCATAAAATATAAGAGTTATAATCACCATTCCTGATTAAAATTCACCATTTTTTTAATCTGACATAAAAAATGGCATTCCCCTTCATGTCATCTTCTATAACAGTTCCCATCTCAACAATAGAAGATATTAGTCATAGTTTTTTTCTTCAGAATATTCTTTCTTAAATGTTGATAAGTACCAATATGTTTGATATGAATATTTCAAACATTCCTAAATTTGGAGACTTTATTCCCTATAACAGTAATGAACTTACAGGATGATGGGATAAATTAATACTCAAAAAGAACATAAATTTTTTTACCATCTTCTGCAAGAGTCACAGATTCCGGAAAAGAATTTATCATTTCAACATCTATAGGGACACTAAAAAATTTCCCAAATCTCCTATCTATGGTGTTCCCATCTATATTAACGAGTGAAACAATAAAAGATAAAATATCATTAAGAATAATTGGTCGAAAAAATAACCCAACTAAGACCATTATTCTAGTCCAGATATGTGAATATGAATGCTTTTGTGCATGTTGATTGAAACTATAATCATAATAATAGATATGCAAGATCACTGGATAAAGAACATAAAAACTTGATCTCAATGGAAATTTTCAATCATCCCCACTAAATAATGTGAGGCTATGTTTTGAAGAGAATATCACAATTTGAATCCTTGCAAGTTGAGAATATTATTTTATCATAATTAAAGGCTCAAGATAATAACCATCCATAGTTTCATAAGAACATATTTTCACCAATGTATTTTATTATTTATTTCTACTCATATGTTAATCTGATTGGTGATATGACAATATAAGTCACATGATAACTAACAAGGACATAATATAATACATAGCCCATTGACATGTATTTGTACATATTATCTAGTAGATAATCCACTAACCGAATAGAGTTAATAATAAAAAAGAGTAAGAACCTAAACTCAGTATAAACATTTTCAAAAATTTCCGTGCATTATATATTTTTACTTATTTATATCATAGGATAAATTTTGTATAAAAATATTATGTACATCATATTTTAACAAGAAAAAATTATCTATTTCAAATAAAAAAATTATAAATGAAAACCACCAAAAATTAATCACGCCTTAGTGGTGTTTATGTTCTTGTGGTAATATCCTTATGTATATGGGATCATAAATTCCATATATCATATACATAATATTTTTGAAGGACACATTAAATTTGTTAAATAGAAGATGTGTTATAGCCTTATTAGAAAAAAACTACCTTTTTATTGAATAATAATATTCATTTATTCACTTATCATATGGTATTTATATTATTATTTAGTTATAGATGGATTCCCATTGATTAATATATTTTAAATACTAATTTTACAAATAAAATAATTTTGTTATTTATGGTAATTATAAAAATAAATTCATTTTTATTTATCTCAAAAATAATGCACCATGATATTAAGATTTAAATTTTGAATAAAAATTTGGTATAATCGTATTAGAATATTTATTTAAAATGTTATTTCTATAGAGACTAAACTAGAGATATAGAAAAATAAATTTTTATACATCATGATTGATGATGATGAAACCCATTAGTACTTCATTACATGGGTGAATGATTTTTTAATATTATTTTATTTAGTTAGAAGATAGATGAGTCTAATATATATATAGTTAACAAATTATTGATAATCATTCCAAATAGGGTCATTCTTCGATTTATTCTCTAAATGTTAATATGTATCATTCCTTTGTTACACTATACAGTATTTTCATTTCATATGAAATGAGAAAGGCACAAAAATTTAAAAGAAAATATATATGTTATAAATTTAATTTTAATCCATTAAGAAGATGGAGATCAAGGAAAAATATTCTAACGGACCAAGTTCTCAAGATATTGGAGTTGATTAATTTAATTTAATCATGAATGACATAAAAAAGCTACTATCAGAAAGAAAATGGAATAAAGAAATGTATAATACAAATCAAAGGATTTAATTTTGGTCTTATTGTATATTTTTCAATAAATGAAGAGAATAATAACTATTGACATTATTATTTAGAAGATGACAAGGGAAAAATTAATAGAGGCAGAAGGAACAAAAAATGCTCCTCAAAATCAATTGAGAACAAGAATGTGTTCAAATGTAAAATAATGTGAAATCAATTACATAAGGAGAAATATGATGAAGTCCTTTATTTTAAATAATTGGATGATGTATATAATAAAAAAATTAATTTTTTTATGCAATATTATAAGAAATATTATAACAAAATTAAATGTGTAGAAAATGGTGAAATGTTTCATACATGAAATTTATGTAAAAAAATAATCTGGTTTCTTGTCTAAATAATAATAATAAAAATTTATGTTAAAAACATAAATAAAGATGATGAAAATAAAAATCATTATTATGTTGTATATTACACTAAAAAAGATAACCATATTAAAATTATTGAATTTTTCAAGTTTAATGTTGTAGAGAATGATATGATTATGACAAATCATTTTGTGATAGCCATGTATTCAAGGTGAGGAGCCTTGAAATAAACCATCAAAACACCCAGAAGTTGAAAAATAGTTGAACACATGGTGTGGTAATAAAAATAGAACAATTGATATCATGTACGAGTAATCAATGTTTCTAAAAAATATAAACTCAATATATCAATTAAATACCTCATCAAATTTTTCTAATTATAAACATGTTTCTACCAACATTATAGGTTCAAATATGAAATATGGCTACGTATGGTGTAGGAAAGAATATGATAAATAATAAAAATCACCAAATGATGTTAATATAATCTAATTGGACATAATAGCTATATTTTAATGGAAATATTCGATCATACTAGAATAATCATAACCATATTCTATAAGAATACATATTACCACTAAAGTCATAATTTTGTGGGTAATTTTTGTAAATTGGTGTTTGATCCCAAAATGATTATTCATATAGGAAAAATATTCATTTTTAGGAGGTAGTTCTGAAATATGGGAAATTAGTTCTTCTAATATTAGGATATATATATAACATAAGAAAAGTAATTATGGGCAGATATTAGTTCCACCAGCATAGATCCTCATTAAGTATTTGGATGATGGTTGGGGAATATGTAATCAGTATTTCAATATATATAAATATGGTAAAACTATTGTACTTGTAAAATAAACATATATAATGAAATTTGAAAAATAAATCTCAAGTAATATCACGGAGAAACATCCATTATTATTGGAGTATATCTGGTGTCTAGAAATTGTAGAGTGCCATAGATTATGGATAGTATCAATTGATCCTATGTTATAGGTAATAAACATCCAAAAGAGATTACAATACATGCTGGAGGATCAGTGGATTTAAACCGTTACTATTTTTTGATAATTAACAGAACTAGTTGAGAAAAAATGGAATAAAACAAGATTACCAGAATAGATAATCCTTATTTAAAGTGGATTATGAAATATCTCTTATGAAAATACAAGTAGTGTGATGAAGGCAGTGAGACTTTTTTAAAAAAAATCACGTGTCCTATTAAATTATTAAAAATTAACTATAATCAATATATGAGAAAACAGAATTAGTAATATATTTCTCATTGGGGATCTAATTAAATTGTCTGACATGTTTTCTAAAGATGAAAATTAATTAGGGCATAATATAATTAGAAAACATAGCTGTTGGTTCTTAGTAAAAAATAAAAGTGATAAATGGTGTGAGATATTCCCCAACCATATTGGGAAATATTAAAAAAATTTAAAATATTTCAAAAGGGGAAGATATTCCAAACAACACATAGATGGTGGAGGAAAAGTCATCATAAAATTTGTAACTCATTGTTTTAATCAACTATTTTTTCTTTTAGTATGATTACATTCATGGATGATTTAAATATGATGAAGACACTAATGTTTGGTGGATAATAATAAACATATTGCTAATTGTCCAAAATTATTAAATCATAATTTTAGAATGATATAGTGGTGTAAATATTAAATCTAGAAACATGTCACATTATATAACTTACATGTAATTTATTTCAACAATATATAGAAAAGAATTGAATTAGGAATCATATCAATAGACTCTATAATGAAAAAAACTTAATAAAATGAGAATTTTGAGGAAAATATAAATATAAATATATTTATATTTATTTAAAGGATCATTCTACCAATAGTACAATATTATCATTTTCCACTCCATTAAAAATTTTCTCCACAAAAATTATAAGCTATATGAAAATTAAGTGGGTAATGTGCAAGAATATTGATAACATGTTCCCATGATCACTCCTATATTATGCGATGTTTTCAATTATTTCAATGTACATGAATGGAACATCAACATAAGAACCTATCCTTTTGGTGGTCGATAAATATTATGTACTTCAAAAATAAAACTCTGTCTTCACTATATAAACATTCCAAGACAATAGGGTATGATGGTTCATGAGAATATTTCCCCATCCATGACATGTAGATGAAATAATCTACTTTTTCAAACTATGGGGGTGTGATCAAGAGTTAAGAAAACTCATCAACCCTTCATTGGATTTTGAATAAACTTATCATCCATAGGGATATATTGTTTTTTCAAAGAAATTCCTAAAATTATTATCAATGCGATAAACTCCGGAATTTTTGGTCTCTATACATAAACTATAAATACATATAAATTAATTCCATGTATGATTACTGTTGGCTTTAGGATTTCCTAAAATACTAACATATTACCTAATCTTTCCAATGTATTTCCTATAAAAAATCTATAATGACTACAAATTCATATATACAATTAATCTACTACAATATTGACTTGTAGGGTATCCAATATATGGACATGAATTGTTCAATACAGATGGTATACAGTAAGAAATAATTTTAGGCATAGTTCGACAATGGATAGTAATTCTACCATCTTTAGTATATGTTCGGTCACAAGATCAAAATATATCATTTAATGTATAGATTGTCCACTAGGTCTATCCAAACATCTAATGGTGAAGAAATATGTTAATCTTTTACTAGGTTCCAAAGCTTTTTTTATTCCACTCTCTAACCGTGATGTGAATCTAGAATCACAATTAGAGACAATCATCTTGGGTGCCCCATGGAATTGGTTGATCTCAACCACATACAACCTCCTATAACTTTCAACTTAACTATAATCCCCAATCTAATGTAGTATAATAAATTTTTAGATAGTAAAATATTAATCATATCACATCATAGTATCTCACTATACATGGATGTCCCATTATAGAATCAATTGATATTCCACCCCACTCGCATTCTTTACTCATAAGAGGTTCAAGAAAACATGTTGGAGCATGATGTTCATCATTTTCCTAGTAGCATGTGAGTGTCAAGAGACAGACTCGACATTTCTCTACCAAACCATAACCCTTAAAAACATCCAAATAAGAAATTTGAAAATATTTTCCACATATAGATGAATATCCAAGGGTGAGTTATCAAACTCCATTAACACTTCATCACACCACATGAATGGATTTATCATATATCCACGAAAAGGATGACTTCCTCCCCTAATTTATAAAATAGTTATGTTTCATATGCTTAGAATATTTGGTAATGAAAAACATCCTAGTATTCATCTCTTTTTTGATATTATCTCTCATAATGAATAAGTGATGGAGCCCCTACATCAACATAGTGTAAGATGTAACCCTCACTTCTACTGGATTTTTATTTGTAATAATACCAAAAACATTGACACCTCCTACATCAATAGAGAAATGTATTTCCTAGTAAGATAAACTTCTAACACGTTTCCCTTCCCTATAAGAAAGTCTATATTGATGTAATATCCTATAAGGAACTTCATCCAATGCATATGTCTCTATTTGAGATCTCACTATGTTGTGTTATAACTATGATAGTAGTTTTCAAAGTAAAAAATGAAAATGTTGTTAATATGATAGTTCATCACCATCACTCCAAAGAATTGTACCACTGCCTAATCCTTGTCATTAGCCATGAAATTGTTATCATGTGGTCTCAACTACATTCAAAGATAAGTAATCATTATATAATTTACATCAACAGTGAAATTATACTAGATGAAGTTTCATCTAAAACAACCACAAAATTTTTTATATCCTCCTCTATCAATAAAAAATGATAACTATTCAACCTCCACCTCAACTCTTAAAATAATCTCTAATAATACTCAATACTAGTTTTCCAAAATCATTTTCCCATCAAAGTAGTTTAATTAGTTTCAATGATGAAAAATTATTCTATTAACCTATAAAAGTAAGCTATCAAACTAATGTGGATACACAATTTTGAAATGATTATGGGTGTTTCCTATGAGAGAATGATGTCTATCATTTCCATAGCTACAGCTACACCATCCTTAATTATGACAATACCCAAAAAATTTACCTCATGAATCCAATACTGACTGGTTGATTAATTTATATATAAATAGTGCACCTAGAGTAAGAATAAGACAATCCAAAAATAATTTTCTTGATCCATCTCATATGTAATGTAAATTATAATTTTCATGATAATAATCAGTAAAAGCCATCCAATTATGGATAGATGATTCAGTTTATAAGATCCATAGGCATAACATGAGTATTAATGACATAAAATTGAATCAATATGAACTCATGAAGAATGTAACAACATTATAATTCCACATTATGTTAATCCTCAGCACATGGTATTTAGATTTGAGGTCCATCATTTAAAAAAATAACACCATTCCAATAGTTGAAAATTAGTCATTATTCCATGTAAATGGTTACTTGATCTACATCATCCCCTAGTTAATGTTATGTTATTTAATGAAAATTCTCAAAATTTTATCTTCCATTTTCTTTAAAAACATTGGTTCTCCCATGTCTGATGCATGAGTTATGATAAAACATTATTATTTTAGGAATTCTGTGTCTACCCTCAGCTTAAGGATATTGGTGAGGGACACCTGGAATGTAATAGAATATATTTATGTGATTATTGGATGTATGAAAAAGAAAAATATAATAGGCCAACAAACAGTTAGTTTCATGACATATATTCAAAATAATTCCAAATAGTAATCCATTGCAGTTGTAATCCAGTTGATTAAAAATCCAACTACCCAATGGAAAAAATTGAAAAAAAATAATGGGTGAATAGTTGAATCATCCTTCAAATGAACCCTAATCATACAACTATAAGATCCCACTAACCCATAAAATATATTATCATCTAATCAATACATTTTTATATTGCTATACATTTATTATGATCCATCTTAGAGAAAAACATGAATAACTAGTCTATAACGAGGATGATGTCATAATGTCTCATCACGTTGGACAAGTGGTCCACTGAGAAGATATCTCCATTTATATCCAACATTAATTTCTAAAATATGGGAAATATATAAGAATGAATCCCATTAGAAACCTCTATCCATATCCATTGGGATAAAGAATCAATTGGAATCTAAAAGACATGCACATGGGATACAGAGACAAATGATACGATCATGTCTTTTTCATTATTAATAAAGATAAAAGTGAGAGTACAAAGATCATAAATCAAAAAATATAATGATTTCCCGGATCAAATCCTTATATATCCTACAAATAACCAAAACCTCTTTCTACAACACTCTCATCCTACCCTGGGACTACTGGTGCTGGTGGTGGGAGTAGGTCATATCATCTCCCTCCACCTACAAATTTTCCTTCATAAGATCTACATTCACCTATCTTAATATTAGACCTTGGTGGCCACCCAAACCATGGTTCTGAGATCTTTTATTTTAATGATTCTTCTTATATTTTGTTTTTTCCTTTACCTATCCACTATCATCATCAATGATAGTTTAGAAATCAAATGTTATGTCACCACTCTCATCACAAGGATGGTATCACCCCTCTCTAGTATAAGTATACCATGTATCTGATACATGTTCTAGTAATCCTACTATATGAGCCTATGAATTATTATTTTTGATACATTGATACCCTAACAACTGATTCCTAATACCCGCTAATGATGAATATACACAATAATGTCCAAAACATGATCCCATTTCACTTCAACCATTAGATATGTAGTTCATTTTATCCAAATCCTACTACATCACTCTAAAATAAATGTGAATCGATATGTACATCATTGTAACCCAAATATTTTAGAAAAGTCCATAAAATTGTCAAATGTTTTAATGTCCCAATTCTAAAGATATTGTTTATTTCGTAAAATAAAGCTTATAAAATTATCAACAGCTTGATTTAAAAATTGTTTTCCATCAAAAGGCGGTAAAATAATCTTTTAAAATTATTAGAGTATTTTATTCCTAAGATTAGATTTATTATCATTTTAGGAATCTCAAAAACTATATAATTCATAAATAGACATATATATTAAAATCTATTATTCTTTACGTACATGGGATGTATCAATAAAGGCTTAAATATTTATGGTAGAGTCTAGGATGATGAAATGATTAAAATTATTAATTCTATTTTTATGATAAGATTAATTTTTGAAGACAATTTTCTTTTATGTGTAACCCTGAAGTATTTTACGTGAATAAGTTTTTTTGAAGAAAAAATTTATTTTATTGGCTGGAAATAATTATAAATGTATGAATAACCTTTGGGGTTTATGATCAATGATTTTTATGTCATTTTGTGATATTACAATTTGGGATGAAAAATGAAAGGCATGAGATAAATATTGAGGATAAAATATGTTATGGTTATTTTTGTTGATTTTTTATCATATTAGGAATTTTATAATAATTATATAGTTTTAGAAAAAGAAAAACTTGTAGGATATTAGAAAAACTCATTACGTTAGACAAGGCTGTAGGAATCGAACCCACATACGAAGGGAACCAAGGATTTATTACCAACCACTGGCCTCCATGAAGTCCATAGATAGTATGAAGATTTTATTTTCATTAAAAAATTTGATAGATTTAGAATATCTCTATTTTGGAAACTTATTTTTTATCAAATGGATATCCCAGGTATTGGAAAATAATTTGGGGATTAAGTGATATATGTTCTAATAGAATATATTTACTATTTTTAGATGTTTTATGTGATTAAAGTAATTAGAATACTATGGAATTTAATTAACAAGTGATGTTTGAATTATATATTGGAGGAATCAATGATTATAATAATAAAATTATGTTTAAATCTTAAATCTATGAAACCGAATAACCTTTCTTGGAAATTATTTAATTAGGGTAATTATTTTTTAGAATGAGACATTATGAGTGATTGATGTTATTTGGATATAACTGTGAAAATTTATCGTCTAAGGTTATGAAATCAAATTCATATGTGTTTTGGGTTCAAAAAATGGTTTGAATTATTTTGTGGAGTTTTTTTGAAAATTATTTATCAAATGATCTATGATTCATTTTGCAGATTATTTAGAATTTTGTATAATAAATGTAGTTATTCATCATTTATTGTTTAATTTTATTTTGGAATTATCATATTTTATACTATTTTTTTCGAATGTTTCTTTATTTTTATAATATATAATTAATCTTTTAGTATTATTTGATTCCATAAAAGTTGATTCTTGGGTTTCATATCTGAAAAAAAATCGACGCTAATACTCATCATTTGGAGAAAAAGATAACACTTTGGTGGATTTTGATTAGTGGATGAAACTATAATTGTCACATGTTTATTTTTCAATGTGACCATATTATTTTTAGTAAATTAATTCTAAAACACAATGAAAATGATCTTAAAAAACGATTTCCCTTTACTTTTCCTACAAAAAATCAAATACCATTTAACCTATCTCAATGTAATGGTTTTATAATTGTTAACATTATTCAAAAAATGATTTATATTACTCTTCATCCAAACTAAATCATTATTTTTCACTTTCATTTCCATGTTTTCATACATGGAACCCTAGTATGAGTATCCCAGGTATGATTTGTACATTCCATTCATTATTTTAAGGTATATGATTTGATAATAATTTTTCTGATGTGGGATTTCAATATAGGTAATTTGAATAGAAAAAACATAGTTACCAACCGAAAATTCAGATTCTGAGGATAAAATTTACAAGGGGGGATGTAACATCGTATGTTTATAATAGGAAACACTATGTTTTATATCATAGATGATATTCCTCATTTAGATTAAATTAACAACAATATATTATTATTTAATATGATAGTTATCACATATCTAATAGAATGGATGAAATAAAAATGAATATTTCAATTATGAAAATATTATTTAAAAAATTTTATATAATGATTCACTGGTTAGCAAATTAATTAGGAAATTAAATAAGAACAGAATGAATATTAAGAATGTGTATTTCAAATAATCTATTTAAATGAGAATAATTGTGTTTATAAAATAATCAAATCACCTTTTTTGTATTATATTAATGAAATATAAATTAAATATATTTTCGAAAATTCGTATTATATATATTTTAGAACTAATATAATAACAATGTCAATTATATGCATAAATGAAATATTTTTCAAAAATTTGTTTTTACCATCTTTTAAGGGATAACACAATTTTACTCTAGTTGTTTTCATTTATATTTATTAAATTTGAAAATATAAATTTTTTATTTTGTAATATGGACATAAACTTTTACATTGGATATTTTTTTGGTATTTTTATGATAAAATTAATATTTTTAATAATATTTAAAATACAATAATTATTTCAAAAAATTATTTTTTATCTAATTTATTTATAAAGATAGATTATCATTTTACTTACTTTTAATGTTTTACTATATTAGTATTATTTAATTTAATCTAATTTAAGTCATTGGATTAAAATTTATATTGAAATTTGATATAACTACTTTTTGAAATTTTGAATTTTTTACATTAAAAATAAGTGTTCCCATTATATCAACAAGATTAATTTATAATTAATTTCACACAGTTATATATTTTTAATTTCATAATTTTATTCCATATTTTTATTTAAAAGGTTCAAATTTTGGAAATATTTACCATTTAGTTTTAGACATTATGAATAGAAACATTAATAATTATTTTTTACAACACTTAAAGTAAATCTAGTAATTAAAAGATACAATAATATTATATGTATTATATAAATACCTTAACACTTTAAATAATATTATTAGATGAATTATTTTCATTGAAAACAATCCATGGGCTGAAAATGCAGTCATTGGAATCCACAGGAGTTGGATTATGACACATATAACATTTTATTTTAATTAAAGAAGATGGTGCCATAATTCTATATCTTATTAATAAAAACATAAATATATGGTTATATAAGTGATATAGTTTACTATAAATTTTATTTATAAAAATTAATTTATTACTGACTTCATGGACATTTATTTAAAAAATTTATAAAATATATCATTAAATTAAATGCTTACATAATTATGATGAATTAATTTATTTACTAATGAAATGGTAAAATAAATGATATTATAAATATAAAAATAAATATAATTTTGAATAATTGATCTCATTCAATAATTTAAGGACGAATTTGAAAATTTTTTGATGATTTAATGGTGTCTTTTCAATCTTAACTTCTTATTATGACATTTTCAAAGTACCATACAATGAATAGTGTCAAAATTGACAGTATTGGGTTTCAAAATATAAAATAGGTTTTCAAATTTTTCAAAATTCAAAAAAAATTAAAATTTATAAAAATATTTAAAATAATTCTAAAAATTTATGTTATGTTTCATTATTTTGTGGTTTGATATGACGTGTAAACTAATTAATCCCTCAAAGAGTAAATTAGTTTATACTGTGATAAAAAATAAAAGTGGTCAAAAAATAAACGGTTTTATATAAAATAAATCCATGTAATTTTTAGTATTTGGGGTTATCTATCCTTTATCAACCAATCATCTAAATAATATAATTTTGAGTAATTTAGAGATTAAAATTAAGTTCAATTAAATTGATATTTTAATCATTTCCAAGGGTGGCCCTCCTATCTCGTATAAAAAATAACCCTTCCTCCATACTACTAACCCATACAAATAATTTTGTTTAATCCAATCCCAAAAAATACATCCCAAAATACATACCAATATTCTTGAAGTATTGTTTAGGTATAACAACCACCTTATCAGTTCTGAGTAGTTAAGAAAGGTGATGATCCGATGGAAAGGTAATGTTTCTCATTAAGTATTTATAATTTCTTTATTCTTAATCTTCATTAAAATATTATTCCACTGAGATAAAATATTCACTCAAGTATCATCAATATTCTAAGATGTTGTTATGTTAATATCATCAACTAAATCTATCATCAATTTAATCAAATGGGATACGAACATTTTGTTCATGTGTAAGGTGGACTACTGCCACACAAATTTATATATTTTGTTTACCATAATATTCTCTATTGATTGGTGAAAATGATGAAACTAAATTTCATATGTGGTATTAATTTCATATAAATGATTATAAAATAATAATATATCAATTAAATTCTTAATTTACATACACATAAAAACTATGACATCGTTCATGCGTATGTGTGAACTATAACCTCCACAAAGTAATGTGATACCTTTTTATTCACTACATCACATCAATGATATATGTAAGTATATTTAAATTATTAATATGATAGTTTTCATTTTATGACCATTATTTAATGTTAATATAATACATATCATCTTTCCATAACGATTAGTGGAAAAAGGAAAACATTACTCATACGTTCGTACAACCTATCATCTCTTTGATTATAATGTTGTTTATTTTTAATAACAATACTATATGAATTTATTGAAAAGAATAATTTATGTATATTAATTATAATAAATTCCAAATAATTTTTCATGACATGATAGAATTATTACCGAATGGACTATTAACATCATACCAAGCTCATTTTCGACTCCAATAAGGAATTCGAAAATGCATCTGATATGAAATCAAATAATTACATAATTTTTATAAGATGATAATAAGAGATATAAAATGAATAATAAACATTAAAAATGTTATAATTTAAGTATAAATTTATATATGATTATTATTTATGAATATAAATATTTTATGTGATGATATATACTCAGTGTAAGGGACTTCATCTCAATCTCTGTTCATTAAGGAATATTTTGAAGTTATACACAACCTTCATTTAAATGGATAATAATCAGCCCCTATAAATATTAATTTCATTTACAAAATTACAAATAAATATTTTTATATGAATCATTTTTGTAAATGAAAGATGGATTTTTTTTAAATACATGGTGGTAATGACATTTCTAACGTTGTGACAATTATTTGATTTTTTGCATCCTTTACATGCTTTAATTTTTTAATGAAAAACAAACACCATATTATATTTATAGGTATTTTGTTATTGAAAATGATTTGATAATCTATAGATTATATTAATAGTTAAAGATGATATCTTTTGAATGAAATGTGGAAAAGGATTTATTCCTTTATGCATGACTTAGTTTGTGTCCTAATGTAAAAATGAACAGGTAATTGCTCATGATTCATGTCAGTTGAAACCACATGAGTTAAATTACCATACACATGATTTGGAATTAGTTACTGTAGTTTTTGCTTTAAAAATTTGGAGGCATCATTTGTATGGAGTGAAGTCTGAAATATATACTAATCACAAAAGTTTGAAGTATATATTCACTCATATATAATTGAACATGAGATAGAGGAGATGGTTGGAATTAATCAAGGATTATGATTGCACGATCCTTTACCATCCGGGAAAAGAAAATAAAGTGGTTGATGCTTTGAGGTGAAAAATTTATGCTTCGTTAACCATGTTACGTTTGGAATAAGATCCTTTGGTTTTTGATTTGATGAATTATGGCATAGAAGTTGTTGTTGCAGAAAATTCTTATATTTTGTTTCAGGTGTTAGTGAAATCATCTCTATCAGACAAAATAAAGCAAGCACAAAAAGAAGATAGTGAGTTACAGAAAAAGGAAGAGTTTGTTCAAAATGGTAAGATGCATAATTTTAATGTTGATAATGATTGTGTTTTGAGATTTGAAAAAATATTGTGTGTTCCTTGTGATTTAATGTTGTAGAATGATTTGTTATGTGAATATTATAGTTATCGATTTTTAGTTCATCCTAGTTGTACTAAGATGTGAAAAGATCTCCATGAGTATTACTGGTGGGATGGAATGAAAAGAGACATTACTGATTTTACTGTGAATTATTTGACTTGTCAGCAGGTTAAAGCAAAGAGGCAGTTACCGAAAGGAATGTTTCAGCCTCTACCGGTGCTAGAGAGGAAATGGGAAAATTTATCCATGGACTTTGTTGTGGATTTACCAATGACATCTCGAGTTAATAATTCAATCTGGGTTATATTTGATCGATTGACTAAATCTACTCATTTCTTTCTTATTAGAGATAGTTTGTATCTAGATCAACTTGCTCGGTTGTATGTTAAAGAGATAGTCAGGTTTCATGGAGTTACCCACTTCATTGTATCTAATAGGGATCACAAGTTCACATCTAACTTTTGGAAAGGCCTTTAGAAGTCATTGGGTACTGAATTAAACTTTATTACAGCATTTCACCCTCAATCAGATGGGCAGTCAGAATTAACAATTCAGACCTTGGAGGATATGCTATGTGCTTGATCAATGGATTATTAGGTAAGTTGGGACCGACACCTTTTTGTGGTTGAATTTTCATATAATAACATTTTTCATTCTAGTATACAGATGGCTCCATTTGAGGCATTATATGGAAAGCGTTGTCGTACTCCAGTTTTTTGGAATGATGTAGGTGAAAGGAAGCCGATGGGACCAGAATTGGTAGAAGAGATGGCAGAGAAAGTTCAATTGATTCGGAAGCACATGAGAATAGCTCAGAGCAGATAGAAAAGTTATGCAGATAACCGGAGGAAGGATCTTTCCTTTGAGGTAGGTGCTCATGTCTTTCTCAAAGATTCTCCATGGAAAAGTGTGATGTATTCTGGTAAGAAGGTAAATTTGAGTCCGATGTTCATTGGATCTTATGAAATTCTGTAGAAAGTTGGATCAGTTGAGTATAGAGTGTATTGACCACCAATTTTATCCCAGGTACACAATATTTTTCATGTTTCGATGTTGAGAATGTATATGCCAGATCCATCTCATGTTTTGAGCCCATATGTTGTTCAGTTGGAAGAGAATCTCTCTTATAAAGAACAACCAGTCCAGATTCTTGACCATAGAGAGAAAGTGTTGCGGAATAAGGTAATTCACTAGGTAAAGGTTTTGTGGAAAAACCATATGGTTGAAGAGGCAACGTGTGAATCTGAAAATGCTATGAGGGATAAATACCCCCACTTATTTTGATAAGTGAATAAAAATTGTGAGGACACAATTCTCAAAAGGGGGTATGGATGTAACATCCCAGGTAAATAAATAATAAAACATATTTCATATTTTTTAATATTTGTGAATTAAATATTAGTTTTACTTTAATTGTGTTTCTATGTTCTATAGTGTACCTGATACATAACAATAGATTTCATTGTAATCTTACGTTGTAAACTAATAATATAATATTATTATTTTAAATGGTAGTTAACTCCTAGAAGTTTTATGGGCGGGAATGAACAAAACTAACTACAATATGATTATACATGTTTGTTAAATGTATTTACATTTATCCAATAAAAGTTATAGGCTTAAATTGTGAATGAATCTAATTTTAAGCGTAATTTACATTAAAAGGCCAATTTACCGCCTGTTAATAGTGATTCTTTTTAAATATAGTTTTGGTCACTTTAATACATTCTAATTGACCAAATAAAATCCTTCTTTAAAATGTAGACATTAAATTATACTTTGGGTATTTTTTTTGTATTTTTCCGATAATTTTAATTTTTTAATGAATTGTGAAAAATATTGTATTTTAATTGAAAATTTCCTTTTAATATAATTTAATTAAATGGTTAGATTATCTTTTTAATTGGTTTTAATGTGATATTTAAATATATTTTTACCATTTAATTCAATGTTGGTCATTGGAAAAAAATTCACATTGAAATTGGACATAAACATGTATCAATCATTTAATAGTTATTGTTTCTTAATGACACGCTATTTGTTTCAAGAACGGTAATTAATTTTAAAATTAATTAATGCCAATTCAATGTTTCGATTTTGGAAAAATAGACATCAGTGTTGATTTCGGAATATCAGATATAGCTTAGGCTGAATTTTTTGTATTTTTCGGAAAAACATCAATTTTTGATGAATAGTGAAACCACTTAGTTGTAGTTAAACAAACTGACTTTTTCATTTAAATTAAAATTTTTCCACTTCTGTGAATTGAATTTAAAAATATGACATACATGGTTGTTATAAATAAGTAAAATGTGGTTCAATAAGATGAAAATAATTTTGGTGAGTAGTAACTTTTGACATTTATTTACTGCGGTTAAAGGTAAATAGGGTAATTGAAGGTTAAAAGAATATTATAATAATTCAAAATTACCTTAACACTTTTCCAGACCTTATTGGTTGAGTCATTTACGACCATGGGCATCTTTGGGTCTATTTTTGGACCCATTGATCCACTTTGGAGTGAAAATGACAATTTAGATTAATTAATTTAATGTAAAGCGAAAATCGACATTAACAAAAATCTTTTAGTAATTAATTTTGATATGGTGTTATATAAGTCCTATTTTCGACTATAAATATTAATTGGAAAAATAAAATAAATTCCTACAATATAGTATTTTTTATAATTTTTAGACATCGAATAAATTATTAAATTTTTGACACAATAATGATGCAGTATTTACCTCATTAAAAAAATGATTAAAATAAATAAGATTATAATGATTAATCAATTATCCAAAACATGTCCAAATCGGATTGGATGATTTTATTTTGATTATGAGCCATTATATCTTCGAATTTAATGATTTTTTTCCCATTAAAAACCGAATATCATTATATAATAAAATAATGTTTTCACACATTCCTAATGAGCCCCTCCTCTCCCTTATAAAAGGAGACCATTTCTATCCAATTCCGCAAACCTCTCAAACCATTTGGATCATCCAAAATCTTCCCAATTAAGCTCCATACATCCCTATCCTCCTCCTTGAGGCCTTAACTTAGGAAAAACACATTTCAAGAAGTTTGTTGGTTCAAACCAAAGAGAGTTACCCAAATTAAAAGTAACAGTTTCGGTTAAATTGTTTTCTTTCATTTTACTTCTCCAACCCCAAAACTCTTTATTTACTTTTTTTTGTAACAACAACAGTATCCTCAATATACTAAGATGTTGTTATGGGAAGTATTATATCTACAGTTACCCACACCTCCATCAAATGGATGAAGAACAAAATGTTTCTATGGATGGAAAACTAACGCCTCACGAAACGATGATTGTTGAATTACATGTCACTGCCTCTCACGGTGTCCATTATAATGGAACTATTTTTATATATGATATCTGTTATGTTTATTATTTCCTAATTCTTTTGTACTTCCAATTTATATCACTCCTTTATGGTTTCCATAGTGGGTAAATGCGATAATCTCATTTGAGGAAGTGCGGACTACCGCCCCCTCAAAGTTATTTGATTCCTTAATGCCTTATGTGGGATGTATAAAGGATGGAGTTAATGATATTCTATATGATATTATACTGGAATTATAATATACCTATTTATAATTATGTTTTATTTTCATTAAAATTATAAATAGAAATGAAAGTAGCATTCATGCGTACGTACGGCTTATCGTCTCCATGAACGGTGCATTTCATTTCTTTCCTCTAAATTTTATGTACTATTATAAAAACATATATATACTGGATATATATGATATATATTATATCTAATCCATTAATATAATTCTATATATAACGGAATATTTACCACATGGAAAACTTGTAAATATAATGTGTTCATTTTTGACTCAAGTACCAAATATCGACAAAATGAATGTTATTAACTTAAATGATTACATAATGTTTATAACATGGTAATAAGTTATATAAAATGAATAATAAACTTGAAATATGTTCATAAGAAAGTATAAATTAACTTTAGTTTATTATTACGGATATTAAAGAACGATTGAGTCATGTCGGACACGAGGTAAGGGACTTCGTCTCAATCTCTTTTCATTGAGGAATTTTTTGTTTTATACACGACTTTATTTTATACGGTGTATAAACCCCTATAACTGTCAATTTTATTTAAAGGTAATATTTTAATACAAAGAGTTTTACTAAAAGACAAAAAGTAATGTTTTTTTAACATAAGAGGTGACAATGACCTTTCCACTTCCACGAGTATTATTTGATATTTGGCTTCATTAACAAGTCTTAATGTTTTTAAATGGATAAATAAATACCATATAATATTTTTATGTATTTTTTTTATTGAAAATGATATTGAGAATGGATTTTTTATTTTAACATCATGAAGTTAAATTTTTCTATTGTAATGTGGAAATTTTATCTTTCCTTTATTCTTATGTTATGTGTTAGGATCATGTTATGGTTCTTGGGAATTATTTACATATATGGGTGGTTCTGTGATGAACCTAGGGTGGGTGAGCCTGAGATAGATCTCCAATTCATTGGGTGACATGATGGAAGTAAATGTGAATGTTTCTCCTAAGAGATTTAGGTAATATGCTTTGATGGTATTCCAAAGTAACTCCCAATGTAGCTGTGATAACTACAATGTGAGTATGGTATGGATGCTAGAAGTTACCTTTATGATTTATGATTTATGTGTGTCTTTTATAAATCTTATGATTTAATGATGTATGTAGAAGTGTTCATGTTTTGTATGTATTTATGAACAAATGTTTTCATTCATTGTTTTATAACCCTTAAGGAGCTTTTTATGCTCATCCCAATTTTTGAAATGTTTTCACTGTACTTAAAGATGAATAAGGTCAACGATGGGATCAAGGAAAATTCATGTTGTCTAAAACATGGAACTAGACATGACTCTTTTTTTCATGAATTTTTTTTATGAAAAAAATGGAAACTATGTACATAGGTCTACCTTGTGATCTTTTGAGATGTAATAGTTATGTCCTAATTCTTTACAACTCTAAACCTGTAAAGATCCTCAATGTGAATTATTCATATAATTCAATTTTATGTAATAATTAAGGTCGGGTCCTTATAATATTCCCTAATTTTATGCCTCATACTAATATTATTATTATCAGACAATGTTTTTAATTTTCTTTACTATAAATAAGATTATCAATGATGAAGATGATGTAATTATGAACGTATTGAACATGGGTCTTGATAAGAAATCATGTTTTTTATGGGTTTATTTTGCTGAATAAAATTAATGTTGTTTGGATGTTAATACTATTTATTATTAAGGGTTTGATATGAATGAGTTGTGGCATAATTCATTAACGATAAAAACATGATAGGATTATCAATGTGATATAACGAGAATTTCATGACTTACCATAGAAAAATGTATTTTTTTTGGTCGGTTCCTTATATTTATGGAGATAAGTTTTAGTAAAATAGAATGGAAAATAGATCACATTCTATAAATTTATAATGTTCATGAAAGTATAATAATCTATATTAGTGATGAAATTACACTATTACTATTTTTTGAAAAGTGTTAATGAAAATGGTAGTTTTTTTAGATTCCATAATTATGTAAATCTAATAAGAGATATTAAAATATTAAAAATATACAAAATAACAAGAATAATATTTTCATAAAACACTATAATTCCAAATTGATAATGATAAATATATCTATCGTATGAATTAAAATTTTAATAATTTGAAGTTAGAGGTATCCAATGTTTATTGTCTCTTTTGTAATCAATCTGAATTGTGTAACCCATCATTTTCCACCTTGTATCTAATATTAGATATATATATATATATAATGAATTACATAATATTATGTGGTTATTTAAATAATTACATGGTTTATGAATGGATAGAATATATCATAAATAATTTCCACACTTCATCATTATATACATAGAGTTGTACATGTTTTAAAATAATGTATGACTCAAAATATATCGCATAAAATACAATGTTATAATTAGAGAGTGATATCATTATATGGTAGTTATTTGATATTTGATGATGTATTTGAAACATTTATGCGGTAAAAATATCAATAAAAATTTTCATTGAGTTATAATCTATCGATTAAATTTTCTATTTTTATCAATTATTTATGGTATATTTTAAACATTTGGGAGTTACCTAAGATACTATAAATAGTTTCTTAGTTCAGGACATAGGGACTGATTCATAAATTTATTCATAGAATATAAATGGATGAATCTCTATATATCTCATTTATTAATATACATTAATTCAACATTTATAATAAAAGGTATATTAATGTGATTCCCTTCTATCTATTGGGAAACTCAATGTACCCTAGACACAATAAGAAGAATTATTTTTTGGTTATATTTTTTGATAACTATAACGTAGACTTGGAAAATCCAAGAAACCGATTATCACCAGAATTTTTTTTACCTAAAACTTACATTTTTTTAATTCATATTAACATATTAAGAGATCCTATAAAAATCTGTTTTGTAGAATGTTTTCCATATTGATTTGATAATTTCCACACAAAAATACAACAACCACATAAAATACTATACTATATTTTTTGTATTTACCTTTTCAAATAAACGAGACACTGGAAAATAATTTTTCCAAGAAAATGATATGTTTAATAAAAATTTTAATTGTTTTTTATTAATAATTAATTATAATTTGATTTAGTATAAAAATGATTTCTCTAATAAAATTATTATGAATCTATGCCATGTATTTGAATACAAAATATAAAAAATATTTTAAAGAATATATAGCTTGAAATTTTTACATTTTCACATCTTTATTTTTGACCAGTATGTTATAATATGTGGTAGTTATATTTCCACCATGAGGATAATCAATTTATAGTAGACGTTCTTTAATTAAAATTTATGATCTGAACCTAGAAAAAAAATCAGTTTTTCTATAATAACAGTCATGGTTTTCCAATACATTGGGGGGGTAATCCATGTATCATATTATTTTAAATATAGTCAAAGTGTTTATCTTGGGAATATGTTTCACCTAAAAACAACCATCTCATATTCTATAACAAAATGAATATGGTTATTAAAATGATAATACAGTAATTTTATTTAAATTGACAAAACCCACCATTATTAGGATCATATTTTTGAAATATATTTAACCCACACCTAATGGATTTTTTATATATTTGATCATTATGATAATTAAAAGCATTATTTTTTATTGTTAAAAAATTATATATTATAGAAATTTTTTATATTAATATATATTAATTCATGAATTATATATATTTTTTAAAATTAAAAATGTCATACAAACTTAATTATAAAATAATGATATAAATGTTCTTGAATGTAATTAAATATAAAAATTCATGTTTTTATATTTCATAAAATTATCATAGATAATTAAATCTATGTTTTTATTATAGAATATATGAGGTATATTATTAATGGATGTACCCCATACATGAAATAATTAATGTACTTTATATTATTGTTAGACCAAACATATATTGTAATTGACTTGTTTATTGAGTTTTTATTTATGGATTGTGGGAATTATTTTTTAAAATCACATTTTATTGGATGATTATGATTCATCTAAATTTTATGTGTTTAGTTGTCATTAAACCAATTCTAACTCTTGAAGATATTTTTTTATATTATTATATCCCACTTTATGATATTTAATTATAACATATTCAGGTGATACATTTGGATAGGTTTAGATATAATTAAATCGTTATTATTGCTATCTGACACAAAACAAGAGTTCTATAAAGAGTTATACATTAATGAGTTTTGAGAATTGGATTCCATTTTTATTTATATGATTTTAAAAAAATAGTTAGAAACATTGATTTTTTAAGGAAATACATGATTTAATATAGTGAGATCTATATCCCAAAAAATTAAACTATTGATAAATTAAATAAAAACAATTCCCAATACTATGATCACTTATCAAAATAGGTTATACTAATGCAATGTACCCATTTACTATCTTGAATAAGACAAAAAATTTATTTGGTACATTAATAGGATCACATTCCCGAATTTAAGATTATTTATTTGTCACAAATGTTCTAAAACCCATTGAGTTAGAAACCAAAGTAATAATGTTGATAATTCCAACATTATGGATGGGAAATTCAATTTTCAACTCAAATATCATTTATTTATTGATGATATGTTTAGCATGATGAAATATATAAATAGTTAAGTGATGATATAAATTAAAAATCAAACCCATAACATATTGAAATATAGATCTCATACAACCAATGTATATGATGTAATTTAATTAGGAAATTATTTTCATGGGTGAAATTTTATAAAATTAATTATTAAATTATTGTAAAATATTAGTGTATAGTTGATAAGAAATTATTATTGGAATTATCATCATCAATCATGAATATGTGATAACTTCAAGTAATTTGAATGATTAATGGATGAAATATCCATTATGGATATATGAATTATTATATTTCATAATCCAAAATGAAAACTATATAAATTTTTATTTTATATTTATTAATTGAATTTAAATAATTTTCTAGGTAATATTAAGGATAATAGATAGATATGATAAATATTTTTATGAATATTATTTCAATTCTAGATTTCATAATAAGAACTAATTACCTATCAAATATGTAATATAATTTATTGTGTTAATGACTTTGAGATAATAAATGATTCATTCATGGGTTGATGTAGCTATAATTTTTTTTCATGGATTACTATTTTAATGGATCAAACAATTTGAATGTGCTCAATAAATATTTACCATATCTAATTAACGTTTTAATGATAGAGGTGCTTCACAAAGGATATTTTTACTCTTTTGTTATGTTGATTGTATAGATGGGTAAATGTTATTCCATTAGATGTTGATTATAAATTAAATCTATTATCAATTGTGGTTGAAACATAATAGTGGTTCATGGATGGAGGGTTATAATTTCCTCTAAATAAAATTTTTATGAATATAAAAATTCATTTTTTAATCTCCATAGATAATATATTTCAAAAATTAATATTATTGAAATCTATTTCTCTATTTTTTATGGAATTTGATCAAAAAAGTAATTTTAAATAATTTTAGAAAAAATTATAATTGTATAAAATTACAGAATATATGATAAATGAATCTAAATTTATAAATTATAGTGATACAATAATGAGTTCCTCTTATTTCTCAAACCAGGTGCCACTAAACAGTTACCCGAGATGGTTTTCCACAAGCCCTCAAGAGTGCCTCCCCGTATACTAAAGGGTACCAACTAGCAGTGGGGGTGTAGTTAGTTTGTCTTGGTGAGACAATACCCTATTTTCTTAAAATATAACACCAATGTAAGAAAATAACAACAAACAAGTGTGGAAGATTATAAATAAGAAATAAAATAACATTTCATATTATATTCAAAACAAGAGTATACAATACTCAAATTAAATGTATTAAATTCTATGAGAATGAATATTTCAAGTGTCTACAAGGAAACTAAAAGTAAAGAGACAACGACTCCAAGGAATATCCCAAACCACATCTGGTTCCCTTTCCCATGCTATAATCCCAAATAAATACATATCCCAAGTCACCCCCTTATCCAGTCATGTAGCAATAAAGTCCACATAGGTGCCGACTAGACAACCCAAATAGGGTGTGAGTACAACTCAGCATGACACCACCGATCGTGTCTAAAAATATTCTAGTAAAAATATAGTGTATGTTGTTTTATGAGGAAATACATACAATTCACAATTAAACTACTTTCACATTTTCATTCAATCATTTATCATCATATTAGACCCTATTTTAATTGATCATTTACATTTGAATAATAATTCATTATTTCATTCATTTGGTATTGAATGTCGGGTCAAGAACCCCAATTCCCATTTTTTGTAGGTCTCTATACATAACACTTTATTTCTAATTCGGTTTCAGTCACCAGGCATTGCACCTCGTAAGCTCAAGCTTGGATACACATGGGGGAGGAATTCCATATCGAAGTACCAACTTTTAATCAGTCTAGAACACCATATCTAGCACCAATAAAATCTTGGCCTTTTATTCATTCTTTATTTCACAATTACTAAACACATCATTCAATTAATAATCCAATGATATGTTAACCATTTTAAAGGCCATTAGTTAACTCAACAATTAACTAAGAACATAACCCATTAATCAATTCATAAATTAATTACTCAATCAACATGATTCTTATTGCATAATTAATTCTTCAAAGTTAATTATCCATATCAAATCTATAATTGTAATAATTAAATCTCTCAATTAATTATCTTTTATCAACATCATGGAATATAATTAATTTTCACAATTAATTATCTAACATAGACAAACATAATTTCAAAATTAATTTCCAAAAATTAATTATATTAACAAAATAAAATAAATATCTCAATTAAAATATCTCTACCCACAACCAATCTCTTAATAAATATCTATTTGGGAACCCCCATCATTTGTTTCATGATTCAATTATCAATTAATCACCAAGGTAATCACAACTCAATTCCATATTACAAATTACTACTATTTAAGGAAATCAAATATCAAAGAAAATAATAAATAATATAAAATAAAATTCCCATATCAAATCCACGACTATGGTTGATCGATTTATACTGCCACCTCATTGTATTGATTGATGTTATCCCAATGCAAAATCCCAAAAATCTGAGTAGCACAACATCATCGATCATGCATCAGATATAAATCATTTTCCCTAAAATTCAAATCAAATGCATCCAGATCTTGATAATCTAGATCTAGTTACATAATACTAGATCTATAACTCAACTCTTTGGACTATATCCTTGGAAATGGTGTGTATTTTCCCCGAAATGATCAACGACAGTAAATGGAAAGAATGGTAGATGTAACGAGATGAAATCTACTCACCAAGAAGTGAATTGATCACTAATTTGGGATTTTGATGTTGATTAATGTTGTTTTAGTAACCTTTTAATCCCTTTGGATATCTCTTAGATCACATAGAATTTTTCATTCATCAACCTGGGTCAAAATATGGGACTCTAAGTGATTTCGGTGGGTTTAAAATAGATTTTTGGTTATTTAATCCCAATTTCACGGTTTTCTTGGAAGGGGCGCATGGTTAGAGAAAACTGTGCACCAACATTGCATACCATTCAGTCCATGTTCACACATTTGGTATAGTTTTGTTGCACATTTTGTGAATCCATGTGCAAACTATGTGGACCTCTCTATCCACATTTTCAATATTGGAACGATTCAGTTGAAATGGTTGTCAAACTCGGCGCAAAGCGTGTATTTCCCACTATCTTTTAGTTATTTATAAAAATTCAACCAAATTCACCCCAAGAAACAACTCTAAAACAAAATTACATAAAAATATAAAAAATATATATCTAAAAATGTCTCAAGATGACTCATGAAAAGGATGATATCTTACCATCTACCCACCATATAACAGCTCGTCGTGGAGATGCACTCTTTAACATCTATATGATTCTGAGTCAAAAATATTGGTCCATTGTTTCCTCATGTTTACTTCGCCTTACTAAGATTCCTCTTGAAAAATTACATATTTCCATAACACATGAACTAATGGCATAGTCTTTCCCCGTAACACATTATAACTACGACAAAGCACACGTATCAGATGATCCTTAAAGGACACATATATCTTGAAGTCAGCCTCTTCCACATCAATCACATGAGAATGTTCAGGGAGATACCTTAGTCATTGTGAAGAATGGAAAACATCATGAATATATCTGAATTTATGTGGAAAGGAAAATTATTACGCCACCGGCCTGACTCTCCCCAACACCTCAAACAGTCCAACAAACCTGGGCATCAATTTTCCCTGTCCATGTATCTCGTGGTGACCTAATCTAGGTGAAACCTGATGGAATACATGATATCCATCTACAATATCTAGGGGTTTTCCCCTTATATTATCATATGACTTCTATATACTCTGTTCTATATCCATTTTTTGTCGAATCAACTACATCTGCTCTGACTCACCCACCTCTAACCAACATTGGAGTGATCTACAAGGTCTACCGTAGTGTGCCTCATATGGTGACATCACTACAGTTTCCAAATAACTTTTGTTAAAGGATAACTCCACTAAAGATAATTTCTTCTCCCAAGAAACACTATATTCAAGCAGACATTCTCACAACATATCCCGAAACACCTTTAAGGTACACTTCAACTTTCCATCTACCTGTCGGTAGAAGGTCATATCTAACAAAACATATATACCAATATACTTCTGTATAACCTTCTAGAAGCATGATGTAATGCATGTATCACAAAGTGAAACTACAATCCATGGAACAGACTTAAAATGAACTATCTCTCATACATACTGCTCTCCCAACTATTCAACTCCAATGTTTTTACGGATTGCAATGAAATTTTCTACCATCGTTATCAAATCCACAGTGAACCAAATATAAACATTCTTCCTAAGTTTATTGGTATGTCCTAACACAAAATCCTTAGTCACATCATCCCAATTCCATTTCAAAATAGGTAACCACTACAATAGGACTCTAAGTTGTTGGAATCTTCCTTCACCCACTGACAGGTAAATAACATTTTACGATCCCAGCTATCTCATTTTTCATTATCGGCCACCAAAACTATCAATGTAGGACATGGTAGTTTAGTTTCACCATAGGATGTACCACCCACATTGATGCATGAATGTATTTCATGTGTTATTTTTGAATAATTGTTTTCACAACCACCATATTTTTCACATACATGATCTCCTTCACTTCTATTATCTAGTCTGATGGTGTCTCACCACCTTAAAGGCATTCCCTTACGGATAAACAATATGATTCCTCATACCAGTAGCCCATGATATGTCTCATGAGTGTAGAAACCACTACTATATAATCCAAATCCATTCTCTCCAAACAATCACGAACTACCACATTAATTACCCTAGTGATGTCATTATCTAACACTCTTCACTCGACTCATATGCCAACTGAGTCTGGGTATTCTTTCTCAAATAATGAACCACTCTATTTCTATTTCTAGGTGTATATGCCAGATCAAAATAAACGGACTACATATACTGTACCCATCATTGCTGCTAAAGATAAATATTGTTCTATGAAAATATATACTTCAAGCATTTTTTATCTATTAAAACTGTAAACTATTCTCCAAAGAGATAGTGTCTCCAACACTTAAGAGAGTAATCCACAACATCCAACCTGAGTCCATGCATAGGATAATTATATTCATGTGGACTCATCTTCCGAGACCCGCATGCAATGACTCGATCCCCTTGCATCAACAACACTCTGAGTTTTATCGCAGAAGCATCACAATTCAACATGTACTCCTCACTCAACTCATGTAAGATCAAAATTGGTGCTGATTCCATGCAGTCCTTAAACTCCTAGAAGCCATTATCGATATATTATATCTAGTCAACATTTTTCCTTTATTTTTCAACCCTGAACGTGGTCATTCCAATCGGGATAATTCTAATATGAACATCTTATATTATCCAACTAATCCAAAAAAGCATCAGATATCAAAAATGTTCCTTGGATACTCCCATGAAACCACTACCTATACTTTTTCTAAGACTACTACCACACCTTATTTTGATATGTTGTTCCCTAAAAAGTTTAGCCTTTCAATCCAAAAATGACATTTTGATATCTTTGAGTGAAGCTGATGCTCTCTTAGTGTACCTAGGACGATGCCAAGATGTTGGGAATGGTTTTCATGAGTCTTGGTGTACTCCAAGTTGTCGTCCACAAAGACAAACAATATCAGATCTATGTACGAATGAATGATCATGTTCCTCAAGACCATAAATACTACTGGAGAATTTCTCAACCCAAACATCATTGAAACAAACTCAAAAAGGCCCTTCCTGATTCTGAAAATTGTTCTTGGTATATCAGAAGTCCAAAATCTCACATGATGATACCCTAATATAGTATCGATATTTAAGAACATACAATCCCCCTTCATCTGGTAAAACAAATCATCTATAGAGAAGATGACATAGGTTATTCACGGTCATTATATTCATCTTATGGTAATCGACACACAAACGTAAACTCACATCGTCCTTCATTGAAAAAAACATAGGAGACCCCAAAGGAACCATTCTAGGATATATAATCCCATTATACCCCAACTCTACCAACTATATTTTGATCTCTTGAAGCTCAATTGGTGCCATTAGATAAAGAAGAATTGATACCGGTTCAGCCCCCAACATGATCTCAATAGTGAATTCAACATCTCTCTTAGGTAAAAACCCTAAAATTTCTTTAAAAATGGAATACAAAAAAATCTACTACTAGTTAAGGACTTAGTTCAAGCACTCCCATCATCTATAAAAATACTAGCAATTGGGTTTTGAGTTCTCTTAATTGCTATCTAATTGGCCAAAATTGGCCTAAATGGATATCCCATTCTCTAGAATGAACATACAAGTCACCCTTAGGTGATAAAACATTCACTCACTTGTGGTAACAATCTATTTGGTCTCGATATGAGACTAGACAATCCATAACCATAATCAGGTTGAATCCCATTATATCACGGCCATAGATATCCCAAAGGAATAGTACTCTTTGATCACAAGGGAATAATTCTTATTTAATCAAATATACCTATACCATGTTTATAGATACCCTAGATTGATGTACATGGACATTACAATTAATTTGGGGAATACTTAATACATGACACAAACCGATACCCAAAGACCATATTAGTTTAGTGACCATGGATACTCAAAACATAATCATCCAATCATGGTGATAAATCTTCAACTTCTCCTATAGTGATCCTAAAATTTTTGTCAACCTAAAACCATTATTTATATCCTAGAGAAAAGGAAACATAAAAAGGGATATCTCAAATGCTCAGTAAGGGTAAACATAATGAACAGAAAACAAACCATAAACAATATGACATTAAAACATGAACATCAATATTAATCCTCAAATTTGTGTGTCATGAAATATGTCATAGAAGTATGTACGGAATATATCATAATGTAACATTAACTCATACAGTATAGCATTGGCATAAATCATGTAATTGTGGAAAAATAATAAGAACATAATAATATTTCCATTGTAGTCAAGGCATTGCTACCAAGACCATCATTTTGGACATAGTCTATTACTGAACCGGGATTACATGTCGTTCCAACCATTTATATTGAACTAGATTTACCTACCATTCCATCCCTGATTTAGTGTACTATATTTAATTTTTGTTCTAGTAATGTCTATATCATTTGATATAAATATTTACCCAAAACATGGAATGTAGATATAGGTCCCACCGATCTTATAATGAAATCATTCTTACATGTTCAACAAAAACATAAATCATTCATCATAGTATAACCTGTGAAATTAAATGTGTTTTCTTAGGCCACATTCCTTCATAAAATAATCCATATTAAATTGAATTCTATCATTAACCCAATAAAATCATAGTAATAATAGGGATAGAAACATAACCCTATTTAAAAATAGTCATCTTATAAGTAAAATAATTTTGATGAAACACTGGAACATAATTATTGAGGAAAATATCATTTCTTCTTCAAAAATGTTTTCTTTTCTCAAAATGTCGTGCAATTTTGAAAGAAAAGAGTATTGATGAAAATAAACATGATATATTGTAGAATAAAAATCATAGAAAAAAGTTGTCATGAATCTGTAAAAATTCATTTCTGCCCTAAAATATAAAAAACATTCTCCCCCTACTTTTTTTGGAAAAGTCAATAAATACAACATATGGTAAACAAATGAATGATTCATTCCATGCCATGTAGTAAAAGTAAAAAATTAGAAAAAACAAATTTAATAAAAAATAGAATAACACTTAAAATTTTATTTAAAAAAATTAGAAAACATGTACATGGATGATAAATATATCCCAAGTATATACTTATAGAAAATCTCGGATATAAATGATATAGAAAAATTATCCCTTACTAATGGTACGATTCGATTTGTATGTTTCTAAAACTCCAGTATAATTGATTTAACCATATTGTTAACTTGTAACATAACCATTACAATATTTATGATAACTTATACGATTCACATACAACACTATGTTCCACGTTCATTTGTCAATTCCTTGTTAAACCAACATTTTAGGTAATATTCATTTTATTGATCGTACATGTTTTGAATTTTTATTCTTGGTATTATTACTTATATCATTATTTAATTACTTATAAAATGTAAAACATTATTAATATATCATTTATATTATATATATATATATATAATAGATAGATAAATAAAATGGATTACACCATTCATGGAAAATTAAAACTTTGTATTTATTTTTATTTTAAAAAAAGTTATGGCTTATAGAGGAAGCCAAAACTCAAATAATAGTCACGGAGGCAGAGAAGTAGTTGTCGCTACATACGTAAGAAAAAATATTCCTTTTTTAGTTTAGTAAAAGTGATTCGTATAAAAATATTCCTTTTGAATAAAAGTAAAAGTCAGAGGGGTTTATACACCGTATAAAAGAAAGTGGTGTATAAAAAAAATATGCCTCAATGAAAGGAGATTGAGATGAAGACCCTTACAAATATCATTTTTTTTAAATAAAGTAGATATATTATTTGTATTCACTATAATTACACATAAAGAAAGTAAAAAATACAAGATAGGACATAATAATATCATGACATAATTTGGAAGTACGAGATTAATTCAAAGAATGGAAATTGGGTTAAGAAGTTCCCTTACCTCGTGTCTGAATTCACTCGACCGTTCATTGATCTCCTGAATAATAAACTATAGATAATATATACCTTATTAAGAACCTTTTTCAAGTTAATTATTTCTTTTATATCACTTATTACCAATTCATGAACATTATGTAATTATTTAAGTTTATAATGGTCGTTTTGTCGATCTTAGGTACTTGAGTCAAAAATAAACTTCTTATAATTACACTTTGTTCATGTTGTAAAATATACATCATATACATAATGATATTCATGATTTATATATCATATACATCATATATATCCAGTATATACATTCATTTATAATATTACATAACATTTAGAGGTAAGAAATGAAATGCACCGTTCATGGAGACGGTAAGTTGTACGTACGCATGAACTCTACTTTCATTTCTATATCTTATTTAATGAAATTAAGTTATAATTATATAAAAATATAATATAATTCCAGTATAATATAATGTATAATACCATTTACTCCATCCTTTATACATCCCACATATGGCATTAACGATTCAAATCACTTTGAGGGGGTGGTAGTCCGCACTTCCTAAAATGAACTTAACGCATTTACCCATAATGGAAATCATAAAGTATGCCATAAATGAGAAATACAGAAGAGTAAGGAAAAAATAAAAAAAAATATATCATATATGATAATATTTTCATCAAAATGGCCACCATTATAGGTGTTAAAAGAATATTGAACAATCATCGTTTCGTGAGGCAGTATTTCGCCACCCACAGAAACAGTATGTTCTTTAACCATTAGACGAAGGTGTGTGTAAGTGTAAACCAAATACATATCATAACAACATCCTAGTATATTGTAGATACTGGTGTTGTTACAATAGAAAGGAATAAAAATATTTTAAGGGGTTTCAGAAACAAAATAATACAAAATAACCTTAGAGAATACATTACCATAAAATCTGGTAACTCTTTTTGATTTGAGCCAAAGGCTTCCTTGGGAAGACTTCTGCCCAAAGTGAGGATTCTAAGAGTAAGGGAGAAAAGTTTAGAGAGTATTTGGGCAGAGGGTGGCCAAACCAAATGGCTTTGACAGTGTGAGTAAGGTGGTAGTGGTGGGGGACTTTTATAAGAGGAGAGAAGGGGCGCTCTTGGAAAGATTGAAATGTTACCTTATTATGAAATGATTTTTCAGATTCTAAAGGTCCTGCACTTATATATTTCGAGTATAAGATGATAAGGGTTCTAAATATACTCATCCAATAGGTTTTTTACAAGTTTAAGTATTATATTTTACATTATCTTTTCATTTTATTTAAATCGTTAATTATTGAGGTAATCGCTGCATCATCATGGTGTCATAAATAATTTAATTTATATAATGTCTTAAAATTATAAGAAAAATATCATGATGTACGAAATATTTTAATATTTATACTGAATATTTCTTTCAAAAATATGACTTTTATAACTCCATTTAAAAATTGTTTTAGTAAAACAACTCTTGTTTGTGACATTTTTATTGTAACATTAAATAAAAAGTTATTTATGTCATTTTCCTACCAAAGTGGCTCCATGGGGACCCCAAGGTGACCCATGGATTTTCTTGGTCGTCCATGACACATCAAATAGGGTTAGGACAAATGTAAAGGTATTTTCATATTTTTATAATATAATTTTTACCTTAAATTTCACTAATTACCTTTAATCACGATTAATTAAACATAAAAGTTAACATTCACCAAAAAATTATTTTAATCCCATTGAGCCAAATTTTACTTCCTAATGAAAACCATGTATATCAGATTTTTGAAAATCCAATCACAAAAGTGGTAATATTTCATTTAAATGAAAAATTAGTTTTTTAAGTACCACTTAGTGGTTTCACTATTCATCAAAAATTGAAGTTTTTCAGAACAATGCCAAAATTTCACCCTAAGATATAATTGATAATTCCGAATTCAAAAATGATTTCTATTTTAAAAAATACCAAACATATAAGTTGAATTAATTAATTTCATAATTAATTCTCGATGTCACACCAATAGCCTGTTTTTAAGAAACAATATATATCAAAAGATTGACAATTGTTTATGTCCAATTTCAAAATGAAATTAATTATAATGAACACCATTGGATAGAATGGTAAAAATATATTCTAATTAAACTTTAAAACCACTCAATAGTATAATTTATCACTATAAAATATTTTTATTAAAAAAGTTGTTTTTAAGTATTTTTTACTATTCAAGAAAATTTTGAAGTTCTCAGAAAAATACAAAAAATTCAATATTGGCTAATTTCGATATTCCGAATCCAAAAACGATGTCCATTTGGAAAGGTAAACTTTATGAAATTTAAAAAAATTAGGTATTACTATTCATAACAGCTACTTTGATTGGTTTTGGTGTGTGTTAGAACTCAAAATTGCATACAACACACGTTACTGTATTATTCAAAGAGAAGTGTACCGTGGAAGCTTGGGTGTTACATTCTCCCCTCCTTTAAATAATTTCGTCCTCGAAATATCATATAATATCACTGTATAAAAATATTCGGGTGATTCTTCATCATAAGTTCCTCGGGTTCCCACATTACCTCCTCCATCTTATGGTTTCTCATAGAACGTTTACCCGATGAGTCGTCCGGTTTCTCAGCACATGTTCTCTTGTATCAAGATTCCTGACGGGCTCTTCACAATAAGACAGATCGGGTTCCAGTTCTAATTCTTCATAGGTGAGTTCATGCGTTGGGTGAGGCATGTATTTTCTCAACAATGATACGTGGAATACATCATGAACTTTGGAGAGACTTGGCGGCATTGCCAAACGGTAAGCTACAACCCCAATTCGTTCTAGAATTTCGAAGGGTCCGATGTACCTGGGACTCAATTTACCCTTCTTACTGAAATGTATAACTCCCTTCCATGGAGATACCATCAAGAAAACATGATCTCCTACCTAAAATTACAAATTTTTCTTTCAGTTGTTGGCGTTTCTCTTCTGCCTACTTTGAGCTGCTTTGATGTGGTTTTGGATTACTTTCACCTTTTCCATCGTTTCCTCTACCATTTCGGGGCCTACAAGTTTTCCTTCACCAACGTCATCCCAACAGGTTGGTGTGCGACATCTCTTTCCATATAAGGCTTCATATGGTTCCATCTGAATACTTGAATGGAAGCTATTGTTATAGGAAAATTCTACCAGAGGTAAATATTGATCCCACATTCCTTGAAAGACATGTGAGCATGATCTCAACATGTCTTATAAGGATTGAATAGTTCTTTTTGATTGTCCATATGTTTGAGGGTGGTAAGCAGTGCTCAAACGAAGTTCAGTATCCAAGGCCTTCTGAAGACTTTTCCATAATCTTGATGTAAAACGAGGATCACGATCCAAGACAATCGACAGGGGTACTCCATGATGTCTCACAACTTCATTAATATATATTCTTGCAAGACGTTCAAGTTGTAGATCTTCCCTTATAGAAAGAAAATGTGCTGACTTCGTGATACGATCAATAATGAGCCATTTTGCGTCAATTTCATCTAGGAGTCTTTGGTAATCCCATGACAAAATCCATCGTAATATTGTCCCATTTCCACTCAGGTATGGGAAGAGGTTTCAATACTCCACCAGGCAGTTGCCTTCCAGCTTTCACTTGCTGACAAACCATACATCTTGACACAAAATCAGCAATCTCCCTCTTCATGTTGTCCAACCAAAAATGTCCCTTTAAATATCTATAAATTTCAGTGCTCCCAGGGTGTATAAGGAAATTGGAGCTATGAGAATCATCCAAAAATTCCCTCTTTAAATCAGGGATATCGGGAACACAAAGTCTCCTCCCTAATTTCAAAATTACATCTTCATACACAAAGTCACTCAATCGCCCATCATTCATACCATTAATCTTCTTTTTCAACTCTTCATCATTGGCCTGAGAACACTATATCCTTTCTAGTAAATATGGTTTGGCAACCATTTGAATTTTTTTGATGTTTCACCCTCCATTATGATTCCCATATCCATCTTTACTAGATCCATGAAAATAGGATCCCTTTCTACTCTCATCATGTTCAAAACTCCATGATTTTTTCTACTCAAAGCATCTGCAACCTTATTTGCCTTCCATGGGTGGTATTGTATCGTGAAATCATAATACTTGAGTAGTTCAAGACATCGCCTTTTCCTCATGTTGAGTTCTTTTAATGAGAAAATATATTTCAAACTCTTGTGATCGGTATATATCTCACATTTTTCACCATAGAGATAATGTCTCCATATCTTCAAGGCAAATATTACACCAGTTAACTCGAGAACATGAGTAGGATAGTTCTTCTCATGACTTTTTAGCTGTCGTGATGCATAAGCAATAACCCTATCATTCAGCATAAGGACACAACCAAGTCCTTTAATTGATGCATCACTATAAATAATGAACCCATCATTCCCTGATGGTAGAGTCAATATAGGAGCGTTGACTAATATTCTCTTCAGTTCTTCATAACATTCTTCACACTCTTTTGTCCAGACAAATTTAACCCCTTTACGTGTGAGCTTCGTTAATGGGTTAGCCAATCATGAAAAATTCTGGAAAAACGTCGATAATAACCTGCCAAACCAAAAAAGCTGCATACCTCAGTTATACGCGTCGGTGCTAGCCATTATTGGATTTCCTTGGTCTTAGAAGGATCAACGGAAATTCCATCCTTAGAGAAAATGTGGACAAGAAAGGAAATCTCCTAAATCCAGAATTCACACTTGCTAAACTTCCCATATAATTCATGCCTTCTATGAGTCTTCAAGATAATGCGCAAGTTATTTTCATGATCTTCGTAGATTTTGGAGTACACCAATATGTCATCAATAAATACCACCATAAAATCATCTAGATATTCCTTGAAAACTTTATTCATTAGATCCATGAATACAGAAGGTGCATTAGTCAATCCAAAAGGCATTACTATAAACTCGTAATGCACGTACCTTGTTCGAAATGCTATCTTCGGAATGTCTTCCTTCCTCACAGACAACTGATGGTATCCATATCGAAGGTCAATCTTTGAAAATTATTGAGCTCCATGCAATTGGTCAAAAAATCATCAATGAAAGGTAGGGGATACTTGCTCTTTATTGTTATAGCATTGATATCCCTGTAGTCAATGCACAACCTCATAGATCCATCTTTCTTCTTAACAAAAAGGACAGGGGATCCCCATGGAGAAACACTAGGGTGAATAAATCCTTTATTACTCAATTCTTCTAGTTGTTTTTTTAGTTCAACTAATTCCACAGTGGCCATCCTATATGGGGTCTTCGATATAGGCCTCGATCCAGGAATTAAATCAATGGAAAACTCAAGTTCTCGTTCTGGAGGATGTCCAGGTAAATCGTCCGGAAACACATCTTCATATTATTTCACAATAGGTATATCCTCTATTTGAACATTCCTTTCCTCGCCATAAGTCATTTCATCCTCTTCCTCCCCAATAATTGAATTTAGTTGAGCTACTGTGGGTGGGTCTAAATAAGAATTATGTGGTGACGATTCTGCTCTACGAATAAGGTGTTCCTTATCATCATCATCAAAAATTGTAACCTCATTCTTCCTACAATAAATATTTGCATCATAGTCTAAAAGCCAATCCATACCGAGGATTATATCAAACTCAATCATAGGTATGACAATGTGATCAGCAGATAAAGAACAGTTATGTGCCCTAATGGGGACTGATTCACAAAACTTTGTTGCAATAATACTTCCCTTATGAGTTTTGACAGACAATTCTCTTGTTAAATCAAATTGGAAATATCTAATTTTCATATAAAACTGGGATGATATGAAACAATGTGATGATCTAGAATCAAATAATGCATGTGCTAAACTTGAGGAAACCATTAAATTACCTTCCACTACGTCTTTCGGAGCTTTAACCTCAGCAGTAGTGATAGCATAAGCTTGGCCTTGATCCCTTGGCCTCGTCTGAGGTAAGATCCCCTGATGCTTAGGAAATTCATTTGCATAATGTCCCATCTCTCTACAATTATAGCATTCCACATTGACAACAACTTTATTTCCCTGGCAATCATGAGCTTGGTGGCCTTTTTCACCACACTTGTAACAGACTCTCATTCCCTTTTTGGAATACACACATAATAATGGAGAATCATTTCTTATTAGTCAAGACTCATTTCCAAGACTATCTTAGTGGACAAAGTCCCTTTCTGAACCGAGTTCACTCCTCGTTTCAGTCCTGTTTCACTGAACCGGTTTAACCTGCCGATCCTTCCATATCAATCTCATGAGATATAAAATCTTTACCCAATGAATTGGAGGGATACATAAGTCCCACCCATAACATAATGATACCATTCTTATGTGAGCCACAAAATCATAAATCATACAACATTTCATAACCCATGTAATAAAAAAAATGGGAATCTTAAACATCATGACATCATAAAACAAGTCATATAAGATAAAGGAATTAATAAAAATATTTCCAACACAACATAATCAAATAAATGTAATAATATGGATAAAAACAGAACCCATTATTATCTTAGATGGAAAATAATTTTGATAAAACACTTGAACTCCATTCTTGTGGAAAATATCCATTCTACTTCAAAAACACTTTTCCTTTCTTAACATGTCATACAATTCTAAACTAAAAGAAGTTGATTAAAAATAAACATGAAAACATGTAAAGTATGCTTCTTGGAAATAATTTTTTAAAATTCCATTCATGTCGTATAAGTTAAACAAAACATTCTTCTCATACTTTTGTTGGAAAAATCAAAATGTACCTCGTACGAAAAATGACAAAGGATTCCTTTCATATCATTTACTAAAAACTCAAGGAAGGGTAAAATTGGATATAAACTATTGTAGAAGGATATAAATATTACATATTGTGGAATCATCTATGTGGATGATAAATATTCCCCAGTAAATTCTGAAGTATAAACAATCTCGGATAAAAATTGAGATTGTGAGATTTTCCCTTACCTTAGGTCCGATTTTCTTCGTAAGTGTCTGAACCTCTTGTATAATGATTTAAATAATGACATTGACTTATTACAGAATCATACGTATTGTTATGATATCATATATGGTTCACTTATGACTTTATTTTACCCGTTCTTTTGTAAATTCAATGTTAAAGAATGTTTTGGGTAAAATCGTTTCATTTGTCATCCATTTTTTCACTTGTAATTATTCATATGATTACTTAGATCATGATTACATAATTCCAGAATATAAAACATGATTTATATATAATATATATTCAGAATATACATATATATAATAGATAATTAAATGGAATGAAATACACCGTTCATGGAGACGGTAGGTCATACGTACGCATGAACGCTATTTTTTTCCTTATTGAGTTGAATGGCATTAAGAAGATGAAATAAATATATATACACATAAATCCAGTATCATTATTATGTCATATATTTCATTATTACTTATTATATATAATTTATAATCATTCATGAATGGTTAATGTGGAGAATAAATCTCATCGCACCGTGGAGACGGTAGTCCGTACGTACGCACGAGCGATGATATCGTTCTCATGATCGTGGATTTGTATTGGAGTGTATATATACTATTTCAGAATCAATATCACTTTACAATAATCATATATAGTTATTATGTACACCACTATACCCATCCAAGTAAGGTGGTGGTGGAAAATAGATTACACCACAGCGTGGAGACGATATTTCGTACGTACGCACACGCGCTGATTTGATTTTTCGTAGGATGGATAGATGGTGAAATAGGGTTGTTTCATACTTATAATAACATATCATTATATGAGTGATACTGATGTTATTTCTTAAAAATGAAACAACCTAATAAGAAGATGTGGAAGAAGAAATAATGTTGAAAGAATCGGTAACAGACATTACCTCTTCTTTGAAGCGCCTCTTTGAGATATCTGTTTAGGTAACTAAACATGGTCTTTGAGGAATACCAGAACCTCTAAGATGTTTCTAGGGAAGTTGAGAAGATAATTTGGCAGGGGATGGCCGATATTGAAGGCTCAATGTGGTGTGAGGAAGAGAGGGAGGAGGTGCCCTTTTATAAGGGAGGAGAGGGGCACCTTTGGAATAACTAAAACTATTATTTTATTATAAAGTCAAATTCTGTTTTAAATAGATCCAAATTGATTTATTTAGAATCTAAGGTGGGGATGGGTCGCAATACTCTCATCTAATATAATTTATAAAAGTTTAGGTTCCTATTTTAACCTTATCATTTAGATTTAACATTAAGTAAAATAATTTTACTTTTACCGTGTCTTCTTGTGTTCTTATAATATAAGGATAATAAACATACTATAGGCAGCCAAAAGAACCCCAAGTTGTTTATTATTAATATATATAACCTTATCTATGTCATTTGGCCTATCCTTATATTATTAGGAATAAAATAACAATTAATAATATAATATTTTTTTTAAAAACTTTTTATGTCAATTTTGACACTATTTTGTAATTGATTTTTGTGAAACTCATAACAGAATTATTAATTCGAACAAAGTTAATTAAATAAATAATAACATGTAATATTAACCTATAAAATTAGTGGAATTCATAAAAAGTCAAAAAAATTACATTTATTTTGGTATTTATAATATCAATTATGTCAATATTTCATTAATAAGATAACTACTACATCATATTTGTGTCATAAATAAAATAAATTATTTAAGTCTAAAAAGTACAAATAAAATATCATTATGTAGGAAATATTTTTTTCTTTCTAATTAATATTTATAGTCGAATTTAACTTATGTATAACCCTATATTAAAAATGATTTACTTATAAAACTTTGATTTTAACTATTTTAACCCTTCTTTAAATAAATTAATAATAAATGTCCTAATCTAATCCAAGTGGGCCTAAATGGTCATATTTTATTCCTAAGGTTGTTTTTGGTCGAATTACACTTATCCAATATAATTAAGATATGTTTTAGGGTAATAATAATATCATTTTTATCCTTAATTACCTGTTTACTTTTAACCGTGGTAAAAAAAGTAAAAAGTTACTATTCACCAAAAATTATTTTCATCTCATTGAACCAAATTTTACTTACTGACATCAACCGTGTCTCTCGGATTTTTGAAATTCCACTCACAGATGCGGTAAAATTATGTTTTATGAAAAAATCATTTTTTTAACTACCACTTAGTGGTTTCACTATTCATCAAAAAATGAAAGTTTCCAAAAAAATACCAAAAATTAGGCCTAAGCTATATTTGATATTAAGAATTCAAAAATGATATCTATTTTACCAAATTCGAAACATATCAGTTGAATTAATTAATTTAAAAATTAATTCCAGTCGTCAAAACAAATAGTGTGTTCTTAAGAGATAATAACTATCAAAAGATTGACACTTGTTTATGTCTGGTTTAAATGTGAAATTACATCCAATGAAAAACATTGTATTAAATTGTAAAAATATATTCTAAATATAATTTAAAACCACTCATATTAATAATTTATCACTATTAATTATTTCTATTAAGAAAGTTGTTTTTAATTAAAATTTAGTAATTTTCACTATTCATCAGAATATGAATGTTATTCGAAAAGTACCAAAATTTCACCCTAAGCTAATTTCGATATTCCGAATCCAAAAATGAAGTTCGTTTTAATAAATAAAATTTACAAAATTTCACAAAGTCATTATTACTATTCATACCGGCTAGTTTTAGTAATATTTTAATAGCATATCGTTGTTTAGTGAAACTCGGTATTGCGTACTACACACGCTATCGAGGAAGGTGGCGATTACGTGTAATGAAAGGCAAGTCATGGATGCGTGTTGTGCAAGCTCCTTTTGGTGTAGCGTAAAACACAAGACATTAATGAAATTCAAAATAATATTTTTCATAAAATCTCGGGGTGTTACATTCTACCCCCCTTAAAATGAATTTCGCCCTCGAAACTTGTCAGGGTTATAAATGGTTTACTACTAGAATGTTTCTTTAATAGAAACCCACATCTTAAAAAGGAATACCAAAACCAATATTTAAAAACAAAATTATGATACGTAACGGTTACCCAAATAAACTAATCACTGGGTTTCCACATATGTGAAAATTTGGATATGGAAGAGAAATATAACCATCATGTTCTGATGGAGAGTGGTAGAACACATGGCTATGGAAAATCCAGAAATAAAAAATCCATAGATTTATGATGATCTAAGGTACCATATGATTTATCAGATATAAGGGCACTATGAATACATTTCTGGTTTTCAAGATCATTTCCCTAAAGTTGATGAATTAAAAGAAATACTTACATGATTTTGGTACAATCTCACTATTGTTCGTTAATTGAACAACTTCCACTTCATCCCTTAAGGAAATGAAGTTGAATTTCTTATTCGTGATGTGTTAGAAGATCCTGTGATAGAATTATGGGTCATTCCATTTGTCTTCAAAAAAAAGGTTATAAATGTTATCAAAAATACATAAGTCCATCTATAGTGAGATTAATCATATATGGTTCCTAAAATGGACTTATAATTCATATGTCATACTGATTAATATAATAAAACTAGTTTCTACTAAATAGGTACTTCATGTAGGCCAGTGGTAGGCGATAAAGGCCAGTCGCACTTCGGTTGTGGGTTCGATTCCCACAGCCTTGTCCGACGCGATGGGTTGTCGTCCGTCCTGCAAGTTGTCCTTTTTCTAAAACTAAATTACTATAACATCCCATAAATAATATCAAAAAAAAATTCTATCCTTAAACAATACTAACTTATGTCCAACATAATCCATTCCAATCTTTAGGCTTATCTAAAATAGTTTGGTCCTAGCTCATAGTATAAAGAAAACAATTACATGAAATGTCATCAACCAAGCATGTGAATACCATCATTTATCCCACATATATCTTGTTGGTCACATTACAATCATGTGAATACCTTAATCATGTATTCTCTTGAAAAATGAATACCCATTAAACCTTAGTGAAAACATGAATGCTGTCAAAATTTAACTCTTTCCACATACCAAAATCCAAAAATTCTATACACTCAAACCATGATATAACCTTCTCCTTATATCAGTCATGAGCTCATGAATACTATCAAACATTTAATTTTCTCCTTATCCCTTCATTATGCTCATATCATCTACATTCCAAAAATATCTGAATAACCTTTCATGGATACTAGTACTTTCAAAATTCAATGAAAGACAACAGTGTAACAATCCTTAGATGTCTCTTTATTCCATAGTACCATGATATTACTTATAAATCATTACACATGATAAACATGTAATCACTCCACTACATTCTTAAACCATTGACCGAGCTTCAACAATCCATTCATCTCACATATTATTTGTAGTCTCTTCTTCATCATCAACATAAATACTACCCATATGACCATACTGATTCTTTTCATGATACTTTCCCTTAAGGAATTGGTTTTCATAATGCCCATACATTCCATATTTAAAACATTTAACCATTGTTGATGTCGTAGCAATACCATTATCCTCATCCCTGGTGTTAGCTGAACCTTTTCCTTTACACTTACTAGCTTTGTGTCTTTCTTTTCCACACCCAAAGCATCTTCCAGTTCCTTCGAAACATTTTCCTTGATGCCTCTTCCCACATGATTTACATAGGGGAAATTGAACTTTCTTTCCTCTATGATCATCATGAAACTACATCTTTCTCTTATTAGCCGAGTCAGGAATCTTACCAAATTTTACATTATTGATCATATTATGAGATTCCTGATTCGCCACAATAATGATGTTTGGACTTCCAAATCCCATTTCATTTGGTTTCTCATGAAGAATATCATTTCATTGTCCATCATATCCTCCATTATCGTGAATCATCTTGTTTCCAGCCATTTTCTAAAACCCAAAAAGAATAGTGTGAGAGGAAAAAATCATAATAAAGGGGGAGTAACTTCAATATATAACATATTTTGTTTAATCTAATATCGTTACCATAGATCTAGGACTATATCCTAGACGTATACTTATCCTTAGGGACATCCCTAGACATACCATAGAAATATCTCTAGGGATCTCACTAACGTTTTCGCATCCTAGTTTCCAATGGTTGACTGAACTTTTACTCTGATACCAACTGTAGAGACCCAAATCATGATGTACATGGACATTACATTACTTTTGGGAATACTTAGTACATAACAAAAACACACACACACACACGTACCGTAGTAGTTTAGTGTCATTGGAAACTCGGAATATAATCTTCTAATCGTGGTGAAAGATCTTCAACATCTCCCATAATGATCTTTTTTTACCTAAAACCCTTTCTTTATATCATGGGGAAAAGAAAACAGAAAAAGGGTGAGCTCAAATGCTCAGTATGGGTAAAAAAATATCAATCACATCTTATACATAAGAACACAACTTTTGTAAATCTTAACCTGCAAAAGAAATCATAATTTCATAACATGGGATAAATCATAGTAGTGAAATGTAATCCCAATAATCATAACATAAAACATGAAACTTTGTGGAATACATACATAATCATATAGAATCATTTCTTATTAGTCAAGATTCATTTCCAAGACTATCTTAGTGGAAAAAGTCCATTTCTGAACCAAGTTCACTCCTCATTTCAGTCCTGTTTCACTGAACCGGTTTAACCTGCCCTTCCAGCCATGTCTATCTCATGAGATATAAAATCCTTACCCAATTCATGGGAGGGAGATATAGTTCCCACCATCTCATAATTATACCATTCTTATTTGAGCCACAAAATCATAAATCATACATCATTTCATAACCCATGTAATAAAAAAATGGGAATCTTAAACATCGTGACATCATAAAACAATTCATATAAGATAATGGAATTCATAAAAATATTTCCATCAAAACATAATCAAATCAATGTATTAATAATGATAAAAACAGAACCCTTTATTATCTTAGATGGAAAATAATTTTGATAAAACACTTGAACTCCATTCTTGAGAAAAATATCCTTTCTACTTCAAAAACACTTTTCCTTTCTTAACATGTCATACAATTCAAAACTAAAAGAAGTTGATTAAAAATAAACTTGAAAACATTTAAATTACACTTCTTGGAAATTATTTTTTAAAATTCCATTCATGTCGTATAAGTTATAAAAAACATTCTTCTCTTACTTTTGTCGGAAAAGACAAAAAGTGCCTCGTACAAAAAACGAAAAAAGATTCCTTTCATATCATTTACTAAAAACTCACCAAAGGAAAAAATTGGATATAAACTATTTTAGAAGGATATAAATATTACATATTGAGGAAACATGGATGTGGATGATAAATATTCCACAGTAAATTCTGAAGTATAAACAATCTCGGACAAAAATTGAGATTGCGATATTTTCCCTTACCTTAGGTCTGATTTGCTTCGTAAGTGTCCGAACATCCTGTATAATGATTTAAATAATTTCATTTACTAATTCCAGAATCATACTCATTGTTATTATATCATATATGGTTCACTTATGACTTTATTTTACCTATTCTTTTGTAAATTCCATGTTAAAGAGCGTTTTGGGTAAAATCGTTTCATTTGTCATCCGGGTTTTGACTTGTAATTATTCATATGATTACTTGGATCATGATTAATTAATTCCAGAATATAAAACATGATTTATATATAATATACATTCAGAATATACATATATAAAATAGATCATTAAATGGAAAGAAATACACCGTTCATGGAGAGAGTAGGCCGTACGTACGCATGAACGATGTTTTTCGTTTCCTTATTGAGTTGAATGGAATTAAGTAGATAACATAAATATATAAACACATAAATCCAGTATCATTATTATGTGATATATTTCATGATTACTTATTATATATACTTTATAATCATTCATGAATGCTTAACATGGAGAATGAATCTCATCGCGTCGTGGAGACGGTAGTCCGTACGTACGCACGAGCGATGATATCGTTATCATGATCGTGGATTTGTATTGGAGTGTATGTATACTATTTCATAATCAATATCACTTTACAATAATCATATATAGTTATTATGTACACCATTATACCCATCCAAGTAAGGTGGTGGTGGATAATAGATTACACCACGGAGTGGAGAGGGTATTCCGTACGTACGCACGCGTGGTGATTTCGTTGTCCATATGATGGATAGATGGTGAAATAGGGTTGTTTCATACAAATAATGACAATCAGTATATGAGTTATACTTATGTTATTAGGTCAAAACTAAACAACCTAAGAAAAATAATTTGAAGAAGAAATAATGTTGAAAGAATCGGTAACAGACATTACCTCTTCTTTGAAGCACCTCTTTGTGATCTCTGTTTAGGGCACTAAACTTGGTCTTTGAGGAAGACCAGAACTTCTAGGATGTTTCTAGGGAAGTGTAGAAAAGAATTTGGCAGGTTTTGGTTGAGATTGAAGGCTCAAAGTGGTGTGAGGAAGAGAGGGAGGAGGTTCCCTCTTATAAGGGAGGAGAGGGGCACCTTTGGAATAACTAAAACTATTATTTTATTATAAAGTCAAATTCGGTTTTAAATAGATCAAAATTGATTTATTTCAAAGATAAGGTGGGTATGGGTCGAAATAATCTCATAAAATATAATTTAGACAAGTTTAGGTTTCTATATTAACCTTATCATTTAGATTTAACAGTAAATAAAATAATTTTACTTTTACCGTGTCTTCTTGTGTTCTTATACTATAAAGTTAATAAACTTACTATAAGAAGCCAAACGAACCCCAAGTTGTTTATTATTAATATATATAATCTTATATAATTCATTTGGATGATGCTTAGATTTTTAGGAATAAAATAACAATTAATAATATAATATTTGTTTTAAAAACTATTTTATGTCAATTTTGACACTATTTAGTAATTGATTTTTGTGAAACTTATAATAGAACGGTTAATTCGAAAGAAGTTGCTTAAATCAATAATAACATGTAATATTAACCTAGACAATTAGTGGAATTCATAAAGAGTCTCAAATTACATTTATTTGTGTATTTATAACATCAATTATGTCAATATTTCATTAATAAGATAATTACTACATCATCTTTGTGTCACAAATAAATTAACTTATTTAAAGTCTAAAAATTATAAATAAAATATAATTATGTAGGAATGATTTTTATCTTTCTAATTAATATTTATAGTCGATTTTATCTTATGTATAACCCTATATTAAAAATGATTTACTTATAAAACATTGATTTTAACTATTTTGACCCTTCTTTAAATAAATTAATAATAACTGTCCTAATCTAATCCAAGTGGGCATAAATGGTCATATTTTATTCCTAAGGTTGATTTTGGTCGAATTACACTTATCCAATAGAATTAAGACATGTGTTAGGGTAATAATAATAACATTTTTACCCTTAATTACCCTATTTACTTTTAACCGTGGAAGAAAGTAAAAAGTTACTATTCACCAAAAATTATTTTCATCTCATTGAACCACATTTCAATACTGAAATCAACCGTATCTCTTGGGTTTTGGAAATTCCACTCACAGAAGTGGTAAAATTAAGTTTTATGAAAAATTCATTTTTTTAACTATCTCTTAGTGGTTTCACTATTCATCAAAAAATGAAAGTTTCTAGAAAAATAACAAAAAATAGGACTAAGATAAATTTGATATTATGAATTCAAAAATGATGTCTATTTTACCAAATTCAAAACATATCAGTTTCATTAATTAATTTAAAAATTAATTTCCATCATCAAAACAAATAGTGTGTTCTTAAGAGATAATAACTATCAAAAGATTGACATTTGTTTATGTCTCGTTTAAATGTGAAATTACATCCAATGACCAACATTGTATTAAATTGTAAAAATATATTCTAAATATACTGTAAAACCACTCAAATTAATAATTTAGCACTATTAATTATTTCGATTAAAATAGTTGTTTTTAATTAAAATTTAGTAATTTTCACTATTTATCAGAATATGAAAGTTATCCGAAAAGTACCAAAATTTCACCCTAAGATAATTTCGATATTCTGAATCCAAAAATAAAGTCCATTTTGAAAAATAAAATTTACAAAATTTCACAAAGAGGTTATTACTATTCATAACAGCTAGTTTTAATAATATTTTAATAGCATATAGTTGTTTAGTGAAACTCGGTATTGCGTACTACACACGCTATCGAGGAAGGTTGTGATTTTGTGTAATGAAAGGCAAGTCAAGGATGCATGTTGTGCAAGCTCCTTTTGGTGTAGAGTACAACACAAGACATTAATGAAATTAAAAAGAATATTTTTTATAAAATCTCGGGGTGTTACAGCAGCTCTATGCAAGCCTTTGTATAATAGATAAACTCAACATCAACAGTACAAAGAAAAGTACATTAATATTGTTTCTCAAAAAACCCATACATTTCTCACCAATTATGAATTCTACACCAATTGTGTGATTTTTATCAATATCATCTTTATCTATGTTTTAATCATAAAATATTGTTAGTTCACTATCACTTTCAAAAAAATGTATAATCCATAATATTGAGTTTCATTAATATGCCTCATTATTTTTTCACTGGTGACATTTAATCTTATTTTGGATTACTTTGAAAGTGGGCCGCTAATCATTTTGCAAAGGCAATATGAAGACGTGTTTTATTCGTGTAAAATAATCATCCAATGATTCTCAAATATATTGTGGGATCTATAGATGTCTCATCCCCATTATTTCATATTTCGGTTCCTACCACAATTAGAGTCGAGATTAGTTTGGAGTCGTGCATATTGAATTTCCTCAAAATCTATCTTTGCACAACATTCCTGAGAGATAATGGTAATCTCTTTTCACTGAAGCACTTGTAACCCAAAAAGTATGTGAGTTCCCTAATCATGAACATTTCTAATTATGATTTCATGTGACTGGAAAATTCATCAACTGATCCCTACCTAATTATTCCAAATATAATATCATATTTATACAAAGGAACCGTGAAAGGATCATTCTGAAAATTATTCACATAAATATTATGATCCACTCCTCCTCTTTTAAATTCATGCTTGTTCAGATAAGAACCTACCTGAGAGTACCATGTCTATGGTTCATTTTTCACAAAATATAGAACCTTATTTATTATACAATCATTCATTTCTCCATTACCAATAGGAAATCCCACTAGTTGTTCAATATAGATTTATAATTAAACAACACCATTCAAGGAAGTTGTATTATAATCCATTTGATACAATTTGTATCCTCATTGAATTACCAAGGTAAGAAACAGTTTGATTGAATACCATATAGCCAGTGAGGAAAATGATTCTTCAAAATGAACTCCTTTAAACTATAAATAGATTTTATAGAAAAGAAATCCATTATTTATGATCACATTTCAACTTTCATCAAATTTTTTTTAGAATCCACATTATACAAATCACCTTGTGGGTTTCATGTCTCTGATCAAGATCCAATGTTTAGATCTTATCAATCTAATATAGTTATTCATTCATGGACTTAACTCGTGATTTCTCCATTGATAGTTCTTCAAATGTGGATGGTTACACAATTGAATGAAAAGTTGGTTGTGCGCTATTTATTATTTTCGATGTGTGTGTGGGAGTAATCGGATCCCCAATGATATTGGTTCGATCAATTTCGTCTATTCAATTTATCTTATGAGCTTCAAAAGAATATTCTTCATGTATGGATTCTTCTTCTGATTCTTCTTTTGAGTCATCATCATGATTTGAATCCTATATGATTTTTATTCCTTCCCATACTTCTACATATAGATATGTTTCATGTCTACATTATTCCTCCTCATCTATCACATTAGTTGATGAATTCATTGATCCAATTGTGGTTTATCTTTAATGATCTTCACGTCACCTAATTTGATAATTTTTAGAAGTTATTTATTAAAACAGTTGTAGAATTTTCTATTCATTGAATATCTGAGGAATATTCCTTCATCCACAAAATCACCATACTTGTCTCCATTTCCTTCGTTGTTTCTAATAAAAACTATTACTTCCAAAAACACAAAAATACTTTAAAAAGGGATACCTTCCATTCATTAACACATATTTTGTCTTGGTTTCCCACATATAAAGCCCTATTTGGTTTTGAAAATAAACTATTTCTTGAACAATATGTTTCTAGTAATGGAGAGACATGTCACTCTCAATTATTATTATTCTATTCCTATTTTTCACCTATCGATTCCATTGCTCAACTATTGTATATTGGTTTTTGAGTTCTAAAAACAACCACATCATATTGTTTCCATTGTTTATCAAGGTAGTATTCAAACTCAAAGGATGTATATTCCCATCCTTAGTCAAATCGTAGATCATTGACTTTCCATTTCGTATAATTTTCATCTATTCAATAATTGGTTTTCATGAAATCGTGCACTTGTCATTCCCTTTGTATATTTATCACACAAGTCATTCTACTATAATCATCAATAAAAAGAAAAATGAACCATTATCAATGAGTAGCATTGTAACACAATGATATTTTAGGAATTTTTTTTAATTTCATTGATGCCTTGTGTTTTAAGCTACAACAAGAAACCTTGCGCTATACGCAACACCGTATGAGCATGCAGTATACACAACACTATTCTTGGATCATGTTACACACAATTTTGATAGAAGTTATTCTACGAAACATTGAGTGTATATATATATATATATTCAATGTATAAATGAAATATAGTCGGATTATGTTATATAAAACAATGGAGGAGTCTTGCACAGCACGCAACCCTGACTTGGCTTGCATTACATGCAATCGCGACCTTCCTTGTTAGCATGTGTTGTACGCAATACCAGGTTTCACTAAACAACGATATATGGTTATAATATTATTATAAACTAGCAGTTATGAATAGTATCAACTACATTTTTAATTTTATAACATTATTATTCATCTTACACATTTTCTAGAACATGGTATGAGAAAAAAATCAATTTTTCGAGTAAAATAAGTATTTTTCAAAAAATGTAGTTTTGCCACCTTTTTATGGCGCACCCACATTAAATCTTTTTTTGACATATATATAAGTTCAATTTGACAAAAAAAATTCTTCTTTGGAATCAGGATATAAAAATTTACTTTGGATAAAATTTTCATATTATTCTGATAACTTTCATATTTTAATTAATAGTAAAAACACACTATATTTTAATTAAAAACAAATTTTTTCATCGCAATAATTTATATTGTTATTTTATCGTTTTAATTGCGTTTTATGTGTAATTAGAATATATTTTTACAATTTAATCCACTGTTGGTCGTTGGAATTAATTTCACTTTGAAATTGGATATAAACAAGTATCAATCTTTTGATAGTTATTGTTTCTTAAAAAACACGCTATTTGGTTAAGAGTAACTTTTTACTTTTTTTACCACGGTTAAAAGTAAATAGGGTAATTAAGGGTAAAAATGATATTATTATTACCCTAATACATGTCATAATTCTATTAGATAAGTTTAATTCGACCAAAAACAACCTTAGGAATAAAATATGACCATTTAGGCCCACTTGGATTAGAGTAGGACATTTATTATTAATTTGTTTAAAGAAGGGTTAAAATAGTTAAAATCAAAGTTTGATAACTAAATAATTTTTAATATAGGGTTATACAGAAGATAAATTCTACTATAAATATTCCTTATAAATCTAAAAAGATTTCCTACCTAATTGTATTTTATTTGTAATTTGTAGACATTAAATAATTTACTTTATGTATGACACAATGATGATGCAGTAATTATCTTATTAATGAAATATTGACATAATTGATGTTATAAATACCCAAATAAATGTAATTTTAGACTTTTTATGAATTCCAATAATTTTCTAGATTAATATTACATATTAGTACTGATTTAATTAACTTTGATCGAACTAATCTTTTTGTTATGATTTTCACAAAAATCAATTACAAATTAGTGTAAAAATTGACATAAAATAGTTTTTAAAACAAATATTATATTATTAATTGTTATTTTATTATTAAAAATATAAACTTCAGTCAAATGAATTATATAAGGTTATATATATATATTAATAATAAACAACTTGGGGTTCTTTTGGCATGTTATTGTAAGTTTATTAACTTTATAGTGTAGGAAAACAACATGACACGGTAAAAGTATAATTATTTAACTTAAAGGTAAATGTAAATGATAAGGTTAAAATAGAAACATAAACTTGTATAAATTCTATTGGATGAGAGGTTTTCGACCCATACCCACCTTAGATTTGAAATAAATCAATTTGGATCTATTAAAAACCGAATATGACTTTATAATAAAATAATAATTCGAGTATTTCCAAAGGTGCCCCTCTCCTCCCTTATAAAAATGGCACCCCTTACCTGTTATCTTAAAACCCTTTTGAGCCTTTATTCTTGGAAAAAACCTGCCCATTTATCTTCTCCACTTCCCTATCAACATTCTGGAGGTTCCGGTCTTCTCAAAAGACCAACTCTACTTCCTTAAGAGAAGGCTTAAAAGATGTGTGTCGAAGAAGAGGTAATCTCTTATTGCGATTCTATCAAGTTTCATTCTTCTTCAATTCCTTCTTATTTAGTTTTTTCATTATAAATTAATAACATCAGTATCAATAATATACTGATATGTTGTTATGAATATGAAACAACCCTATATGATCTTCTATCTATCCTACGGAAAACGAAATCACCACGCATGCATACGTACGGAATACTGTCTCCACGGTGTGGTGTAATCAGTTTTTCCACCACCACATTAAATTAATGGGTATAATGGTGTAAATAAATAACTATATATGTTTATTTTAATGTGATATGTATTTTGTAATATTATACATACACTTCAATACAATTCTATGATCATGGGAATGATATCATCGCTCATGCGTACATACGGACTACCATCTCCACGAACGTGATGAGATTCATTCTCCATCATTAGCCATTAAAGAATGATTATAAAGTATATATAATGAATAATAATTAAAAATATAGAAGAATGAATCTACAGGATTTATGTATATGTATATTTATATTTCATCTACTTAATTCCATTCAAGTCAATAAATAAAGGAAAACACCATTCATGCGTACGTACGGCCTACCATATCCATGAATGGTGTGTTTCATTTCATTTATATATCTATTATATAAATACTGAATATATATGATATATAAATCATGTTTTAATTTCTGGATGTAAGTAAATCATGATATAAGTAATAATAATATTAAGAACGACAAGTCCAAACACGCACGATAAATGATTTTTTTTTCCCATAACGCTACTTTAACACGAAATTGACAAATGAATGGGTAATATAAAAACCTAAGTGGACCATATATGATATAATAAAAATGTATATGACTCTTTAATAAGTCGATGACATTATTAAAATTATTATATATGAGGTTCAGATACATAGAAAGCATGTCGGACAGAAGGTAATGGATAATTTTGCAAATCTCATTTTTATCCGAGATTTCTTATACGTAAGTATTTACTGGGGTAATTGTAATCATCCATGTGCATGTTTTATAAAAGTGTTTTTATGTATGTTTAATGTCATTTTTACCCATTTTTACTTTTACTACACGGTATATAAGGAATCTTTCTTTTGTTTACATTACAAGGTACTTTTTGACTTTTTCGACAAAAGTACGAGGAGAATGTTTTTTAACTTATACAATATGAAAAGATTTTTACGGTTTTATAAAGCCTAATTTTCATGAAGATTCCTCCAAAATATTTCATGACTAATTTAAACAAAATCTTTTTCTTTTAAAATTTCAGGACTTTTTGTGAAGAGAAATTGATTTTGAAGAAGAAATGATATTTTCCTCAAGAATTCATTTCATGTGTTTTATCAAAACCATTTTTCATCTAAGATGACATTATTTCATATGTGTATGTTTCAAGTATAATGTCTCTATGATATACATTGTTTCACTTTTATTATTATGAAATGATATCCATTTCTTTTATATGGATTATGTGATGATGGGATGATGTTTATGAAACCCATTTTATTTGTTGGGTTATTATGAATGATGTATGTTTATTTTGTGGAGCAAGTAAGACTGATTCCATTATGAGATGGGTGGGACCTATATCTACCTCCAATTAATTGGGTAAATATTTATATCTAATGAGATATACATGGCCGGAACGGTAAGTTAATCCAGTTCAGTGTTACAGGACTGAAATGAGGAGTGAACTCGATTCAGAAAGGGACTTTGCCCAATAAGAGGGTCTTGGTAGCAATGCCTTGGATACTATTGAAATCATAACATGTACTGAATGGTGTCCAGAATTACATGTTTTATTCCAATTATATTTTATCATGGTTGATGTTCCATTATGATATATGCCTTACGTACATCCAAGATTTATGTCTTTGCTCAAGATTTTGATGTTTAAATTTCTTGTTCAATTTTTTGATTCCAAATGTTTATGGATTGTTTTCTGTTATCTATGTTTACAATTGATGAGAATTTGAGCTCAACCTTTTTATTTTTTATTTTCCCCATTAAAAAAAGAAAGTTTTTAGGTAAGGAAACAAAAAGGGGATGATCGTTATGGGAGTTGTTGAAGATCTTTCAACATGATTAGAAGTTTACATTCTATGTTTCCACAGACACTAAACTGTTACGATCCTTGAGTTTTGTTTTTTTTATGTATTAAGTATTCCACAAATGTAATTTAATGTCCATGTAAGTCAAGCTTTGGGTATCTATATTTGTTATCAGAGAGAAGGTTTAGACAACCTTTGGAAACTAGGATGCAAAAACTTAAGTGAGATCCCTAGAGATATTTCTAAGGTTTGTCTAGGGATGTCCCTAATGTTAAGTATAAGTATATTTCTAGAATTATGGTAACGATATTAGATTAAACCTAAGATGTTATATATTGAAGTTACTCCCCCTTGATTATTATTTTTGTCTCTCACACTATTCTTTTTGGGTTTTGGAAAATGGCTGGAAACAAGATGATTCACGATAATGGAGGATATGATGGACGATGGAATGATATTCCTCATGAGAAACCAAATGAAATGGGTTTTGGAAGTCCAAAAATCATTATTATGCGAAATCAAAAATCTCATAATATGATCAATAAAGTAAAATTTGTTAAGGTTCCTAACTCGGCTAATAAGAGAATGATGGAGTTTCATGATGAACATAGAGGAAAGAAAGTTCAATTTCCCCTATGTAAATCATGTGGGAAGAGGCATCATGGAGAATGTTTCAAAGGATTTGGAAGATGATTTGGGTGTGTAAAAGAAGGATAGAAAGTCAGTAAGTACAAAGGAAAAGGTTCAGTTAACACCATGGATGAGTATAATGGTATTGCTAAGACAACAACAATGGTTAAATGTATTAAATGTGGACTGTACGGGCATTATGAAAACCAATTCCCTAATGGAATGTCTCATGAAGATAATCAGTATGGTCGTATGGGTAGTATTTATGTTGATGATGACGAAGAAACTTCAAATGATATTTCAGATGAAATAATTGTTGAAGCTCGGTCAATTGTTTAACAAGGTAGTGGAATGATTACATGTTTATCAATTGTAATGTTGTATAAGTAATCTCATGGTACTATGGAATAAAGAGACATCTAAGGATTGTTACACTATTGACTTTCCTTATGTTTGGAATGTATATTATGAATTGTACTCGTGACCATGAAAGTTTATTCAAATATTTTCGTAATGTAGATGTTATGCGCATAATGAAGGGATAAGGAGAAAATTAAAAATTTGATAATATTCATGAGATCATGACTAATATAAGGAGAAGGTCATATCATGGTTTGATTATATAGAATTTTTGTATTTTGGTATGTGGAAAGAGTTAACTTTTGAAAATATTCGTGTTTTCACTAATGTTTAATGGGTATTCATTTTTTCAAGAGAATACATTATTAAGGTATTCACTTGATTGGAATGTGACCAATAAGATATATGGGGGATAAATGATGGCATTCAGATGCTTGGTTGATGACATTTCCAGTTATCATTTTCTTTATACTATGAGATTGGTCATATGTATTTTGGATCAGCCTAAAGATTAGAATGAATTATGTTAGACATAAGTTAGTACTGTTTAAGGCAAGAGTTTTTAGATATTATTTATATTGTAGTTTCAGAAAAAGGACAACCTGCAGGACGGGCGACAACCCGTCGCGTTGGACAAGGCTGTGGGAATCGAACCCACAACTGAAGTGAGATAGGCATTTATCACCTACCAGTGGCCTACATGAAGTCCCTATTTAGTAGAAACTAGTTTTATTATATTAAGAAGTATGATATATGTAGTAGAAGTCCATTTTAGGAACCATATATGATTAATCTCACAATAGATGGACATATGTATTTTTGATAACTTTTCTAACCTTTTGTTTGAGATAGATGGAGTGACTCATCATTCTATCACATGATCTGTTAACACTTCACGAATGAAAAATTCAACTTCATTTCTTTAATATATGAAGTGGAAATTGTTCAAAGAATGACTAACGGTGAGACTGTATCAAAATCACGAAAGCATTTCTTCTAATTCCAATTTCATCAACTTTAGGGAAATGATATTGAAAACCAAAAATGATGTCCTAGTGCCCTTATATCCGATTAATCAGATGGTACCTTAGATCATCAGAAATCTATATCTTTGTGATTGATGGCTTTTTCATAGCCATGTTCTCTAACACTCTCCATCAGAACTTGATGGTTATATTTTTCTTCCATATCCATATCTTCACCTATGTTCTCCTATATAGAAACCCAATGATGAGTTACATTGGCTAATCGTTACATTTCATACATTAGTTTTTAAAATTATGTTTTAGTATTCCTTTTTACGATGTGGGTTTCTATAAATAGTAAATGATTTATAACCCCGACGAATTTTGAGGGCGAAATTCATTTTAAGGGGGGTAGAATGTAACACCCTGAGATTTTATGAAAAATATTCTAGTAATTTCATTGATTTCTTGTTTTTTAAGAAGCAATAAGATTACCTTGTGCTATACGCAACACCGTATGAGCTTGCAGTATACACAACACTCTTCTTGGATCATGTTACACACATTTTTGAAAGTAGCTATTCTACGAAACATTGAGTGTGTATACATATATATATTCAATGTATAAATAAAATATGGTCGGATTCTGTTATAAAAAACAATGGAGTATTCTTGCACAACACGAAACCCTGACTTCGCATGCATTACATGCAATCGCGACCTTCCTCGAAAGCATGTGTTGTGCATAATACCGGGTTTCACTAAAAAACGATATATGGTTATAATATTATTATGAACTAGCAGTTATGAATAGTATTAACTACAATTTGAATTTTATAACATTATTATTCATCTTACACATTCTCTAGAACATGGTATGAGAACAAAATAATTTTTTGAGTAAAATAAGTATTTTTCAAAAAATTTAGTTTTGACGCCTTTTGATGGCGTACCAACTTTAAATCTTGTTTTTGACATGTCTATAAGTTCAATTTGACAAAATAAAATTCTTCTTTGGAATCAGGATATAAAAATTTACTTTGGATAAATTTTTCATATTATTCTGATAACATTCATATTTTAATGAATATTAAAAACACGCTATATTTTAATTAAAAACAACTTTTTTCATCGCAATAATTTATATTGTTAGATTATCATTTTAATTGGTTTTAAAGTGTGATTAGAATATATTTTTACCATTTAATCCAATGTTGGTCATTGGAATTAAATTCACTTTGAAATTGGATATAAACAAGTATCAATCTTTTGATAGTTATTGTTTTTTAAAAAACATGCTATTTGTTTTGATAGCAGGAATTAATTTTAAAATTAATTAATTCCACTTATAAGTTTTGAATTTGGAAAAATAGACATCAATTTTGATTTCGGAATATCAAATAATTCTTAGGCTGAATTTTTGGTATTTTTCTGAAAAACTGCAAATTTCGATGAATAGTGAAACCACTTAGTGGTTGTTAAAAAACTGACTTTTTCATTTAAAGGATATTTTACCACTTCTGTGAATTGAATTTCAAAAATCAGAGAGACACAATTAATATCAAGGAATAATACGTGGTTCAATGAGATAAAAATAATTTTTGGTGAATATTATCTTTTTACTTTTTTAACCACGGTTAAAAGTAAATAGGGTAATTAAGGGTAAAAATTATATTATTATTACCCAAAAACATGTCCTAATTCTATTGGATAAGTGTAATTCGACCAAAAACAACCTCAGGAATAAAATATGACCATTTAGGTCCACTTGGATTATATCAGGACATTTATTATTAATTTATTTATAGAAGGGTTAAAATAGTTAAAATCAATGTTTAATAAGTAAATAATTTTTAATATAAGGTTATACAGAAGATAAATTCTACTATAAATATTAATTAGTAATATCAAAATTTTTCCTACATTATGGTATATTATTTTAAATTTTTAGACATTAATTAATTTAATCTATGTATGACACAATGATGATGCAATAATTATCTTATTAATGAAATATTGACATAATTGATGTTATAAATACCCAAATAAATTTAATTTGAGACTTTTTATGAATTACAAAAGTTTTATAGGTTACTATTACATATTAGTACTGATTTAATTAAATTATTTCAAACTAATAGTTCTGTTATGATTTTCACAGAAATCAATTACAAAATATTGTCAAAATTGACATAAAATAGTTTTTAAAACAAATATTATATTATTAATTATTATTTTATTCCAAAAAACTACAGTTCGGACAAGTGACTTAGATAAGGTTATATATATATTAATAATAAAAAACTTGGGGTTCTTTTGTCATGTTATAGTCATATTATTAACCTTATAGTGTAAGGAAACAAGAAGACACGGTAAACGTAAAATTATTTAACTTAAAGCTAAATCTAAATGATAAGGTTAAAATAGAAACCTAAACTTTTATAAATTATATTGTATGAGATTATTTCAACCCATCCCCAGCTTAGCTTTGAAATAAACCAATTTGGAGATATTAAAAACCGAATATGACTTTATAATAAAATAATATTTTGAGTTTTTCCAAAGGTTCCCCTCTCCTCCCTGATAAAAAGGGCACCCATTACCTCTTCTCTTCACACCATTTTGAGAATTTATTCTTGGACAACCCCTTACCATTTCTCTTCTCCACTTCCCTATCAACATTCTGGAGGTTCTGGTCTTCTCAAAAGACCAACTCTACTTCTTTAAGAGAGGGCTTAAAAGAGGTGCGTCGAAGAAGAGGTAATCTCTTCTTTCGATTCTCTCAAGTTTCTTTCTTCTTAAATTCCTTCTTATTTAGTTGTTTTATTATAAAGTATTAAAATCAGTATCACTAATATACTGATAAGTTATTATGAATATGAAACAACCCTATTTCACATTCTATTCATCCTACGGAAAACGAAATCACCACGCGTGCGTATGTACGGAATATCTTCGCCAGGCCGTGGTGCAATTAGTTTTTCCACCACCACCTTACATAAATGGGTATAATGGTGTATATAAATAACTATATATGGTTATTTTAAAGTGATATTGATTCTTTAATATTATACATATACTTCAATACAATTCCATGATCATGGGAATGATATCATCGCTCGTGCGTACGTACGGACTACCGTCTCCATGAACGCGATGAGATTCATTTTCCATGATTAGCCATTCAAGAATGATTATAAAGTATATATAATGAATAATAATGAAATATATTCCAAACTTAATCTACTGGATTTATTTATATATATATATATTTCATCTACTTACTTCCATTCAAGTCAATAAAGAAAGGAAAACAGCGTTCATGCATACGTACGGCCTACCGTCTCCGTGAACGGTGTGTTTCATTTCATTTATCTATCTATTATATATATATATATATATACTGAATATATATGATATATAAATCATTTTTTACATTCTGGAAGTAAGTAAATCATGATATAAGTCATAATAATATAAAAAAACAACAAGTCCAAACACGTACGATAAATGAATCAATTTTACCCAAAACGCTACTTTAACATGGAATTGAAAAATGGACGGTTAATATAAATAACTTAATGAACCATATATGATATAATAACAATGAATATGATTCTATAATAAGTCAATGAAATTATTTAAATAATTATACAGGAGGTTTGGATACATACGAAGCATATCGGACATAAGGTAAAGGATAATTTTTCAAATCTCATTTTTATCCGAGAATGCGTATACGTAAGTATTGACTGGGGTAATTGTTATCATCCATGTACATGTTTTATAAATGTATTTTTAATTATGATTAATTTCCTTTTTACCCATTTTGAATTTTAGTACATTTTATGTAAGGAATATTTCTTTTTTTACGATACGGGGTACTTTATGACTATTCTGAAAAAAGTACGAGGAGAATGTTTTTTTAACTTATATAGCATGAAAGGATTTTCACGGTTTTATAAAGCCTTAGTTTCATGAAACATCCTCCAAAATATTTCATGACTATTTTAAACAAAATCTTTTTCTTTTAAAATTTCATAACGTTTTGTGAAGAGGAATTGATTTTGATGAAGAAAGGATATTTTCCTCAAGAATTCATTTCAAGTGTTTTATCAAAACCATTTTTCATCTATGATGACATTATTTCATATGTGTATGTTTCAAGTATAATGTCCATATGATTTACATGGTTTCACTTATCTTATTATGAAATGATATCCCTTTCTTTTATATGGATTATGTGATGATGGGATGATGTTTATGAAACCCATTTTATTTGTTGGGTTATTATGAATGATGTATGCTTATTTTGTGGAACAATTAAGAATGATTTCATTATGAGATGGGTGGGACATATATCTCCCTCCAATCCATTGGGTAAAAATTTATAACTCATGAGATAGACATGGCTGGAACGGAATGTTAATCTGGTTCAGTGTTACAGGACTGAAACGAGGAGTGAACTCGATTCAGAAAGGGACTTTGTCCACTAAGATGGTCTTGGAAGCAATGCCTTGGATACTATGGAAATCATAACAAGTGAGGAATGGTTTCCATAACTACATGTTTTATTCCCACTATATTTTATCATGGTTGATGTTCCATTATGATATATGCCTTATGTACTTCCATGATTTATGTCTTTGCTCAAGATTTTGATGTTTAAATTTCTTGTTCAAGTTTTTTCTTCCAAATGTTTATGGATTGTTTTATGTTTTCTATTTTTATATTACTGAGAATTTGAGCTCACCCTTTTTATGTTTTATTTTCCCCAGGAAATATATAAAGGTTTTAGGTAAGAAAACAAAAAAGGGGAAGATCATTATGGGAGTTGTTGAAGATCTTTCAACATGATTAGAAGTTTATATTCCATGTTTCTAAAGACACTAAACTACTACGATCCTTGAGTTTTGTTTTTTTGTTATGTATTAAGTATTCCGCAAAAGTAATGTAATGTCCATGTATGTAAATCATTGGGTATCTACAAGCATAAACTTTTATCAGACCATATACGTTTTTAGGAATGATATCAGGAATATTTGATGCACTTTTCTTATTTAGAGGATATGAAGTACATAACATCTTCCCTCAAATAAAATAATCACAAGGCTTATCGCACTCAAGATTCATATTTTGGATATCCATTATTACATTCCACTTTCATATCTTTTCCATTTCTTTTGGATTGATGTGACAAAACCTCTGGTGCCAAATTTTTTTATCTTGTTCAGTAGAAATGTACCAATTGATCACTCTACAATCAACACAATATATGTTACCATATGTTCTGAAAACATTCATTATAGAATCCCATTTTCCATTTATATTGCATGCCTTTTGATTTAATGTCACTATAAGTCCTGAGTCATAGATTTGACTCTCCCTCAAGAGATTGTGATGCAATCCATCCACCTAAAGAACTTTAATCTTCTCCAACATTCCATTGGCTAGTTTGGTAAATACACTGTCTTTGATCATCACATCACAATCCTTATCAAATATCAATTCTCTATTGAACATTATCTTAATATTTTTTAATAGGACTTCATATGTATCATTTTGGGATGAGCATCCAATATCACAAATCCAATTTAATTAATTCATGGTTTCATTGGTAGCTACATCGGGAAGGGTGGATTATTTATTTTTCTTCTTTTCCTTCCACGAAATATTAGATTTAGTAATGAATTAATATTGATTTAAAATCACATTTCTATGTGCACAGGTTCATTATACAGACACTATAACACCCCGAAATGATGACGTGTTAAATGAAAAAATGATTTGACTCATGTCAAGAATGTTTACCATTATATTTTGTGATCCTACCTGAATAGAACTTCATAGTTATGCATACATGGCATGGAGTAGTGATCAGGATGGGTGAGATTCTATAATGTTTCCCTGGGTGTGTGTGAGTGGGGAGAAAACACATTGGAAAGGAAATGTGTTGGGTTGTGGGTACAATAATTATTTAGAATAATAGTTTGGGCATGTTTGTGGGCCCCAAGAATTGGGACCACATGTCTGTGGGGAAATTGGTGGTCCATGAACTGATGACCATGTTATGGTGCATTGTTTGTGGTGTCATCGAGACCCATTTTTCACATTTGGTATTAGAGGAGGAACCCAGCCTTATGTGCGGTGCACTGCCTGGGTTGAGGTGTAGGGTCCATTGTGAGGATATTGTTCTCTATAGGGGGTGAATTTAACACCATAAAATGTTAATGTGTTAAATGACTAAAGTATTTGACTAATTTCAACAAGGTGAACCTTCCATTTCAATAGCCTGCCTGATTAGAACTCCATAATTAAGAATCCTAGGCTGGGAGTAGTGATATGTATGGGTGACTAGATAATAACATTCCCATGGAGTGTGTGAGTGAGGAAAACCCATAATGGAAAGGACATGTGTTGGACTATGGGAACAGTCATTAGTCAAATTACCCGTTCAGGTATGTGGGTGGGCCCTAGAAAGGGGACCACGTGTTTTCGGGGCAACTGGTGGTAACTGGAAGGCCATGACATGATGAACATTTTATTGAGTTGTATTTATGCCATCATGTGAATCCAGTTGTCACATACACTGTTATTCTTAATGAATGAACTTTTTGTAGGAAAAAAACTATCTGTTTGGAATGTATTAATTTTCCTCTGAGTTTTGTATAAATTATTCGTTCCCTTTATTTTTCTACTGTTGACAAAATTATGCCTGAATTTAGAAAAATGATAACAATATAAATAGTAATGTTTTCTTCTATATAAAATAGGATATCAATTCATTGTCCATTTTTTAATTCCAAGGTCTTCCCCATTTATATATATTCTTGATTCTTTATTGCAAGACATGGTATGGCCATGAAAGCCACAAAATTGACAGTTCATAAGTGGAAATTTATTATCACATCTATTCCTCCTCATCAAAACAATATTATAATAATTTTTTGATAATATATCATCTTTGGAAACTCGAAGACAGTTTTAAGTACTCCTCTCAATCTATTTTGAGACATTCTTTGTTTGTAATTCAGGTTTCATTGTTATATATATGACTTTATTTTTCCATTATTTTGGGCCATTTTAATACCCACATTCAATTTTTCAGCATCTAAAATAATTCATGTGTTTTCCATGCATAATATTTTTTAATGACTCAGATCATTTCAACTCCATCAGAATCATTCTTAACTCTCTCAGCAACTCAACATTTGAGAATTTTCTAAACTAAATTTTCATCTTTGTTTCTTTTGAACATGATTCGATTTCATGTTTACTCATAAGTGTAACAACATCATCATCATCTAATTAAATGTTTTTTATTATCCATTAGTCTATATGTAAGACCATTAATGACCATTTATTGTTCTTCAATTCGATGATTTAGATCCACTATAACTTATGATCTTTCAAAAGTTGGTGAATCTTATTTACTACATCTTCGGTTCGATCCATTGAGGATTCAAAAATATGAACATAATATAATGATTTTTCACAATTTAATTCCACTTTGTTGAACTTTTTCATTTATTCTCAAGCTTACCAAAATCATCATTAAGTTTCAACTTTAGATCAGCATTATTGGATAGCTGCTTATTTATTGCTTCATATCCCAATGGTTCTGATTTTTAAATGGTTGAAATCATTGATGCATGGGTTATAGATTTAAATTTTGGTTATAATTCCTAGAATTATTATCTATCATCATAATCATATTCATATTAAAAAACAAGTATCTATAGTTTTTTTATACGTGAAATATAACTTCTTGAAAGCATTATAAGAGGCTTTTGCATGTCTTTAGCTTTACTTTCTACATCAACAAACATTCTTATGCAAAAGGAGACGTTTTTACCAACACCGCCATAACAAAATAACCCAAAGGTAACATGACATCAAATATACATTTCCCTTCTTGAAATTCATGGATATGAAAGAAATAATTTCTTTTTCTTCATTATCTTCATCAATACTATCTACTGAAATTTCAATATTGTCCATGGCTTTGAATTCCATTTCAATGATTACTCGAGTCGTTGAACATTTTTGTCTGACTCTAATCTCATATTCCACCAGGCCTATCAACATATCATCTATATAATGTTTAAGAAGATCACTTTCCCCAAGGGCCAACATCTTAACATTGTAAAGAGGTGAAAATATTCTCATGATTTTAATTAAAATTTCAATTTATTTGATTTCATAACCAGGTCATATTATTTCTACAACTACATTTGTTTTTTTGATTGGAAATGGTATTTTTATTTTATTTAGGATGCATCTTTATATCATAAAACCTATTGTGAAAAATATATAGTGTTTAATCATTAACGTTTCTATAACCTTCATAAATATTATCCAATTTTTCGCTCGTAAAATTTACTGACGTAAAACTAATCACCCTTACATATATCCGAACAGAAAGAGCTATAGTGAGGGTATTTTGTGGTTTTTGGTTTGGATGAATATATTCATATATAAGTTATTCATAGACATTCTAGTTAGATTAGTGACATATATTCCTTGTCTAATGAAAAATAGGGATTCCATTCTAAGTGATCTTAGTTGAGAACTCATCCTTTTATTACATATTTAAATGTTTCTTCCCTTAAGGATGGAACCTCCCAAAAAATTAAATGTATTATACGTTGTATAAATGAATGGATGATTTAACACTTTTATCCATTACCATATGATGCCACTTGAAGGTGCCCATAACATACTGAGAGTAGAGGGACGAATCAGGGTTTCATATTTTTCTTTAAAAATAACGGATCTGGTTCCCACATTGTCTGGAACCTGTGAAACATGTGTGATGGGAAGGTGAAGAAAACAAAATGTCACATGAAAAACTAAGATACATCAATAATATATATATCACTACTATGTTCTTGTCCATGGAGAATATTCATACAGGTTTTTGGTCATACCAAAGTCAAATAATCATCCTTGTTTTGGAGTGAAAAATATTATCACAGTCACAATATTCCAGACACACAACCCTTATGAGGATTTAGGGATATCACAATACATCCCTTAGATCTCTTCCTTCAACTCCCCCAATATCAAATCTTTGGGGGAATTTGTACTTATTTTATCAAAATGAAGGTCTATTCATTGAATTGCATTAAATTCATTGTCCCTCACTTAGCACAAGATAATGATATCACCATAAACCTTACATTACACACTTCAAAAGCCCAATCTACTTAAACCAGATATTAAATATTTCATTTCATGTATATATTATGGTAATATCACTCTTTCACGAAGCAACCCAACCTTCATAGAACAAACTTTTATTGTGAAACTCACATTCCATCGTGAAACTAATTTTCCATCGCAAATCTCACTGCATTCTTGGAGAAAGATCATTTTTCGAATCTCAGTGATTCAACGCGAAACACCCCATCATTGTGATTCTACCTTTAATCAAAAGCATTTGAATAATTACAGAATATTCCTTTATTTTATTCATGTAGTGGCTTAAATAGAAACCTAGTTTCATAGAGCTCCCTTTTCTTTGAATAATCACAGATATTTCTGATTTTTCTTGAGAAACATCATCTCAAATAAATATGGGTATCCTATTTTTTATAGGATTAGGTAATCTCAATGATACACCAACTCTAAGATGTTTTTTGGATTGGAAAAAAAATATTCACGTCACTCCTCCATTCGCAAAACTCCATGAAAATTCAATATTCAAAAATCTCATCATAACTATAGATATTTTCGTCAAAACCCTTCACGCCAACTTAGATCTCCAATTCAGGTAATCATGAAGTAACAACATCTCAAATATCAATGAATAATATTATCAAAATTATCATTTTATTCATCTCAAGATCAATTCCATTAACATATTTATGATTATTTTATTCCATATAAATACCCTTAGCGATTCTCAAATTCACGTAGTGGTAGAGAAAATGGTCAGAGTAATTTAATCAGTCATGAAACACACATCATGGATCCAATACATAATAAACTCTTTCCTTTTCATTATTTTCCAATATCCTTTATGAAAATCACTTTTATCAATGATTTCAATTCTCCAAATTTTGGACACCAAACATTTGGTAACCACTAAGAAATTATGACACCTTCAAAACGGTTGTCTACTGGAATAGTATAGCCCATTTCCTATGAAATGCGTGATATTCCATTTAAGGATTGACAACCAATAGAAACCACACTCCATTTCTATAAATTAATAGCCCTTCTTAAAATATGTATATAGTAATCCTATCACAATGTCCATCGATATCCCATCCCATATAAACTCTGTCACCTCAAGAGGTTGGGTAAAACCCACTGGAACCTGTTGTTCAACCAAAAATTACTATCATGTGAGGCATTGGGAAATGAAATCTGCAACTTCATTCTTCATTCGGTGCAACCAAAATGAATGTAAGAGGTCCTAGTACCACTTCACCATGTTTGGATGTGCTGACAAGCTGGTTTTTTGTTAACCCCCCAGATCCCCACAATGCCACAAGTACAACTGTACTCCCTCTAAAATAAAAAATGTTCTCCCCATATTCCAAATATTCATCAAGAGCATTCACTATGGCTAATAGACCACATAGAGTCTCATAGTCGGTATCCCCAAGTTGTGCCTCCCAGACATGTTGTAAGAGTGTATGGGTAAAAACCATCGACTATAGGTAAGCCCCCACTTCTCTATACACAATGGATAATGAAAACATGAAAAATTTCTATCATTATTCATTCAGATACTATGAACTCGATCACTTTCAGAGAGCATCTACCACCATGTTCCCCTTCCGAGGATTATGAATGATCTCAATGTCATAATCCAGTACGATCTCAAGCCACTACTTCTTTATCACGTTCAGATCCTTTTTATAGATGATATATTTGATACTCATGTAATCAATGTGTAACATAAACCACTCACCCATCATGTAGTTTCACCACATCTTCGACATTAAGACTACCATTTTGAACTCATTATCATTGGTTGCATTATTCTACTCAAGAGATCTTAACTGTTGCTAACCATAGGCAATAAATTCTTACATCTGCATCCGAACGCGACCATTACCAATTCATGATTCATCAAAGAACACTACATACTCGACTCCCTCTTCCATCAATTTCATGATCCGGGTGCTCATCGAACTATGTCTCAATAACTAAAAATCCTGTTGGCACTTTTTTATTTACATAAAAGGCATCCCCTTTCCGTTAAATTCTTTCATAGGTTCTTATATCATGGAGAAATCGTTTATGAATATCAGGTTATAGCCATCCATCTCATGGAAGCTCTATACCTTCTTCTCTCCCCTTGGTGGCTCTCATGGTTATACTACCTCGACAATGGCCGTGTCCACTACCACTCCATCTACTGAGATAATATGTCCCAGAAATTGGACATCCTGAATCCTTATATAACAATTCTATAGTTTCCCATAAACATGGTACTCTCATAGTATATAGGTAACCATCCATTGATGCATCACATGGTCCTCCTCATAGTCGGAGTACCCAAGGATATCGTAGTTAAAGACCACCATGAACCTGTCTGATCAGGGATAAAAGATCATGTTAATTAGTCCCATGAACACTGATGGGGAGTTTGTTACCCCAAAGGGAATCACCAATTACTAATAATTACTATAGTGGAACCTAAAATCTGACTTTTTTATATCCTCATCATGTAGTCACAACTGGTGATTGCCGAATAGAAGTTCAAATTTTGAGATCCATCATTCCCCTATCAACTGGTTGAATTTCTCATCGATCCTTGGTAGTGGATACATGTCCTTCATGGTCACCTCGGTCATGTGATGGTAATACACAACAAACCACATACTTCTTATATCCCATTATGGAAAAAAAATACAAGGGCTACCAATAGTGAAACTCTAGGTCCCACGATTCACTTCCACAAAAAATCATCCAACATCACCCTCATATCTCGACGCTCTATGGGAGACATCTGATATGATGATGAGAATATCTATAACATCCCATGTAAAAAAAAATAAAAAATTTTCATATTTATCCATATTTGTGAATAAAATATTAATATTAATTTAAAGGGAACGCTATGCTCGATGGCGTACCCAATACGCAACAATGAGTTTCTTGGGATTCTTTTGTTGCACTCAAATAATAAAATAATATTATTTTAAATGGTAGTTAATGCCTAGCCATTGCAATTTTAGTAATGAACAGAACTAACTAAAAAATGATTATATATGTTTGTCAAATATTTTTTCTTTTTAAAATAAATGTTATAGGATTAAAATGTGAATGAATCCAATTTTAAGCGTAAATATTCTAATATTCTTTAAAAGGTCGATTAACCGCCTTTTCTTGGTGATCCCCTTTTAAATCCATTTTTTAAAAATTTTATATGTTATATTTGACAAAATAATTTTTTTTCGAATCGGGACATCAAAATTTACTTTGTATAAATTTTTGGTATTTTTTCGATAAAGTTCATTTTTTAATGAATACTCTAAAATGCTGTATTTTAATTCAAATCCTCCTTTTAATCTAATTTATTTATATGATTATATTATCTTTTGAATTTGTTTTAATGTGAAATTTTATTATTTGTACCATTTATTCTAATGATGGTCATTGGAATTAATTTCACTTTGAAATTGGACTTAAACTAGTGTCAATCATTTAATAGATATTGTTTCTTAAAAACACGCTATTTGTTTTGGTAGTAAGAATTAAATATTAAATTAATTAAATAAAATTATATGTTTTGAATTTTGTAAAATAGAAATCATTTTTGAATTCGGATTATCAAAAATATTATAGGATGAATTTTTTGTATTTTTATGAAAAACATCAATTTTAGATGAATAGTGAAACCACTAAGTGGCGGTTAATAAATTGATATTTCGTTTAAATGAAACATTACCACTTATGTGATTTGAATTTAAAAAATCCGAAATACATGGTTATCATTAGGATGTAAAATTTGGTTCAATGGGATTAAAATAATTTCTTTCTGAATAGTATGTTTTAAGTTTTACTAATCGCGATTAAAGGTAATTAGTGTAATATAAGGAGAAGATAATGTTTAATAATATGAAATGACCTGGAAACATTTCCTACCCTTATTGGAGGAGTCATGACCGACCAAGACAATACATGCGTCAACTTGGGGACCTCATGGTGCCACATTGGTAGGAAAAGGACATTAATAACTTTTTATTTAAAGTTAAAATAAAAATGACACAAACATGTATTTTTTTACTAAAACCATTTTTACATGAGGTTATACAATCATATTTTTGAATAGAAATATCAATTAGAAAGATAAAACGATTTCCTACATCATGATATTTTTTTTATAATTTTTAGACATTAAATAAATTACTTTATTTATGACACCGTGATGATGCAATGATTACCTCATAAATGAACGATTTAAATAAAATGAGAAGATAAGGTAAAATCTAAATCTTACACTTGTCACAAATATATTGGATCAGTGGATTTCGAAACCTTATCACATTTTCCTTGAAATATATCCTTTTGGGACCTTTAAAATCAGAAAAGCATTTAATAATAAAGTAATATTTTATAACATTCCAGTTGTGCCCCTCCTCTTCTCTTATAAAAGGCCCCCACCTCTACCTCCTTACCCACACCTCTCAAGCCATTGTATCAGCCAAAGTCTGTTCCTTTTGTCTCTCCAAATCACTATCTTACTCCTAGAATCCTCACTTTGGTCATAATCTTATCCAAGGAATCCTTTGGGCTCAAATCAAAAACAGTTACCCGATTTTAAGGTAATGTCTTCACTTGTGTTCTTTTGATTTATTTTGATTCTCCAACCACCTAAACTCTTTTTATTAATATTTTTGTAGAAAACCTGTATCTTATATACTAGGATGTTTTTATAAGATTTATTCGAGCTAAACTTCCACACACCTCCGTCTAATGGTTAAAGAACATACTTTTTCTGTGGATGGAGAATTACTACCGCACGAAACGATGATTGTTCAATATTCTTTTAACACCTTCAAAGGTGTCCATTAAGATGTCAGTATATTTATATATGACATATTATATTTTTATGTTTTTCTTAAGCTTATGTATTTTTCATTTATGGCACACCTTTATGGTTTCCATTATGGGTAAACGCGGTATCTTCATTTTAGAAAGTGCGGACTACCGCCCCCTCAAAGTGATTTGATTCGTTAATGCCATATGTGGGAAGTATAAAGGATGTAATTAATGGTATTAGATATGATATCCAACTATAATTATAATATACATTTATATCATTATTATTTCATTCCATTGAATACAAAAAAAAAAGAAATGAAAGTAGCGTTCATGCGTACGTACGTCCTACTGTCTCAATGAATGGTACATTTCATTTTTTTATCTCCAAATGTTATGGAATAGTATAAAATGAATATATACTTGATATATATGATATTTAAATAATTTATAATATTATGGAGATGATGTACTTATTACATCAAGGGAAATTATTTTCCAACATGCTCAATTTTGACTCATGTACCGAACATCGACTAAAATGTCTGATATAAACTCACATTATGAACCAATTATTATAAAATTATAATAAGTGATATGAACTGAATAATAATCTTTAAAATAGGTCCTTATGAAATTATAAATTGTCCAAAGTTTATTATTCAGGAATATAAAGAAACGAACAAGGCATGTCGGACTTGAGGTAAGGGATTCTACCTCTCTCTTTCTTTTTAAGTACTATCTTTCATGTCATTTCTATTAAGCTCATAATTCTTATGTTTTGGGATGTTATTTTATATTCATCATACTGTAATTTTTATGTTAATATTATTAAAGACCCTATTTCATCTCATAAATCCATTTTTGGAATTTTTAAGTGGTACCGTTAGGCTGCGGAATTTTCGTAAGGGATTGCTTATCTCACTTTTTATTCGGTGAGATTTCCATTGTTCGCCACTTATTTATTTCATGTGGTGAATTGTGTACTGAACATTCATATATATTATAATTAATCTATTTATATTCAAGGTATTATGTTATTCATTTGGTGTTTATTATCTTTTGGTCATACAACTCCATTGATTACCATGAGGTTAAGAGTTTTTTTTCTCTCACTTTATGTTACCGTGAGATTCATTCTACATTTAACACTATTTCGTTTTGTGTCGTGTATGTACTGCCCATTATTTTATTCTCTTTTTCATATAATTTAATTTATGGATATTTACATCTTCATTGTATGACACTTCTTTCATGGGGTGTACGTTTCGAAAGATACCCAAATCGGTAAGGGAACCTTTCACCCTACTCTTTTTAAATGTCTTCTTTTTTTGGGTCTTTTAATTTACATATTTTTATGTTTGGATATGTTCTTATATATTCTTATTGATGTAAATTTAATGTCCATGTGATGCGATACCATTTTCTCTCTCATCAACTCATTTTCTGGATTTTAAAGTGATGCCGTAAGGCTGTCGAATTTTTTCAAGGGAACTTCTGAACTCAATTTCAATTCTTTGGGTTAAAACTGTACACCTTGAATATGTCATATTATAAATATGTGTGAATGACATCTGATTGTTTTAAAATTAATAACAACTTATATTGGGTGTATTTATATTTTTCACACATAATTATGAGATTGATTTATCCTTGATTTAAGGATACCGTCTTTATAAGGGATTTCATCTCAATGTACATTTCCATTGAGACTTCATTTTTGATATGCACCAATTCCCTCTTATATGGTGTATATACTATCCTTTGACATATTATATCATGAATACCATTATTCTCATGATATTATAAAGTTCTAATTAAATGTTATTCCTCAATTATTTGTATTCAAGAGTCTCTCATTTTGTTAAAAACACTTTAACTAAAATATCGTTTTAAATGTTTTAAAGATTTATTATTTTAATCTTTATCTTTAATGTCCATGTTTTAAAAATGGGTTTCCATATTTATTTATATGGACATTAATGTTTTGAAATTATAATTATTTTAAAAGCATGAAAGTGGTATGTGACACTTTGATTCAAAAATCTCTTTTTAATGGTTTATGAAAAATGATGGAATATATCAATATCTTGAAATTACATCTTGTTATTTAAAATGAAATGTTATTAGTGAAATTTTTATATTTGAAATATTCTATGTGTTATAATGGTACTTGGAAATTTGATGGATGGTTAAGTGATAAACAATATGAAGGGTGGTGCCATGAATACTAGGACGGTTGGTTACGTTATAACCTCCAATGCATTGGGTATGGAAGTCGGTTGTATGGCTATTCTATTAAGTGATATGTGTGGAAGTCTACCATATGTTTATTCCATTTAAGTATGTTTGTGTCCCAAGTTACATTTATATGTTATGTATTCTTTATAAGGGTTTTATGGTAATATTTTGGTTACAATAGGGTAAGTAATTATCTTTAATTCAGTGAAGAATTTTTACTAATTCATAAAGGTGAAAAGTATTACTTTGGTAAAGTATTTATGGTTTACTTTTTGTTTTGAAAAATTAACAGTTTTCCTTCTTTGTGTATCCTGTACTGGGCATTTTATGCTCATCCCATGTTTTTTAAATGTTTTTCACAGTACATAAAGTGGAATAGGGTCAAGGAAGGGATCAAGGAAATGTCATGTTGTCTAAAACAAGAACTAGACATGACTCTTTTGTTCAAGAGTTTTTATTCTGTGAGAAAAAATGGAAACTGAGCAGATGTGTCTACTTTGTAATCTTTGAGATGTAATAGTTATGTCATAATTCTATAAAATTATAAACCTAAAAAGATCCTAAATGTGAATTATTCAATTTAATTAAATATTAAGTAATGTTTTAAGGTCGGGTCCTTATAATATTGGTGCCATACCAAGGTGTATGTCGATGCTGAAGTTGATATCCTGATTGGGAGGTAATTTGTGAACATCTTCTAGGAAGACATCCTGGTACTCTACCACTACTGTTGGGAACTGAAAATTCATAACATCTGATGCATTGATGGTTGGGATAGTTAATGTATGAGTTATTGGATGCACCCTCATATGAATGAGACCATCATGTACTACATGGTTTTATTTTTCACTAATAATGGGAAACCTCATTCCATCGTTGAAAACACTCTACACCATTCACTCAAAAAACGAATTTGGGAATGTATATACGAATAAAATTCTATACCATGAATGAATTTGAGGGCCTAAATGTTTCCAACATGAGTTTCCAGTAGAAACATTATCCTCTAAGTGTATGATCACATAGTTATCATAAATTTTTTGTCAATGAGATTCTGTCTGTATATATCTCTATGTGTAAGGGTTGAGTCAATGGTTATACCAGAATATAAATACCTAGAACATGATTTTTGTTGAGAAATTAATTACTATCACCTATTTATAAAAATATTTTAGATAAATTTTAAATGAAATAGATCATACCTTGATGAATCCCTAGAACCCTTTGGTCATAAACCTCTACAACATGCATTTTTCCCCATCCATGTCCTCTAGAAACCTAATCTTGGCACAAACCACTTGGGGGTGGTCGTGGTGGTAGAAATATGAAATGTCGACCACATAACTTTAGTCTACTAGTTATTATACACATCTACTACCTTTTTAATCATCCTACTTCTTCCTCCACATCTAACATGGGGGGTCCATCCACTGTCTCTCTATCAGTAGCACACAAGAATTGTCAATCTTGAGTGATATTTCCCATGTGGTCACTTTAGTATGAACTCCTCTCTTTCTTTGGGAAGACTGGATCTATGCTGTAAACCCTAAAATGGAGATCATATATCCTAGGACATCCTCCTCAAACAACACCCATGTTCAAATCACTGAGAATGACATCATCTCTCTACTATCGAGGTCTCTGCACTCCTCAAAAACTGCTGGATATTACCTTATGTCTCTGTTAAGTCAAGATAATCTCAACCAATAGTCCTAGTTCAATAAAACCATCCTTTTTAGGGATTATCCTAGGGATAATAATCTCTCATATGTCTCTATTAAAAAAATTTAGGAAGGTCTGATCATTGATGTACGGATCCCTGACCTTACCCATTGAGTAACGGGAACGGTTTGTAAACCACATTGAATAATCATCTACTTTCATACTACCCAGATGGAGATTAAGACTCTCCCATATACACATATATCTTCGTGTAACTTCTAATAACATCACTCTGAAGGGGACCTTGAACTCTATCCATGAGAGTGTAGCCACATTGTGGGTCTGGATAGACAAACGTCACCATCTTCATGTTGAGTGCAACCAAAGGATATATTCTAAGACCATTATCTAATCTATTGGTGTCTTGACTAGAAGATAAACTATTTTCGCCGTCTCATGCAAGTACATAGTCACTTGAGGGTTGGTCTCACCTCAGAACATGAGGGTCTCTATCTCTAAAATCAATAAAGCACACTCATCTGGAGCTCCATGTCTACTTGTATTGTGGGTACCACACGTAGCTCCATAAGTGGCATTACATCAAATGCACCACTTTGAGGTAACATCTGGGTATGTGTTCCATGTACAGAATCTGCATCAATGAGGGAATTATCCTCATTATCGAGATGTTGATTCCTAGAGTGAATGCATCACAAAGTAATATAATAAAGAAACAAGATGTACCACAATTAATCAGAATATCTTGATAGGTGACTCAAGAAGGATCCAGAAACCATAAACCATTCTGATAAATTGAATATACCATTTATTTTTCCTGCAATTAAATATCTCATGAACATAATCCAAAATCATTTTATCCATATCATGATTTGTGGATGTCTCATCCACCACAACATGATTGGATTCTGTGGGCTAAAACCTGAACTTGATACTATAAAAACTATTTCCCCAAACTAATCTCATAGAATCATGTTCCTTAGATAAAACTGACTTCCATTAACATCACTACATCATGACCCTTCCCATAAGGTCCCATTTCAGGACTCCACAAGCCTACCACCAATATTATAGGGGTTGGGGACTAGCAATGAGTAGGCATATCACTAACAAGGGAAGAATTTTCTTAGTATATGTACGCACACACACATATCCAAGACCACAAATGATGAAATGTAAAAACACTATGTATACAATCCATGAAAAGAAGAATTACCCACAACCAGAATACCATAGTAAATGGGATGGATTGTAAACATGGAAATAATCGAAGACCACCCAAAAGAAACTCTATTAACAAGAACCTAAAACTAATCTGCAACAAATTCTACCTCAAATCACGATATTGTTGATACTGTTTGACTCTGTAGGAACACAAAAGAAGTTCTGATCTCAAAATTCTCATTCTATTTCGACTCCACACTAAAATATTTCAAAATTATGCTCTATTGTATAACACAAAAAATGTGTGGTAAAATCTCGTGTAGGGGTGAGTATTACAATACATTGTAGGACTCCCCCAATCCACAAATCAACTCACAAAGGAAAAGTAAAACAATATCTATGAATGTATATGTCTATGAAATATGAAAATAATATCTCGATATACTCAAAACATACCACACAAAAAAGGATAAATAATAAGAATTTCAAACCAAAACAATGGATTTAGTTCTATGATTCAACAAAAAACACATCATATAAAACAATCTTCTGAGACATGTACTATTATTGACAATCATTAGAGTATTGTTTTTCAGAAAATGTAATTAGAGTGAGATTCCCTAAATGATCTGAAGATAGATACGATTCATAATTTTATGATCACCACAAGGACCATGGATTGATACCAGTGAATCTATCTGAATTATGGTTCTATGTATAGGATTGATTCCAAGTGAAGCTGGTCATACCAATACTGAAGACATTACCTTGGGAACGAAGAAGGAATATAGGGTCCTCGTTAGGCCTCTTGGTGGATTCAAAAAATTCTATCGTAGAAGTCATACTAAAGTGATCATACTACCATTTTTAGTAAATGATACCAAAAAATTAACAGTGAATTGATAATGGGAACGAACCCTTTCAAAACTCATCTAAGATAACTTGGACAAGAGAATCAATCTGCATAAGAAAGGAGGGTGCAGGTGAGTAGGGGTCACACCCCCATGTCAATTGACATCGTGTCCTTCACATGTTAATGGAATGTTTTAGTATACAATATATTGATGTTAAAACCCACCATGTGTCTCATAAGTACCATCTCGTCTCAAGGGTCCCAACTATAAAGACGGTGCATAAACAGATGCTCTATTTGAATGTTATGATGGTTTTGCTGAAATGGTCTGACCTGGGTCCATTTCAGATCTAACCTGACCTATCATCCATCAAAGACTAATATTTCTTGTCAATATAGGCCAACTAGGATACCTGGAGTGTATTGGTTTCACTAATTTGTCCCACACGCAAGCGCGCTGGCTGATCCTCCTCATGCGGAATGCCCATTAATGTTCCCTCCTAGGGTGTCGCATCATGTCCCACATGGTCATGCCATCACATTAACATGCCTTGAGTGCTCTGCCTTCCATAGGCCTCGACTCTACCATATTCCCCAACTAGGGCCTCCTGTCATGTCATGTTCTACATTCTCCAGCCTCCAAAATGGGGGATCATTGTCCACCTTTCCATCATCATGGACTAGGCCCTTGGTGCCTTTATATAGCTTTCCTTTACCGACCAGAGTGGCTTCCCCAGTCGTGGTTGTGCACCACAGTACGAACTAAATAGATTTTGTCACTTTTTCATCGCTCCTGTACTAAATAATCTTCAGTTTTCATCATTTATTCAAGGTTAGTTTCCCTTGAATTGAAGGTGAAATGTTCGTTTGTTAATATCCTTTGAATAATGAAGAACCCATGCTAAAATGGGGTAATAAGTCAAATGGAAAAAACTCTTAGAACAAACAATAATCGTTGTTCCCTATGGTCTTGATATGTTCCCATTAGATTGATCAATCAAAACTAAACTAAATAATTATACTCCCCAAATAATTGATGAAATCATACTCATCCTGCAATAACGATCGAATCGTAGTTCGACATGTTCAAGGGTTGATCCATATTCCTCATTGATTCTATGAATGGGGAAAAATGTAAATCCCAACATCCGACCCTTAGTTGGAATAATATTTGATTGAGATATAAGATACATCATCACCATTCGTTGATCATTGATCTTCTGAATATGAGGCTACAGGTTCGCCTTCTTTCTCCATTGTTTTCTCTAGATTCCCTTCTCTACATCTCAAAAAAATTCCTTAGAGGTGGTGATAACCTTGAATTCATGAAAAATACTAAATAAAAGAAAACAAGTTTCTTAATCACTTCATAATGTTGAAATAAAATAATTTATTTTATTTTATTTTATTTTTCAAAATATCTAATAATGCTTTTTTCACAGACAAGCTATTCTGCCAGATGTTAAGCCTTGGGTAGGGTAAACTCACTGTTCTGAATACATCTGTCCCCCCCAGATTTCTTATCTAGGAACCCATTTATATGTTACTCTAAATTTATAGGAAAACCTATTGTTTGATATATTTAATGTTTAATATTTTAATAAATTTATTATGGGAGAATCGGGCCTCAGAGTCACAAGTCATCTCATTGCCTGGCCTCGAAATAATTTAATATAGTATTTAATATAATACCTAGATATACCTGAGACATTACATTCATAATAACCATCATGAATTAAAATTACTTGTATTTTATTACCATTAAATTTGTTTAGTGATAAATATTCTTGTTTATTGTCACAAAAAATATTTGAGAAGATTTATATAGAGATGTAATTATTTTAACAATACCATAAAAGTGGAGGAAAAAATAATACATCTCTTAATATTCTTCCATATGTAATATAAATAGATATATTGTTAGGTATGAAGTTATAGTAATATTAAGAGAGAATTTGAATATAAATCTTATCATGTAATGAAAAATGTATTGTCCATATTATCATCCACCCATGTCAGCTAAAAATATTCATCAAATAAAATTATAATTGACACCCCAATGTACAATTTGAGTAATTTTTTATTGATGATGATCATGGATTAATATTTACCTTGATATCTTAAGAAAATTTGTTTATCTTTAGTTTTATAAAAATATTTTATATTAACTCATGATGGATAAAAATGTTTTATATAATGAGAACCCAATTAATATTCCACATGCAGTTTCATAATTCATGTCCATTATTATAAAATGGGAATTTGCATCATATTGAATATGTATACCTGATCAAAAAATGATAACTATTGTGTGAATCCACATAAATTTACAACATTATAATGCTATGGATTTTTTAATGTATTCATAGGTTAGTTGTGTAGGTTCTTAATAATTTCATCAATTTATGTTTAACCAATAATGGATTTTTTCTATGATATGATGTGTATGAAATCTATGTTCTGTATAGAGATATACCATGGAAGTGTTTATATATACATTGATACAGAACATATTATCTTCTTGAAATTTGTATATGGACCATATGACGTATTGATGCATTAATGTCAATGACATTTGATATCTTAATCTATTTTTCTAGTATATAAAATGATAATTATTTATGTATAATTTGGATATAAAAGATTTAGGTGTCCCATTGAGTATCAATGAGTTTGATAAGGGGATTATATGATTATCCATATATTTTATGATACATATCATTGACATGAGTTCGGATATTCATTTCATTGAAAGAAAAAATTCCAAATCCGTTTCTAGAATGATTAACATTGAAATATTAGTTTAAGATAATATTTAACACAATTTATTAATAATATTATGGTTTTTTAAAATTTATCAAATCATCATGGAATAAAAATTTGTTTTTGTTTGAATGATGAGTAAGTATTGTTTAAAAATATTTATAAATTAATTACATCTAGAGAAATATTATGTTAGAAAATATTTAAACGAATATTATTAGGGATTATTAAAACAATTACGAATAATGTTAGATGGGAAAAAACATATAAAAATAATATTATTATTTCTTAAAATATACTATTTTTTATTAAAATCTACTATATATTTTGGAATATATACAAAATATTTGTTTTACATTTTTACTTGTTCTAAAACCTAATAAGATAATATGTGATAATGTTCTATGTTTTTTAGGATATAGTGAAATTGGTATATTTGATAAAAATTGGAAAATTTTCAACCCAAGTCATAATCGTTTAAATCGGGATGTGTTTTTTGATTGTGTGGACATTTTCATGTTGAATGTCCCTAATAATTTTTTTATAAGATGTATTTTAGAGGTTATATAGTAATTTTTGACTCAACCCCTCTCTGACTACTTTAATTATCACAATCAGTTAATAATATCATTATATCATATTTAGTGATGTTTAGATATTGAATATGAAAAATTTAAGTGTTAGAAATTACATTAGGAATGAGCATACTTTTTAAAAAAAATTGTATGAATCAAATTTAGCATAAAAAAGTATGACTTTCTTTGAGACTCGGGTTTGTGTAACACCCAATGTTTTTATGAATTTTTTTTATAATAAATTAAAATTCATTTTTTCAATTGTATCATGCTACACCATGTTAATAATTTTCTGAAAAAATAATAAAATGAAATTTTCATGAATCAGTGAGTTTATATTATGTTAAATTAAACACTATGTTTTGCCTTTCAATACACACAATACATTTTTCTCTAAATTGATTGTGTTACACACAAGACTGGATTTTACTATCTAAAAAATACTTTAAATAATATTATTTGTTATAATACTTATTTCTTAGACATTTGAATGGATGGAATAAATATAATTTTATAATATATTAAAATATTTTTTTCTCAAATTTGTATCTATTTTCAGTTGATTATAAATAGAATGACTGTTATTTATTTTAAATAAATCAATTTTTTCAAAAATATATTTTCTAAAATAAAATTTAATCTTTCTTGGGGCACATAATTTGAAATTAGATTTTAAAATTTTCAAAAAATTTACTTGAAATAATTATTTTGAAATTTTAATTTCTAATACTTAAATTTTAATTGGGTGATGTTTTAGTATTTTTCAAAAATGATACATATTTTGACGATTGGTGAAAAATATTCAATTTTAAATTAAAAACCACATTTATGTATATATAGTTTAAAATGAATTATATATATTGATTATGTTTAGAGTAAAAATAGTTCAAATCTATATATATTTAACCAATCTAATCCACTTGACTCCTTTTAATTTTTAAATTCCATATAAAAACAATGTAAACATCAGAAAATTTTCACATTAAAACCCCTCCTTCGCATCCGTGATCTAGGATTTATTTCAAACTAGTTTTTGTAAATTATGTGAATTTACTTTGGAAAAATTAATTCCATATTTTTAATTATAATATTTAATATTATACAATACATAAAACATAATTTGTTCCCCTAATTATGAGGGAAAATTGTTAAAATTTATTACAATGATTGAAGAAAATTGATGTTAAACTGTGGTTTATCATAACATATAATGTGTATGAATGACCAAATACATGTCTAAAAAATATTACGGACATGGTTCTAACCATAGGAATATAGGATATAATTTCAAGTGTTTTTTGATGAATTTACTTGATATTTACCCATAAAATATGTTATGTATTAAAAATGACAAAAAAATATACTATTCTTATTAATATCTTTAAATATTTGGAATAGGGAGAAAAATATATAATTTTGGTTATCAATATTATTCTGAAAGATAAATGTGTTTTTTTCATCATTATTTATTTATATTTATTAGGTGATACAATTAAAAATAATTCTTATGTAATTCCAATGTTGTAATTATTTAGTTAATAAATAAATAAATGAAATGATACTAAGAACATTAAAATTTAAGTATTTTAAATAAATTACTATGTTACAATTATTTTTTTGATGAATTGATGATATTAAATTTGTTTTAATAAAATGTAACTATTTAAATTATTATAATGATATTTTTTCTTTTAAATTAATTTAATAATTAAATAATTGTTATTAAGATCATTTTATAATAAAAGTTAATTTATTAATTAATTGTAAATTATTAAAAAAAATATCTTATTAAGAGTGATTATTATATGTTAATTATTTTTATAAATAGACCATAATTGGAATAATAGTTAAATTACAATGAATAAATTTTCTGTTAGAAAGAAAATCTCAAGAATAATAGTCACAGTTAAAGCGGTGTTTTGTGCATAACATGCCCTTTTATAAAATTTAATTTCAAACATATATTAGATTTATTAATTTTAGATTAGATATAATATTTATAATCAGTTATTTATAATTATATAACATGTATCTAAATAATATTATCTTAAATAATAATTTAGTAAATTTATATCACAACTTAACATATTGGAAACCAAAATGGTAAAACAATTGGAAATAGATATTTAAGAATGGAATATTTAAAATTGAATATTAATGTTTGATCAATGTTTTAGTATAAAATATAATTCCTCCACATCTTTAATTATCTTTATTTTATCCACATTAGGTTATATTTACATCCCAACTGTAAATAATTTCTGTATTTAAAAATTTCCATTACTCCTCATATATAATATAGAACTCACTCTCCATAAATATTCACACATATATATCTATTTAGATAATTTATTAACTAAAAAACCTGACAAAATTCCCATCATCATCAAAAAATAGTAAATTTTTCAAGAAAGTTAACCACGAATAGACATTAGTTCAAGCCAAAAAAAGATACCAGAAAAAGAGGTAATGTTCATCAAAAATAATTTTGATTTTATTTATCCCTAAAACCCATTTAATTTAATTCATGTTTATAAACATACTTTACTAGAATACAAATTATTTTATATTTATATTTTAATACTATTACTCAAAAATCTATACACATCCATCAAATGGGTTATAAAATCTGTGTTCATGTGTGCGACAGATTAGAGGGACGTGAACTGATGTCATTCCTTTTTACACTACCACCTCCAAAGGTAAAGAATATTCGCGAAAATAATATTTATATATGATATTTCTTATTTTTATTATTTCCCCATTCTTAAATAACTATTAATTAACACATACCTTCATGGTTTTCATTTCATGGGAATATGATAATGTCGATCATGTATAAATTGGACTACCACCTCAAGAGGCGATATAATTCTTAAACGCATAACCTGTAATATTTTTTCGGATGGATTTAATAGATATATGAGTTTTAAATTAATTAAAAATGAAATTTATGTATTATATATATATATCATTTACATTTAATTCAATCTGTATGATAAGAAAATGTAAACAACAGTCATGTGTACATATGACACACATTCTCCATGAACTTTGTAATTATTTTCATATAATTTTTTTATGAGTTACTATAAATAAAAATAGATGGATTGTATAAGATATTTATAGCTTTTTTTATATTTAAGAGATTATTAAATCATGATCTATGAAGGTATACAAAGAATAACAAGCCAAAACATGAATGGAAAACAATGTTGTTATTACCCAAAACATAACATTAAATTTTAATTGTCAATTAATAGATAATGTAACATCAAAAGAAACTCATATATGGTGTTATATATAGTAATATGGTTCATTTATAGTTTATCAATATTTTAATATTTATTATATAGGACATCTGAATGAGTTGGAAGAGATTCTATACTTAATGTAAGGGGTTTTTTAGTCTGTATATTATTTCGACGATACTTACACGATATTCATCACTAAATTAATTTGTGAGATGTACATACCAACCTAGGAAATTCTATATAATGAATTTAAATTATTTAATTATTTTAAATGTTTCAATTTAGGTTATTTTTAATTAATTTCACGATTACAATGTTACTCACGTATTAAGTGTTTTCTATCTCACTTTTTACATTCAGTACACACATTCTATATCCAAGAAATCTTACTACATTGTGTTATATATAATTTCCAGTAATATACATTATGATTCATTTAGTTAAAGTTATTTTTATTTATATGTTAATTTTTTGGAATAATTTTCATCTGATCTATGGTGCAAATGTTATAAAATATATAAGACATTACTGCATTTATATTACTTATTCGAGACATTTGTTAAGTTACGGATCCCTATTCATTCATGAGTGGTATATTCAGCCACTTTTTCATGTGATAGCCAATAGTTTTCTATACTACTGATATTTTAAGTATAATTTTATTTTTCTACTCATGGGGATTATTATTCGATGTTTCTATAGCCAGAATGATTTATGTGAAAAACTCATCATTTATCAGGGTTGTTTATGATTAAGTCTCGACTAATCCAATGTCATGATCAATCTCAGAAATTTTTTCATAACTCTTCCTCTACTATGGATATTAATTATATATTCATGTAAATGTAAAATTTTCAACTCTTTTTTAATGAATAAAATATATTTTTTTTTCAAAAATTCAACTTTATTTTCCTCTCCACTCAGAAATCTATGATCATTAAAAACAGTGATATCTAATAATTTTTTCAAACGGTTATTAAATTATATTTTATCCTCATTTTCATGGTAAATTATTTTTATAAATATTATCTTTTAGAAAGATATAGAAATTATTTTTAAATATTTAATTGTATGATTTCAACAGTATCTTCAATGATATTTTTCAAACTATTTTTTGATTTAAAAAATAACTTCCATATTTGGAAAAGGTTTTTAGATTATGGTTAATAAGTCAAGGATATTTTTTTAATACAGGTAGTAAGTGTAGTACATATTTATCACATCGATAATCGTAAATTAGATAATTACTATTAATATAATGGGGTAGGGACTAAAAATAATATTTAAATATGAAATTGATGTATTTTAAGAGCTATGATTGACTATCAACATCAGATATTTGAACAAATGATAATTTAAATCCTTTTTAATTTTAATTTTTCTTATACCTTGTTATAAGTAAATATAATTTAAAATATTATCACACACATTCATTCAATATCGATATAAATTTAGTATAGAGATAAGAACATAATATATTCTACTATAAATGGATATTTTATTGATAACTGATTTTTTATAAAATTAATTTTTGTAGCTTTCAGTGATGAAATATTGGCCTTAAATTATTAGGCATACCCAACATAGTGTTTATGAATAATGATGAAAAATATAGTATATGATTTGATATACTAACAATTTGTTGGCTGTGATATATTTACTAAAAATTTTATTTTATAAAAAATACTATGGTATTCATAATTGATTATATTTTATTTCGATTTTTCCATTTTATAAAATAAATTTATTTCAATAGTTATATTTTAATATTTATTTAAATGATTTAAAAATCATTTAAATCATATAATCATTCTAGATAATGAGTCATTGTTATAAATATTATCTATAGTCCATTTATTGGTTATTATTCTTATAATAGTTACTTTCAACAATAGTATAGAGTAAAAATCATTAATTTTGTGCCAATTTTCAAGGGGAAAACAATGGTATAAAATAAAGAGATTATGGTGAAAAATATATGGACACATGGGATAATGTTATTATATGATATGATTTAAACTAATGATAATTTTATCATTAGAATATATGAATTTGGTTTCATTTCCTTGTGAAAATTAATTTGTATTATTTTAATATATTATGTAATTTCCAACCTGCCCACTGAACTGACATATAAACTGGAACGCCTCATACTTTCAGCCTCACAATATTTGAGAACAAATTTTTGTTCTTTAACTAAAAATATATATCCCCATAATCAATCCCCACATCCCCAATTACCTAGATTGATCATAGAAAAAAGATAAGAAGGATATTTGTATGAACCTTCAGAGATTTTATAATGATTAAGTATAATATTGAATCAATATTTTCCATTTTATTTCATTTTCTAGATCATTTAAATCCTCTATAAATATGATGAGATAATTCATCTAATGTATTGCAAATATTGTAATGTTTTTATCTTAACATAATATCCTATTCCCATCAAATATTTTATGATATAGTAAATGAAGTCATAATTCTTGTGTACAGTGGACTTCCACCTCATTAAATTATGTAATTAGTTTTCCATCACCAAATATCACTATTTTAAACAGTGAATGCTTTCATTAATTAATATATTATATTCAATACATAGTAAAAATTATTGAAATATTTTATATAATATACTTTATTAATTATTTTTTCCATTGAAAAATGACAATGACGCTTTTGAGAACCTATGGATTACCCCCTCTATTAAATGATGTGATTTCATTTTCAACACTATATAAAATGAAAAAATTATATCCTTGTTTATTTAAAAATATAATAAAAAAATATTTAGCAATAATAATTCTATAATATTATATAATTCCTTTTTTCATTCCATCATGGTTATTGGAAAATTTAAATATTAATCATCAATACATACCACATACCAACACCAAGACTGTAACATAATTCATTTTTCATAACAATTATTCCTCAGGTGTTTCAAAATAAAAATAGAAACATAAAAATTATAAATTTATCTTGAAAATTATTTTTGAGGAGATTTAATAATGAACTATCTGATCATAGTCAACCCACAAATTTTATTTCTGACATATGAGATAAATATCGTCAAAATATTCGACATTTTAAAAATTCATTATGTAACAATATTTAACATTGTAATAAATAATGAATAAGTAAAAATAAGTATTAAAGAGTTTCTTATTAAATTAAGTAATTATTTTTTGTTTGTTACATAGGAAGATGTTTAGTATTCGTTATGAGTTGCACTCAATATTATTTCCACATTAACTTAAAAACATAGATTATATGTTTTAATGATTTATTTTATAAATAATTATAATTCATTTAGATATTCATAATTTTATGTTAGCAACATATTAATATAGAAATAAATTTAGTAAAATTATATTTTATTTATCACATGACATTCATTGAATGGATTTGAATGTAACTTTTTTTCTATTTTTAGAAAATGTTTTTACATTCATCACAAAAAGAATAGGTAATGTTTTTTTTAATTAATACAGAATAAATGGATTTTTTCCATCATTATGGTAATGCCTCGACCCTATAATCATAGATATGGTGCATTAATTTAATAAATTTCAATGATTTCAAGGAATCATGTCCCAAAAGACCGATCATTTTAGCAGTCTTGGAAAATAGATTACATACATTAACGTTATATTACACATTCAAACATAAAACAAAACATAAATAACTTGTTGGTAAGTCCATTATTCTACTAGATTAACCATTCATATCACACTAAATACCCTTGTTGGAATCCTGGGAAAAACATAAAAAAGGGGTGAGCTCAGATGCTCATTAAGGGTAAATAATTTAGCAGAAGCTTTAACCTTTTAAAGAGATATGTGTAATAAAAACAACAGCCTTTTAAACATAAACATAAAAATGATATAGAGAAAATAAAATAAACATTACCATATAAACAAGCACATGGATTTTCTACAAGTCGAATAATCACATGTAATAATTAATTTCATAATAATGGAAAGCCTAACACCAGACCTCATTACCACATACTCAAGGCATCATGCTATGACGTAAAATAATATTTTTTCAAAGCCTTGTGCCAAGAAAATAGTTTTTATCATGAGACCTACCAATGAATCGAGGTGCTATAGCGGGATCCACCTCTCACTTACTATGTCCACTATAGTCAACACATTAAAATGTTGAATCATAACATAAACATTCATGTTAATACTAGCAGTCGAAATGTCAATACATTAACTGTAAATCATGAATGGAATAAAAATAGAACATCCACAGTAAAACATATCATAACTCAATCAATAAAACATGGAATATTGAATTATAATAAATCTACCTCAATCAAGAATAATCTATTAAAATATGCTGACATAATTGAAAATGTCTAGTAAAATGCTTTGAGAGAAATACCTATATTCATGAAATAATATAAAATACTCACAATGTATAAAGTAATTCATTTAAAAGTGATTTTTTAAATGAATTTATACCATACCAATTTGAATATTTTTAAAGGAATCATCATTATAAATAAATCATTTCCATATAAATAAATCCTTAAAACTATATTGAAATCATGGACATTAATGTGAATGATTTAGAAGAATAAATATTTAAAACATTTAAAATGATCTTTTATATAAAAAGTAACATTAATGATTCATTTTGAAATGCCTTTTAGGAATCATGTACACGGATTATAAATATTTCTCAGGAAATACTTGCACATAAACAATCATAAATAATAACAAGTTTAATAAATTAACAGTTACCAAACACTTTTCTTTGGTCGAGGGTATGTTTTTACTCCTTTATACTGACCATATTATGTTATTAAATTGTAAAAGAACCATATTAAAATTTATTATATCCTTCATGATTAATTGATGACATTATACTACCAAATTAATAATGATTTCCATGTAAAATTAACATTTCGGGTAATAATTGATTTCTTTATCGTATCATTAGGAAAATGATCTAAATAATTCTATAATATAAAACATGACTTGTATATAATATATATTTATAATATCAATATTGACAATAGATAGATATTAGAAATGGAAAACACCGTTTATAGAGATGGATGTTCGTACGTACGCATAAATGATGTTTCCGTTTTTATATCGTACCGAACAGATGTAAGTGAATAAGATATATGTATGAAAATATATATATATATCTTGTAGGATTATTATGTCATATATTACATACTTATTAATAATATATTTTTTTATAATCATTGTTGAATTTTGAACATGGAAATGGATCTCATCGCATTGTGGAGATGGTAATCCGAACGTACACACGAGCGAAGAAATAATTTCCTTCATGACTAAAAGCTGTAGGATTGGATGGTATATTAATTTTTCATAAAAACCAGAATTTTATTTTAATTATTTATATACATATTACTAATCATTATATCCATCCAAATAACATAGTGTTTTATAACAAAGCACACCACGACGTGGAGACGGTATGTCGTATGTACACACAATTGGTGACATTATCATTAATAGGATGGATAGAATAATGTGTATGGTTGTACAATATTTATAATAACATCACAGTATGTACATGATAATTTAGGTGTTATTTTGGTATGGATATAAAAAATAAAGAGAAAGTGGGAGAAAAAAATAACATTGAATGAGGTGATAAAATAATTACCTCTTCTATGGGTGTTTCCTTTTGATTAAAACAAAATGGCTCCTTATGATGAATTTCTGCTCAAGGTAAGGCATCTAAGTTCACATTATGGGAGTTAGGAGGAGATTTGGGTATGGTATAGATGAGCCAAATGGATTTGGAGGTGGGATTTTTAGATAAGGGTATATACCATTTTATTAGAGAGTTGTGGGTCACTTTAGGAAAAGTATGAAATATTATTCTATTATAAAGTCAATTTCAAATTATAATGGCTCCAAATTCATTTATATCGAATATAAAGTGGGGATGGGTATGAAAACACCCAACCAATAGTTTTTATACATGTTTAGGTCCCCAAATTATCCTTATCATTTAGATTTAACTCATAGTTAAATAGTTTTACTTTTACCATGTTCTCTTGTATTATTATAAAAAATGGTTCATAAATGTACTATAAAAATACAAGTTAACCTCATGTGGTTCATTAATGACATATATATTATTATATAATTCCTTTGGATTAACCTTATATTTTTATGATTATTATATAATTTAATAATATTTTATTTGTTTTAAAAGCTCATTTATATAAAATTTGACAATATTTGGTCTTTGGTGTTTTTTAAAGTCATAACACCATGATTACTTCTAAAAAATTAATTTAATCAACCCTAAAATATTATATTGTCCTTGAAAATTAGTTTAATCCCTCAAAATGATAAATCTAAATTTATTTGGATATTTATCATATGAATTAATTTAATATTTCATTCACAACGTAATTACTGCATCATCAATGTGTCATAAAAAATTAATTATATAATTTCTAAAAATTATAAATAAAATACCATTAAATAATAAATCTGTTTAGAATTATAATGAATATTTATAGTATAATATATCTTATGTATATCCCTATATTAAAAATGGATTAGTTAATGAACATTCAATTTAACAGATGTAACTATTCTTTAAATAAAATAATATTAAATGTCTTAATCTAATAGATGTTGATCCAAGAGGTTCATATTTTAATCCTAAAGTATATTTTAGTTGAAAAATACTTATATAATATAATTACAACATCTTTTAGTTTAATAATAACATCATTTTTACGTTTAATTACCCTATTTCCTTTTAACCATGGTAAGTAAAATTCAAAAGTTACTATTCAAAAAAAATTATCTTATTTAACCTAAATTTTACTTACTCATTTAAACCATGTCTTTTTAATTTTTTAAATTTAATTCATAGAAGTGGTAAAATTACATTTTATAAAAATTTTCAAATCTTCCCTGAAGGTGGAAAAAAGACTGTAAAAAGTTCAATAAAATTATATAAATCAAATTTTATTATAAAATTACTCCAATGAATTACATTGAACTTATATAGGTATTATACATCTATTATGAATTAAAATAAATTAAAATAAATTAACTAAGTATTCAAATAAAAAGTCATTTTTAAACATTAACGTAGTGTTTTTAACTATTCATCCAAAATTACAAGTTTTTAGAAAAATACCACAAATTCACCCTAAGAAAATTTTTATAATACAAATTTAAAAATGATTTATATTTTTCAAAATTCAAAAAATATATGTTTCATTAATAAATTTAAAATTAATTCCCATTTTCAAAACCAAAACACAGGTTTTTAAAAAGTAAAAACATTCAAAAGATTGAAATGTGTTTATGTCAAATTTAAATGTGAAATTACTTATAATGACTAAAATTTTATTAATTTATAAAAATTTAATCTAATTATACTTCCAATCCATTAAAATTAATAATTTAACAATATAAATTATTTTGGTTATAAAATATTTTCAATTAAAATTTAGCATTTTTCACTATTCATCAAAATATGAATGTTATCAGAAAAGTACCAAAAATTTATCCAAACTAACTTTTTATGTCCTAATTCAAAAATAGAATTTAATTTAATTAAATTGAATATATAAAAATGTCAAATATTGGTTTTAAAAATGGGTCTCCATTAAAAGGTTGTAAAATTGCATTTTTTTTAAATACATCTTTTATCATAATGTACATGAACTGATTCTTATATTATGTATAAGAAACACATAATATAGAATCTATGATTATATGTAGAATATAAAATTTGAAATTCAGTGAATACTCTTCATAACCTCTTTTTGAATGACCGGTTTAGTAAATCGTGGTGTGCTTGAACTCGGTGTTACAGGTAGTGAAAGTTGTTGAATTACATTTAAGAGATAACATAATTTGAAATCATGTGTTTTTAAATTATTTCCCCCTTAAATAAATTGCTTTCTTTCTATTTGGGGTTGTTTTTCTAAAATAAACGATTAAAAAAAGAAAATATTTTTTAGAAAAACCACATCAGAAATAGGGTTAATAAAATTTAGTTTTAAGAAGAAGGAAAGACAAATGTAAAAGTCACCACCAAATTAGTATTTCAAATATAACATCATTGGAGGAAATTATTGTTGGAGGAAAAACACAAAATATTTATAGGGAGTGATTGAGGGCATCATTCACAAAAAAGTAAATGGAAAAATGAGGGCGTCAAAGCCATAAATCTATGTTGATTAAAAATATCATAGTTTAAGAAAACATAGGGTATTAAAATAACACATTTTTGGTTCTAAGATCCTTTACATAAATGTTAATAATTAATTTCATCCGTGAATAAGTAAAAAAGAATACTTGATAAGTAAAGTTCCATTAGTTAACTAATTTCCAACACAAACTCATCTTTCACTCCAAAAGATAATAAAACACAAAAAATATCTATTTATCCTAATCATATAGGGTTTAAAAAAATGAATTTATAATTTATCTATCATACCATTTAAAAATAAACATTATACAATATGGTACATGACGTAGGCTAGTGGTTGGTTATACACCATTTTCACCCTTCGGTTGCGAGTTCATGTTTCACGGCCTTGCCAAACGTGATGGGTTGTTGCCCGACCTCCAAGTTATTCTTTTTATAACAATCCAAAAGTAATATTAATAAATTATTTAACCATAAAAATTGTATCATATGTCAAAAATAATTCATTCCAACCATTAGACTTATCCCCAATAATTTTTTCTGATCTCACAGTTCAAAATTTATATGGAAGGTCCGATAATATACATGTGAATACCTTCAGAAGATACTCTCCTAAAATGTGGTAATAAAATTAATTACCAGAAAACCATATTTGAATAGGTATATACTTCATTATTTCATCTGAAAACATAGAATACTAGATATACTTCTTAAATCCAAAAATGTTGTAATCAACCACAATGGTTGAATAAACAAACCATTAATTAGTTCCAAGGTAGTCAATAATATCCAAAATAATATATCCAAATCAATAATCTCATAATAAAATATCAATACCTCCGTATCATGACCATATTAATGTTTATCTTTCCTTCAACCTTGTATTTTCATGGTAACACAAAATCTTAAATCCTTAATGAAATAGTATGACAATTAAATCCTCATTTATTTCCATAATTCATATAACATGAACATAATTGATTCAGAACTCAAAAGGAATAATTAATTAATAACAACATGAGAATCCTAGTTAGTCCCCTTCATATGTGGTAGTATGAAAACTTGATTACTATCCAATAGCATCATTTGGAGCATATTATGATGATTTGGACATTGATCCACGTAGTGTCCCAAATCTTTCTAAATTAAGCATTGTACATTTGAAACCATTTTCTTACCCTTACAATCACGTACATGGTTTCCTTTTTCTCCACACTAATAACAAACTCCCATTCCCTTCAAACATACACCAATCTGAATCTTTCCACAGTTATCACATATAGGAAAATCCATCTTTCCTCTCTTCCCTTTATCCATTATTCTCTCTACCATCCTTTTCTTCTCTTGCATCACATAAAATCCATAGAACAGTGAGAATTATTTAGTTATATTATAAACAAATTATACTATTTCATTATATGATGATAATAAGTAGGAGAATATTTCCCTTATAAATGTTGGATTAATACCATGAAAGATATGATTTTTCATACTCTTTGGATCATGCATATTTCTGGTGTTCTAATTCCTTCAACTAGGCACCATTTCTAAATAATGGCATACATTAGGTTATATTATTAATTGCAATGAATAATTTCCAACATGTAAAATTATAAATGTAAGTTGAAAAGATTATTCATATAATAAATAATCATAAAAATTTCATTGAGGAAGAATTTATTCTTAAATCCTTCATATCTTCTTGTAATGATAATGTTAATTATCCTAATCATATTACCCAGGAATATCATTACAATGAGTATAGAAAGACCCATTGTCATGTACTAGGCCACCCCGGGTTAATCCCGAAATTCCTTGACTGAGTTTTCACTCCAAGGTACATCTGTGACAGATCCACCTCTACCTGATCGTATCTAGACAGGGATGTATTTCATGGAAAATACACAAAATCTCTACATTTCCAAAATTCTAGGATGTTCTTCTATACCAGTCCCCAATGTATATCTTAGGGAAATGTTCTCTAATCATAGTTTTTCTAAATCTAATTTCCAAGGTTAATATTGAACATCCCCTGATCCCAACTGTAATGCCCCGACCCCAGAAGCCCGGAGCCAGTGCATTATTTTAATAAATTGGCATGATTACAAGGAATCAAGTCTTTAATGACCTATTAGATTAGAAGTCTTGGGAGATAGATTACGCACATGAACGTTACATTACACATTCAAACATAAAACACACGATAAATAATATGTTGATAATGCCATAATTCCCCTAGAATAACCTTGAAAATAAAACATAATACACTTCTTGTAATCCTGGGAAAATAAAATATAAGACATGGGTGAGCTCCGATGCTCAGTAAAGATAAATAATTTAGCAGAAGCTATAAACTTTAAAGGAATGATGTGTAATAAAAACAACAGCCTTTTAAACCTTAACATGAAAAAAATATGTAGAAAATGAATCAAGCATTACCATATAAACGTGATCATGGATATTATAATATTATATTAATCACATGTAATAATTAATTTTATAATTATGGAATTCCTAACATCATGCATCATTACCAAATAGTCAAGGCCTCATGCCAAGACTATAAAAAAAATTCTTGTTCAGGCCTTGTTCTAAGGAAATAGTTTTTCCCATGATACTTACTGAGGCCTAAAAGAGCTATAGTGGGCTCCACCAATCACTCACTATGTCCACTACATTCATCTTATGAATATTTTGAAACGTAACATAAACATTCATATTGAAACTTGCATATGAAATGTCACTACATTCACCATTAACAATAATGTTATAAAAATAGCACATCTAGTGTAAATCATATCATATAAATTCAATATAATATGGAATATTGTATTATAGTAAATCCACCTCAATCAATAATAACACAGAAAAGGATGATGACAGAGTTTAAAATTTTCAGTAAAATGCTTTAAGAGAAACACCCCATTTTCATGAAATCATTTAAAAGTATCACAATTTATAGAGGAAGTCATTTAAAAAATATTTTTCAATCAAATTGTCCCACACCACATTGAAACTTTTTAATGTAAAATATATTTTAAAATAGTCATGTCCATATAAATAAATCCTTAAAATCATTTTGAAAAAATGACCATTAATAAGAAATATTTAGAAAAAATAATAATTAAAACATTTAAAATCACGTTTTAGTTAAAGATTACCTTAAATGAATCATGTTTAAATATATTTTATGAAAGATTTAAATGGATAATAAATATATCCCCAAAAATATATTCACATAAACTATCTCAGATACTAATGAGATTGGGGAATTAGCCCTTACCTGACACTTTCCTTTTGTCGAGGGTACGTTTAACCTCCAGTATAATGACGATAGTACGTTATTAAATCATACTAGAACAATATCGATATTTATTATATCAGACGTGATTAATTAATGACTTTATACTACCAATCTAATAATGATTTACATGTTAAATTAACATTTTAGGTAATAATCGCTTTCTTTATTGTATATGTATTAACTTGTTATTCTTGATCGTATCATTTTGATAGTGATATAAATACATCCGGAATATAAAACATGATTTAAATATAATATATATTTAAAATATATATATGTAAAATATATTTATATATGAAATATAAAACAATTTTTATGGAGACGGTAGGCCATACATATGCATAAACGTTGTTTCCGTTTACATATCGCATTGAACAAATGTATGTGAATAAGATATATATAAGTACATACATTCATACCTACACACAATTGATGATATCATTTCATTAATGACTAAAATGTGTGGAATTTTATGGTATTTTAATTTTATAGAATCATTATCATGTTATTTTAATTATTTATATACACATTACTCATAATTATATCCACCCAAATGACGTAGTGTTGAATAATAAATTATACCACGGTGTGGAGACGGAATGCCGTATATAAGCACGCATGATGACATTATCATTCATAGAATGGATAGAATAATGAGTATGGTTGTACCATATTTATAATCACATAAATGTATTTATCTGATACTTGAGTTATTATTTTGGTAAGGAAATAACAAATAAAGGGAAAGTGGAAGAAGAAAAAACATTGAAACAGGTGACAAAATAATAACCCGTTCTTGGTGTGTTTCCTTTTGATTTCAACAAAAGGTCTCCTTAGCATGGATTTATGATCAAGATATGGCCTTTAGGATTATTTTAGGGGATTTGGGGGATATTTTGGTGGGGACTGGCAGAGCCAAATGTCTTTGGTGGTGTGATTTTGAGAAAATGTGAAGTAACCTTTTATAAGAGAGGTGAGTGTCACTTTAGGACAACTTTGAAATATTTTTTTATTATAAAGTCCTTTTCAGTTTCTAATGGCTCCAAATTTAATTTTTTCAAAGAAATGATGATAATTGGTATAAATAATCACACTTAACATGTTTTATATAAGTTAGATCACCAAGATAACCCTATTATTTAGATTTAACTTTTAGTTAATTTGTTTAACTTTTACCATGTCCTCTTGTATTATTTTAATAAATGGTTAATACACATACAATAAAAATATAGAAGAACCTAATGTGGATCATTAATAACATATATCTTATTATATTTGTCCTTTTTCTGGAACATTTATTTTTATTATTATTATATAATTTAATAATATATTATTTGTTTTAATAACTCATTCTCGTTAAATTTGACACAATTTTGTACTTTGGTTTTTTAAAATTCATAAAAGAATGATTACATCGAAAAAAAATTCATTAAATCAACCCAAACATGTCATACTAACCTTGAAAAATATTTTAATGCATCCAAATTCTCAATTTACATTTATTTGGAAATTTATAATATCAATTATTTTAATATTTCATTGATAATGTAATTATTGCATCATCATTGTGTCAAAAATAAATTTAATTGTTTAATTTCAAAAAATAATAAATAAAAACATTTTGTATAAATGAATTTTAGCCTTATAATAAATATTTATAGTAGAATTTATATTTTTTATAACCCTATATTAAAAAAAATTAGTTATTAAACTTTATATTTAACCGTTTTCAATTTTCATTAAATAAAATAATTATAAATGTACTAATCTAATTCAAGTTAATGAAATTGGTTCATATTTTATTCCAAAGGATGTTTTTGGTCGAAATATTATAATTCAATAGAATTAGGACATGTTTTATTGTAATTATAACATCATTTTTCCATTTAATTACCCTATTTATTTTTAACCGTGGTAAATAAATTCAAAAGTTACAATTCACCAAAAATTATTTTCATCTTATTGAAGCACATTTTGCTTATATATTTCATCCATTTCTCTTTAATTTTTTAAATTCAATCCATAGAAGTGGTAAAATTATGTTTTAATCAAATTTTTAGATGTGCGTAGAAGGTGGGTAAAAGACGGTAAAAAGTTCAATAAAACATTATACATCTAATTTTTTTATATATTTACTCCAATGAATAACATTGAACTTTTATTGGAATTATATATCAATTTTTATATAAAATAAATTCAAATAAAATGATTATTTATTTAAATAAAAAGTCTGTTTTAACCAATAACATACTGCTTTTCACTATTCATCAAAAATTGAAAGTTTTCAGAAATATACAAAAAAATAACCCTATTCTATTTTTGATATTAAAAATTACAAAATTAATATTTTTTACTAAATTAACAAAAATATATGTTTCATTAAATAATTTAAAATTAATTTTTTTTATCAAAAACCAAAAAGTGGGTTTTGTAAATGTAAAAACAGTCAAAAGAATCAAATTCATTTATATCAAATTTAAATGTAAAATTACATATAATGACCTATATTGTATTAAATGATAGAAATATAATATAAATATAATTTAAAACAATTCAAATAAATAATTTCACACTATAAATTATTTTGATTAAAAAGGTTGTTTTCAATTAAAATTATGTAATTTTCAGTAATCATCAAAATATAAATGTTTTTTAAAAATTACCAGAAAGTTATCTCGACTAACTTTTTACGTCCCGCATAAAAATATGAACTTAATTTAAATTAATTTAATATATAAATATGTCAAATATTGGTTTTAAAAAGGGTTCACCATTTAAAGGCGCTAAAATTGCATTGTTTTTAAATATACTTCTTTTATCGGAAAAAAAGGAATATCTTATTATATTATGAATAAGAAACACATAATAGGGATTATGAAATTATATGGAGTTTATAAAATTAGAAATTAATCTATTACAATTAATAATCTTTTTTTAAAAAACTAGTGTAGTAAGTCGTGATGCGCTCGAACTAGGTGTTGCGTGTAGCGCAAGATATTGAATTACATGGAAAAGTTAACATACTGAGAAATCTTGGGGTTTCACAAGTGTATCCTTCATTTTTTTTATTAATTTATATTCTTATAGTTTTTCATCAATGAAGAACAATTATAAATTTTGTTCATGGTGTTTTAATTGAGAAAATGTGTTTTTAAATGTATAGGGAATCTCTATAATTAAAACATTTTGTCAAATGGTTTCAAAAGAGATTTTAAAGAGCCCTATGATCTAATGGTTCATGATTAAAATATTTTATTTATTATTCTATAAATGATAATTGTGTATAATTATGTGTATGTCTAATTTATATTATATGATGTGTGATGCTAATGAATCTTCTACAAAAGGTGTACTTTATACAACATATTTTATGGGTGAGACTGGTATAACTCTCAATTTCATTAGAAAATTATCACTATATTCAAAGGAAATTAATAGGGAGTTTACAATGAATCATATCATATCGATTTAACTAGGTTCCAGTAACATCTGACATGAATTTAACTCTAGTTATGAATATGATTTTCTATGTTTCAACGACTTTTTATTATTTTTTGTCTCTATGTTCTAAATTTTTTTGTAGATAAAAAAGTTATTTTTCATGTTGTAAAGATTTAATTCATTATATATTAGAATATTTTGATAAAGGTATTCATCTTAGATATTTATATACATTTCACAAGATTAATGGAATAAATATTTTATTTCTATTACTGTGATTTATGTGTTCTTCAAACACTTATAAATGTTTTCACAGGGATTAAGAATGACTATAAATAATGTAGTAGTCTTATTGAAGATCATGACAATTTGTTAATAACAATTAAAATTGTTTTATTTTAAATGGTTTATATTTTCCAAAAATGGAATTTTAGTAAAAGTGTATACATTTTAATATATTGGTTTTGTTAATATTGATTTATGACCTAACTCAATAAAACTCTAAATATATATATAATGAATTGAATTAGCGTATAAAGATAATAGATTATATAATTCTCATGAAAATTTCCTTATATCATCCTTTCTATAAGAATGAATTTTTAATTGTTTAATTGAACTATTTTGATCATAGGTTCCTCTTAAATCTGCATCTGACTGTGAGACCACTCTATATAAATATTTTATCACATTTATATTTTAAAAATTATCTACTAATCATTTTTCCTTGTTATTTAACATCTTTATCATCTAAAATTTTTATAATTCCCTAGGAAAATACTATAAAATCCAGTTTTTCCAAATATTATAATACTTTCATCATTTTTTTAAATAATAAATGTTCTTTCAAAGACCTATATGTAAATTAGAAATTCATTCTTCCAAAAATAATTATTATATGGAGATAGATTTTGTTTTTATAAATTTATTATGAGATTTCTAATATGATTTTTTTATAAAAAAATTTTATTCCTATTGAATCGGAATATACCATGTTCATTTAAAAAAGTTTGAACCCTATCTTCTAAGATTATATTGTTTATTTTATCAATTACATTTTGGTGTGGTGTATTTGGTGAACCAAATTTGTTGTGAATATCATATATCTCTTGATAGTCATGAAAAAATCCATTATTGTATTCATTAAAATTATGTATTATTATCTTTTTTATAGAGTATGAAAATTTCATTTCATCGCCTATCCTGGATATATGGAATATCATGATGTTTAATGATTTATGGTTCAAAATAATAATAAATGTAATATTATTCAAATAAAAGGTCATAATACCCTCCCTCAAAATATTGTAACATGAAGAGAGAAATAGATAATGACCCCAACATTACACCTCTGGTAGGCCACAGGTTAGTGATTGGCATCAATTGTATAAAAACTCATAAATTTGGGGAATTACCCCTATGAAAAAGAAGTATATATATGATGTATCATTGAAAAAACAATGACATGATGTAAGTAAAATATAAACCATCACATTATACATGTATAAATAAAACTGAAGTAGAAAAATGTCTCCGACATTAAAACTCCCAAACTATAGATGGAGTAGTGACACATAAACTATAACATGATCACAAATAGTAAATTCTATATTGGTTTTTATTGTCAACCTTGAAACCTGAAAATATATTTTATATAAATTTTCTGATCATGAATGTATATTACTAGGAAAACTAAACTCTATCGTGAACATTTGATAAATAAATAATAATGCACCCATGAGAGGTAAAAAATCCACAAAGCACCTAAACATGTATACTACCCAATATTTCCCTCACCAAGGAACACTAAACAAATATTTAAAACCATTTATAATAACATAATATAAATCATATTGATGGTTGGTACCCCGCAACACATTAGCACTTTTTTCACTCTTAGAACCTAACAACAAACATCATGTCACTCACATTCCTTTTTTATAACATATTCCAACACCCAATGACATTAGTAAATCATATCCCACCCCTTACACTTTGGACATCACATAACTACAACAACTGGAGTAGTAGTTAATCATGAACATGATGGAAATAAATCATATTCCCTCCTCTTTAATTTCAGGAACGCTATAATAAAACATCCTTGACCTTGTTCATATCAGATCTCTCCAGAAGACTCCTCGACCGCAACCCCCCCAATCACGATCACATCACATATCTAATAAAGACACCTGGTCCATAATGTACTTCATAATCAAACATTTGGACATAAAATATTCTTAATATCTACTCACCTAGATGAATGGGTGAGGATGAGCCAGTAGCTATCCGTCTATCAACATAACCAGTTTGTTGGGGAAAACCATCACATATTAATTTATCAGTTTAAACACATAGTGTCTAATTCTAGTTGGGTGTGTGAATAAATATTGTGGAATACAAAAGTGTTTATATATCCATTCTTAAGACCTACATATGGGTCAAAAAAAAGTACCTCCTAATCAAAAAAATTCCCTAACTTTTCAGACCCCTCTAAATCTAAACCAAACACAACAAAAAATGAAATAGTTCACATAACACAAATCTTTTGTAAAATGTACCATTTAATATATTTCATATTACAAATTAATCTTTTAATTTATCCCATTTATTTCATTATTCATCAAATTCAATTTAATTTTAGAATTAATATTAAAATATAATACTACCTAAAAAATTAGCACAATACAACTACACACTATAATAAATTCATCATCCCCATATAACCATTATCTTTCCACTCAAAAATCAAGTCCAAAAAAATCACCTTTCCGCATATAAATAATGATCACACAAAAACCTTACATCCCCATCCCAAATGAATATCAAAACAAACCATCATATCACCATCTGGAAATCATACCCAAGAACCTCTCACCTTTCCCTCCCAAAACCATGTCCAATCAAACAATCACCTTGCTCACATAAATATCAACGAAATAAACAATAACCTCAGTACCCTAATAGAATAGTTGAACCTCGCAAATTTACCGCAAACTCCCCAAACACACAATATATTTGTACATCACTATTCAGAACATGCCTATACAACACTTCACATCCCAAAAACATTTTATATATTACAACGCAGATCTTATAAAACCTAGTTTTTTTGTTTAAGGGGAATTATCACAGAATCCATACTCTAAAGAAACCATTTCATTTTTAATATATTCATTATTATCAATTTTGTTTTTTATGTTGATATCGTAACAAAAAAATCATGGATTCCAAAACACATATTAAACTATTACAAGAATAATCCACAAATCACAAATATTTTAACAAAGTAATCAAAATGTACAATGTCAATGTCCAAATAATATTACAACCCATGATTTTTCATGGTGTATATTGTGAAATTATATCAATTTAATCTTTTGGTTACACCGCATGCAACACAAATAATAAAATACTAACCCCACCTATAAAACTATATATAAAATATTTTTATCTCATAAATAAAAACAGGACATACTTATATTATGGAATAAGTAAATAAATATTTTAAAAATGGAAAATTATGTGTTGGTATTTTTCATAGATATTTTTTATAAAATTTTAAATTAAATATAATGATTTTAAATAATATTTATTTCATAAAATATAATAATAAATTAATAATTTTTTATAGATATTATAGAATTAAATGAGTCCTTAAAAAGTTTTTTAATGTGTCATCAAATTAATTATAATTTAAAAATAAGTATTTTTCAAATAAATGATGATTTTAATTAGAAATTATAATTTTCAATTTTCAAAATTTATTTTCATGAAATAGGATCCATTTTTTAAATATATATGTTTATAATTGGTTATGGTTATTTTTATATGATTTTTTAAAATAGATGATTTTTTTGTAAATAGTGAAATATAATAATTTATGTAATCTGCCATTTGAAGAGAAATACACGAATTATTGAGTTATGAATGCTGTAAGAATATATTTTTTTGATCTCCCATTTAATATTTACTTTTCATACACACAATAATAAAAATTATTTATATACATGAGCCAAAATAATAAACAAAGGGAAAAATAAAAAACCCTCTCCTCCCACTGTAAATACCACCCCTCACAACCCCTTCTCCTACCACAATACAAGCTTTTGCGGTTACTAATATTTATACCAATTAGTATCTTAATTCTATTACCTTTTTTAGGTCTTTCTGGTCTCACAAAAATAATATTTATATGTTTCTTTAGAAGGTTCCCAAGGAGATAATATTCAAGTTGTAAAGTCCTCATACATTGTCTTTTAATTTCTTTTATTATCCTCTCTAAACCACCCATATCTACTGAGGAATGGTAAATAAATTATCATTTAAATTTTGAAATAACAATTTTTTATCAAATATCTATCAACAAATCTCTTATATCCTCCTTTTATTCTAAAAATAAAAACAACATCCAGGATTTTTCAATTCACAGTGTTCAAGGAAGACGAGATTTCATTTTCCATTACCACATTCAAATAAGTTATAAAATAATTACCATGGTTAAATAAGATATTATAATATTTATTATAAGTAATATAATTTTCTATAACAATAATACTAACCTGATATCAAATAAAACTAAAATAGTTCCTCGTGCTCACAAAAAATGCCAAAATAAATTAAAAAATATTTCAATAAAATGTTAATCTTGTTATTCATCCAAAAAACATATAAAAAATGATATGTAAGAGAATAATTTTTTTTTTAATTTCATTGACACTAAATATTTTATATTTTTTAAACTATTCATTTATTTAAAATGAACTCTCTTTATTATACACAAGGGAACCAACCATAGAACTATAAAATGATTGATCATAGAAAAATGAAGTTAAATATTATATCTCATCGAAATAGACATAACTGAACTTAATAATACGTTAATAAATAATTTATATGAATAATAATTTTTAAAATAAGAAAATAAATATTCTAATTAGATTGTCTGGAGAATACCGTACTAGTGAAGAATTATTTCAAACATAATGTAAGTGGTTTCTCACCTCAATTATTTGTGGAGTATGATTCAATAGATTAAAAGTTGTAAGGGTTTTTCATCTCACATTAATTTTGGTGAGACATATGTCATATTCATTACTTATTGATTTTCTTTACATAACTTATAATTATGATCATTATTCAATACATATATCTTTAAATATCGATATTTATTTTATCATATATGTGATTATTTCCTAATTCATATACAAAATTTTTCACAAGGAATATAAATGGAAAATAAAGTGAAAAACACATGAAAAAAAGTTAAATCTGTATTTTTTTTCTCAATACACTTATTTTATTTGATGTTTAATATATATTTATGTATTAAATATAACATTTTGAAATTTTTGGAATTCTTTGGACTTCGAGACATGGGTGGGGCCTAGTTATAGATTTCTCCTTAATGCATTTGTAATCTCATGAGATGAAAAAATTGGATTAAGGAAATGTAATTTTACCCACATTTATAAAACATTATTGTGAATGATTATATGGATAAATGTGCCATAATTAATGATATCATGGAATCAAAATTATTATTTATTTGCTTCATTACTACATCAGACATTATTATATATATGATATTTTTCAATGATATTATCTGTGGATTTAGATTGTGTTAATGTAATTGATTATATGATATTCATTCCAACATTTTACATTGCCATAATGATTTTTCCACATCATTCAATAATAAAAATGTATTAGATTTAATTGAACAAATTTTAGTCATATGTTCAATTACATTTTGATTATGATCCATTTTTCATTGTATCATAAAATATTACATTGTATATTACACATACTAAGAATCTGATCTCAAAATATTATTTGTTATGATTTCCCAATGTTATGAAGATAAAATGTCTGAATGAGTTCAAGGATTCAATTAATATCATTTTTTTGTTTAATGTTTTTTTACCAATGTATTATGGGTAAAATGTATATATCATGTACTTTAGAACTACTAAATTGATCACTAATTTGGTATTATAATCATGTATCTATTCCATTATTATTATATATTGAACTAGTTTCCAGAATCTAGGGTATGCGTCTTTAAATTTTCAATCATTTGATGCTTACTCGAATTTGTGAAAGGTGAATTTTAAAATATACATAACCAAAATTAAAACATTGATAATTCTATATAGTATTTAAAAACATTTAAATTTTGAAGAATTTTTATTTTGTGGAACAATTACCATGATGATTAAGGGATAAATTATTGTTTCCCATTATTCAATGATATATTCGAACACGTGGAAATGAATCAGAACCCTCAGTCAATTATTGGATTTCCACATTGATCAATTCTAACTAGTTAATTTTTGGATTAGGACACCATGACCATTTTTTGTTAGATTATCTAGGTTGTGGTGAATAACCATAATACACTTATGTTTTATCATGTTCCCCGATGAATCCCCATCATTTTAGTGGGACATATAATCCAGTGGGAGATGAATATTTGATCAAGGCCACTGAATAGATATTTCTCACACTGGGATATGATGAAAGAGAAATGGTATTTCTATTAGTATCATTCTATAGGGAAAATACTGATCAAATTTTGTCGTTGATATTTAATTGTAAGGAGTAATATAAAATAAAACAGGTTGATTTTGTTCATAACTCATTAGGGATGAATCATTGTAGAAAATATGTTTCATTAATTACCTATAATGAAAAATAAAAGTTCTTTATTTTCAGACTATATCATCATACCTATGGTTTAATATTATATCATCCATGGTATAAATTATATTGAAAAATATTATGTTAATATATATTGAATGAAGAATAAAATTCATTTTTTAATGAAGATGATAAATTATATACCATTATAGTTGAATATTCATAATCTTAATCTTATCAACATCCACACCCATGTAGCTCTATAGAAATTAAAATCTTATTTTATAAGAGAAAATAACATCTAGGGATGAATAATGTAATCTAAAAATTGATGATTCACCTACTTTACTATAGTTCATTAATGTATTTCATAAGAAATTACTTAGACACCCCTGTCAGCATGTAGTTAAGTTTTCTATTGATGAAATCCATTTTGAAATCGATATATCAAAGACTCTATATAAAATGTCCATTGTAGATTTAATGAATATGATGAACAAAATATAGGAGTTATGTAATAGTGAAATATTGAAAGAAGTGTTTAACTATTGGAAGCCCATGTAATATTTTTTTAGTAAGAATGATAGACCTATGAGGGTGTACTCGGATTATAGAGAAATCATTGAAATTATAACAAATAACAAGTGTACACTACATCAAATTGTTGACTTATTTTATAAACATCATGCATGTAAAATATCTCGATGATTGAACTTCGTTCATGATATAATCAATTATGATTAAATAAGGAAGAAATTTCCAAAATATATTTTTACATGATGTATAAAAATTATGGGTTTACCATAATTCCATAAGGTTTTAACTGTACACCATTGATTTTTTTGGATATGATGAAAAAAATATTAGAAAAATATCATGATGATTGAGTGGTGGTATTCATTGATGATAATTTGTGTATATTCATTGATATATGAAGACCATGAGGATAATATAAGAATAATTCATGAGACATTAAAGAAGGGAAGAGATATATGTTCAATTTACCCTTTTGAATTATAGAATCACGAAATTTATTTTAATGGATGTTCCTTATCTATTTATGGAATGTCAACTGATCTTGGGAAGATAAATAAAGTCCATGAATGGTCTACACCAACGAACATATATGAGGTAAAATGATCAACTGGTTTAGTAGGTTACTATTAATTATTTAAACATAATTTTTCATTAGGATAACTAGTTAACCAATCTCGCAGGTAATGTGGTTAGGTACTTAATGGAAAGATAATGTGCACAATGTTTTAATGAATTGAATATATGATTATTCAATTATGAGAAATTAAATATAACATACATAAACAATGGATTTGTGATGTAAAATGATTCATTACAGAATGGTTTGTGTTTTTTCTGTATGAAATATTTTATGTTTTCTTCATATGCATTAAAAAATTTGATGATTCATGAAAAAGTTATAGAAATCAGGATCTACAGTAATAGTTACAATCATTTCTATGAAGATACGGACAAACTATCTATAAGATATAATATGTGAGATAAATATGAATTACATTAGATTGATATTAATATTTACTTACAAATAACATAAAATGAGTAAAATATGATGCCTCAAGTTACTCAACGATTGTTATTTCTCCATACACAACAACCAGATAAATGAAAATAAGGAATATGACTAATTGAGTTGTCAAGATCATGGAGTTATGACTAATATTATTATTGATAGATAACCAATGTTCATGGATTTAGTAAATATGGAAATGGAAATTTTTATGGAAAAGGAAATATCAGTCATTTTTACAAGATTGTTAAAAAATATTTACATGGGAATATAAAATGATATGTAACTAATGATGAGAATTTTCAAATGTAATTTAAGGTTGTTAATGATTGGAAATTATTAGACATAGTGTTTAAAGATGGGATTCTGATATATGGAATGAGTGTAGGTGTTCAATCAATACCTGAACCAAAAAAGTGAAATATTAGGTTATGCTCATAGCTCAAATATATCAATACACCCTCGTAGTACATAGATGTACACATATAAGAAGGAACATTTTTTTTAGGGTCATATGATTAATGAAAATGATGACTATGTGTTAGGATGCCAAGATTTTTCACATGTGAGGGATAAGAGAACAGTTCCTTAGCGAGTTAAGTTACCTATAACTATTCATATTTAGATGTAGGATGATATTAGGATGGACATTATCACCCAATAAACCCAATGTAATGATTATATTTGTGTATTGTTAAACTTCAAAATAATCCACATATTTTCATACTATAATATTAGATTATCCTCTTGAGAACCTATAAATACTCTATATTAATTATATTGGAAGATATCATGGTGAACATATATTAATTATGTATAAACAAGGTCGCCATTTTACATGATACTTTTGGAAGACTCACCATGATACTTTGGATACAGAGCATCATTTGGGCACATCCTACCATCCTTTAACAAACAGATAGTCTAGATGGAAAGTTACTACATTAGAAGGCATGTTGTGATCATGATCCTATGACATTCAAGGTATATGGGATGAATATCCATATTTAGTGAAATTTTATAACAATATTAATTTTCAATCAAGTATTCAAATGATGTCATATAACTAATTATAAGGAAAGGCATGTCGTAATCCATCTTGTTGGGATGATGTTTCGGAAATGAATTATATTGGAAGATAACATATTGTTAAAAAAATGTCCATGTTATAGACGATTTGGGGTTATATTAAAGTATCTCAATATATAAAATGATTTATGATAACTACTAGAGAAATGATTTTTAATTTCAAGTAAGAAATCATGTATTTCCGAATATATAATTGTGGATGTGTTATATAAGGTATAGTAATAAATGGAAAATGATCCATGAAGTACATAGGACCATTCATGATTTTGGATAGAAATATAGTTATAGCCAATGGATACACAATTCCATCATTTCTATCCAATGATAATTTTGTGTTCCATAAATAATTGTATATAAAGTACATGAATGAATGAACACATTTAACCACCTATGAAGAAATATAATTGGAAAATAAATTTTATTATTTTAAAGATCCTATCAAGGTTCTTGATACTATAGAGAACATATTGAGAAATTATATGACTCTATTGGAAAAGGTTATTTGGAGAAACCATAAAATTGAAAAAGTGACATGGAACCTGAGGATGTTATAACAAAATACAACACATATATTTTTAGAAGTTAATATCTATGAGGAATTTCTTGGATGTAAATTTAGAATGAGGTAAGAATATAACACCCTGATGTTTTATGGTATGTATATTATTAAATTAATTTATTTTGATCAATCGTTTGTGTTGGATGAAACAATTATCTTAAAACAATAGTTATGTACTATTAAAAATTAACTATACTATTGGAATAGTTATATTTTTCTTAGGAATAGTAAATTGGTCATCAAAAGAATACCCTCACATATAAAACTGTGAATAAAATTTAGATATCTTATTAATGAAAATATGAAATATTTATATCATTTTATAAGTAAATAAATCATTAATTAATGAAAAATAATTTGTTGGTATTTTTTATAAATGTATATATTTATATTCAATTTAATAATTAATATAATTATTTAAAAGAAAATTTATTAAATAAAATAGATTCATAAGTAAATATTTTTTGTGTTATAATCATTATATAATTTTATGAGACCTAAATGTATTTTTCAAATTCTTATAATATAATATTTAATAAGATAATTAGTATTTTTGAAAAAAATGTAAATTTGAATTAGAAAGTAAATTTACCATATATAGAAAAATATTTTAACAAAATGTATTCTATGTTTGAAATCATCACAATCATAACAACTAAAGTTCAGTTGTTGATATTTTTCAAAATTTGTTGACTTGTTTGTGAATATTGAAATATGGTAATTTAAAAAAATAATTTTAAGTAAATATCATGAATCAATGTGTCTTTAATGATGTATGAAATAAATATTTTGAACTAAAATACACTTTTTACATATAAATTGTCATAATAATAAACACTATTGGAATTCTTGATCTGGAATAATAATCAAATTAATAAATTTATCAAAAATTCCCATATCCTACTATTGTAAACAAAATATATTTTTATTAATCTATATAAGCCATGGATGTAACTAATATTAAAAAAATTACTTTCTCAATCATCTTCCCCACATCATGGTCTTTCTATTTTAACCAAAATACAGTTTTCAACTTCCTTAAAGAGGTTCTAAGAAAGAAAATATAAGAGGGGTAAAATCCTCCTTCTTTCCCTTTAAATTTATTTTCTTTTATTATCCTCCCTCACCTAAAATGTAAAATGTTGAATTATTACTCCATTATCATATATAATATATATTTAATTTTTATAATGGAATATCAATCATAAATACTTTTCCCATGTCAGTTTATTATCAAAATGAAAACATCATTTATGATATGTTGAATCACTACCTTTGTAGAAGGTGATTTTTCGTTTTCCATTACCGCATTCATGAAATGTCATAAAGCTATTATTATTGTTAAATAACTTTTTAATAAAAATACTATATGTTATATCATGTTCATAAACCTACATAAAAACAAAATTTTAAATAATATGATACATGTTAGTTATGGTTGCAAAAAACATCCAAAGTAAATCAAAAAAAAATCGGTAATCTATTATCTAAGGGGTCATCCTCATACAATATTAAAATGATACATGAGACCATTTAATAGTATGTATATTTAATAATTCAATGTTGTTTCACTAAAATATTTTTTCATCCATTTTAAAGGAACTCTAATAATTATACACAACTGAACCGGCCATAAAACCATTAAATGATTGCTACTAGAATAATGAAATTAAAAATTATAACTTATAAAAATGTAAATAAATGAACTTAATAAAATTTTAATCAATAAATTATAAGTTTCATATATTATCAGTTAAATAGTAAATTAGTTATATTTGATTTTCCAGTACATAAATTTCATGTACATAACTATTTAGACATAAGTAAAGGGGTTTCTCTTCTCACTTTCATTTCTATGAGATATACCTTATTCACCACTTACTTTATGTGATTTTTGTTTGTAAACATCCCTTTCATATATTATATGATGAAAAATATTTACCTCCATGGTATTAAATGTCTCCTTTACTGATTAATAATTTTTGGTGGCATGCAATTATTTTGATTACTAGTGATATGGGTTTTTCATTAACCTTAATTTCTATGGGACATATGCCATATTCGTCACTTAAAAAGTTATTTACATCCCTTTTATTTATTATTATTATTAATTAAATATCTGTTAAATATACATACTTATTGTACAATTTATAATATTGTTAACTAATCCATATGGATTTTTTAATTGTCACTAAATTTAGTGTTATTTGATTAAATAGTAATATAATGTTAAATATCTATCATTAAAGTATTATATATATATTTTTGGCATTTTATATTGATTCAGAAATTAAATATATCATTTAAAAATTTTAGGAATTATTTTTAAATGATGAAATTGGTGGTCCCATTTACAAATAGATCCTTGATGAATTAGTTGTCTCATGAGATGAGAAAGATGGTAAAATTATTATTTTTAACCGAAAATGAATAAACCATCTTAAGTTGGGTATTGTTGGTAACGGACCAAGATTTCATAGATCAGGGTGTCTCAAATATTAATCTTTTTAATCGTTACGATTTTAGTCATCATTTACAATTATATTTTTAATATAATGTTATCCATTAATATAAATTGTGCTCAGGTTATTTTCTATAGTCATGTTTATTCAAATATTTGAAAATTCAATAATGATTATGCCTTATCATATCATGAAATAGGGTTTGTTCATTAAATATAATGTATTTATGTTATATATATCTGGAAAAATTGGTTCTATTTTTTATTGATTCATGAATCATTTTATTTTATTTAACCCGTATTGATCATATGACATCATCATTTAGTTTGTTATCCTTTCCCCAAATTTGAGAGATATAATGGTTGAATGATTTCATGTATGACATTACTCACCATTATTATGATTTATATGTTTTAAAAATAAGTAATTACATATTCATGTATATATCTAGTACTTCAATATCAATAAAAATATTGATCCATTTTTTTCTATCTTGTATCTTTTCCCAGGTAGTAAATTAAGGTATCGACTCTGGGATACTGGGTTTTGGGTATTCAGAAATAATATATCAATGATAAAATCATGTGAATCAAAACACATTAAAAAGAATTTGAATGACACTATAATTTTCTATATTAACTCGGGGAAATGTATCTTCTAAAATTTTAAAAAATGAATCGCTCTCTAATGATTCAAAAGAAATTGAAATGGGGAATTCCCTTCCACATCCAATGATTTTCCATCTCACTATATGGTTTAGGGAAAAGTTAAAGGTCTTGAAAACCCCAACCACCTAAAAACCACAAAGATCAACCAACACTCTCTTATGGATCCATAAATATGTTTCCCGTAAACACCCCAAACAAATATCATACACCCACAATGAATCTCAAATCATGAAGGAATGTAAAACAATGGTGAAGAGAGGATATATTTCCACGTGTCTTTTATGGTCATCTGATGAAACTATTGGATGAATGAACAAGAAGAGGGTACGTAAGATACTCTATAATTAATAAGTTTTCATTAACAAATGACATAATGGTTAGATTAAAAATGAAAATAAATATCAAAAAACCAATTTTGAACATATAAACTCCACCATTCGTGTTGCTAAATCCAATTACAATTTTATTTCAATGAGAATTAAAAAAACTAGATTTCAATATAGAATATGATTCCTTGATATAAAATTAATTATAAGTCATGAAAAACTTCCATGATGTGGATTTTTTTTGAGATTCCTCCACCACATCACACAAACCATTAAACCGTCATACTATAGAAGATGTGAATCTACACCTCATGACATGAATAATGATCACATTGTGAACCCCCAGATTCTATAAGACTATATACTTAGTCTCTACTATATACTCCTTGAACCTCCCATGACCTCCCCCAATCCAACAACCATATATATGTATTGGACATGATGGTATGGTAAATTACATCAGATACCACTTAAATGATTCTCTTCCTCAGGAATAAAAACATAACTCATACAATGAAAAGGGTCTAAACAAACACTACACATGTTACCTCTCAGTGTTTTCTTCATACCAAATTCTATACATCTATTAAGACTCACTAACCAGACTACAATACTATTATCATACAACAACATCACCAAACAACCACTATAATGACCCGAAGCTTAACGTACATGGACATTACATTACTTTTTCATAATACTTAGTACATAACAAAAACACACACACAAGGACCGTAATAGTTTAGTGTCTTTGGAAACTCGGAATATAATCTTCTAATCGTGGCGAAAAATCTTCAACATCTCCCATAAAGATCTTCCTTTTTTACCTAAAAACATTCTTTATATCCTAGGGAAAATAAACTATAAAAGGGTGAGCTCAAATGCTCAGTAAGGGTAAACAAAAGAAATATCAACCACATCATATTCATAAGAACATATCTCTTGGAAATCTTAACCTGCAAAAGAGATCATAATTTCATAACATGGGATAAATCATAGTAGTGAAATGTAATCCCAATAATCATAACTTAAAACATGAAACTTTTTGTCATACACACATAATCATAGATAATAATTTCTTAATAGTCAAGACTCATTGCCAAGACTATCTTAGTGGAAAAAGTCCCTTTCTGAACCAAGTTCACTCCTCGTTTCAGTCCCGTTTCACTGAACCGGTATAACCTACCGTTCCAGCCATGTCTATCTCATGAGATATAAAATCTTTACCCAATACATCGGAGGGAGATATAGGATCCACCCATCTCATAATGATACCGTTCTTATGTGTGCCACAAAATAAAAAAAAATAATACATCATTTCATAACCCATGTAATAAAAATGGGAATCTTAAACATCATGCCATCATAACATAATCCATATAAGATGAAATGACATAATATAAATAATTCCATCATAACATAATCAAATCAATGTAAAAATAGGGATAGAAATAGAACCCTATATTATCATAGATGGAAAATAATTTTGATAAAACACTTGAACTCCATTCTTGAGGAAAATATCATTTTACTTCAAAAACATTTTTCCTTTCTTAACATGTCATACAGTTTTAAACTAAAAGAATTTGATTAAAAATAAATTTAAAAACTTGTAAAGGAAGATTCTTGGAAATAATGTTTTAAAATTCTATTCATGCCGTATAAGTTAAAAAACATTCTTCCCGTTATTTTGTCAGAAAAGTCAAAAAGTACCTCGTACAAAAAACGAAAAAAGATTCCTTTCATATCTTTTAATAAAAACTCACGGAAGGGTAAAATTGGATATAAAAAATTGTAGGTGGATGGAAACAATATTACATATTGAGGAAACATGGATGTGGATGATAAAATACACCCCAGTAAATTTCAAAGTATAAACAATCTCGGATAAAATAAGATTGTGATATTTTCCCATACCTTAGGTCCGATTTGCTTGGTAAGTGTCCGAAACTCCTATATAATGACTTAAAAAATGTTATTGAATTATTAATGAATAATAATTATTTAAATGATATCATATATGGTCATATTCTTAGCTTCTTATTGGTAATATTTCATTATTACATGTTATTCGGGTGTTTATTACTTTTTGTTCTTATGCGTGTTTTGTTGAATAAATTCTTATTTTTCATTTTAGGTTATAGATACCACATTTACAGAATGTTATTAGGGTAATATATATCATATTGATTCATTAAATTCATTTATATAATCATTATTCAATGAAGATCATGTAGAACGAGTCGCATCACATCGTGGAGACGGTATTCCGTACGTACGCACGAGCGATGATATCATTCCCATGATTGTGGAATTGTATTGGAGTATATATATACTATTTCAGAATCAATATCACATTACAATAATAATATATAGTAATTATTTACACCATTATACCCATCAATGTAAGGTTGTGGTGGAAAATAGATTACACCACGGCGTGGAGACGGTATTCCGTACGTACGAATGCGCGGTGATTTCATTTTCCGTAGGATGGATAGATGGTGAAATAGTGTTGTTTCATACTTATAATAAAATATCAGTATATTAGTGATACTGATGTTATTACTTCATAATGAAACAACCTAATAAGAAGATGTGGATGAAGAAATAAAGGTGAATGAATCGGCAACGGACATTACCTCTTCTTTGAAGCGCCTCTTTGATACCTCCTCTTAGGGCACTAAAATTGGACATTGAAGAAGCCAAGGACCTCTAGGATGTCTCTAGGGAAGTGGAGAGAAGAAATTGTCAGGGGTTGTCTGTGCATGGAGGCTCAATGTGGTGTGAGGAAGAGAGGGAGGAAGTTCCCTTTTAAAAGGGAGGAGAGGTGCACCTTTGGAATAACAAAAAATATTATTTTATTATAAAGTCAAATTCGGTTTTTAATATCTCAAAATTGAGTTATTTAGAATCTAAGGTGGGTATGGGTCGAAATAATATCATCCAATAGAATTTGGAAAGTTTAGTTTACTATTTTAACATTATCATTTAGTTCTAACTTTAAGTTAGATAAAATTACTTTTACCGTGTCTTTCTGTGTTCATACACTATAAGGTTAATAAACATACTATAACAAGCCAATAGAACCCCAATTTGTTTATTATTAATATATATAACCTTATCTAAGTCATTTGGCCGAACCTTAGATTTTTAGGGATATAATAACAATTAATAATATAATATTTGTTTTAAAAACTATTTTATGTCACTTTTGACACTATTTGGTAATTGATTTTTGAAAAATTCATTACAGAATTATTAGTTCTAAAAAAGTTAATAAAATCAATACCAACATGTTATATTAACCTATAAAATTAGTGTAATTCATATGAAGTCTCATATTACATTTATTTGGGTATTTATAAAATCATTTATGTCAATATTTCATTAATAAGATAATTACTACATCATCGTTGTGTCATAAATACATTAAATTATATAATGTCTAAAAATTAAAAATAAAATATCATTATGTAGTAAATCTTTTTATATTTCTAGTGAATATTTATAGTCTAATTTTTCTTATGTATGACCCTATATTAAAAATGATTTACTTATTAAACATTGATTTTAACTATTTTAACCCTTCTTTAAATAAATTAATAATAAATGTCCTAATCTAATCCACGTGGGCTTAAATGGTCATATTTTATTCCTAAGGTTGTTTTTGGTCGAATTACACTTATCCAATAGAATTAGGACATGTGTTAGGGTAATAATAATATCATTTTTACCCTTAATTACCTTATTTACATTTAACAGTGGTAAAAAAAGTAAAAATTTACTATTCTCCAAAAATTATTTTCATCTCATTGAACCACATTTTATTCCTTGATATTAACCATGTCTCTCGGATTTTCGAAATTCCACTCACAGAAGCGGTAAAATTAAGTTTTATGAAAAAATTCAGTTTTTTTAACTACCACTTAGTGGTTTCATTATTCATCAAAAAATGAAAGTTTCCAGAAAAATAAAAAAAATTAGGCCTAAGATATATTTGATATTATTAATTCAAAAATGATGTCTATTTTACCAAATTCAAACCATATCAGTTACATTAATTAATTTAAAAATTATTTCCCGTCGTCAAAACAAATAGCGTGTTTTTAATAGATAATAACTATCAAAAGATTGACACTTGTTTATGTTTGGTTTAAATGTGAAATTACATCCAATGACCAACATTGTATTAAATTTTAAAAATATATTCTAAATATACTTTAAAACCACTCAAATTAATAATTTATCGCTATTAATTATTTTGATTAAAAAGTTTGTTTTTAATTAAAATTTAGTAATTTTCACTATTCATCAAAAAATGGAAGTTATCAGAAATGTACCAAAATTTCACCCTAAGCTAATTTCGATATTCCAAATCCAAAAATGATGTCCATTTTGAAAAATAAAATTTACTTTATTTCAAAAAGTTGTTATTACTATACACAACGGCTAGTTTTAATAATATTTTAATAGCATATTGTTGTTTAGTGAAACTCATTATTGCGTAGTACACACCCTATTGAGGAAGGTTGTGATTGCGTGTAATGGAAGGAAAGTCAAGGATATGTGTTGTGCAATCTCCTTTTGGTGTAGCGTACAACACAAGACATTAATGAAATTAAAAAGAATATTTTTCATAAAATCACAGGGTGTTACATTCTACCCCCTTTAAAATGAATTTCACCCTCAAATTTCGTCGGGGTTATAAATGGTTTACTACTAGAAAGTTTCTTTAATAGAAACCCACATTGTAAAAAGGAATACCAAAACCAATCGTTAAAAACTAATGTATGAAACGTAATGGTTACCCAAATAAACTAATCACTCGGTTTCCACATAGGTGAAAATATGGATATGGAAGAGAAATATAACCATCATGTTCTGATGGAGAGTGGTAGAGAACATGGCTATGGAAAAGCCAGAAATCTCAAATCCATATAATTGTGACGATCTAAGGTACCAACTGATTCATCAGATATAAGATCACTAGGACAACATTTTTGGTTTTCAATATCATTTCCCTAAAGTTGGTGAGATTAGAATAAGAAGAAATACTTTCGTGATTTTGGTATAGTCTCACTGTTGGTCGTTCTTTGGACAATTTCCACTTCATCACTTATAGAAATGAAGTTGAATTTTTCATTCATGATGTGTTAGCGGATCATAATGATGGTTCATTCTATCTGTCTCAAACAAAAGGTTGGAAAAGTTATCAAAAAATACATAAGCCCATCTATAGTGAGATTAATCATATATTGTTCCTAAAATGGAATTATACTTCATATATCATACTTCTAAATATAATAAAACTATTTTCTACTAAACATGGACTTCCTGTAGTCCAGTGGAAGGCGATAATGGCCGGTCGCACTTTGATTGTGGGTTCGATTCCCACAGCCTTGTCCGACGCGATGGGTTGTCGCTCGTCCTGCAGGTTGTCCTTTTTCTAAAGATATATTTCTATAACATCATATCAATAACATCGAAAAAAGTTTTATCCTTAAAAAATACTAACTTTTGTCCAACATAATCCATTCCAATCTTTAGGCTTATCTAAAATACTTCGGTACAAGCTCATAGTATAAAGGAAATGATTACATGAAATTTCACATAACAGTCACGTGAATCCCATCATTTATCCCCCATATATCATAAGATATATCTTCTTGGTCAAATTACAAACATGTGAATAACTTAATCATGTATTCTCTTGACGAATTAATACCCATTAATTAAACCATAGTGAAAACATGAATGCAGTTAAAAGTTAACACTTTCCCCATACCAAAATCCTCAAAATTCATTATACTCAAACCATGATATCACTTAGTCCTTATATCAATCATGAGCTCATGAATACAATCAAACATCTCATTATCTTCTTATCCCTTCATTATGCTCATATTATCTTCTTATCAAAAATATCTCTATCACTTTCCATGGTTACAGGTACCATAAAATTATTGAAAACCACAATATACCAATACATAAATATTCCAATATTCCACGATACTATATACAACATTATTTTGGAATCCCATTACATATACACTAAATCATTCCACCACATCGTTGTCATATTCAACATCGCCAATAGTGATCGCATGTGACTTCCCTTTGTCCTTTGCCTTCTGTGATTACTCATGTCGATCATCACTAACCCTTGGATTAGGGAATTTATTATCATAATTCCTCATTTCATTGCACCTTAAGCATTGAAGTGTTGTTGGTGTGTTCTATGTAGTATTTTATTTATTCACACCATTATCAAACCTTTTTCCATTACTTCGACACTCAGCTGCTCGATGACCTTCTTTACAACACTGAAAACATTTTCTAGTCCCATTAAGACAATCTCCACCATGCTTCTTTCCAGACTTTGAGCATAAGGAAACATTCATCTTCTTTTCACCATTATTTTGAGATTTCTCCTTGAACTCCATATTTAGTTTCTTGTCAAAACTATGAGATGGATAAGTAACACCAACATCCATTTCTACCTTGATAGCACAACGCACAATTTCTTCATAGCTACTAATGTCTCTTATAGCTAATGCCTTTCGAAGATTTGGTTTTAAGACACTGAAGAATCGATCAACTTTACTTTTAGTTTGGATTATAAATCCAGATGCATAACATGTAATCCTTGTAAAATTCACTTCGTATATACCAACAGATTCATCATCCTTTTTCTTTAGTTTGAGAAACTCCTTCTCCATCTTTGTTCAAATAATACGAGGGAATTACTTATTGAAAAATAAGTTCTTGAACTCGTCCCATTCCATGGACTCAATTTCATCTCTTGGCCCCATATTCCTGATAATATTCCACCATTGATCAGCATGACCTTCCAAACGATACACTGCTTAGATGACTTTATCATGTTCCAAACATTGAAGAACTGAAAATATCTTTTCAGTAGTACTGATCCATTGTTCAGCAACAAGTGGATCAGAAGACCCACTAAAAGAAGGTGGACGTTGCCTCATGAAGGACTCAATAGAATATTGTTCCCTTCTATGCTCATTTGGAAGTCCAGAATGATTCATAGCTTGTATAAGTATAACAATAAGATTTTTCACTCAATCTCCCATAACATTTGTTTGTTCAGGAGGACAATCGTTGCATTTTCCATTACATTGATCAACACGGTTCCTTCGGGTTCCAGCCATCTTCTAAAACCCAAAAAGAATAGTGTGAGAGAAAAAATCATGCTAGGAAAAACAACACAATAAATCGGGAGTACCTTCAATATCTAACATTTTAGGTTAAATTCTAAGATCGTTACCGTAGTTCTAGGACTATATCCTATACGTATACTTATCCTTAGGGACATCCCTATAAATACCTTAGAAATATCTCTAGGGATCTCACTAACGTTTTCGCATCCTAGTTTCCAAAGGTTGACTAAACCTTTCCTCTGATACCAACTATAATGACTCGAAGCTTAACGTACATGGACATTACATTACTTTTTCAGAATACTTAGTACATAACAAAAACACACACACAAGGACCGTAATAGTTTAGTGTCTTTGGAAACTCGAAATATAATCTTCTAATCACGGCGAAAGATCTTCAATATCTCCCATAAATATCTTCCTTCTTTTTCCTAAAACCATTCTTTATATCCTGGGGATAAGAAAACATACAAGGGTGAGCTCAAATGCACGGTAAGGGTAAACAAAAGAAATATCAATCACATCATATTCATAAAAACATATCTTTTGAAGATCATAACCTGCAAAAGAGATCATAATTTCATAACATTGGATAAATCATAGTAGTGAAATGTAATCCCAAGAATCATAACTTAAAACATGAAACTATGTGGCATACACACATAATCATAGATAATCATTTCTTATTAGTCAAGACTATCTACGTGGACAAAGTCTCTTTCTGAACCGAGTTCACTCCTCGTTTTAGTCCTGTTTCACTGAACCGGTATAACCTACCATTCCAGCCATGTCTATCTCATTAGATATAAAATATTTACCCAATGCATTTTATTGAGATATAGGTCCCACCCATCTCATAATTATACCATTCTTATGTGTGCCGCAAATTCAAAAAAAAATCATACATCATTGCATAACCCATGTAATAAAAATGGGAATCTTAAACATCATGTCATCATAACATAATCCATATAAGATAAAAGGAAATAATAAAAATAATTCCATCAAAACATAATCAAATCAATGTAAAAATAGGCATAGAAATAGAAACCTATATTATCTTAGATGGAAAATAATTTTGATAAAACACTTGAACTCCATTCTTGAGGAAAATATCCTTTCTACTTCAAAAATATTTTTCCTTTCTTAAAATGTCATACAATGTTAAACTAAAAGAAGTTGATTAAAAATAAACTTTAAAACTTGTAAAGGATTATTCTTGGAAATAGTGTTTTAAAAATCCATTCATGCAGTATAAGTTAAAAAAACATTCTTCTCGTACTTTTGTCGGAAAAGTCAACAAGTAACTTGTATGAAAAACAAACAAAAGATTCCTTTCATATCTTTTAATAAAAACTCAATGAAGGGTAAAATTAGATATAAACAATTGTAGGTGGATGGAAACAATATTACATATTGAGGAAACATGGATGTGGATGATAAAATACACCCCAGTAAATTTCAATGTATAAACAATCTCGAATAAAATGAGATTGTGATATTTTCCCTTACCTTAGGTCCGATTTGCTTTGTAAGTGTCTGAACCTCGTGTATAATGATTTAAATAATGTTATTGACTTATTCCAGGATCATATTTATTTTTATGATATCATATATGGTCATATTCTTAGCTTTTTATTGGTAATATTTCATTATTACTTGTTATTCAGGTGTTTATTACTTTTTGTTCTTATGCGTGTTTTGTTGAATAAATTCTTATTTTTCATTTTAGGATATAGATACCACATTTCAAGAATGGTATTAGGGTAATATATATCACATTAATTCATTAAATTCATTTATATAATCATTATGCAATGAAGATCATGTAGAACGAGTCACATCACATCGTGGAGACGGTATTCCGTACGTACGCACGAGCGATGATATCGTTCCCATGATTGTGGAATTGTATTGGAGTATATATATACTTTCTCATAATCAAATATCACTTTACAATAATAATATATAGTCATTATTTACACCATTATACCCATCCATGTAAGGTGGTGGTGGAAAATAGATTACACCATGGCGTGGAGACGGTATTCCGTACGTACGCACGCACGATGATTTCGTTTTCCGTAGGATGGAAAGATGGTGAAATATGGTTGTCTAATACTTATAATAAAATATAAGTATATGAGTTATACTGATGTTATTACTTCATAATGAAACAACCTAATAAGAATATGTGTATGAAGAAATAAAGGTGAAAGAATTGGTAACAGACATTACCTCTTCTTTGAAGCACTTCTTTGATACCTCCTATTAGGGAACTAAAATTTGTCTTTGAAAAAGGCCAAGACCTCTAGGATGTCTCTAGGGAAGTGGAGAGAAGAAATTGGCAGGGTTTGGCCGAGCTTGAAGGCTCAATGTGGTGTGAGGAAGAGAGGGAGGAAGTGCCCTTTTATAAGGGAGGAGAGGGGCACCTTTGGAATAACTAAAAATATTATTTTATTATAAAGTCAAATTCAGTTTTTAATAGCTACAAATTGAGTTATTTCGAAGCTAAGGTGGGGATGGGTCGACATAATATCATCCAATAGAATTTGGAAATGTTTAGTTTACTATTTTAACCTTATCATTTAGTTTTAACTTTAAGTTAGATAATTTTACTTTTACCGTTTCTTTTTGTGTTCTTACACTATAAGATTAATAAACATACTATAACAAGCCAAAAGAACCCTGAGTTGTTTATTATTAATATATATATCTATATCTATGACATTTGGCCTAACCTTATATTTTTAGGAATATAATAACAATTAATAATATAATATTTGTTTTAAAAAATATTTTATGTCAATTTTGACACTATTTGGTAATTGATTTTTTTTAAAAATTATAACAGAATGATTTGTTCGAAAAAAGTTAATAAAATCAATACCAACATGTCATATTAACCTATAAAAATATTTGAATTAATAAAAAGTCTCAAATTACATTTATTTGGTTATTTATAACATCAATTATGTCAATATTTCATTAATAAGATAATTACTGCATCATCATTGTGTCATAAATAAATTAACTTATTTAATGTCTAAAAATTACAAATAAACTACAATTATGTCGTAAATATATTTAGCTTTCTAATTAATATTTATAGTTGAATTTAGCTTATGTATAACTTTATATTAAAAATGATTTACTTATTAAACATGGATTTTATCTATTTTATCCCTTCTTTAAATAAATTAATAATAAATGTCCTAATCTAATCCAAGTGGCCTTAAATGGTCATATTTTATTCTTAAGGTTGTTTTTGGTCGAATTAAACTTATCCAATAGAATTAGACATGTTTTAGAGTAATAATAATATCATTTTTACCCTTGATTACCCTATTTACTTTTAACCGTGGTAAAAAAAAGTAAAAAGATATTATTCACCAAAAATTATTTTCATTTCATTGAACAAAATTTTAGTCCTTTATATTAACCGTGTCTCTCAGATTTTTGAAATTCCACTCATAGAAGCGGTAAAATTAAGTTTTATGAAAAAATTCAGTTTTTTTAACTACCACTTAGTGGTTTCACTATTCATCAAAAAATGAAAGTTTCCCGAAAAATACAAAAAATTAGGCCTAAGATATATTTGATATTATGAATTCAAAAATGATGTCTATTTTACCAAATTAAAAACATATAAGTTACATTAATTAATATAAAAATTAATTCCCGTCGTCAAAACAAATAGCGTATTTTTAAGAGATAATAACTATCAAAAGATTGACACTTGTTTATGTCTGGTTTAAATGTGAAATTACATCCAATGACCAAAATTGTATTAAATTGTAAAAATATATTCTAAATATACTTTAAAACCACTAAAAATAATAATTTATCACTACTAATTATTTCGATTAAAAAGGTTGTTTTTAATTAAAATTTAGTAATTTTCACTATTCATCCGAAAAAGGAAGTTATCCGAAAAGTACCAAAATTTCACCCTAAGATAATTTCGATATTCTGAATCCAAAAATGAAGTCTATTTTGAAAAATAAAATTTACAAAATTTCAAAAATTGGTTATTACTATTCATAACGGCTAGTTTTGATAATATTTTAATAGCATATTATTGTTTAGTGAAACTCGTTATTGCGTAGTACACACACTATCGAGGAAGTTCGCAATTGCATGTATTGCAAGGCAAGTCAAGGATGCGTGTTGTGTAATCTCCTTTTGGTGTAACATTCAACACAATACTTCAATGAAATTAAAAAAAATATTTTTCATAAAATATCGGGGTGTTACAACCACATCACTACCTCTCACTGATAATATCAACACATCATTTAGAACCATCCAAAAACTACCACACTAAAACAAAACCATGCACACAACCATTAAAACACAATATATTCTAAACAAAAACAATGTACATTCCCGAACACACAATTTAGGGAATTCCTTCATCCACATCATTATAATACACACTCTGGGCATCAATGACTCCCCACGCAGTTTTAATCGAATATTAGTGTAATGTACATTGATTTGGGAATATGTACCCCTATTCATATATCAAAACATCATCACACATCATTCATCATGAAAAAAATAGATCATGTGATACATCGTGATCCATATATTAAATGGTCACGGATAAAAAAATATAACAAAGAATCATTAAATAGATCTGGTTACTGGGATAACATTTTCATCTATCATTACCAAGTACACCCAAAAATATCACCATATTCTGAAAACATGTTAACAATATGATATCTGAAACCCATGCATAAACATCTATTGAAGATCATGTATCTCTTATAATGGAACTATTTACATTGTGATATCCCCAATATCCAAATATCCCTAGATGATATCAATGGAGTCATCATGATGATACCGACATATCATGGATACATGGAATACATCATGTATCATTTATAATAGTTGTGGAAATGAAAACTGATTTTCCAAATCCCTAATTCACTCCACAACCCTATTGGGTACAAATAACTTGGGGGAAATCATTTTCTCAAAACCAAGAATTTCCATCCCTCACTCAAGGGTATTTTCAAAAAAACATCTAAACATCAAGGAACTCCACATATTATTGGAATAATATTTCTTCAAGTCAATTAATACATTCCTCCTCTCTATAAAATTATAAAATCTATCTATTATTAATTGAACCACATTTAGTCAATGAACTATCACCTCCACAAAACCTATCTAGTGCAATAGAGAATGACAAGACTGTACATAAATCGTCTCAAATAGTTTAATTACAATTGAGGAGTGATAGAAATTATTTTATAAAAAATTGACCAAATGAATGTGTAATAAAAAATATCCACCTATGTATAAGACACATATATGAAAAATTTACCCTACTGTATGGATAACCCACTCTGTAAGCCTATCTATCTATGGGTATAAATAATTACCGAGGACTACCTATACACAAAAAACAAGATTCAATGCACTATAAAAACATGAGATAAAAAATCTAATTAGAGATAATAGTTTATGTAACTGCTAAAAACAACAACACATTATCAACATAATTCTTATCCAATGCCTCCACTTTTCCTGAATCCCAAATTTCATTGATGTGGGTCACTTTTATCAATCTGTTAATGACTACACATATAATATCAAAAAATATATATTCTATTATTAACCATATGATGAAATACATTGATATTTCATCTCATATACACAGTGTATCTTCTAAAGGATCTAAAAACCACCTGAAACATGATGTCCAGACATCTCTTATAGGAAACCTAGACATTGACCCACTAACCATGCCACCTCCTATTAGTCTAGAAAAACTGCATCATCATGAAATTGTACATCATGTATAAACATGGGTGTACATTCAATAATGATCTAGGAAAACCCGAAATTAATCCCGCGTTCACTGGTACTACAATGAAAAATTTTTATAAAACCACATATGGTGTTGCACATCCTCCAATCAATCTATTGAAGCATCAATATGGCCTATATGATCACCCATCACCTCCACCTCTAAGTCTCCCCACTAAGATTCCTAATCTTGAAATATCATAGAGTATTTCATCATCTTGTGAAATATGAAACCTCTTACAAAACAACCCTTTCATCTAGTTATAGGGCTACCAAATCCCTTCATCTCTATCCAAGAATCCATGGACTCATCAACAAAATCCTTATTTGAAATCATGCTCAATGTGGTGGCTACAAAATTACCTTTACTATTGTTTAGTTATTCAAAAAGTCATAATCCATACAATACTCAATCCACCTATATTTCTACAGATTTACATAGTTTTAAGATTGTATATAACTCACCAACTTGTTAAACTGAAGGACAATAATGGTCTCTATATTGAGGTAATTCCACGACAACATCATCATAAAAACAAACACTGCTAACTATATATCATGGGTGGTATAGTTATAGTCATGTTGACTTAATTAAATAGACCAATAGAAGATCCCAACTCATGCTGAAATTTTTGTTATAGCCACAGTCCAATAGTGTGGCTATATGATATTACTACAATTTTAGTTTTTAGTGGCACTTATTAGCTTAACTATATAAATAATAAATTGAAATAGTTTTATTAGGCTATTTATAGGGGTTTCCCCATGGAAATAGACCCTGGAGCCATATTTTTGGAAACCATGGATATAGCTCACATGGTTCTCCACCATGGAAATATGGACACAACCACAGTTTGAACCATGGCTATATGTTCTATTCCCGTGGTGGATGACAATAGTTGTAGCCCATGTAAACTATGGCTATATATTAAATATAAATTACTCCCTGATCAATTTTATCTTCATTCCTCAACTACCACAGACTGGATGAGTTGCCAATAAATTATGGATAACTTTTTGTATATATATATATATATATTGTTATATATATAGTTATGAACCATGGAAATATATGAAAAATCCAATCCTATTGCTCTTCCCTACATTTCCCATCATGATTTTTTTTCTCACACTACGGAGGGAAACATAGAGCCACAGATTCAATGAATAGTAGGTATAGCATTTTAATGAAAAATCCTATAGCAATGGTTTAGAAAAAATTGTTGGTTAGACATCGTATAAGTACTTATATCCATGGTATTCTAAAACCACGGCTATTGGTTTGTGGATGTACCCACTTTTCTAGTAGTGAAACTCTATTCTACATAAATACTAATCCCATGAATAATAAGTAAGTGTTACAAAACTCCTCAATAAACACACAAACCACTTGAAATCAATATATTGTAGCATTGAACATATTCTACATCGGGTAACCATACATTTTTTCTCAATGTTAATTCTATACAATATCATATTGTTTACTATTCATTAATTTCATTGGGGCTATAGAACAAGATAAATTGGGTACATGTATTCATTAATTTCTATCAAAATAAAGGAATCTAAGAACCTTTTCAACTATCTACAGTGGTTCCAATGAAACTGTTACCTCAAAATTCGATGAGTATACATACACACCATGTTGAGACACCACATTTATGAGGAAATGTACATCACATGCCCAAAACATGCACTTGTAAAACATCCAATAAAGTTTGTGGAATCAAATAACATGGGAAACTATTTTAACATGATTGAAATTTCCATATTTGTTCTCAAGTAGATCAATATCCCATCAATAATGGTGACATAGAATTATTACAGGAACTCACAAGACAAAGTTTTCACAATAACAATGAAAACATATTGTTTGATCAGTACACATATTCACGTGACCATTAAAAGGATGTTCCCACACCCTCCAATAGAGGTAGTATTTGAAATGTCATCATACATTTCCTTTAATGTGTGATGCCCAGATAAAATATTGATCATAGAAAACCTAAAATCACATATTATGTAGTAAAAACGATCATATATCATTAGAATATTGTAATAGTTCTTGACCATTACCTTTTTCAACCTATGGTAGTTTATAAACAGCCTCATACTATCAATATAATTCATGAAGAATAATACCAAAGAAGCCCATGAGAATACAATAGTCTAGATAAAACCATTATCTAGAAATTCAACTCTATATATACTCATCTTCCACAACTCATAATTTTCATGAAGATTTGGATCTTTTGAAAATAAAGTATTTTGTTAATATAAATCATTCTAATACTCAACATCATGTTCAAGGGGATGGTGTCACAACTTCTTTGTGATGAACATCCAAAACACCCCAATGATATTTACAACATCCACTATCCCAATGGACAGAAATTCAAATGGATATTCATAGGTAAAATAATGATAGAGATGAACACACTTACCTCAAACATGAAAATAACACTCAATAACAAACTACATGTAGTAATTTCACATACAATAAGAAGTCATCCCCCCAATGTAGCTGATAATAGCATGAACAGATCACAACATGTAGTTGATAGGAATGAAAATATTTAGTTTCAACTAAATATAGAAAATCATGATCTGTTGTACGACCATGATCAGGTCAAGGAACCAAAACATGAAGAACATTTAACGGTCTTACCCTGCATTCTCTATCGCAACTTAACCGAGCATGTTCATTGTTCCCCTGCAACTAAAATTGCATTGTTGGAAATTGATTCTTAGGTTGGATCAAATCATGAATGACTCCACCAAAATGAGATTGATAAAACATCGGGAACTATTTCGAAATATTTTCCAAAACATAACAGAAATGCAACACAATCCTATTTTCCCAAATATAATCAGGTAAAATACATGCCCCATGGGGAGGATCTTACGTAACTGAGGACTACCCCCATCTATTAGATCCCAGATGTTCTATGTGCCTGAAACCTAACACTACAAAAACATATTCTTCATGTAACCCTGATGGATCTGATATATTGGTAAAAATACCCCTGATTGAATCTAATCTATCACCTATGCCTTTTTATGACCCACTAGGTATATCGAAAATGGAAAATGAGTGACTGCATACTAGATCAAAGGAATTAGGGGCTCTTCTCTATGTCTCATAGGAGACAAGTCATCTATAAAACCATTAAGATAAAATTCATAGGGCCCTTCAAAATTCATAGGGGCCTCAAATGTAATTCCAATGATATCTTATAGAAATATATCCCTGATGAATTGTAAGAAGCTCATACATGTTACTAAATTTATGGTTAATGAATGAAAATCCCTATGAATCTATTTTCAATGGAAATAAAAAATATGCACATCCATCCACTCACTCAGATAGTTAATCCACCATGGAAACAAATCTATTGACATCATAATAATTTTTCAGCAGGCCTCATAATCCATTAAGGCATGGATAAAACACCATTTGATCCCATGATTCATCCTAAAAACACAATTTCTCCAAATATAAAACACTATAATCATACTTCACCAATGAATAATATTTAAATTCACACAACGCGATCCTCTATTGATCAACCTCATCAACCAGATCATCCCAATGAACATCCACTGCTATAACCACATCCAGATGATGAACATAATCCATAAATTAAATTAAAATAATAGTATCATCATCTTAGTTTGTATGAAGTTTTATTAGAAAATATTTAATTCCATTTATCTCTCTTTTAGCCTTCCCAAATAAACTGAATAAGAATAGGAACACAAGTCATCATGATAAATATATATCTTCTAGATTTCAACCATATAAAAAGGTCAATCCCACTTGGAAATTCAATATCATTATAGTCTTTTTAGAGGATCATGGGTGTGGTTCCAAAAATATGTAGACATAATTGGACTAAAAATACTAGGACACACAATGAGAACATTTAGAAATGTTTATATACTAACTGATGAAATTATAATACTGAATTAATTGAACTCTATCACAAATATCATTCACCATCTCAGACCATACAGACACAACCCCCACCCCCCTATGATATTTTAATTATGGGAGATAGATAATGTATCCGGATTCCCACCTCTAGTAGCCCCTATGTTAGAAATGATCATGGAGGGTGTTAACATATCATAAAGGGGAAGAATTACCAGATATATAAAAAATTAAATGAAATATACTGAATCAATCCCAATAACTCTATAAAATAATATAAAATAATTCCAAAACTACCTATAAATTATGTATAAAAAAATAATAAAAAATTTCATTAATTTTAATACCCAATGTAATGGTCATGTAATGAGATCAAATCATTCCAATGGCCCAATAATATAATCTCTAGCATGCCTCATTTTTTATCCAATAAATATGATAATATATTTTATATGAATCAGTTCTGTATAAAACTATAATTAATATGAAATATGATGTCACTCACACACATGTGGTAGAATAATACTAATTCACCTACGAGAAAATAAGAGGAAAAAATACACCAAAATAGGTCTACTAAATAAGACTATCCCAACCAAGTCACGTTCTATAAATTATACAATCCATATAGAGTAACAAAATATGAATCATATTGATGGATGGTACCCTGCACCACACTCTCAAAGAATTTACACTCTCACACCGAAAAATAATACGTCATGGACTTTTTTTCCACTTCATGTAATATATAAAACTTCCCCAAAACACATACACAACATATGACACCCTTAAACAAATTGGAAAAAAAATTGATACAGTAAATATAGTAATATAGTGTCATTAATGTTAACTACATTAAACTCATTACCTCCACCTTCTAAGAAGAAACCCCACCATTAACTACCCTAATACACAATAATGTAAAAATTCACCTAAAGACCCTCGGACAACCACCACACAGCAATATTACATTATATACCACCTAAATAAAATTGGTTGATCAATTATGGAAATATTGTATCTCAGGCCATCCTAAGTAGTACATATATACTATATTGTATAAGAGAGTGGGGGAAGTGCTAGTATCTAGCCTTCTATCCTCATTACCAGGATTTTGGAAAAAACACCACTGTATAAATGTATGGGTTCTGACAAAGAGTGATCGATGTGTTTGGGGTGGTTAATGAAATCTCAAGGATTATATAAGTTTTTGTGTGAGTGTAAATTTTTACACACTCACAATAAAAATCAATGGATTCAAAAACAACACTAAATAAACCACATATCTCACCATAACCACTACTGCTCTAATGGAAAATAGAGAAAATCAATCAATAAGCAATAGTTCACATTCATCAATTAATTTAAATAATTTTCCAATTAATATATTTCATATTACTAAGAAACCCATTTATTTAGATAATTTATTTAATTCTAACTCTAATTCCCTATCAATTTGATATTATTAATCAATTTGAATACTATAAAAAATTTAGCACAGCCCAACCAAATATCTTAAGAAACTCATAATCATCATATAACCATAACCTCACCTACCTAGAAGAACATTTAACTAATTAATTTCCTTTAAACCCCAAAAACATGAAAAAACCCACCAATTTAGTCCTCAGAATTCATGGCCAAACAAACCATCACATAACCAAACCAAAAGTACAACCTCATCTAACCCATAATCCTCACACATATCATACAAAAATCAAAATGGTACTTCACTATCCCAAAACATTGACACAGAACAAAAAGTATAATAAAAAGTATACATACATAGATTGTGTAATTTATGAACTACTATTTTTAATCTTAGGGTAACTATCACAAAAGCCATACTCCTATGAAAAACATTCAATTTTATACATTTAAGTGATTAATAAATATATAATATTAGTTTATATCATGATAGAACACGATAGGGTTTCCATAACACATGTCAAACTAGAAAAGAAATCCCCAAATGGAAAAAAATCAGTAAGACATCAATCCCATATAACGAGAACATAACAATAATATAAAATATGTAATAGAATTAAAATAAAAACCTATTCCACATAAATTCCATTTTACTAATTTTTTATATGAATAAATTTTTATAGATAAATCTTATCAATGATAATTAAAATAAAACACCACCTTCATGATAAATAAGTAATGGAAATTATGGTTTTGATACATTAAGTGAAACTTTTCAAAATCACCACACACTATATCGTGAAAAATAAGATATCTCAAGACACATAGACAATCTAAACCCATAGATGATCCTACAACATGTCAATGGTCTATTAAAAATTGATCCCACATACATTCACAACCAAAACATAATGAACATAATATATATGAAAATGAGAACAAAATGAAAACCTCAATGAATGTAGAATAATTCACCATAGATCACAAAGTATAATCCACCCAAACAAATGTATCATGAAAGAGATGATGTCTAATATTATTATCTATTACCATTATTAGGGAATTCATAGTGATTATGAAGGCGAAATAAAAAAATAACCATAGAAAATGAAAAACATAGATCCCAAAATCATATCCTTTAATGTCCTGAAAAAAAATTCAAGATTTGAATTACACAAGAATTCCAAAAAACCTCAATTTTAACTAAAAACATACCATCTCACCATTGAATAAATTTAATTTAATGTAGCTAATTCACAACATAATTCATTTTCATAGATTCATTCACTGACAAACACAAGTCATCAAACATGTTGGCTATACAATCCATGAAACAATAACTAAAGACAATAAATAGGTTTACTTAATAAACCCCCTTCTACGACAACCCAATAGCACCAGCCTCCAATAAAAAATCATTGAGCCTACACTCATAACATATATTAACTAAAAATATAAATTTAATATAATTTTAATGCACAGAAAATTAGATAATAATATAATAAAATAAAAATATCAATTTTTTTAAATTTTTTAATCATGTTCCCAAATATGGGGGAATGAATAACTCCCATGGGATGAGATGTATGTATCTCATACTTCTCATACAAATAATTTTAGAAGTTCCCTTTTTATAATATATTTCAGAAAAAATATCTATGTCTCATCATATCACAAATTTCAAGAACAATTAATTTTAAGTTTAACATTATCATTTATCTCTTGATAATATGACTAATATTTCAATTCCACAATTAATTTTCAACTTTTTTACTATGATATCAATAATTTTATAGATCATTAAAAATAAAAAATATTGTGATGGATAGTTTTTATTTTATAAAAAATCCTTAAATTTATGATATTTAATAAAAATTCCTTATAAATATATATATATATAATATTACTACATTAACCTCATCACAATTCTATTAAACACTCAACATAATGATTTTTTTCCATAAATTAATAATGGAATCCATGATTTCATCATTTTTTATAAAAACAAAATATTCAATGATTTTGATTTCCTCAGAAAGGTCGTTTCAAAAATTCACTTCTTCTTATTTTTAGCCTTTCACATTATTGAATAACATCATATTTCTTGTCAAGTGTAAATTATGACTAGTATCCAATATCCATGGTTAGCCTCATTTTTATGGACATAGTGCATTTTAAAAAAAACATCCCCATTATTTTGATTTTCATTATTATTTTGTCATTTTTATGTTTATTAATTAAAAAATGTTATGTAATTTTCATCATGGAGGAGTCTTTTTCGTATTTTAAAGTCTCATCAGACACGTCAAGGATTGTTTCGGGATATTGAAATATTTTTTCAATGATAATATTATATTATTTATATTGTTGTTGAGTATGAATTCCTTCAGTGGGATAAATCAACCAAACTCTCATAATTCAATGCCATTTTGTCCCATTATTGTATTTTCTATTGAACCAATACATCATCACTATATTACTAAATCAACCAATGGACCTAAAATATTCATAAAAATATATCCCTTTGAAAGTATAACCAAACATGAATTATGTAACATTATTACAATTTTTTGACCTCATATCATAAATTTTTTATGTGGACAATTTTTTAGATTTAGAAAATCACCACATCTATATTAGATATCTTATTATTCTAAACAATATCTCTAGTTATATTAGTTTTAAATTCAATGTTTTTTCATTAAATTATAGAATATTAAAATTGTACTGATTTAGATAAATACATTCTCGACCTTTCCATATTTTTATAAAATATATATCAATACATCTAATTAATAATAAAATATAATATTAATTTATTATTATGATATTTATAATCCTTGTAGAATTAAAAATCATCTAAAATATTATTTATGATGATTGAAATTCCATATTTAGATCCAACAAGAATCTATTATGTAGGTTCAACTTTTTTCTGCATATCAATCATCATTGTGTCAAGCATAATTTTGTGTATTTTCTCTTCATTGGGTTATATTGTAAGGCTCTAAATGTATTATAAAAAATATTTTCTTTGTGAAATATGTCTTCATTGTAATTATTTTGACTTCGTTTCTTTTACATTTTGTTCTATTTCTCAGGATTTTCAATTTTTACAAGTGATTATAAAAATTATATTTTCTAAATGTAATACAAATGATATTAATCTTCTAAATCATTATATAACATGATACAATAATTAGAAAAATTCACATAATTGAAATTTCTAATAAAAAACTACTTAGCACCATCATTACATAAATTTTCATTTTTCACATCTTATTCATTGTCATCATATTCCTCACATGTACACAAAAACATAGATATTTATATTTTTATATAAAAGAAGTCCTTATATTTGAATATTAAATAGATTTAGATTTCATTATTATCAGTGTAATTGATTGAATTCCTTATTCTTCATATCTATCTTCATCCAATATCTTTCTATGAATTTTTTTGGTAAATATACAATAACATTATTGTTAAAAAATATTAGTATTAAAATTACCTTAGACATTTATGTTCCCATTTTCATATTTCTTTAAAATAAATACATTTGTTAATAAAACTTCATACTAATGTTTTTTTTGAAATTAAAATTAAAATTTCCTTATTTTAAAAAAATCAATTTCATAACATGGTTATGGTATTTCATGAATATTTCCTAGTCAATCATTCAGTTTATTTTGATATATTACTCGTATTTCATATTATGTGGATTTATGAATAATATTGAAATCTTCTATGTAATTTATATCAGTACCTATATCTTATAATTATTCTACCTTGGAATCAAATTAACCATAAAATATCCTCCATTTATATTTAAAAACTATAATATCATTTAATTTTTTTCTATTACTTCTAAACTTGATTTTAATATAATTTCAATATATGAATAACATGCCAATATATTCATCATATCCCATTTTAATTTTTCATTATTCAATATAAAAATTTAACAATTTTCTATCTTATATATTGTGTCCCTTTCATAAATATTCATTTTCTTATCCCAGATTCATTGGGCAGATCAAATTACATTATCCAATAAAAAATATTTTGATTGAGTGGAATGAATAACATTTCTTAATCATATATCATTCTCTTGATTCCCTTTTTTATATTTTATTAGATATCCATTATTAGGATGTGTGAAACCATCATTATAAGCTTCCAAAACATCATTAACAATGTCTAATAGATATGGTTACGTTGATTATTTCCATATAATATATTAATTGATATTTTTTATACATTGAAAATATTAACATTTGAATATTAAAAAAATATTTATTTTTAAGGACATATCCCTAATATTTGGAAATTTTCATATTTGTTTTGTATTTATATCCTAAAATAAAATAATGAAAACAAAAATATGTATTTTATATATGAAATTTTATTAACGAAATAAAATGATTATTTTTTAAGGAAATTTTTAAAATTATATTATTTAAGAGGTGTAAAAAATGGATGATTACCACAATAAACCTTCAATATATAGAAATTCACATATGCATTTCATTTTGGATTCTAAACAAGCCATTTTATGTTACATGATGGGTGTATCTAAAGTACATAAGTAACATAAATCACAAAAATGTTTGAGATAGGATTCACATAGGGCATTAGGGTTAGGTCTGGACGTGTGTGGGAGGAAGGATTTATAAGCATGTGGAGACACTAGTAGAGGTAGTGATTTTTAACATTCATTCTTCCATACTATACCACATCAAGAGTGTGATATCTTTTTATGGCACCTATATATTCTATATATTCTTATATGGGACTACTCATCATCTTACCATTTTTGTCAATTACAAAAATAACGACATCCTACATTAGATATTGTCACCAAATCAATGCTATTTCTTTATGAAACATTATGTACTAGTTAATTATAGGGCTACTATAGTTTAATTCCAAAAAAAATCTATTTTGACCAATTTTATGGTTAAGGCCACACATTTTCACCAATTTTGAGGTCTGGATTACAATCTGGAGACTACTCAAATATCCATTCTAAATTGAAATATCCACTAAATGAATGTATTCATTGAAAAATATTGGATTATTCCATAGTGAAAATTTATATCATATATAAGAGAGGTTATATAAATAAATGTCCACTAGAACTCTATGTGACTATTGGAGATGAAAGTGTAAAAGGTATACCTACAATTAAAAAAATTCTACATGATAATTAGATATCCACTATCAATGAAATAAGCATGTTTGGAGATTTATAAAGGATAAAAAATGAGAAATACTCTATATAGAATTATTTAATAGTTAACAAGAATTTATTAAACATGAAACACCTTGTATTATGGTTTGTTGCTGATTATGGTATCCTGAATGTGGTGATAATGAAGAAGAATTTATGGATCATATGCTTAGATGAATGAAACACAACATGTAACACTTACATACCATTTACAGAGAGGTGTATTCAGGAATGTGAGATGAAATTACCCTATTAATGGGCATAATTTTATTATATTATTTTACATAAAAAATAGATATGGATTTCCCTAAAATATCATGCACATGAGTAGATATATTTGGAGATCATATTAAAACTATATGACATTGTGGGATTATCATAATATGCCAGTAAGACTATTTTGATGATTCATGATGATAATAATAAGGGAACATAGTGCATCATACATGTTATAGAAAGAAAAATATGTATGGATATATCTAGATCATTTTTTATAAATAAAGAATTATATGAACACCACAAAGAAGAAATTTTATGCTAGACATTCGAGGATAACATAAAGTAGTCCACCAATTAATCTATGTGTATGAGTTTTATTTTCCTATTGATTTATTACTGGAATGAGAGTGTATATTTTATTTCATTTTTTTCTCTTACTAATAAAAAATTAATCTATTATAAATTTATTATTATATTATTTAATTTTATGTTCATATTTATATGATTCTATTCATACCTCCAATAATTTTATTTAAATTACTTCTCAATGAGGAGGGTGATAGAGTTCGTATAATTTCATTCATTCAATTATCAATATCAATTTTAATTTAGTGGTTTAGTTTTTATTTTAATTTTTTTGGTCCCGTGTGTGAGACATCCCTTTTAACATTGAGAATGTGACATATTTTCTGTTCAAATAATGATTAAGGTTAACAAAATCTTAGTGATATGAGTTAATATTACTAAAAATACCTCAAACATAGTTTTTGAGAGTAGGTGGTCACAGTGCTATATTGTTATTGTATACTAGATATTTCATCCAAATGGACAAAATAGTTTAGTAGTATTTGTAAACTAGATGCATTAGCGAATCCCAAATTACATTATAAACTCTAAATCACAACCCACAATATTATTTTAACATCATTATTGCCTCTAGAATATCATTTTTATCAATCATAGTAAACTTCATGGAATCCTGGGGAAATGAAAAATAAATAATATGTGACATGAGATGGTTAGTAAGTGTAGTAATATAGTGGAAGCTATTATAAAAATAATAATTCATGAATAAAGTAATAAGTGTAAATAATAATCAAATAATACCGTGTAAATAATCACATTAACAGGAAACATTCTGGGGATATGAGAAAAAATTGAATAATAATATGGAATTAAATAACTAGTTTAAAATTTATTAAATAAAAATTACATTCAACCTAAATAACCCATTATGTCATCATTTTAATATATCTTAAGTATGTCATGATGGTCTCATTAAAAGACATCACACATAAATGGGAAATTAACAAAAAAAAAATACATAATGTAGATTTTCTCATAAGACCCGCCTAAACATTGAGGGGTTATAAATTCAACATACCATCACTTACTATGAAAATTGAAATAATCAAATGAAAGGGGAGAATAAAAATTCAACACATTAGGAAGATTATATAATTATTAAAAATATCATATTAAATGTTAATATTATCCAAAAATAAATAATAATTACATAATCTATATCTATGTAGAGAAATAAGGTGGATGAAACAGATTAGTATATATCCCAAATAATTAAAGAGATTTATCAATTGATGTTAGGAGAGAGGAAAATAGATTTTTAATATCAATGAAACATTTTATTATTGGAATAAATTTATAATTTTGTTTAATCTTTTGTAAATTGTAAAAAATAACAAAATATTGTGAACATGTTTCATTAAAATGATCCTATGAAAATTATAATTTAATCTTCAGAATATTGAGTAGTAATAATGGTTGATATTTCTATCCAATCAATGTAATTTAAAATAAATATTCTTATTATATTTTTACTAAAAAGTAAAAAAGTTCATTACCCATAAAATGTCAAAATATTCATTTAAAATAATTTATAGAAATTATAAAAGGGATAAAATTAAAATAAAATATTTTACGTGAATTGTCAAAACATTCATGAAATTATTTTAAATAAAACATGTACCTAAAATAAAAAATACTCACAACCAAAGAAAAATAATTTCATAAAAACATTTTCAATGTTATTTTATGTTCCAATGACAGAAAATTAGTAATGATTTATGGAAATCACATTAAAATAAAACCATAAGGCATGTCTTATGTTTCATCATACCTGATCTAAAAAAAAATATGATAAATAAAGGTTTATTATACAAATATTATATATAAATATTTTTATATAACATTATATTTTCCATTACATTTTAATTTCCCATTATCCATTTAATAAAAACGCTTCCTTAAAATAGATATTCAGGAGAAAACTGATCAATTTTCCATGAATGTTTCATTCTGATAGTTAATATACATGCACATGTGTAATTGTTTAAGAATATTTAGAATCATACTACTGAAATAAATTTCATATATAATCCATGCATACATATTTATAATCATATAAGAAATTTATATGAGAGAAATTAGTCGCATCACATAATGGAGGTAGCTATATGCACTTAGAGATGGGAAACATTGTCATTTATTAATGGTTTAATGGATACGAAAGTAAAAAAATAGTATATTCTTAAACAAAAAAATTCATATATATCATATATATATATATATTAATTTTCCCATTTTAATAACTATCTATGTAAATTGGTGATGAAAACCCAATTACATCACCATGTGGTGACCAAAATCTATATGTACCCACATGGGATGTATTAATTTATTTAATAAGGTACAGTGATGTAAAATAGTTGTATCATATTATTTAAAACATTTAATTATTTTTAACATACTATATTAACTATTTCAGGATTGTTATAACAAAATTAGAGTAAGTATAAGAAGAATGGAATTTGAAAGAGTCTATAAAGACGATTAACTCTTTATCAGTATACCATTTTTAGATCCCATGTTATGAATATTTAAATAGTAATTTATTAATTCCATAACCATATATAATAAATATGTTTTTTATAAATGTTGGTATTAAATAAAATTCTTATTATTAAATAAAACACCTCTTTTGATTTGGGTAGAGGGATGAACAATTCGAAGCATATAGGAATGAGGACAATTAACATATGACCATGGAATGAATTCCCCATTTACCATTAGGCATCCATCATCTTCTATACTCCACCAGGCCTGATTCATTCTATCATCACTCCCAATATGCACCATGTATTTATCCCCGGGATCACACGTCAACACTATATCACCACCTATGTCATAAATCCCCCAAATATCATTCAATAATTTGAACACTGGTATTTTATAAGCATGATTAAATGGTTTACAACTAAGCGTCCACCCAAAATAAAAAATATATGTATTTTTATATAAGAATAGGGTACATTTTTTGTCAAGATAAATAGGTGAATGTTTTGTAAATATGTGTAGTGATGTGTCTCTATTTATGATGGATGTAAATTTAACCCTTGTAATTTTTCAAAACATTATATCATTATAAATTTACCATCATGTAAATTTGGATCTAATTTTGAATAATTTAGATAAAAATATCAAATATGATGGAAGTAAACTAATATAATATGATTAAAATGGTTTTAGTTAATTTAAACACATATCTATTTTTTATAACCTTTTATTAATCCTTTCTTATCATAAATAACTGTAACAAATTATTCATTTATAATGTGTTATAATTCTATTTATACGATAAGAATTTTCTCATTAATTTATATAGAGTATATATTACATAATTTCTCATATTAAATTTCAAATTTCATTATTTTTTTGTTCTCTAAATTATTTCAGAAATATAATTTAACAATAAATTTCATTAATACAATTTTTTATTCTATTTATTTAATTTGATATTTAACACATGAAGATAATAATTTAACAAGAATATTAAACAATCAACCATTAAAAATATAATATTCGTAGCAATAAAATTATTTTCTATCAATAACACATCCCAAATACATTTTGTTTAATATTTTTTGAATAAATTACATTGATTTTTTCACTAACTGCACAATGAAATATGGAAGCTTTGTATAAGAGTTTAAAGTAATTATAAAGTAACAAAAATTTATAATTTAATTACATTAATGGAAAAAGTATTATTTTTTCATATTTCCGTTGAAATTAATTCCAAACCTGTTTTAACCTTATGTGAACCTATAAATTAAATTGAAAAAAACAAGAGAGTGATATTTTGAATTTTTCATTAAATAAATTATTATATACCTCACTTTCATAGAAAATTGTCCCATAAATAATAAAATATTTCAAATAAGTTATTAATATTATATGTCTCATAATATAATAATAATTAATAAAATAAATTGTGTCTTTATTATTTTATATTGAACCACATTTAACCCATTTTTTTCTTTTACCATTGTGGAAAATTATTTCAGAGTTTACAATTCATTGCAGAAAAATTATATGATGAGTTAATTAAACTAAAAAATTATTAGTATTCAATATATGGAATATATTTTAATAAATTCAATCATTTTAAGTCATGTAAATTTAGTTCATAATTAATCTTCAAATCGTGAAGAAAATGGTTTTATGATAAAAAAACATTTAAGTTTTTATGTATTCTTATACCAAGATGATGTATAATGTTAACTACCACGTAATTAATTATATTATTATAAATAAAGGAGCCTTATATTAATTTAGGATCTAAATTAAAAAATTATTTCTACTTTAAATGAAAATAATTCACAATTTTCATATATTATGTATTTATATCTATTCAATAAAAAATTACACTTTGTTTAAAAATTTAACTACTTGAAAATTTTGATTATAAAATTTAATAAAAGATTTTAGTTTTATGAAAAATATTTTCTAAACTGTGAAGAGATTTATTATAAGAAGCAATAAAAACATAATAAGAGTAATTATTCAAGAAAATTCATTTATAAATAATAAAACCAGTTTACTCTAAATATAAAAGCTTATTACTGAAAATAAATAAGTACATTTTTTTATATATGGCATTTAAATATATATATATATATATATATCATATTGTATTTAAAAATATCAATAACCTCTAATTCAATAGAAACATATAATGTTCCAATAATAATATTTTTAAAATATATCAATATTCTCTATATGGTTGGGGTTATGTGTTAAGAAAGCTATAATGATTATTATTATTTTAAAAAAGTTATATGGGAGTTTTATTCTCCTCTCCCCAAAAAATAAATTGTACCCCCAAAATTTTATTTTTCTCATCGTTGGTTAAATACTATAAAATTCCACTTTTAAATCCCTTAATGTACATAGATATTCTAAAACTTCCACTCAAAAAGGAATTGGGGAAACATTATGTTTACCTAATATAACACAATATCATCCTCTAATATGAGTATTACCTTAGTAATAAATCTAAATATTGACATTGTTAATAAAGAAACATCCATTAAATAATAATGAGTTATAGTGAACATAGTTATAAAATTCTAATTTCTACTAGAAAATAACTTATTATTGGGTTAAAAGACTAATAATTATTCATAAATAAAGGAAAAATGGAACAATAATTTATATTTAGTTCCATTTACCATAATATATTTTCATCATATACTAATTTATAAATCATAAAAACAAATATAAACACTAATATTCATAATTATTTAAATTAAAAACATATATATATAAATAATGTTTTTATCAAGGGTATAATTGTTCATATTAATATAAATCAGTCAATATTTTATATCAAAATTACTACATGGTTTCATGATATAAGACACATTACTCAGAGACATAATTTATTATTTTATATACATGAATATTATAAATATTTTTATATATCCTAAATTTTATAAAGAATGAATGTATGATCAATATAGCTATTATCATGGCTTACGGTTAATCAATTTATATTATAATAATTGTATGAACTTAATAATTCTCCCATTTCCATGATATATATATGTTCCTTTAATTCATATTGATTTATATTAAATTGATACCCACCGCCTTATAATTGAAGAACATTAAATAAGAAAAGTGTTCGTCACTATTCCAGTAATGTTCTTGATAAAATATCTCCCAACGGATGATAGAAAATCATGTTCCCATAAAGCATGTACCATGGTTTTTATTCCCACAATTTTTAATTATCAAAATTAAAATATATCCTTTATTTTCCTTCAACTAAATTATTTTTCTTGGTAAATGATTATCCAATTGTTCCCTTAATTTCTATTAGAAATATATCACTGTAGAATTATTTCCCCTTCATAATGAATTTTTCTCATATTATAATATTATGAAAATTCTTGAGATACATGTTTCCTTTAGTGGACTAGCTCAATACCATTATAGAAAAAATAAATCATAAATAAATAATTTTGTTTGTATTTCAATGAATTTATTACAAAACGTGTATAGTTTTCCACATTCTATGAAATAGTTTCCTCTTCCTTTTACCTTATATTAAAGAATTTACTTTTTATCTTATATATTTTCTCTGTCAAATCTATTTTTTGAAGAATATCTCCATATTAATATTCCAATAAATTACCTATATATATTCCTACTCTTTTATATTTTTAATTAATTGCCACCATTGATCGTCATATTTCCTTTAATAATAGAATTCCATAATAACCTTACTGCATTCATTACATCTAAAACTGCTATATATCATTTCTAGGGACATGACATACATTTCAGCTATCAATGAATTTTTAATTCTATTAATGTATTGTGTTTTATTAAGCATGAAATGTTCCAACGTCCCTGAATAATGCTGTGGTGAAATAGAGTGTTCATATGAGAACGGTTATTTGTCACAATCGGTGTCATCTATCTTAATACAATCAAAATCTACAAACATCCAATAATGTTCATATTAATATATTAATGAGGGGATTATTTTAATGGCTATTATTGTTTAATTTTTTTACCTTCCATTGGGTTCCATTTATAAATAATGGATTATACAAGATTCAATTATACCAATATGAATCACATTCTATAATTCAAAAATTGGTGAAACACATAACATTAAAATAAATTATTTAGATGGAAAATAAGGGAAAAATTATATTATTATCATTAAGTATTTTATAAAATCATAATTATATTTTCTTTTGATTCATTGTGGATTGTGATGAAAATGTGAATTAACCTAGTCATGACCCTCTAGAGTGTTAATTTATGTGTGCAGAAAAGTCTCATTCACCCTTCCCCGTAATTATTTAGAATTTATAATCAATAAACCTTTTTTAGATTAATTACCAATAAATGAATTTGTTCAAAAACCATATACATTATTCATATCCAGACACAGATGTATTTTTAGTAAATTTCATAATCCCGACCTAAAAAAAGTATAATATTTTTTATAAAATTAGACATGTCGTTATATGTTTTTATAGAATCATGTTCCCAATTAAATTATTTACTAAATCTACATCCAATTATATTTACATAAAATCCTATACTACCAAATATAAAGACCCTAAGCATAGTAATTAATGATTAATGGTTATACTCATATATTTTTAATCGATACAACTAACCATTTTCTATATTGATGAATACTTATTTACTCTGAGTAACAGATACAAGCATGAAACCCAAATAATATTTGATGAAAGAAATTAAAATATTATATTTTATATTAGATAATTATAATTATCTCAACAATAAATTTTTTATCAGTCAGAGTGGACGTCTATAATGTCTAAGGAAATGAAATATTAGAATGGGATGAGGTCTGATTGTTAGAAAGGGTATTGTTTGAATGGAATATATCATAAAACAATTGTATATTAAATATTATTGAGGTAATAAATGATGAAAAAAATCGATATTAATAATAACATAATATGAGAACATATTTATCAATATCATAATTATTAAAATAATCACATCGACATAATCTATTTATTTTATAATAATGGAATTCATAATGTAGGGAATTAAAAACGTAACATCATGGCTTTATGCCATAAAATCATAATTAAATGGTCACAATCATGTTCCAAGACATCATACAAAATTTGTTAATTTGTATTCCAAATTCACACAATATTTTGTCACATGAGACCCCCTAATATATCTATTGAATTTAACAAGACATGCTTATCACATTAAAATGTCCAATCAATACATCATATGATTGGAGTCAATATGAATTCAATACTTTATAATCATTAACATTCAAAATAAAACCCAATAATATTAAATGTTAATAATTTTCCCTGTCAATAAATATAACAACATGATCATAATCCATCAATATAATTAGAATGGATAGTATAATTAGATTATATCGCCTGTAGAATATAATATTTATCAAAGTATGTTTACATAGATGAAATAAATTTTAATATATAACAAGAATATTTTCAATAAAAAAATATTTTTCATTTTTAAATCACTTATTTATCATCATAAAATATCATTGATATTAGGTGTAAAATTTTCCTTATAATGAAACATGTAAAGTGAAAGAATATTTCATGGTCATGACAATGGAAAATTAATTCCATGATTAGCAAGTTAAAAAATATTATTATTTTAAATGGTTGGAAAATGTAACAAATTGACCATTTAGGATATTATTGTGAACCTATAAGTAAAATTATTACTATTTAATATTTATTTAGTAATTTTCATGGTTATCGTTAGAATTGGAAAACAATGGAGTAAATTCAAAATATGTGGTTTTAAATGATATAAAAACCTCAAATTTTTCTGATTATATAAATTCCATATATTCACTATATATTAATACATGACATTTTAGAACCATTTTTCACGATTTGATGAAAATTATATTATAATATATTTTGTATGAAAAGAACATGTAAATGATATTTTATAGTGATTTTTTTATTTAATTATATTAAATAAAAAAATTATATCATCATAGAACATTTTTTGAATCATTTAAAATATAAAAAATTGTCAATTTATCATCTGAATTTCCTTCTATTGTAAGTATAAAAATCCATAATTTTTCTAAAATCTTATTTATTATGAGAATCCTTAAATGGACTAACCAAACATCAAAAAATATAAGGGACATAACATCACTTAAGAAATTCAAATTTTATTTGATGTGTATTTTTACAACCATACTAATATTATCTAACAATAATATCAATTTTCTTTCATTTTATCATAATAATAAATTTTTACTAAATTAATACATTAATAAATTTCAATATTTCCCTTATCCTCTATTATAAAAGGAAATGTATTCTTATCTTTTCATAACACACCAATAGCCTTTTCATTCAGAAAATATTATCCCATATACATTCCTAAAAAGCCTTCACATGTCCTACACATATTATTTGGGGCATTAAACAAACATTAGTGGTTTTAGTCGGTATTATAATGGAATGTTTCTAAACATGAGCATAATATTTATCTGAATAATTTAGATAATGTTTTCTCCATCCTTATAATATTATTAAAACATGTTGATATCATTGAATTAATGTATACTATATTCCGATATGTTATTATTTTATTCTAATAACCTATATCATTATCTTTCTTCCATTAATCAAGAAACAATATTGTATATCATTTTTATGATGGAAAATTGCCTCTTGAACCAATTTAATTCATTTTTCATGAATCCCCCACATAGCTTTTTATAGTGATAAGTGTAATTTATTTATAAAATATAATCATGAAATAATTATCATTATGAAATGTTAATATATGATATACATTCCTACCATTCCAACAAATTAATTTTTGTAATTTCATTTTTTTCAAATGTGTATACTACCACCTCCACAATGTGGAGTGATTAGTTTTTTACCATAGCATCGCATATCTGGAACAAAAATGTGTATTTAGAGAAATTATATTATTTTTTATAATATATTTATAATTATATAAATAGAAAATAACACTTTACGTATCATCAATATGATTAATTAAAAATGGAAATATTACTCATGCGTATGTTTTACCTCGTGTCTTCTTTAAAGCAACATAGTTCATTTCCCATAAGCATTTTTCCAGAAATTTCTAAAATATGTAAAAATTGTTCAAAAATGATAATTATCGAATTTTTATGAAGAAATATATGATGAAATAATGACCACATTGACTATATTCAACCTACTAAGGAAATTTTGACATTTGAGACGAATAACTTCAAAACATCCAATATAAAATCAAATGATTATGTAATTTGAAAATAACTTTAAAAGTTAACATGAAATGAAAAATAAACCTGAAAATATTATTATTAATGAAAATATTTAACATATGTTTATTATTTTGGATGAAAATGAACGTATTTGATTATTCAAAATGATGCTACCAACTCTTTAACTTGAAAACATTGTTTTAGATTCATAAAAAATTTATTTTATAGAATATTCTCCCTGAGGTCAAAATTAATAGATTATTTTAATTAATTATCCATATTAAAATTACATAATTTTAGAGTAACATTTATATAAATATTAAATTTCGTTTAATTTATTTGAAAATGAATCATTTAAACAATCTATATTTAATTGTTTGACGTTGTTTACCGAAGATAATTGTTTTTAAATTTTAACATATACAACATCAATGGTTATTCACTCCACGTAAAAATTATTTCATGTTCAAATTACCATATTAAAAACCCTGTTAATTTAATAGAAACACCACTCTATCCCATTTTCCATTGTATTTTCAAAAGGAATTGTAAATTAAATAGATATTTTAATATCTAGAAATTCGATACCTATCATATTATAGGATCTCTTCGATCCACCCATAGTCATTAGGTAAAAATCATTGTATCTATTACTAAATATATAACCCTATTTGATGTTAGGTAATGCTTCTAATTTTTTTTATATTTTTCATATATATATATATTCCTATCATGTTCTCCCTTTAATTCACAGTTTAATACATACCTTAAATACTTTTCTCAAATTTGTTCCATATAATCAATCCTTATTAAGGGGAACCATTCTAAAATAAAAATTCTTTAATGTAAAAATAATTTAATGCTTACCACCAAATTAATTACTTCTATTTATACATATATTTATATATATAAATATTTACATTCTAATATTCAATTACTTATTGTCCTTAAAATTTTAAAATATTCCTATTGATAATGATATGAGGAAAGATTACGAAACATATTTCATTCCAAGAGTAGTTATATGATTGTTCCATAAGATTATTTCATTTTTTTGAAAACATAATAATGAAAATTTTGTTATGGGTGCACATTAATATCCATTATATGTATTAGGTAATGTTTTTCTCTCATGAGACGTTCTATATGGGATTTGGGACTAAAAAATTGATAATGTGACTTTGTCCACCATGAGATGTTGTCTTGGTAGTTAGAAATATCTTATGCTTATGTGAGTTTTTAAGGAATTTAAAATATAATATGTTTCTAGTATATTATGATACCACATTATTTATGTTATTATAATATGTGACTACAAATGTGTATATGTTTAAATGGAATGCATATTATAATTAATCTGTCTGTAATTTATGTTTTCTTAAACATTATATCACATTTATCACTATTATAATAGAACCTTTATGAGTTTTAATTTTTTCTATTATGATTTGATGTGGATTTTTTATTTTTGGATTTTAGTTCTAATTCATGATTTTTTGGGTAATAACATCCTTTTTCTATGCTCAAATTTTAACAATTAAAATTGAAAACCTTGTGTAATTTTTCATCAATAATAATGTTTCTTTCATTTTTTTTAATATAAAATAATGAGTTTTTTATTCTCATAGAACATTTTAAAAATTATTCATTGGGTTTTAAGGATAATATGTTTCAAGGATGATGTAAATATTAAAATATTTAAAATATTCCATGAAAAGAAAACTATTTTTATTATAAATTTTTTGTTTTTTTGTAAAAATGGGTACTAAATGGTAGTTTCACCTTATGATGTAAATTCTATTTTTAATGGTTGAAAACTTAATTATATTAAAATATAAACCATAATTATCCTCATATTAATGAAAAATAATTCAATACATTATATTAAATATTAAAGAATATTTATTATTGTGTCTTTATATTGGTATTGGAGGAAAGGTTTAAAATAATTTGGGATTATTTATTCAGTAGAAATTATATTAAGAGTGATTTATACCACAATGTGTTTATATGATTAAGGATGATCATATGTTCAATTTCCTACATTCCAATTAAGAGTTTTGAGTTGATGTGATTTTATGGTGATTAATTATATATTGGGAGTCATTTCAGAAGTGTGAATTATATGTACCACTTATGTTTGACATAAACCATTAATCTATAATAATTATATTATATTTTTTGGGAAGTTATTTAAAATTAATTGGATAAAATTTTGTGTTACAACACTCTTTAATGATATGTTTTTTGAGTATATAAGATTATTTATTAAGGGAATGATCTATATTTCTCCTTTGGTAATTAATTTATTAATATAATTTAAAAATAATATCACTATAATTTTCGTATCCATATTTTATTCACGTAAATGTAATATTTTAATAATGGTCTAACTATATTATTTCTATATATATTTATAATATACTGAAATTTTTTTATGATAATATTTTATATTAGTCTTTGTTGAATCTGGAATAAAATCAGTTTTATTTTTTTCAATCTTCATGTATACTATTTTTTATATTTTTTAAGGTTAGATATTTTTTAAATGATCTATGTTGATCTTTGGGAATTATTTTTATGGAATTAGTGATTAATGTGTTATTTTTTCACATGATGGTTTATTCAGTTCTAAAATAATCTTTTAGTAACCAAATTGGTTTGTATAAATGTCTAATAATAGGAAGAATATCTTTTTATCTTTTATAGATAATATGATCCACTAAATATTTATTTAATTCATTATGAATTAGATATTTATCATAAATACTTGTGAATTGGATGAAAATATGAAATCGTGGTCAAAATTGATTACATTATTAAATTATACATGTTATAAAAGAATATTTCATTATATTCACTGACTATATAGAAAATGAATTTTTCAACTCTAGGGAAATAGTCACACAACCGATTATACAGTTGAACAATTTCATCATGTGGTATCATGACCATTTAAACTATAAAAATATTCTATTTTTTCACAAGAGCTATCATGCATCCACACTACTTCAGTATGGGTGAACAAAACCAACCTTGTAGTGGAACTATTCTAACACATGGTCACATTCCATTATGATGTGCAGCTGAAAACCTCTAACTTACAGTCGCACAACAAATTGAAATATCACATGACATAATCTCAACAAATTTCTATGATGTATTATTTTCATAGGTTACATATTTATCAATTTTTAAGAAAATAAATGATGATAATACATTTTACTTCTTATTAACCATATTATTAATAAGTCAAAATAAAAATAAAAACATATTGGCCTCAAAACATTTCTAAAATATCATTACTCAACACATCCCAAATGTCACAATTATGTGACTCTCTATTATATTATTATACATTTCACCCCAATAGGAAACATGAACTGTAAATAGATGATTGTCGACTATTATTATTCTAGTCAACACTCTGAGAATACAATAATCAAACAGTTTCTTATCCATAGCATGATTCTACATATTCCTATGATGTTGATAATTTTTATTTTGTGGATTTGATAATACTTTTTTTACATTCATTTCTATTTAATTTTCCAATGTACATTTCATTTCATGTAACTTTTATTCCATGTAGTTTTCATTTTTATGGTATACGCTTTATAAATTACATGTTTATGGAACTTCTTAATGGAATAAAATTTATGATTTCTAAATTAATTTTCTGAAATGTATGTCTATATTTTTATAATAATATATAATTTAAGATTTATGATTATTTTTTTAATTCTTATAGATTATTGAGGGTTTTCAATCCCTTATTTAAAATGAATATTATATTGAAATTCCGAAAAAATTGTGTTTTTATTTAATTAATAGTTGATTTTTTAGAATGTGATGATTGGGGATTATATTGGTGGGTTGAATTTCTAAAAATATAAAAGGCTAAAATTTATTAAATTACAATAGAAACTATATTAAATGGGATGGATCACGAAATAAATCATAATGTGTCTTTTATTGGTGACATCCAATTCTAATATTTTCAAAAAAAAACCTCTCATATCAAAATATGTTTGAAGAATGTATAGATATAATAGGATTTGGTTCATGTTTACTTGATGATCCTCATTATGAACTCTTTATTTATTCATACACGTTGTGGGGTTTGGTGATGATATTGACTCTAGACCATGGGATTCATATATAATATAAGTTTTTTTGTTTTTCATGAATAACTTGTTTGTTATATTTTGTATCAGTTAGAAAATTCATACATAATTGAATCTTTTTTATTTTCCTCTATATATTTTATTTTAATTTATCTTTTGAAAATGAATTTGGTATATATTTTGAGTGATACATTATTTTCCATTGTATTTAAAAATCTATTTTTTAATTTTCATTATAATCCAATATAATAGTGAGTCTTGACCATTTTTTGAAGAAATTCACTTTTTTGTTATTATTTTTATTTTTATTATTATTATTATTTAGGAAATATTTCAATAAATAAAAATATTTAATAACAATAACTATTTTCTATCATGTAATGATGGAAAATGCAGTTAAATCATTTCCATGTATGGGCCTAAGTACTCAGTAAATGTAATTAGCATATATTCATGAAAACATTGTATTATAGTGGCATTAGATTTATGTGAATAAGTAATATATTGGACAAATAAGTTAATGAAATCATGTGGTGGGTTCTAAGAGAGTGTACCTAACAATATATAATTCCAATAAATATATTACCAGTTTTATTCGAGTGATTAGTCAATTATTTTTAGTTATTCATTTATTATTTTTTCTATATTTTTTATGTAAATATATCGTTTTTGGATTTATATTATTATTTTATATATTCATAAAATATAATTTATCTATTATTGAAAAAATGGAAGAGTAGTCAAATGTACAAGGTTTTATAAAAATGACATGAAAATAATCTGGCATTAATGAACATGATGTTGAGAGGTTCAAAGTGATTTTGAATGATTGGTGTATTTTCCACCAAGTTATCTGTTTAAGATATGCTAAAACATAAATCTCATTTATTATTATCTAGAACCCATTTTTGAGGCCCCCTTAATTATGTATGTTTAGTATTTGGGAAAATTAAAAATTATTTTTATGATATATTGGTGTTATTTAATTGATATTTGTTAATGATTATGTTGGTAAATCATGGTTTTATGGAAAAAATTAATTTTTATAAATAATCAGGGATTTTTTATAAATTGTAATTATTTAGTTATATATATATATTTAATAATTCTCATAAAATATATTCCAAAATATTATATTACATTAGAGGTGATATTTATTATTTAGAAAATAATTGGTATTATTCAGATGTCTGTTCGGATAAAATTTCAAATGAAATGGGTCTTGATATATGGTTTGGGGGAGTTGTACTAACTAAAATGTGTGTATTAATTGTTATTATTATTTTTTAAGGGGATATCTTTATACTATATTATCCATCCTCTAATTTTAAATAGAGTTTAATAAGAATTTGTTTTCCATGATTGTCTCCTTATTTACTTATTTATTGTTTATAAAGTTTTTTATATACACTAACCCTACCAAAACTCAAATTAATGTGGTAAATCCAACCCCTAATTGGTTTAGGATACTTTTATGATTTAATAGCATGTTTACATAATTCATATTCTGATTTTTTTGTCCGATTATATTAAGTTATTGAATTTCCAATAATAATTGGAGTCTCAATATATTTTTTCCATTTTTTGAGAATTATTCATGTAAAATAATTTTGTTAAATAATGTATATTTCCCAAATGTAACAGTCTAAGTGTAGAAATATTTTTTAGTGGCCTAATATTATATGGTGCATAGATTGACTAACCATTCACCCAAACCATCATGTGCTAACCAATATCATCTGTTGATTGTTGAATCACAAGCTCATACCTTAATTAATAATGTTTCCAAACCATTCATGTTCCCTAGGTGATCATTATCCACTTTTATGATTTGTGCATGATTTGGTAAACCATTTAAAAAAAATTTATAATTTTAGTTCATTAAAATATGATATTATTTTAATAAACTCAAAAATATAATCCCAAAATGGTATCCCATATTCCAAATGACATATGTTTTTTAGCGGAGATCCTTGTTAGTGAATCCCCTAACATTTCATTTGATTCATGGATTCATCACTAAATCAAATTTATATTTTTCATGTTCTTGTCACATTTTCACACCTCTTTTATTTTTCTTCTTATTCTTACATTTCCATCCCACCAATCAGCCATGGTGGATGAGAACTCATTCATGGTTATTGATTAAATATAATTTTGTTGATATCTTGGGACTGTGGATATCACATGAGACAATATCTACGAATCTTCATTTATAGTGTCCTATATTCTTTAGTATTATATATTTTTATATATGTGATTGGATTGTAATATAATACCTTGAGTGATTGAGATACATAAAACATACATTCTGTAATTTCTAATAAATATTGAATTATTTGTGATTAAACTGAATTTTTTTCCTTTCAATATTGGATTCTATTTTTAAACATAAATGAAATTATTAATGGATGTAGTACGAACCATTTTTTAATGTATTAAGTGATTTTTTAGTTAGTCATTTGATTAATATCAATGTGAAATAACGACATAAATATGTTTTTATTATACATAAGGACATTGTTTTTATTTTTCTAAAATTATTATCTTAATAATTCTACATGGTTTTACAATTAAACTGATTATTTTCAAATAGAATTGATTTTTATTGATATTTGGTTCTCTTATGATTTATTTATTGAAATATACACATTTATTGGATTTTATTATATGTATTTATCTCATAATCGAGATTTTCTTTTCATTTTATCAGTCGTATATATATTTAGGATGGAATTGAGATTTATTTTGTTTTAAAAGGATATATTTTTTTTAATGAGTTGGATTTCTTCAATTGATAATTTTAGACAAAATGTCATTTGTAACAATTGTAAGAGTTATTTTAGGATATATGTTACTGAATAGTTATTAATGTCCAAATGGATATTTTTAGAAAAGATAATTTGACTATGCCACATTCCATGTATTTTAATTTCATCCTGATTTCCATATATAATGAAATATGTTTTATGGATGGGGATCTTTTGTAAAGTTGTTTTGATAGATAGATAAGGGAAGATTTAATATTTAATTGATTTTTAATTTGAATGATGTTATTCTTGAAATTAATTGTGTCCATGTTACTGATTATAGGAACCCCAATTATATATGAATATAATTCCAGAATAAGTACAAGTATCCATGACACACCAAACATATAATTAGAACATGCTACACTGAAAAAATGAATCTATAAGGAAACTATCCTGTACAATATGATAAAATTAATCTATAGAGTCCCATGTCTAAATCAATATTACAGCTGTAACATACATTTTTAGATCTGGATAAAAATCCCTGATATTTGGATCATTTCTTGTTGTAGGTATGTTGAATATTGTATTTAGCTTTACTTAGTTAATTTGATACTTTGAACTATTGAATATGTTTCATATTGATTTAATTTAATATATTATTGTTTTCCCATGAGTTCAGTAACTTTTCATAATATTTAATATTTGAATGCCCCAGTTTTTGGAGAAATAGAATGAGGCACATGTTTTCCACATTGTTACTTTAACTGTGTAGATCAAGTAGGTAGACCCTTTTTATAATGTGATCAATTTCAAAAAATTGAAAAGCAACTTCAGATGAACTATGAGGAATGATCATGGTGTCCGTGGATGACCAACATGATATATGTACGGTTTTCCAAACCGTGTGTGTAGCCCACTCCATTAGTGACACTTAACAAGTAGTTACACATGTTTAAGAGCACACTTCATCAAAAAGGGAATACAAGATGTTCGTGCCACATGAATGGTGGATGGATTTTTTAAATTCATCCTACATGGTTAGAACATAGTCATATATACCTTTCATATTACCCACATCTGTCACGACACGTCCTTGAGGCCTGTGTCGTGACTACCCCAAGCCAGCCTTCCATAGGCCAAGGTCTAGAAACTAGCACCAACAGCATTATTCCATAAGCTGGGAAGGCAATGCCTTTATGAAAGTAAAAAAAACACAACAGATTACATAACAGGAAGTAAACACTAAGTAAAAACTATACATAAAAAGTAGTTCTGAATGTAAAGGGGCCATAAATATAAGCCCAATAGTGAGGTACATGTACAACGGAAAGAAAGTACAACTAAAAAAGGGACAATGGCTAAAAAGTGAATCTCTTGGATCATCCACCGAGTATCCTACCTGAAGGATATGAACGGATTTCCACCTCAGAACTCCATGTCTATCGGTCCACTTCGTGTACCATCTCACCATGAGGTCCACATCCGCTTACCGCCCTATCCTGGATCACTCTCGGCATCCGTCAACACTGTCTGTCTTCTGCATCCAACACAATGAAGTGCAGGCATAGCCCGTGCATGGGTGAGTATAACGATACTCAGTAGTGACCATGAGACCCATGAGATCTCACAATATCCACTAAGGATAAGAAAAAGAAGAAAGATACAACAAAAAATAACAACTAGCCCTACTTATGTATATTCCATACATATACCTATGTTATGAATCTCAGTTTGGCTCCATGTCTAGAGCCCAAGAACAATCTAGTCCACACATGTAATAATGTCAATCACATAATTGATAATGATTTATAGTCAAGACTCGGCTCACATAGGTATACATATTTCGTATAGTGATATAGATGATCATATATAGTTACTGATTCATCTATGCTGTTAAACCCACGTAGGATTCAAGACAAGCTAAACTGTCGGACCCACGCAAGATACAAAACCATCTACTCTGTCAGACCCCCATAGGATACAAGTACAGAGGTCAAACTTCTGGACCCAAACAGGATACAAGTACAGTAGTCATCCTTGTAAACTACCGGACCCACACATGATACAAGAATAATATTCATCACTATCGAACTGAGGGAGGATCCCAGTACATTATTCATTGTTGTCAAACCCACCTAGGATTCTAGTACCGTAGTTGTCGTTGTCAAACCCATGGAGGATTCCATTATAGTATTCGTCACTGTCAAACCCACAGAGCATTCCAGTATAGAAGTCATTACTATTGAACCCACGAAGGATTACATTACAAAAGTCGTCGTAGTCGAACCCATGTAGGATTCCAGTAAAGTAGTAATCATTTTCGAACCCACGGAGGATTTCAGTACAGTAGTCTTCGCAGTCGAACCCACGGAGGATTCCAGTACATTAGTCGTCGTAGTCACAACCAGTTCATGGGTTCACGCACACAGCACCCTCGACTCTGAGAGGGTCCACCTCAAGAGTAAATATATCGTTACATCAACTATCACAAAGTCCAGAGATGATGTACCCCAAAGTTATATCTCCTCAATCGGAATCCAATGCGACATACGGCGCGCCAATCTGACGCCCGGACTAAGATTTATTGGCATTTCCATTGCAAGGGAATGGTTGGATTTCAGGTACAATCTAACCTAGCCATACTTAAATCTCATCTGAATCCTACGCAGAGTATTCCAAAAGGACCGTCTCATCAAAATTAAATCAACGTAGTTGACGACATGTCTATTGGACGTACGGTCCTTAAGTTATATGTGTTTTCACTCCAAGGGCCCTGTTGGTTTCGGGATCGAACCAACTTGGCCATACCCAAACATCTCCAAAACCTTATGTGTGATATACATAAACAATACTCTCAATCCAAGTAGTCCAACACAACTGATGGTGCATCAATCAGAGATCTGTAGCTTATGTTATGGGCGAAAAACCAAATGTAGTCCGAAGAGGGGGGTCTGGGTATGGTCCGACCCGGCCCGGGTCCGGGTCCGGCCCTGTAGGACGCGGCCCGGCCCAGTGTCTGTGGCCCCATCCAGCATGGTGGCCTGGCCAAGGTCGTCGGCCCAACCTATGTGGCGGCCCAGCCCGTGTGGCATGGCAGCCCGTCCTGCGTGGCAGGGTGACCCGTCCTACGGGGGGGCGGCAGTCTGGCCTGTGTGGCGCGGTGGCCCGGCCAGCGTGGCGCGGTGGCCTTGCCCGCGTGGCGTGGTGGTTCAGCAAGGGTGGGGCGGTGGATGGGCTTGGGTGGCGCGGCGGCCCAGCCGTCGTGGCTGGGGACGGTGAAGCCCGCCTGGTCAGGGTGACCAGGCAGCAGCGGCGCCCTGCGGGGCCCACCCAGGTCAATAAGGGGGGGTTTGCGCAACCCCCGTCTCCCTGTAATGGAACCTGCAGTTGCATATTATTCTCCGCAGAACCCAAATGGGTTCCACACTGAGGCGCACCGGTGGTCGGCTCAACTGGCCGCCCTCCCTTGTCCACCGTGGCCATAGGCTGCGGGTTCTCTCCCTCACGGCGAGACGACGTTGCGCCCCTCCGCCGTGGCCTCGTGCTGCACTCCACGCGGCGTGACGGCGTGGTGCACCTCCACTACGGCCCAACACGGCCTGGATTTTATTCACGTAGAGAGACGATGTTGCGCCCTCCAGGCAACCTGGTGGCCTTTGCGCCGCCGACCCCCCTTCTTCGCGGTCGGCTTGGTGCCGGTCGCCGTTGTCCGCACCCATCGTCAACCATAAATAAAATGTGGAAGATTCAGCCATGTTGGTGTGGTCTAAATTTCCCCCAAGTTATGGTGATACCATTTGGTTGTCAAACTATAATTTCAATGAAGTAAAACAGGTACAGAAAGAATTTAAACCCCTACCTCATAAGAGACGTTTCACACCGACGAGCCGCGGAAGACGGGTGTCGCGAAAGTCGGTCATTGCGGAAGATGAACATCGTTCCGTCAACATCGAAGGAAATACCGTTGTTGCTGGCGGTGTTCTTCATGGGAGACATCTTCTCCCTTGGTGCAGAGGAAGAATAAACATGATGGGAATTCTTCGTAGGTGTCTCCATTCTTCGTGGGTGTCACCGTTCTTCGAGAGAGAGGAAATTGTTCTTTGTTGTAATAAGGTCCTCTCTAATCTCACAAAACTCCACCAACACAACAAGTGCCAACGCCCCCAAAAAATAGCTTGGCTATTATTTTGATTCTTTATATAAATTTTAAAATAATTTTAAAATTTAGAGGAGCTAATTAAATAATTTCTCATTAATTGATAGTGTTGAAAACTTTTAGTGGGAGGGTGGAATGTGAAGTGTTTTAAAAATTAAAGAGAAGAAGTGGAGAGTTTAAGAGTTAAAAGGGAGGTTTCAAGGGGAGTTGAAGAGTTAATGTTCGTGTGGGTCCCACACACATTATCCTTCCATGGGAGGTTATGTGGGGGTTGGGCCCCACCATCAACCTCCTTTTTGGAGATAATAACCACCAACTGTATAAATTTTGTAACACAACATTTTATTTAATTATTTTGAATTCCCAAAAAAACACTTCTACTCCCAGCCAAACACAACTATGGTAAAGGTCCCCTTAAGCGAATACCGGTGCTACGAGTTCATCGGTGTCCATGAATTTCAATACAGAGCACTGTTTCAAAAAATAGAAAAACCCCAACGTACGTTTACTGAACGTACCCGAACAAAATTTTACAAATTCATTCTGGGCACACCGGGCCTCAAAATCAGGCGTCGTTAGAAACTGCGGACTCACAAAATTCAAAAAAAATTATGAAAAAAATTCCTTGAAATATTCGAGTCTTTACATTACCCCCACATCAAGACTTTACGTCCCCGTAAAGTTACAACACAGTCTAGGGAAACAAATAGGGGGTACTGAGCACGCATCTGAGCCTCCAGCTCCCATGTGCTCTCTTAGAGGTTCTCGTGCGGCAATAAAACGCGCACCTGAGGAATCAATCATCCACGCAGGATGCACTCCTGTCGATCCTAAATCTTCACTGGGACCTCTATAAAAGTATCCCCTTCATCGATGAACAGATTCTCGTGGTCGATGATGTGGGACCGGTCGTGCGCGTATCTTTTCAGCTGAGATACGTGGAAGACGTGGTGCACTAGAAGCAACTGACGTAGAATGGATTGGTGGTAATCCACCTCACCTAATATTCTGAGGACCTGGAATATCCCGATAAAATGCGGGGATAACTTCCCGCCTTGTCCAAATCTCTATATACCCCGTCGAGGTGAGACCCACAGGAAGATGCGATCTCAATCCTCGAACTCTAATGGTCTCTATCTCCTATCATAATAAGACTTATGTCTACCCTAGTAAGTCTTTGTCCGCTCCTAGATGATATGCAACTTCTTTGTCATAGCTTGAACCATCTCTGGTCCTACAAGTGTTGACTCCCCTAGGTCAGTCCATCACAGCGGTGATCTGCAAGGTCGGTCGTACAATGCCTCGAAAGGTTCCATCCTGATGGTGGAGTAGTAGATGTTGTTGTATGCAAACTCCACCATGGTAAGTGATCCTCCCAGATGTGACCAAATTCAAGGACACATGCATAGATCATGTCCTCAAGAGTCTGAATGGTCCTCTCTATCTGACCATCCATCTGAGGATGGAAGGCGGTGCTCAAGTGAAGCTTCTTTCCAAAATCCTTCTATAACCCCTTCCATAGCCGGGAAGTGAAATGATCATCTCAATCGGAGATGATAGTCGATGGAACACCATTAATTCGTACAATCTCTTGAATTTATAGGAATCCCATGCTCTCTACTGAGCCCTTCTCTCTGATCTGTAGGAAGTGGGATGACTTGGTGAGTCAGTTGACAATCTCCCAGATCAATTTGTGTCCTCTGGATGTACGTGGAATCCTCATCACGAAATCCTTGGATATTCTGTCCCACTTCCACTATGGAACCTCTAAGGATTGTACCAAGCTTTCTGGTACCTGGTGATTGGACTCACTTGCTAACAAGGGAGGAACCGTGATACAAACTCTACTACAACCTATTTCATACCCGACCAATATTGTTGTCGTCTACGGTCATGATACCCACTTGGCTTCCTGGGTTTTCCTTTTCACCAACCATGGAAAACCCCATCCCAACATTGTAGATAAACCACAACCTTATTCTCTAATACAGTCAATCTGTGTATGAACTGTGGTTTCCCAGTCTATACCAAAATTAAGGTCGTAAGGCCTCGATGTTGCCACCAAGAGGTTCCAACCAAAACTCTCGCCTCATGGGTCAGATCACATAGTCGGCGTAAGTGTGATTATCGATTCTCCTCCCAAAGGTATCTCCAGACATGAGGGTCAAGTCAACAGATTAACCAGAAATGCTAGGTATAGGACCAGATTCATGGAAGGAAGGAATGATTGGTACCTATGTCTATTGATACGGCAACTAGTAGTAGACACAGACTGTACCTCAAATCATTCCAAGAGATCTTGGGTCACACTACTTGACCGAATGCCGCTACTCTCTTCCCATGACCTCCATCTCCATGAGCCTAGTGGGGACTACAAAGGCCAGTGGTTGTAACATGTCGAAATATTCACCACCTCATGCTGCTCCATTAGCTCTTCTCCACGTGTGTTTCCCTACATATTCATCTATCCTTAACACTTCCTCTTTCTAAAACATCTCACACAACCAAGTCTTTGAGACTGACGCCTGTTTCATGTTTCCCAACTGTTAACATTCACTGGCTGTTTCCACTCTTCCAATGAACATTCAACCAAAATTTTTCTCTCTAGAAACCTAACATAAGTAGGAATTCATAGAGGAAAAAGTACTAGATCAGATATTCATAAACACGCCTCGCTCAGAGGTCTGATCTCTATTGAACTGATCGAATCATATTCATCGATTTCTATAAAATATAGGTATGCATCGATAAATACATAGCTACCGAAACATCGTCCTGCCGAAGCTGTATAAGCTCTAGAAAACATATCAACCACCTCCTCAAGCCAGTCCTCATCCGCATGTGGGTTAGGCTCACCTTGGATCTTGGGGGATATCTGGTGCGGGAACACATGAAAGGCACTAATCCTACAAGGGTCCTCTAACGGTACCGCCGGTAGTGTCTGCTGACCAACAGGAAGTGATATAGATGGCACACTACCCAAAGGTACCATCCCAAAAAACAATCCAAGTACCAAAACTTCATTATTATGCGGACCATCCTCATGGTGACTCGATGAAAAAGATTAGTAGCTAAGATCAACATCTACTCTACTAGAGTCTCTACTAGGAAGAAAACTCTAGTAATTGCATCCATCCAGTCCTCTACTGCCTGGGAATCTATCTCTCCATGAATCCTTGAAGGCCTATTCCGCTGGAACTCATGAAATGTTCTCATTCAGCGTGCACTGTCTGCCAGTGCAGCTAGTGGAATATGCTACCCAATGGGTGGCAGTGCTGCTGGTACCCCACCAGAAGGTGACAATATAGTAAGAGGGCCCTGCACCGAAGGATCGTCGCTCGGTGGGTCGTCATCATGTACTCTCTCTCGAGATCCCTAATTGCTTGTCTTTGTAGTGGCACCCTGAAAAGGAACTTGTGTGCCACCGTCAATAATTTATACCCAGTGAGCTGAATCAAAGAGACCACAATGTAAACTCTTCAACAGAAACAGAGACGCAATTAGTGTTTTCGTTCACTGAGTCAGAAATCAGAGGTCAGGGTCCTGGTGTATGGATACGTCGTTCGCCACACCAACACTGGACTCCCTGGACTGAAAACCACACTCAATACACTTATCGCTGTTACTTCATAGAATGAATGATCAAGTCTTGAGTTCTGCAGCAGAACCATCTCATCTGATACCAATTTTTCATGACCCGTCCTCAGGGACCGTTCCATGACTACCCCAAGTCCGACTTCAATAGGCCAGGTGTTGGCGACTAGCACCAAAGGCATTGTTCCCTAATCTGGGAAGGCATTGCCTTTATGAAAGTAAACAAACACAATAGAGTACGCAATATAAAGTAAACACTATGTGAAAACTCTATAAAAAAGTAGTGCTGAAATTAAAGGGGTCATAAATACAAGCCCATCAGTAATGTACAGGTACAATGGAAAGCATGTACAACTGAAAAAGGGAAAGCAGCTAAAAAGTGCAGCTCCTGGAATGTCTACCGAATATCTGACCTGAAGGGTAGGTATAGATGTCCACCTCCACACTCCGCGTCTATTGGACTGATCCGTGTACCTTCTCTCCGTGTGGTCCACCTCCGGGTACCATCCTTTCCTAGCTCACTCTCAGCCTTGGTCAACACTGGCCTTCGTCTGCATCAAACACAACGATGTGCGGGCATAGCCCGTGCAGGGGTGAGTATAACGATACTCAGTAGGGACCCCAAGACCCATGAGATCTCACAATATCCACTAAGGATAACCAAAATAAGAAAGATTCAACACAAACTATCATCCAACCCTACTTAGGTATATCCCCATATATGTACCTAAGTTATCAATCTCAGTTTGGATCCAAATCTCGATCCTAAGCACAATCCAGTCCACATAGAAAATATAGTCAATCAGATCATTGATAATGATTTAAAGTCAAGACTCATCTCACACAGGTATACATCTTTCGTATAACTATAGAGATGATTAGATGTAGTCACTAATTCATCTAAGTTGTCGGACCCACATAGGATACAATACCACCTATGTTGTTGGTCCCACACAAGATACAAGACAAGCTACTCTGTCGGACCCACATAGGATACAATTACAGAGGTCAAACTACCGGACCCACAGAGGATACAAGAACAGTATTCATCACTGTAAAATACCCGACCCACACAAGATACAAGAACAGTAGTCATAGTTGTTGAACCCATGGAGGATCCCAGTACAGTAGTCATCACTGTAGAACCCATGGAGGATTCCATTACAGTAGTCATCATTGTCGGACCCATGAAGGATTCCAGTACAATAGTCGTCGCTGTCGAACCCACATAGGATTCCAGTATAGTGGTCGTCGTTGACGAACCCACGAAGGATTCCAGAACAGTAGTCCTCGCTGTCGAACCCATGGTGGAATCTAGTACAATAGTCATCCTTGTCTAACCCACAGAGGATTCCAGTATAGTAGTCATCGTAGTCGAACCCACGGAGGATTCCAGTACTGTAGTCGTCGCAGTCGCAGCCAGCTCTATGGTTCTAGCACACAACAAGCTCGATTGAGAGAGGGTCCGCTCCTCGAGAAAATGGATTGTTACATCAACTATCATGACGACCAGAGTTGATGTACCCCAATGTTCCATCTCATCAAAAGGATCCCAACACGATAGACGATGCATTAATCAGACGCCCAGTCTGAGAGTTATTTGAATTCCTCTTCCAAGGGCCCAATTAGATTTTGTGTACAATCTAACCCAAACATACTCCAACCACATCTGAATCCTGCAGAGAGTATTCCAAAAGGACCATCTTGTCAAAATGAAATCAACGTATTTGACGGAACTTCTATCGGTCATTCGGTCTTTAAGTTATAAGTGTTTCTGCTCCGAGGACCTAGTTGTTTTCTGGATCGAACCAACCCGGCTATACACAAACTTCACCAAAACCATGAGTGTGATATACAAAAATGACCGTACCGATCCAAGGAAACCAACACAATGGACAGTGCGTCAATTGTAGGTCCACATCTCATGTTATTGGTGAAACAACGAATCTCGTCCGAGGAGGGGGGTTCTGGGTCCGGTCTGACCCGGACCGGGTCCGGGTCCAACCCAGTAGGACATGGCCCAGACTGGTGGTTGTGGCCCGGCCCAGCAATACGGGCCAACCCAGGGTGTCGGCCCAGCATGTGTGGTGGTCCGGCCCACGTGGCGCGGTGGCAAGGCCCACGTGGCACGGTTGCCTAACCTGCATGGCGCAGTGGTCTGGCCCGCATTGCGCGGTGGGCCGGCCCGCGTGGCACGGTGGCCCGACCAGCAGGGCGCGGGGGTTCGTCCCCCGTAGCATGGTGGCCTGGCCCGGGAGGCATGGTGGCTATGCCAGGGTGGCCTGGTGGATCATCCCCCGTGGCCGGGGACGGCGAAGACCGCCTGGTCAGGGTGACTAAGCGGCGATGGCACCCTTTGGGGCCCACCTAGGTCAATCAAGGGGGGGGGGGGGGTTGTGCCCCCCGTCACCCAATAATGGAACCAAAAGTTGTAGGTTCCTCTCCGCGGATCCCATCCAGGTTCCGCCCTGGCACGCAACGGCGATCGGCTCCACTGTCCACCGCGGCAGTAGGCCGCGGGTTCTCTCTGGCATGGCGCGATGGTGGCGCACCCCTCCACCTCGGCACGCCTTGTCCACGGCCTCGTGGTACCCTCTACACGGCGCGACGGCGCTGCCCGCCTCTGCCGTGGCCCGACGCGGCCGCAGATTTTCTTCACGTAGCGAGACGATGTCGCACCCTCTTGGCGACCTAAGGGCCTTTGCCCTACCGACCCCTTTCGTCGCGGCCGGCTCTTTGCCGGTATTCGTTGTCTGCTCCCGTCGTCAACCACAAATAAAATAGGGAAGATCTGGCCGTGTTGGTGTGGTCCGAATTTCCCCCATGTAATGGTGATACCATTTGGTTGTCAATCTATAATTTCAACGACGTAAAATGGGTACTGAATGAATTTAAACCCATACCTCGTATTAGACGATGCACGCCAACGAGCCGCAAAATACGGGCGTCACGGAAGTTGGGCGTTGTGGAAGACGAATGTCGTTCCGTCAACGTCAAAGGAAATAACGTTGTCACTGGAATTGTTCTACATGGGTGACGTCTTCTCCCTTGGCGTGAAGGAAGAATAAAGAAGATGAAAATTCTTCATATGTGTCGTCGTTCTTCGTGGGCATCACCATTCTTCGTCGGGAGAGGAAATTGTTCTTCATTGGAAGAAGGTCCTCTCTAATCTCACAAAACTCCACGAAAACAACAATTGCCAACCACCAAAAATAATAGATTGGATATTATTTTTATTCTTGACATATTGATTAAAATAATTCAAAAATTTAAAGGATCCAATTAATTAATTTATCATTAATTAATAGTGTTGGAATCTTTTTGAGGTAGGGTGGAATGTGAAGAGTTATAAAATTTAAAGAGAAGAAGTGGAGAGTTTAGGAGTTAAAAGGGAGGTTTCAAAGGGAGATGAAGAGTTGATGTTCGTGTGGTCCCCACACACATTATCCTCCGTTGGGATGTAATGTGGGGGCTGGGCCCCACCATCAACCTCCCTTTTGGAGATAATAACCAACAAATAAATAAATTGTGTCACACAACAATTTATTTAATTATTATGAATCCCAAAAAAAACATCTACTCCCAACCAAACGTAACTGTGGTAAATGTAATCTTAAGAAAAATACCAGTGCTTCGAGTTCATTGGTGTCCTCATATTTCAATTCTGAGCACCAGTTCAAAAGGTAGAAAAACACCCACGTACCTTTACTGAACGTACCCGAAAAAACGTTATTAATTGATTCCGGGAACACCGGGGCTCAGAATCAGGCGCTGTCAAAAATTGCGGACTTGTAAAATTCCAAAAAAATTATGAAAAAAATTTATATGAAATTTTAGGGTCATTACATTACCCCCACCTCATGGATTTATGTCCCCGTAAAGCTACAACACACTATAGGAAAACAAATGGGGGTATTGAGCACGCATCTGAGCCTCCCTCTCCAATGTACTCTCCTGGAGGTTCCTATGCTGCCAGCAAACACACACCAGAGGAATCGACCGTCCATGTGGGACACACTCTTATCGATCCTCAATCTCCATTGGGACCTCCATGAATGTCGAACCGTAATCAATTTCCATCTCCTCATGGTCAATGATGTGGGACAATTCATGCTCGTATCTCCTCACCTGAAATACATGGAAGACGTCGTGCACTCGATGCAACTGAGGTGGAAGGGCAGATGGTTAGCCACCTCGCCTGTTCTGCTGAGAACATGGAACGGCCTGATAAAACGTGAAGATAAGTTTCCGCCTCGTCCAAATGTCCATAGACCCCTTCGTGGTGAGACCCGTAAGAAGACGTGGTTTCCATCCTCAAACTGCAGTGGTCATTGTCTTTGATTAGCATAGGACTTATGTCTACTCTGTGTAGTCTTCATCCACTACTGGATGATCTGCACCTTCTCTGTCGTAGCCAGAACCATATCTGGTCCTACAAGTGCTGACTCCCCTTGGTCAGTCCAGCACAGAGGTGATCTTCAAGGTCGGTCGTACAGTGCCTCGAAAGGTGCCATCTCGATGGTGGAGTGGTAGCTATTGTTGTATGAAAACTCCACCAAGGGTATGTGATCCTCCCAACTATTACCAAATTCAAGGACCATGCACGGAAGATATCCTCGAGAGTCTGAATGGCCCTCTCAGTCTGACTATCTATATGAGGATGGAAGGCGGTGCTCGGGTGAAGATGTGTGCTAAAATCCTCATGTAACCCTTTCCATATCCGGGAAGTGAAATGAACATCTCGATCGGAGATGATAGTCGATGGCACACCATTAATCTGTACAATCTCCTTAACATAGAGGCGTACCAATCTCTCTACTGAGCCCTGCTCTCTGATCGGTATGAAGTGGGATGACTTTTTGAGTTGGCCGGAAAAAACACAGATAGAGTCATGTCCTCTTCATGTACGTGGAATCCTTGTCACCAAATCCATGGATATTTCGTCCCACTTACACTCTAGAACATCTAAGTGCTGTACCAAGCCTACTGGTACCTAGTGATCTGCCTTCACTTGCTGAAAAGTGAGGCACCGTGATACAAACTCTTCTACAAACTTCTTCATACCCAGCCATAAATGTTGTCGTCTGAGTTTATGATACATCCTGTACTTCCTAGGTTTTCCTTTTCACCGACCAAAGAAAATCCCATCCCAACGTTTTAGATAAACCACAACATTTTTCCTAATAAATTCACTCTGTGTATGAAGTGTGGTTTCCCTGTCCCTACCCAAATTAGCATCGAAAGGCCTCGACACTACCACCAAGAGGTTACAAACAAAACTTTTTCTTCAAGGTTCAGATCACACCATCAGAGTAAGTGTTATTATCGAGTATCCTCCCATAGGTATCTCCAGAGGTGAGGGTCATGTAAACGGCATAACCAGAAACTCTAGGTTTGGTACAAGATTCGTGGAAGAAATGAATGATTGGTATATATGTCTATTGATATGGCAGCTAGTAGTAGACACAGACTGTACCACAAATAATTCCAAGATATCTTGGGTCACACTCCTTGACCGCATGCAGCTACACTCTTCCCATAACCTCCAGATCCATGAGCCTAGATGGGACTACAATGGCGGGTGGTTGTAACTTGTCTAAATGTTCACCACCTCATGTTGCTCTGTTAGCTCTACTTCCACATCTGCTTCCCTACAGATTCATTTGTCTTTAACACATCCTCTTCCAAAAACATATCACATGCCCACGTCTCTGAGACTGATGCCAGTTTCATGCTTTCCAATTGTTAATATTCACTAGTTGTATCCGCTCAGCCAATGAACATTCAACAACAAAGGTTCTCTATAGCAAACAAACATAAGTTGAAATGCATAGAGGAAAAAGTATTGTCTCTGATATTAATAAACACACCTCGCTCTGTGGTCTGAGCTCTAAATCATTGATCGAATCATATTCATCGAGTACCAGGAAAGATCGATATGCCTCAATAAATAATCAGCTACTGACACGTCGTCCTGTCGAAGCTGTATAAACTCTAGAAAACTCTCATCCACCACCTCAAGCAATTCCTCAATCACCTGTGGGTCAGGCTCGCATCGAAACTTGAGGGATATATGGTGGTGAAACACATGTAAGTCACTAAGCCTACATGTTTCCTCTACCGGCATCACCTTTAGTGTCTGCTAACCAACGAGCAGTGATATAGTTGGAAGACTGCCCGAAGGTACCATCTTGGAAAACAATCTAGGTACCGAAACATCATCATTATGCGGACCATCCTCATTGTAACTCGATGAAAAAGATTATAATATAAGATCAAAATATTCTCTACTAGTGTCTCAACTAGTTTGAATGCGCCAGTAACAGCCTCGATCAAGTCCTCTACTGGCTGGGAATCTGTCTCACCTCGAATCCTCAAAGGCCTCTGCCGCTGGAACTCGTTCAACGTGCTCAGTTGGCGTGCACCGTCTGCTAGTGCGGCTGGTGGCATCTGCTGCCCAACGGGTGGCAGTGCTGCTAGTACACCACACAAAGTTTCCAACATAGTAAGAGGGACCTACACCGGAGCCTCTTCGCTTAGTTGGCCGTCATCGTGTACTCTCTCTCAGGAACCCTAGTTGGTTGTCTTCATAGTGGAACCCTGACAATGAACAGGTGCGCCACAATCAATTAGTTATACTTGGTGTGGTGACTCAAAGAAACCACAAATGAAACTCTTCAAATGGAACACACACGCAATTAGTGTTTTCGTGCACTGAGTTGAAAATCAGAGGTCAGGGTCCTGGTGTATGGATACGTCATCCGCCGCACCAAAACTGGACTCCTTGGACTGAAAACCACACTCCATACTCTTATCTCTATTGAATCACAAAAAGAATGATCAGAGTCCTGAGTTCTGTGGGAGAACCGACTCCTGTGATACCAATTTGTCACGACCTGTCCACAGGGCCCATTCCGTGACTACCCCAAGCCCACCTTCCATAGGCCAGGGGCTAGCGACTAGCACCAAAGGTGTTATTCCCTAAGCTGGGAAGTCATTGACTTTAAGAAAGTAAAAAAACATAACATAATATGAAACATTAAGTAAAATCTAATTGAAAATTGTACACAAAAAGTAGGGTTTAAAGTAGCGGGGATGGAAATACAAGCCCATCAGAAAGGTATAAGTACAACAGAAAGCAAGTGCAACTTAAAAAGGGATAACACATAAAAAGTGCAGCTCCCGGAACATCCGTCGAGTATCCTACCTGAAGGGTAGGTACAGATGTACACGTCATCACTTCACGTCTATCGGTCTGCTCCGTGTACCGTCTTGCCATGCGGTGCACCTCCAGGTACCGTCCTGTCCTGGCTTGCTCTCGGCCTCCATCAATACTATTATTCATCTGTATCCAACACAACAATGTGCGGGCATAGCCTGTGTAGGGGTGAGTATAACGATACTTGGTAGGGACCCTGAGACCCACGATATCTGACAATATCCACTAAGGATAAGAAAAATAGGAAAGATACAACACAAAGTAACAACCAAACTGACATAGGTATATGTCGATACCTATAACTATGTTATCAATCATAGTTCGTCTCCAACTCTCGAGCCCAAGCACAATCCATTCCACATAAGAAGTAAATTCAATCACATCATTGATAATGATTGAAAGTCAAGACTTAGCTCACACAGGTATACATATTTCATATAGCGATAGAGATGATCTGATGTAGTCACTAATTCATCTATGCTATCGGACACACACCAGATACAAGACCAGCTCAACTGTCGGACCCACACAGGATACCAGGCCAGCTACTCTGTCGGACCCACACATGATACAAGTACATAGGTCAAACTATCGGACCCACACAGGATACAAGAATAGTTGTCATCGAAGAAAACTGTCAGACCCACACATGATACAAGAATAGTAGTCATCGCTGTCGAACCCATGGAGGATCCCAAGAGAGTAGTCATCACTGTCGAACACACGGAGGATTCCAGTATAGTAGTCATCGCTGTCGAAATCATGGAGGATTCTAGTACAGTAGTTGTCACTGTCCAACCCATAGAGGATCCCAATACAGTTGTCATCGCTATTGAACACAAGTAGGATTGAAGTACAGTAGTCGTCACTATCGAACCCAAAGAGGAATCCGGTACAGTAGAAATATCTGTCAAACACACGAAGGATTCTAGTATTGTAGTTGTCGCAGTCAAACCCACGGAGGATTCCTGTACAGTAGTCATCGCAGTCGCAACCAGCTCTAGGGTTCCCGCACACAGCACGGTCGATTCCAAGAGGTTACTCTCCTCGAGCATAGGGATCATTAAAACAACAATCACGAAGTCCAGAGTTTATGTACCCCAAAGTTTCGTCTCATCTAAAGAAACCCAATATTACAGAAGGAGCGTCAATCGGACACCCGGTCGGAGAGTTATTGGAATTTTTGTTCCAAGGGCCTGGTTGGATTTCATGTACAATCTAACCTGGCCATACTCCAACCTCATTTGAATGCTGCACAGAGTATGCCAAAAGGACTGTCTCATCAAATGGAAATCAATGTAGTTGATGGCACATCTATTGGACGCCCGGTCCTTATGTTATAAGCATTTCCGCTCCGAGTGCCCGGTTGGTTTCGAGATGGAACCCACTCAGACATATCCAAACTATGACAACACCTTTTTTGTGATATACCTAAATGACTATCTCGATCCATGGAATCCAATGCAACTGACGGTGCATCGATCGGAGGTCCGTAGCTCATGTTATAGGTGAAAATCTTATTGTCATTCGAAGAGGGGGGTCGGGGTCCGCTCCGACCCGGCCCGGGTCCGGGTCCGGTCTAGTAGAAGGCAGCCCGGGCTAGCATGGCGGCCCGGACCCCGTTCCACTGTGGCCCGGCTTGCGTGGCGCGGTGGTCCGGCCAGTGTGGCGCGGTGGTCCCTCCTGCGTTGCGCGGTGGCCCGACCCGGGTGGCGCAGTAGCCCGGCTTGGGTGGCACGGTGGCACAGCCACTGTGGTTGGGGATGCTGAAGCCCGCCTATTCAGGGTGACCAGGCGGCGACGGAGCCCTGCGGGGCCTGACCTAGTCAATCAAGGGGGGGTTTGCATCCACCCTTCTCCCTGTAATGGAACAGGTGGCCGGCTCAGTCGGCCCCCTCCCCTGTCGACCATGACCATAGGCCACGACTTTTCTCCAGTGCTGCAGGATGGCGTCGCACCCCTCCGCCGCGCCCCGCCTTGGCAACGGCCTCGTGCTGCCCTCGGCGCGGCGCGACAATGCCGAGCGCCTCAGCTACGGCCTGATGTAGCCCCGTATTTTCTCTATGTAGCGAGACGATGTCGCACCCTCATGGATACCCGGGAGACTTTGTGCCGCTGACCCCCCTTCTTCGTGGCTGGCTCGTTTCCAGTTTCCATTGTCTGCTCCCATCGTCAACCAAAAATAAAATGGGGATGATTCGGCCATGTTGGTGCGGTCAAAATTTTCCCCATGTTATGGTGATACCATTTCGGTTTCAAACTATAATTTCCACGACGTAAAACATGTATAGAAGGAATTTATACCCCTACCTCGTATTAGACATTGCACACCGACGATCCGCGGAAGACGGGTGTCGCGGAAGTCGGGCAATGTGGAATTCGAACGTCGTTTCATCAACGTTGAAGGAAATAACGTTGTCTATGGTGGTGTTCTTCATGGGAGACTCCCTATCCCTTGGCGTGGAGGAAGAAGAAAGAAGATGGGCCTTCTTCGTAGGCATCACCGTTCATTGTGGGCTTCACCATTCTTCATCGAGAGACGAAACTGATCTTCTTTGGAAGAAGGTCCTCTCCAGTCTCAGAAAATTCCACCAACACAACAAGTGCCAACCACCAAAAATAATATCTTGGCTATTATTTTTATTCTTGACATAAATTTTAAAATAATTCAAAAATTTATAGGAGCCAATTAATTAATTTCTCATTAATTGAGAGTGTTGGAAGCATTATGTGGGAGGGTGGATTGTGAAGATTTCTAAAAATTAAAGAGAAGAAGTGGAGACTTTAGGTGTTAAAATGGATGTTTCAAGGGGATTTGAAGAATAGATGTTCGTGTGGGCCCCTACACACATTATCTTCCGATTGGAGGATATGTGGGGGTTAGGACCCACCATCAACCTCCCTTTTGGAGATAATAACCACCAACTAAATAAATTGTGTAACACAACAATTTATTTAATTATTATGAATCCACCAAAAACACTTCTGCTCCCAACCAAAAAGAACTACGGTAAAGGTACCCTTAAGATAATATCGGCACTGTGAGTTCATCAGTGTCCTCAGATTTCAATTCTGAGCACCGGTTCAAAAGATAGAAAAATCAGCACGTACGTTTACTGAACATACCCGAACAAAACTTCAGAAATTGATTCCGGGCACACCGGGCCTCAGAATCAGACGCCGTCAGAAACTGCATACTCTTAAAATTCCAAAGAATTTAAGAAAAAAAATTCATTTAAATTTCTAGGTATTTACAACACCACTAATAAATAATGTAAATAATTATTTTCCCATTCATTATTTTAGGGCATTCCCACCATTTTCATCGTCTCTAGCGGAAAAGAAAGGGGACACTTGAGCTCTCTTCCACTCCACATTTCAAGAAGAGACCTCCACCACCTGTCTTCTATATTGAGTGTCTTTTTTCATGATGAAAACACAATGCAGAGCCTATGAATCCACCATCATTCTTTCAATTTTAGTGACACTTTATTTTGATATATATTCATGTGATCTAATTGGTCATATTTTCTGGATTTTTTTATGTTTTTTAGATTCAATCAAATATGAGTGACTAAATGATTTATATTGAATGATCAAAATATTATTATTAAAAGATAAGCAGTATCTTGGTTTCCCCTTCATGTATCTCTTAATTTTAATTAAACCATTGTGTTATGTTCCACATGTTCTATGTTTCACCGAATAAAATTCAAATTAAATATATAATAGAAAATTTCTTAGATTGATTAGTTTTTGTGAACTAAATTTATGAGTCTGAGGTTATCTACCTCATTGAGAATCTCCCCATTGGGTGTATCACCTTGATTCTCAAATATGACACCAGGCATAGGTAACTGAGACACACTTATGGATTTCAATATTAATGATTTATTTATAATTCCACAACTTTCTCACTCTTTCTGATTTGTTTAGATGTGATGAATGATTCCATTTATAACAATTAATGACATTTAACTTGTTCAACTGAATGAGAAAGCCTTAACACCTTTTATAATAAAATCATCTTTGAGTTGCATTATCCTCATGGGTAAAATGGAGAAATAACAATGATTTACATAAATGAAATGTGACATTATTAATGACATGAGATTTACTTTATTTATTATTAAATTGTTCATGTGATTCTTAAATATAAGTCCTTATCACCATTTTTATGTAAATGGTATGTGTCATGCTTTTGTACATGGACTTCTTTGTTACTTAAAATCTAATGTTTTTAATGTATTGGATAATAAGAGAGTATGCTAATATATTTTCAATGAATTATTTTAAAAAATATCTATTGTGCCTTGACTGATAAATGTTTTAATTTTATGTAATTTCAGTTTATGGTGTCTTTGGAATGTGGGATTACCTTACATATACATACATATGAAATGTGCATTTAGTTGGGTCATTTATATGATGTGAGATTCCCCCTTGGATGTGGATGTTGTCTTGAAGTACACACCAATTGGGTTGAAGGGCATGGTGTTCCACATCACCTTAATAAGGAGGATTGGTACGACACTCCTCTTCATTATTCATGATAATTAGAATGACATCCTATATTGAGTATGATCCCAGGGCATGACATCCCTTATTTATTATTAGGATTATAGGATTATTTTTATTATTAGTATTACACATAGACACGATAGTAATTCCTTGAGTGATGGCTAATAATACTTATATATATGTGGATATAATCATTGAAACATATATATTGAATCTATATATATACATCACTCCATATATAAATATACAACTATATATATATATAGAGGATTCTCGAGTAAGGAAAATATTAGAAGCATCGGCTAGGTGTCAATTAGGAACCAAAGAAAACATGTTTCCAATTTTTAATATTGTTCAATTTTTCTATACCTTCATAGTGTCATGTATTATTTTCATGGACTATATAGAATAAAAAACCATTATTGGTGTCCTAATGGGTATATATCACACCCTTTTTGGGTCTTCATTTCACCAGGGTACCTGAAAAGTCCTCAGGTTTTTATTTTCATGTTTATGGATTATAATTTTACTGTTTATTTGTACATGGGAACATAAGAGAATGGGCATGAGGTAGAGATGACAATTCTCATTTTGTTATCATTATGGATATTTTACCATATCTTTATGTACAATTCATTCATTATGCATTGTATGATTACTAAAATTACATCATAATGAACTAATAAAACGAATCATTGTATGCTTGGAGTATTCCATTTAAAATAGTGTAATCGATCAGTGTATTAGTCTTTTTATGAAATTTCATTAATTTAAATTTCTTCTGAAATTTTTTCTTTTGATTACAACATAGTTTTAATCGTAGCATAGCAGTATATTTTCCCAACCAAAGAATCATTAGACCCTCGCTGCTAGTTAAAATCTTATAGGGTATATGGGATGTGGTTGAGGCCTTCTGACTAACCAGCTCAGGGAATCATTTAGTGGTTCCTGGATCAAGATATCCAATGAGGTATCAAAGAATTTTATTTCATCTAAATTAATATTATATCATTTTACAATGAAAAATTTGAATTATTATACTTTTGAAAAATAGTTTTTCCCTATAGTGGTCAACCCATGCATGTGGAAAAGAATAAGTGGATAGGGAGGGGATTATTGTTCATGAGATTAATTGTTATAGGTTATTATGATTTATTTTATATTTAATGGTTCACATTTCATAATAACTAATTAATTATATTTATGAAATTTTACCCTTGGAGGAATTGGAATAAAAGTAGCATAATATGGATTAGTATTGGAATATATATATATATATATATATTCAGATTCGATGCATATTTCAGGACATGTAGGATTAATTTTTATACTTTCTAATGTAGTGATCTACACATTGTGAATTATATCATGATTTTTTGGTTTTGTGTTTGTGTAGATGATTTATATTATTATATTCCTTGATTATTGATAATTTTTAATTCATTTCCTATGTACCATTATTCTGGGTATTTTTGTTTATATTTATATATACAATACTACAATGTATACCATTACATATAATAATTTTGATAAACGATTGGATATATTTAATGTCTTCATCATTCCGAGAAGTTTTTTATGGTATATCGTAATAGTTGTATTCAAATTATCCAAAAAAATGACATGTTAGAGAAATTTACTCGTGGTCAATGGGATAAAACGTTTATGGTAATGATTAAATATGGATCCTCTAACAATTTATATGATATATCATTCCATTTTAAATGGAAAATGGACACCAAATGATTAATCCAAAATATTATAACTAGATATTTCCTAAGACAATTTTTGTAAATATAAAAGATGTTAAATTATGATAACAGATGATTTGGATTCTTATATAATGGAATGTAACTCCATCATAAGGGCATGAGGACCTATATGACTATATTCATAAATGTACTATGGGTACCAAGTTTTTCATTTAAGGGATTTTTTATGAGATCGACTTGACTGGTCAAAAGTATATTAGTAATGGTTTTTTTACAATGAGATAAACCCACTATGGGGATTTAAATCACAGAATAATTGATGGGACTCTCATAGGCCTCCTTAAATTTACAATATATTTTATTACATAACATAATGGGGTGTGTTTATCATATATGGGTGTGGTTATTAATGTTTCAGAATCCACTAATACATGTTAATATAAATTTAAGGTTGAATCATATAAAAATCAACCATTTAAGTAAATAAAAACTATTATAATTTTTTGACATGTATTTATTTTTAGTATTTGTTTAATTAAAAAACCATACTAACAGAATTTTTTATTTCCTATATATATTGGAATATAAAATTTCATTAACTAATCCAAATTATGATAACTATTTGTATAAATAAAATTTATAATTTTAAATATTGTTTAAATTTTTTAATTATGATAGGATTTTTGTTATATAAAAAATTCTTCAAATTTTTTTTGACTTTCATATGTTCCATGTAGAATTAAATATATAAATTTGTTGAGTAATGTTTTATGGATAAAAGGTGAAAGAAATTTATTTTGATATATTATATTTTTTAAATATATAATAATAAAAAATTAATCAACTCCGGTGAATCAGTAAATAGGTGTTTAGGTTAAACCATCATGTATGGGTCGTTTAAATTTTTTGTTGAAATATTTTATGAATTGAAATGGGACGGTTTCCCAATGAAATATTCTTCTATTAGAGGAACCTAGTGATTGAAGGAAGATCTATGTGATCCATTCATTGAGTCTCTAGTTTATAAATTCTAGGCCTTCTATTAAAAAGGAATGCGCTAGTATGTACTGCTACAAAACTCTAAATTTAAAGTATTTCCAAATTTTTGTAAACTATTTTAGGCACAATATTCAATTTGGATTCCTTTTTATCTTGTATGAGGATTAATTTATAAAACTAAAACATGGATAGATGTTGGTAATTCAATAATAATACCCATTTTAAAGATGTGAGAGTCGTGTATTGATTGTTTTCAATATTTTAGACTGGATGAGTTCTTGGTCAGCTGGTAAGTTTGTCGTGAGACCCTATTTCAATAGTCATAGAGAACCCTGGAGGTCTTCTATTAGAATCACATACATATGGGATGTTATGATTTTGTTATAGGAATTTTATTTTGGAAATAATGTTTTGGAATTCCTATAAAAGAAAAGCTTAAGGATATCTAAATGAATGTTCAAGGATGTTGAACAATCATCAGTGTAGGACGTGTCAATGCCCACATTACAAATAAAGATTCATATCTGTAAAATTAAATGGTTTGAGTTATATAATAATCAATTGAAACTTGAGTGACTATTAATTTATCACCAGTCATATCTATGGAAGAGTGATCTATTAATTGAATGGAACCTCACCCATCAGATTGCTTTGGAATATGTCGTAATAGGATCAGTTTTTTTACATACTATTCATTTTTCATTAGCTTTCATTCATGTTGCCAATGTTGTTTCAGATCACAGACAGTAAGAGAAATTTATTATATTTAAATTAATTATTAAATATATTAATTTTAATCAATTAGTATTAATATATTTTTTATAGGCCCTCGGTAAACAATTCCATATCTATGACACACAGTCAGTGGTCGGTGGATTGTGTGTCAATAGATGTGTTCCCTTTTTTCCGTAATCATTTTCTATGACACTTCTAAGGTAGGGAGTGTCATATAGAACATGTTTATAATATACATCCATATATTTGGAACATAATATTGAAATACCATTTTCATTATGTCCAACATTTATTTTAAAATTTCCATAGGGCTTGTAAGCTGGAAATGTGGAATTGCATGCAAGGAAAAATGATGATTAAATGGATGGATATATATGCCACCTTCGGAAAACTCATTAATTATAAATAAAAATTGGTGGTAATGATTGAGTGATAATGTTATAACTCAAATTATTATGAAATCATGATCAGTAAAGGATGAAATATTTGATGGAAGAGATGAGACCTTATAAAGGGAATAGACCCACAATGTTATTATTAATTCATTCATATTGTCATTTATGGTTATTTGATAAAAATATTGACCACTAATAGATATAATATATTGGTTACTCTTAAAAATATTTTTATACTCTTGGTGTACACTTTTCATAGAGTATATTTCTTTCTCTATCTTGATATCATATAGGATACAATGATATAGAATTGGTTATTTGATGAGAATAATCAAAATTACCTTCTGTTTAAAAAAACTGACTACATGAAAGATAGACTTCTACATAATAGTAATAAGTATAGGTGTGTTTAGTCATGATTAAAACATTGGTTACTAACTAGGAATTCCATTAATAGACAAACAGACACCTACCAATTGTTTGAATTGACTTCCATTGGGATCATTCAATTTTTTGATGTGTGGATGGCTCAACTATGTTCCAAAATTTCACAGTCAAATTCCGATGTATATAATACCTTGGAAGAGCTAAATTTACTCATGTTTATGATAATGAGTTTATCCTTGAATTTTTTCTGGGTCAAATGAAATTTTTATATTGTATCATTCCTTGTGTACTCGATTAGTTATACACCCATGTTTTTTAAGGTTGGGGTTGAAGCCTCATTTTTATTATTTAAAGAAAATACCTCTTTATATTGGGTAAAGGGAGACCCATTACATAACCCGAAATCCCAAGGCCAAGTGGCCTGAATACTAGGCTTGAATGCCCATTTTTTTCCCAAAGGGCCCCTTGGTGAATAATATTGCTACAGTACCCGGGCTGCTATAGTGCCAGCTACATTACCGCCACTGCTACAGTTATAATACAGTACCTACACCACTACAGTGTCGCCACCACTACAGTACTAGTAAATAAGAAGTTACATTGGTGAAGGAATCTTTTTTTGGGTTGTGATTTGATTGTTTTATGATGTAGTGGAATAAAAAACGGTTTTATGGTAGTGTCATTACTTCTATTTCTATTATTGGCTGTATGTGGTCTATTTGAAACCATATAATTGAAAATCATTAGGATAAGGAGAGTATAGTGTGTCTCAAATGTATTTATTATGAAAATAATCATCAATAATTGTAATTGAGGTTTACAAAGATTCAATAGTGAATATAAACTAAATATCATGCCATAAGTCTCCTAAAAAACATGGTTAAAGATAAAATAAAAATTTATGACGAATGGTATATCAATAATTGTAATTTTGTTTTAAATGTTGTATCCTATGGTAGGAAGCACAATATGATATATGATTAACAAAAAAGAAGCCATGATTGTGTAGCTAGTTTGAATGGCCTATGTAAGGAATGTATCGAGGTTTTATTTTGGATTGGGAACAGTGAATGGGGTTCGTATAGCCTTTATACCATACACATAATGTTATATTGAATGTGAGATGTGTGTTTGAAAATGAAATAAATATATTTAAATAAAACATCACTGGACATATAGGTTGCGGTATGATTCCATTATTTTTGAAGGTCATCTTACGGTTGATAATTTTGATGGTGGCATGGTGGTGACATCTCATTTTTTAGACGAGCTAAAAAAAGTATGAAATTCTTAACATTTTGTTTAGTGGATGAGATGAATAATAAATTGTTCTTGAAATTTTAATTCGGAGACATTAAAAAATTAAAATATATATATATATATGCGGTTTGAGGACCAAGAGGTTTTTGGGGAGGTCGATTGAAATTCATATGTGATGTGATATAAATGTACCAATTTTAGGGAAATAGAATGATGCACACAGTTTTCTCCTGGTTATTCAAACAATGTGGATCTACTATAGATACCCATTTCTTAAGACGCATGGTTGGTTTAAATTGTGAAACCTTCTATGAATAACCATGATATGTGGGTTAGGTGTGCTTGGGTGTCCTGCATAGGCTATGGATTGTTTTCCAAAACTATTCACCTACCCCACAAACATAATTCTACTTAAATAGTTTATATTCACATATAAGAAAACGTTTTTTAAAATCATACTTCACATTTTTGTGGACCTCTTCAAAGGGTTAACCTTTCAAAAAAATATTAGGGATTGTTATTGTATTCTAAGCCAACCTGTGTTGCCTGAAAGTGAAGCTCTTAAAATGGGAAAAGTGAAACCGACCTAACAAATCAAACATAGATATTAAAATGATTTAGGTAATAAATCATTAATTAAAACGAACATCTTTATAAAGGTTGTGAAAGATTAGTACCGTTGGAATCATGGAACGCAATCTACAAGTTGGGTGAATGATCGTAAATGATTCCCAGAACGATCATCCCCATTAATACTAATACTGAGAACCATTCAACATAAATAGGGGAAAGGAAACAGAAAAAGGGTGAGATCAAATTAATATTAAGGGTAAACAAATGTCATATATATGACTAACATAAACTCAGTCATTTCTGAATATGAGAATAAAATTTGAAAACAAGTCACTTTAGGTAAAATATCATAATCATGATTTATGGAATAAATTTTGCAAGTTCAGATGATACGAATCATAATATAAACATAGATCATGATCAATTAGAAAAAAACATTTTCATAAGAAATAGAATTATCGAAACTATAGAGTTATACAAAATCATTTCTATGCTATTTAATTATATTTTCAAATATGACCATATTGTAATGGTGTCAGTCCCTAATCAATCATAGTATTAATGGTTCACTCCCAATATAATAATTGTGGAAAAAACCCTTACTAAACCAAGTTGATAACCCATTTCAGTTATATATATATAATGTGATATAAACAATTACCAAATTCATTATAGAAAGATATAGGTCCCCCCCAATTACATAGTGGAAACCCTAAATAGGTGTTTCAAAATAATATAAATGATTTATCTATCAGAAACCCTATAAATAACAGTGTTTCCAAAAAATTTAATCATAACATAAATCATGGAAAGGAAATTGATTTCATACACATCATTAAAACATAAAAATAAACCATTCAATCAATTAATAAGAACGGTATCATTCGATCAGACTGAAAAAAATATAAGTAATATCATATAATGTTGTCTTATATGTAATTTTTTTGAAATATCTCTTGATATAATACATGTGGAAAATATTTTTTCCCTTTTCAGAAATTTTTTTAAATTTTCATGGAAATATAATGGAAACCGTTTTATTTTACAATATAATAGTAATAATTTGAAGGATGATTCAATTCATTAAGGTGTCATGGAATTAGGAAAATATTCTATTTCCTAATAAGTAAAAAAACATTCCATTGTCTTTTTCATAAAATTCACAAATATCCATGTGTGAAAATTACAAAAATATTATTTTTAAATTTTTTTAATGCATTTATCTTAAGAAAAATGTTATTAAACATTCATAAGAGATTATTAAAAACCTATCTGAAAAAATTTCTATAAACATATATACAAAATTGAAATATTCATCATTATATATTTAGTCATAAAACATATTGAATAATAATGAGATTGTGAAATAAACCCATACCACTTTTTAATCAGTTGAATAATATACACCATGAAGGAAAGAAAAATATGTGGATATATAATTAAAATAATACACTGGATAAGAAAATAATTATTCATGTTAAATATATATAGTGTAATTATAAAACAAGTATTTTATATGTGGTGAAGATTCAGTCTCGTGCATCTGGATCTGCTAAAAAATGCTATATATTTTAAATTATAAAAAATAATTGAAAAAAATACAATCACATTCATATGAGGATATATTCATGTCATATAATTTGATGACAACTAACATTAAAAACATTATCATTGTTGAAACAAATAATAAAATATAATGTGATAAGACTTTTCCCATCCGAGATCCTTATTGAAGACAATATCTATAAAACCACAATATAATCCTAGAAACATTTAATAAATTTGGTTGAGAAAAATTTCTTGTAATGTATTATTTTAAAATAAAGTGAAATATATTTTTGGATATAAAAATTTAATATAATTTTGTGAATAATTTATACAAATAATTTAGCAAATACACATATTTTTAAAACACATTAGAAATAATTTGGAAAATACGTATAGATAATTTTTAAAAATATTTCCAAATTTTAAAGGAATCATGAAAAATCTATATAAAATATATTTTTAATATGATTTAAAAATTATTTTGAATAGACATACATCTTGGAATGTTCTATATTCCTGACGAAAATAAATCTTCTATTATAATTATATAAAGCCTTCGAAAATTGTTATGTTCTTCAGAATTCTGAAATGCATTGAAAATACTTACTATTTTGAAATTAATTTAAAATAATAAAAGGATTTTTTAGAAAATATTAAAAAGAATTACAGGAAAAAAAATCAATGGGTCCACATTAAATATTTATGGTTATCTATGAATATGCACAATACATAGTAATATTTGAGATTTGGTATAACCCAAACTCATGCCTTTTTGAATTTTGAAAGACTATTAATAATAATTGATATCCTTGTATTCAAGCATTAATTACTCAACTCATGAAATATATTTTATTTAAATAACATATAAATTGATAAAATTGATCATTTACAACTCATCCTTGGATTTATCATTTTCCTAATTATTTTTTTTGGATTTCATAGATAATGTATTGGGGTAAATATATAAATGTCACACATTAAGTAATAGCACTGTAAATTTATATTCACATATATTATTGGATAAATAATCATAAGAAGGAAAAATTATATAATAAACATAAAACTATAAGGAGTAATATATTTACATAAAAGATTTCATCCTCCAATAATTAAAAAAATATAAAAATGAATAATATCATACTATAGATTCAAGGTGAACATTCATCCATATAAAATATCACTTACATAAAATTTTGTAGTGATAATTAATTGTGTAAATTTATATGTATATATATACACATATGCATCGGTATTATAATACCATTGAAACTATATGAATACTTTCATTGTCACATATAATATATAAGAACATAAAATAGTGTGGTACATAATTCAATGCGTAAAATTAATATTTTCCAAAAATAATTCAATTAAAAATATATATATATACATTCCTTAAATAATTTTATCAAAATTAAAGTATAACCATAATATATAACATTGAACGAAATTTTACCTAATGCAAATTCAAATAATAATAATAAAATTTCAAATTAAATATTTCATCCTTTCTGGACATGGAAATATCAAATTGAGTAACATTCATGATTTTTAATGAAATTATTATTAATGAAATTAATTAAACAATAACCAAATGTATATATATAAATATATTTTTATGTTTATATATATATCTAAATATTTCATTAATAATTTTTTTTTTCTGAAATATAAATTTAATATATATCTATAATTAGAAGTCTACGCATATATGTTTTGAAGAACATTAAATTGAAGAGTTATATAAATATACATTTGTACAAACTTATAAACATGAACAATATGTATTGAAATTAAATTATTTTTAACATAGGATAATTCATTTATGTATATATGTTTTTATAATTTATACATATATATAAAATACATCTGTGAATATATTTATATTATTTTGTAGAAAATAAGCATATAGTATGAAAAATAATAATTAAAAATATATATATATATATATAATGAATAAAAATAAAAATAATATATATATATATATATATATGATTAATAATATATATAAAACTTGAAATCATGTATATAAAATGCATGGAAAATGAAATTATAAAATTCCCCATACATGAATAGTTGGAAACAGAAATGAGGCTTTTGCCTCCTTGGTTAGAGTGAAACCCATATGATGGTAGGGATTTAATTCATTCATATGGGGTCTCAAACTGTTGGCTATGATAGAGGAAATGCAGAGGTGGAGGTTAATCAAGGGGTTTTCCAATGAGGAAGTGATGTTTTTAGGGAATTTTAATACTTATATATATAAATATATAGTTGTCGAATGGGAAGATGAATCCTAAGGAAGATTGATTCTAAAACATTCAATGGTTTTTGGAAAATATAAAACATAATTTAATGGATTTTGTTTTTACATTTTAAATTCTTAAGATTCTTCATGAATAAAAAGTAGTCATTGTGATTGTTGTTGGTTGAACATCTATAATGGGTAGATCTGATGATTTACCACTCTAATTTATTCTTTCAAAAAACAATGATATTATAGAATACTATTAGAAGGAAGAATATTCTGACGATTTTATGCACTAGAATGTGGAAAAACATGGTAGGAAGAAGGGAGACTTTAATGGTTATCATCTCACATATCATGTGGAAGAAGTGATGAATAATCACCAGATCTGGTGGTCAGAAGAAAGAGACAAATCAGTAAATCATATGACATTGGTGATAACGGGGGGGGGGGGGGGGATCATCAACATTTAATTGGAGAAGATAGTGTGACTGATGATTCGGTATAAGAAGAATTTACATGGGGTCTTGGTGTGGAATTACACCAACCCTAGAGAACACATAGATTTTATATTTTCTATTTCTTTCATTTCATTTTATTGTACAAAAATAATTTATTATATAAATTTATATAGATATATGTATAGATAAACATCTATATAAAAAAATAGACTCAATTTATTATTATTATTATATACCCAAATTATAATATATTTTTATTATATTTTCTAAATTTATAAATTATAATTTCACCAAATTACACAATTATTTTATTATCCATATTTAAAGTTATCTATATGTATACCATAAAACAAAATTAATATTATAATAATTATTATTATATTTCTGGGAACTGTATTTTAATATAATTATTATAATTTCTATTTGATTACCAATTAAGAAAATATATCAAAAAAATAATTGTTGAACACTATTGTAAAATATCGTTTTTTATATTTATTAGTATATATATTAATAATCAAATAATAATATCTCAAATAAATCAAAGCTAACAAATATTTTAACATTGAAAATGATATGTAACTAAAAAATTTTCTATTTAAAATTACTCATGACTTATATGTTATAGATGTTCAATAATAGCTTTAATAAAGGCATGAAAGCGTATTTATATATAATTTCTATATAATGGTATTTCATAAAAAATGATAACATATTAAATACATAATATATTCAAACATGTACATTAGAAATATAGTGAATATATAAGTAAATAATATCATACTATAACTTTTTTTATTAAAATACAAATACATAATGAATAATTTAGAAATTAGTATATTTTATTTAAACATTAAAAATATTATTTCTCTGAAATAACTGTGACATTTTGTATTTAATCTTAATTTAACAAAAAAATAAAAAATTATTGATGAAATAAATATCCATTTATATTATTTTATACTATCATTTTTGTTAAATTAAAATACCAATAAATGAATATTTATTAAAACCATCACTCTTGGGTTGTTACAAAAGTAATGGGTCACACAAAAATAAAATAGAGGCAAAAATACCATACCTCAGGTATCAAATTTCATTATTCACCGTAAACCCTCAAATTTAATAAATTTGAATTTATAATACATGTTTGCAATAACAATATACCTCTCTAATCATATATGGGTTTTTGTAACTTTATATCGCCCTTTTATTAATAACTTTTTATTAAAATCACTATTCATAATGATAATTGCTTGGTTTTCCTAGCTTGTTTTGGTTTGGTAGACCTAGTCTTTATACATTTCTAATGCTTCAATAATTTCCAGAATGTCAATATTTTTTTAAAATCCAATATATTCTTTATATACATATTTATAGTCATTCATAAAAATTAAATATATAAAAATGAACTACATCGTACCTAGAGACAATCTGTTGTATGTTCCGAGAAACCATGAATCAATTTTTTCCGAATCAAATGAATGAAATTAAATTAATAATATAACATTAAATAATTATTATTATGTTATATATATAGATCAAATATTTTTAAATTATTATACTTATTTCAGTCAATTTGAAATATATGTGAAAATGAATTGCATCATATCCTAGAGATTGTAGTTCGTACATACATGCTTGTGATAATATCATTTCTAAAAATATTTTATGATAGTAAGTTATAAGTAATATGGTCATTAAATAGGTATAATTACATTTTAAATATAATATATTACCACCAATACCCATATAATACCAATCCTAATATGGCAGTGATAAAAATTGAATTGTGTCCCTATGTGGATATATTAAGTAATACATACGCACATGCAACTCCTTTAGCCCTTATTTGATAGGAAATAATTTTTATAATTGAGTTTTCATAAACATAAAAATATTACAGAAAATTTAGGATACTGGAGTTATTATTTTTTTAATAAACGTAATATATTTCAAGGTGGTAAGGATGATTAGAAAAAGAATGTGATTGGTTTGTGAAATTACATCTTAATCGAAAGGTCTCATTTGTATGTCTTCAAAAGGGATATATTGAAGATATTATAATAATAGAAGAACATATAATATATGAATATGGTTATTTAGATGATTAATTTACAGATTATGGATCATCAATAAAAATCACTCTGATGTGGAAAATTGAGGTAGGAGGTGTCTGTTTATAATTTAGGTGAAGTAAATTTGGTAATTTAGCATATAATTAATTTATAATGTACAACATTTATAGAAAATATCCACAAAATTGGCATGGATTAAATAGAATTGTAATATAATGATGTAAAATCCCCATCTAATAAATATTAGATTTTTTTTGGTATTATTAATTCAATCATGTTGTCATTTATTGTTATTCATTAAACCTATTTATCACTCGTATATATAAATTCACTGGTATTCTTAAAAATATTGATATCCTTTAGGTGTGCACTTTTTTATAGTGTAATAGCTTCACCATATTGATATCTTCTAGGATACAATGATATATATTTGGTTATATGATGAGAAAAATCAAAATTACCATCTGTTTAGAGAAATAGACTACATGGGAGCTACATTTATACATCATGGTAATAATTATAAGTGTGTTTATTTATGATTCATAAATTGGTTCCCAAGTAGGAAAGACTATAATGGACCAATAGAAACCAGCAAACTGTTTGAATTGACTTTTGTTGGGATTATTCAATGTTTTGATCTGTGGATGGTGTAACAATGTATCAAAATCTCACCAGTAAACCAAAATGTATTAAATACCTTGGAGAGAATAATTTATTCAATTTTATTATTATGAGGTTATCCTTGAATTTGTTATGGGTTTGATGATATGTTTTAATGGTGTCATAACACTTGTACATGATCAGGTATATAACCATGATTCAGTTAAAGAACATTGAAATAAATATTTATTCTGACTAAGATATTGAACTAGTAGTTGTGTACAAGGATTATGGGACACACACATTGAAAATAAGAGGTTGAATTGGTGAAGGAATCATGTTTTGGGTTCTGATTTTATGGTTTTATAATGTAGTGGAATTATAAACAGTTATATGGTATGTGCATTACTTCTATTTCAATTATTAGTTGTATGTGGTTGATTTGGAACCATCCCATGGAACATCATTAGGATGAGGAAAGTATAATGTGAATGGAATATGTTTTTTATAAGAAGTATCATCAATAATTTTATGTGAGGTTTACTAAGATTAAACAGTCAATTTGAACTAAATATCATGTCATGAGCCTAAAAAAACACTAGAGACAGGATAAAATATAAAATTAGGATGGATGACATATCAATAATTGGAATTGGATGTTAAAAGTTCTAACCTATGGTAGGAAGAACAATAAGATGTATGATTAAGAAACTTAAGCTATGATCATTTATTGAGTTTGATTGACCTATGTATGCAATGTATCAAGGTTTTAGATTGGAATAGGAACAAATAATGGAGTTTATATAGCCTTTATACCATAAATATAATGTTTTGATGAATGTGAGATGTGTGTTTGAAAATGAAATGAATCTATTAAAATAAAACATCATGGGACATCTAGGTGGGGGCATGATTCCATTATTTCTTGAAGTCCTCTTATAGTTGATTATTGTTACGGTGGCATGGTTGTAACATCTCATGTTTTAGACTAGGTAAAAATGTCTATAAAATTTTTCACATTTTGTTTAATTTACGAGAAGAATAAAAAATTTAAATTCAAAATTTATATGTGAGACTTTTTATAATTTAAAACTTTTTGATATCTTTTTTGAGGCCTAAGAGGTTTCTTGGGGGTTCGATTGACATTCATATGTGTCATGATATTAATGTACCACTTTTAGAGAAACAGAATGATGCACGTGATTTTTTAATTGTCATTTAAACAATGTGGATCAACTATGGAAACCATTTTTATAGGAGTAAAGGTTGGTTTAAATAGTGAAACCTTATATGAATAACACTGATATATGGTTTAAGTGTGCATGGGGGACCTGCATAGGCAATGCAATGTTTTCCGAAACCATTCACTCACCCCACAAACATACTTCCACCTGACTAATTTATATTCGCAGATATGAAAATGGATTGAAAAATCATACATCGCAGTTTTGGGGCCCTCTTGGAAGGGTTATGCCTTTGGACACAAAATAATGAATCATTAGTGTATTGTTATCCAATATGTGATGAATGAATGTGTAGCTCTTAAAACGGGAAAAATCAAACAAACCTAATCTTTTCAAACATGGATATTACAGTTTTTTAGGTAATTAATCCTTACATCACACAAACATGTTCATGAAGGATGTGAAAGATTAGTACCTTCTGAATAATGGAACACAAACTACTAGTTGGTTGAACTATCTTCAATTATTCACAAAAAGATCATCCCCTTTAATGCTCATACTTAGAACTATTCATCATAAACAGGGGAAAGGAAACATAAGAAGGGGTGAGATTAAATTCATAGTAAGGTTAAACAAAATGCCATACATATGAATAATATAAACATTCTTATTAGAGAATATGAAAATAAAATTTGAAAACTAATAAGTTTAGATAAAATATCATTATAATTATTTATGGAACAAATATTTGATGTTTATAAGATATTAATTAAGATAATCATGATCCTTCAGAAAATAAAATTTCATAAGACATAGAATTAGTGAAACCACATTATTATATAAAATCATTTCTATGCTATTTAATGATATTTTCCAATACTATCATAATGTAATGGTTTCACTCCCTAAACAATCATAGTATTAAAGGTTCACTTAAAATAGTACCTAGGTTGAAAAAGTCCCACACTAAACTGACTTGATAACTCGTTTATGTTATATAGATATATAATGTGATATAAAAAATTACCAATTTCATTAGAGGGAGATATAGGTCCCCCCAATTACATTGTAGAAACCATAAATATGGGTATCATAGGAATATAAATCATTCATCTTATCAGAAACCCTAGATATAAGTGGGTTTCAATAAAATTTCACCATAAGATAACTCATGGAAATGAAATTTATTTCATACTCCTAATTACAACATAAAAATAAACTATTCAAAAAATGAAAAAAAATGGTATACTTGGATCACGCTTAAGTAAAGTATAATTAATATTAAATAATGTTTTCTTAGATGTAATTTTATTTAAATATCTCTTAAACATTTATATGAGGAAAATATTTTTTTCATTTCAAGAATTTATTTTAGATGGTTGAGAAATGATAATGAAAACTGTTTTATTTTACAATAAAATTAATGTGAAGGATTATTCATTTCATTATGGTTTCATGAAATTAGGAAAATATTCTAATGGAAAATAAGTAAGAAAATGACATTATGTTTTTTCATAAAATTAACATATATATTTTTTTGAAAATTATAAAAATATTCTTTTTCAATTTATTTTAATACATCAATAATGGAATAATGACATTAAAAATTAATTGGAGAATATTAACAACCATTTTGAAAACATTTTTAAAAACTAGGACCTTGAATTGAAATATTCATCATTCTATATTTCATCATTAATAATCATTAATAATAAATAGATTGTGAAATAAACCCATACCAATTTTTGATATGTTTAATCATATAAACCATGAAGGAATGAAAAATATATGGATTTGTAAATTACATTATATATAGGAGAAGAAAAAACTTTATTCATGTTAAGTATATATAGTGTAATTATGAAACTAGTATTTTATATGTGGTGAAGACCCAATCCCACACATCTGAATCTGCTATAAAAATGATGTATATTTTATTTTATAAAATAATATTTGAAAAAAAAACACAGTCACTTACATATGAGGATATATTCATGTCTCATAATTTGATAAAAACTATCATTAATACACATTATCATGGTTGAAACAATTAATAAAAAAATAATTGATAATACTTTTCTCATGTAAGAATATTATTGAAGAAAATTTCATAAATTTCTTGTAAGGATTTTTTTAAAATAAAGTGAAAACTATTTTTAGAAAAAAATGATGAATATAATTTTGAAAATAATTTGTAAAAATAATTTAAAAAATAAATATCTGTTTAGAAAACATATGAAATAATTTGGAAAATACATATAGATAATTTTTAAACATATTTTCAAAATTTAAAGGATTTATGATAACAATATTTAAAATATATTTATAACATGGTTTTAAAAATAAATCTTAAAGTAGTAACACCTTGGAAAATAATTTAATACTGATAAAAATTATTACTCAGTGTGAATTATATAAAGCCCTAGAAAATAATTATGATTTTTAGAATTCTAAATTTCTTTGAAAATAAATACCATTTTCAAATTAATTTAATATATTCTAAGATATTTTAGACAATATTAAACATTATTATTGGGAACAAATCAGTGGGTCCACATTAAATATTTAAGATTCTTTAGGAATACACACAATCCATAGTTATATGTTCTTTCCGCAAACCCTGTTCATTTTTATAATGTTCTACTCCCAATTTTTTTAGAATGAATTTTAATGTTGATGTACTAATATAAACAATTTTTAATGGTCTTTGCTTATTAGAAATATAATAAACCATTAGATATGTATAAAAAATTATATTTATAAATAAATATATAAATATTAACTTCATTAGGAAATATCTCTCGAGATATGGTATGACCCAAACTCATGTCATTTAGAATTTTCAACGACTACTAATATTGATGAATATCCATGTATTCAAACATTAATTACTCAACTCACGAAATATATTAATTTTTTAAAAGATATAAATTGATAACATTGATCATTTAAAACTCATTCTTGGTTTAATCATTTTCTTAATTATTATTTATGGATTTCACAGATAATATATTGGGTTAAATGTATAAATGTTTCACATAAAATAATAGCATTATAAATTTATATTAAAATAAAATATTTGATAATTAATCATAAGCACGAAAAATTATATAAATCACATAAAAGAATAAAAAGAAATATTTTTAAATAACATATTTCATCCTCCCATAATTTATAAAATATAAAATTGAATAAGATCAAACAAAATATTCAAGTTGAAAATTCATGCATATAAAATATCACTTACTTCAAATTATACAGTGATAATTAATTGTGTTTATATATTTGTATATATATACACAAATTCATCAATAGTATAACAGCCATGAAACTTTGAGAATACTCTTGTGTTCACATAAAATATATGAACATAAAATAGTGTTGTACATAATTATAAGCGTAAAATTAGTATTCTCATAAAATAATTCAATTTACAATATATATATATATATATACATTCGTTAAATAGTTTTATAAAAATATAAAAATAAATGTAATATATAACATTGAAGGAAATGATATATAACACACATAAAAATTATAACAATAATATTTCCAAAATAAACATGTTATCCTTTCTTGACATGGAAATTTCAAATTGAGTACGACTCATGATTATTAATGAATTTTTTATTAGTGAAAATAATTAAACAATAACAAAATGTCTATATATATAAATACGTATATATATATATTTATACAGATACATCATAAATATAAAATATTTTCATAAATATAAATTTAATGTGTACCTATAATTAGAAGTGCACGCATATATGTTTTGAAGAACATAAAATTGAAGATTAATATAAATAATCATATATAGAAACTTATAAATATAAAAAAGATTTATTAAAATTAAATTATATTGAATATCAGATAAATCATAATTGTATATATGTTTTTACAATGTATACATATATATAATACATCCAAGAACATACTTCTGTTATTCTCTAGTAAATAATTATATAGTATAAAAATTAATAATTAAATATATATATAAATAATTAACATAGAAATTATATATATATATATATCATTAATTAAATATATAAACCCTAAAATCATGGATATAAAAACAAGTAATTTGAAATAATAAAATTCCCCAAACATGAATATCTGGAAACATAAATCAGCCTTCTGTCTCCTCGGTGGGAGTCAAGCCTACTAGATAGTAGGGATTTAATTCATTCATATTTGGTCCCAAACTGATTTCTATGATAGAGTAGAAGGGGAGGGGTGGTTATTCTTGGTATTTTCAAATGAGGATATGGAGTTTTTAGTGAATGTGAAAATATATATATACAATGGTCGGTTGGGAAGAAGATTCCTATGAAAGATTAATTCTAAAACATTGAATGGTTATTTCTCAATAGAAAAAATAATTTAATTGATTTTTTGTTCACATTTTTAATTATAATGTTTCTTCATAATGAAAAGTAGTCATTCTGATGGTTGTATGTGGAACTCCTATAATGGGTACATCTGATGAATTACCACTATACTTGTTTCTTTCAAAAAACCATGTTGTTGTAGGGTAATATTTGTAGGAATAAGTTTTTGGCAATTTTATGAACTGTAATGAGGATAAAACATTGTAAGAAGAAGGGAAACATTAATAATTCTTATCCTAAATATCACGTAGGAGAAGCGATAAATAATCACCAAATCAGGTTGGCACAAGGAAGAGACGACTTGGTTGATCATCCGAGTTTTTTTATAATGGGGGGGGGGATCATCGACATTGGATTGGAAGAGATAGTGACACTGATGATTTGGTATAAGAGAAATTTACATTGGGTCTTGGTGAGGAATAATACCAATCCTGGAGATCACATAGTTTTTATTTTTTCTATTGTTATCATTCAATATTATTATAAAAAACTGATTTTTAATATATATTTAAATTGATATATTCATAGATAAACATCTATATAAAATAAATAAATAACTCTTTTTTTATTATTATATCCTAAAATTATAATATATATTAATTATATTTTTTAATTTATAAATAATAATTTCACCAAATTACACTATTATTTTATTATCCATATATAATGTAGTGTACATTTTTAAAATAAAAAAATATTCTTATTATTATTAGTGTATTTTAGGGAACTGAATTTTAAAAAAATTATTATAATTTCAATTTTATTACGTTTTATGAAAATATAACAAAAAATATTATTTCAACAATATTATAACATGCGTGTTTTAATATTTATTTGTTCATATATTATTACTGAAATTATAATAACTCAAATAAATCAAAGATAATATATATTTGAATATAGAAAATTATATGTAAATTAATATAATAAAAATTATATAATAAAAATTATTCATGGCTTGTATGTCATAAAATATCAACAAGGGCTTTGATACAGACTTGAAAGTGTATTTATATATAATTTCTATATAATGGTATTTAAATAATAAAAATGAGAACATATTAAATTAAAAAAATATTCAAACAAATTCATTAAAAAAATAATGAATATATAAGTAAATAATAGTGTACTATAACTTGTTTTTGTTAAAATACAATTACATAATTAATAATTTAAAATTTTCTATATTTTACTTAAATAAAAAAAATTTATTTCATTTAAATAACGGTGAAATTTTGTATGTAATAATAATTTGAAATCAAAATAGAAAATGATTGATGAAATAAATATCCATTAATATTATTGAATACTTTATTTTATATTAAATATAAGAAACAAATAAATGAAAATTTATAAAAACAATCACTCTTGGGTAGTCACAAAAGTCATGTGTCGCACTGAAATAAAATTGAGATGAAAACACCTTACCTCAAGCACCTAAGATCATTATTCACATTAAACCATCATATTTAATAAATGTGAAATTATTATAGATATATTCTATAACCATACACTTCTCAAATCGTCTATGGTTTTTTGCAACATCTTATCGCCCTTTTATTAATAACTTATAATTAAAATCACTATGCATAATGATAATTGCTTCGTTTTTTGAGTATGTTTTGGTTTGGTAGACGTAGTCCTTATACATTTATAATTATTAAAAAATTTACATAATGTAAATAATTGTTTAACAATCCAATATATTCACTATATTCATATTTATAATCATTTATAAAAAATAGAAACATAAAATGAATTACAACGTACCTAGAGACAATAGGTCATATGTACCCATGAACAGTGTATCCCTTTTCTCGAAATAAAATGAATGAAACTAAAATAATAATATAATATTAAATAATTATTATTATGTTATATATATATATCAAATATTTTAAAAAATATATTTTTCTTCAAAAATTAGAAATATAATTGAAAATGAATTACATCACATCATAGAGATTGTAGTCCATACATACTTTCTTGCGATGATATCATTTCAAAAAATATTGGTTGATAGAAATGTATAAGTAATATTATCATCAATTAGGTATAATTACATTTTAAATATTATATATAATCACCAATCCCCCAATACTACCAATCCAAATAACAAGGTGATAAAAATTGAATTATGTCTCTATGTGAAGATATTTATTTGTACGTATGCACGAGCCATAACATTACCCCTTATATGATGGGAAATAATTTTTATAATTTATTTTTCATAATCATAATATTATTTCAAAATATTTAGTATACTAGAGTTATTATTTTATAATAATCAAAAAATATTTTGAGGAGGTAAGTTTGATTAGAAAAAGAATCTGATTTGACCCCAAATTATAAATATATGAAATTTAAAACCTTATAGAAATAAAATATATTTTTCTAAAAATATGATCTTAAAGTCACTATGTAAAATAATATATTGAAAAAGTATCATTAGTTTCAATTTCAACACATTCTATTAGATTGACTTGAAGAATACAAAATAATTAATAGTACATAGAATAAAATAGTTTAATACTCCTCTATTATTTCATAATCATCAATAAAATTTCATTAAATCCATAATTAACTGAAAAAATAATTATTTATAATGTTTATAATATCTTTTCTTTTTTTCATTAATTGAATACATACTAAATCAACATTGTGTAATTATTTATAATTCAAATTTCATCACAAAAAAATTATAAATAAATTAGCATGATGCATATAAATATTTTATATTTCAAAAAAATATTTATAGTGAACTATATATTCTAAATAAAAATATATTAAAAATGATATAGTTATTCATAACATGAATGTGACATCCTAGCATTTTCATTAAATTAAATATTATATACATCATAATCTCATTCTAATGGCCAAAAAATTAATATTTTAATTTATATTATAAAAATAAGATTATTAAGATAAAAATGGAAATATATATTCATTAATAACCTATCTTTTCATAATTTGGACACATAATAGTGTTGAGACCTTTGGGACAATTAGTTGAACTTATATTTTGATAATCCCAACTATGCTCAATAATATTTTAACTATGCTCAATTATATTTTGATAATCTCAATTTTGTTCATGTATATATTGATAATCCCTATATTGATTAATGGTTAATTACTTATTTCAGTATTTCTGTACACCATGCACATATTCATATATTATAATATTTACATGATCTTCATAGAATTCGGTTACTGGAAGGATATATATTCTAACTTAACCCATTTATCCAATAGAATGCCTAAACAGGAAAGTGGTCACCATTACAGAACAAGCCTACCGATACGTGAAGGTTACCAATACATGAAGGTCACCGTTACATCAAGTCTACCGATACGTGAAGGTCACCGTTACATCAAGTCTACTGATACGTGAAGGTCACCGTTACATCAAGTCTACCGATACGAGAAGGCCACCGTTACAACAGGCCAACCGATACGTGAAGGTCACCGTTATAACAAGTCTATTGTTATACAAGGTCACAGATACATCAAGACTACAGGTACTTGTAAGCTATCGTTACACGGAAGATCACCGGCACATCAAGCCTACCGCTACCGATGAAATAAAGCTTACCGCTACCAAAGTCTACCGACTGACATGTAGTCTACCGATATAAGAGTTACCGATGGAAAGGATACCGTTACACAAACTGATATCGTTACACAATGGGCTACCATTACACAAGAAGCTACCGATACTCAGACCTACCGACACACAAGGCTACTGATATCCAAAGCTACCGTTCCAGAGACAGAACTCGACGCTGCTTTAATTTCTTTATCTTTATTTAATCTCACTAACGGTCATATCAGGTATATTTTAGTACACTGAAATTTATTTAATGTGTGTTGTTGGATGTCAGGAAATCGTACCTCCTACCTACAAAAATGAAATCATTTCTATTGATGGAGCTCATTCTTTAAATAAGAGATGTTCCTGCTGCTAAAAGAAGAGGTTGGAAAAACAAATAAGAGCGTGAAAAAAATAAGAAGGTGCTGAAAGGTGTGCATGAAAAGAGATGACCTAACACACCAGTATACATACATACATTCATGCATATGTGTGAAGAGAGAAGAATGAAAATGGGAAAATCAACACAAGAACATCATCGAATACAGTTTCACTGTCTCTGAACCTGGATTTCAATCGAACGACACTCTGTTTTTTAGAAAAAAACCATAAGAGGACTCAGAACCATTTCTGATCTAATTGGAAGAAGTCCATAGCTACACTGCAATCACTAGAGCCATTCTAAACTCTATATCTTGCTCAGTGATGTATTATTTACATTTTGAGCAGTGTGTGTCATCTACTGTATTTTATAGACACACTGTCTCTTTTACTTTAACTGAAGGGTCTATAAATCCTCATCCAACTCTTTCCATCTTTAATTTCCCACTGTGGATAGTGGTAGAGGTCGTGTATGACCTGGACAGTTGGATTTGTTGTTGTTTTGTTTCCCACGTAGAACTGTGGTAGAGGTCATTGACCTGGACAGTTGTAAACTGTTGTGAACCCCAATCCAGGGTGTGGATCCAATTTTTATAAATTTTTTAGTGGACTAAGTCTCTTCTTGAGACCGAACCTCTTGGCCATATATGCTGTGCTTTATTTAGTTTTATCTAAAACTTTTTATTCCACTACTATGTGCTTTAAAACATAAACTGTTTTTCAAAGTTACTCTGATAATTGAATTAGCAAGTGTTTGCATTATTTGTAAATCATTAGGTTGGTTTCAAAAGATAATCTAATCTACTGATTAGATTAACTGGGAATTAATCAATCCCTTGAGAACCAAATTGAAAGTTTTCTTTAATTCAAATTCACTACAATTCAATTAGTATTATAAATTGGGGGAATGTGGTAAATTATATTAAAACAGAAATTTTAATTGGAACTCAATTCACCCACCCCCCTTCTTGAGTATCCACTCTGAACAACATTTGGTATCAAAGGAATTAAAATATTTTCTGAAGTACTCTGTTTTTTCAACTGTGATTATAGTTGTATTTTAAAGTTCTTAAAATTTCGGTTATTTCTAAATTTTTATCTCTTTTAAATTTTTATTTTAACTGTGTTATCATGGATAATAGAATTGAAGGTGTTGCTATTAATAGACCAACATTTTTCAATGGAAACAAATATGCTCAGTGGAAGATTAAGATGAAAATTCATTTAGAAATCATGGGTTTTGATATTTGGACGTCCATAGAATCATAATATAAAATTCCTACTACTGCTAGATCTACATGGAATGAAGCTACTAAGACAGCCTATAATAATAATGGAAAAGCTATGAATTTTCTGAATTGTGCTTTAGGAGATGAGGAATTTAATATAAAATCTGCTTGGAAGCCTACACATGAAATTTGGGATACCCTAAGTGTTTCTCATGAAAGAACAACTAACGTTAAGGAAATGAGATTGAACACCTATACTATTAAATATGACAATTTTATGATGATGCCTGATGAACCCATTTCTGATATGTATCTCAGATTTAACGAAATTTTCAACACAATGATCTCACTGGGAAAGGATGTTCCATCAAAGGAGCAGATCATGATAATTCTGAGATTCCTACATGAAAGATGGAGGGGAACTTCAGTTTCAATTAGAGAATCTTGTGATATTGGCGAACTGCCAGTTAAGGAAGTTATTGGTAAGTTAATGATGTATGAAGAAGATCTTAAAGTAAACAAATAAGAATAAGATGAACCAAAAAGGAATTCAGTTGCCTTCAAGACATCTACTTCAAATAATATGGATAAGGAGAAACTCCAAGCTATAAGTGATAGCTCAAGCTATGAAGAAACTGAAAGTGCATCTGACAGTGATGTAGAAATGGCTCACATATCCAGAAGATTTAATAAGTTTTATAGGAAAAAGATGTTTTTCAGAAAATCAAATTACAAAGGTAAGTATGACAACAAGGGACACTGGAAAAAGGACTATAAGAAATATGACAAATAAGATGAAGTTATCTGCTATGAGTGCAAGAGAAAAGGAAATATAAAAGGAGATTGTCCAAAACTGATATACAAGGAGAAATATGAGTATAAGGATAATAAGTATAAGAAAGCCATGAAGGCCACCTGGAGTGCTTCTGAGGATAGATCCAGTGAATCTGAAGCTTCTGAAACTGAAATCAGAAATAAGGCAAACATGTGTTTTATGACAAACACCTCTGAGGTAACATCTGAAACTCCTGATTTAAATTCTTATTATTCTGGAGATTATTATGATTCTGAAAATATGTCAAAATATGAATTATTTGAATACTTTGATATGTTGGAAGACACCTGTAATGAGATGAAAGACAAATACAAAGGTTTAAAGAAACAGTATGCTTTAACTGTTAATCATAAATCTGATCTTAACATAGAAATAGAAAATATTTCACGATTACTTAAAGAAATCACTGAACTGAAATTGTCAAATGAGAAACTTAGGAAGGATTTAGAAAAATTCACAAATGGAAAAGACACTATTACTAAAATGAAAGGTAATAAGATTGCACCTAGATATACTACAGGCATAAGATACCAACCTGGACAAAGAAAAATTACCAAAACTAAATTTATTCCTAAATATGGACAGAATTTAGATAGTTATAATTCTAGACGTTCATATGCTTCAACCAGTTATATTCATAGTTACGGATCTAATAAATATTATCTTTAAAATATGTTGATTCAACAAATTTTATGAGACACATAAGACTAATTTGGGTACCTAAAGTTTTATTGGCTAGCCTGTCTGGACCAATGAAAATCTAGGTACCAAAATCATTTCCTGTCTAAATCTGTTTTGTAGGGAACTTGCTTAAAGAGCTATTATAGAAAGACCTGGTACTTGGACAGTGGATGTTCAAGACATATGTCAGGAGACTTCTCATGCATTAAATGCTTAGTTAGAGTTGATGGAGGTTTTGTCACTTTTGGTGATAAATCTAAAGGACAAATCATCGGCTTAGTCCATATTGGTAACACTAGCTCAGTATTTATATCTAAAGTTCAATTTTTTAATGGACTTAAATATAATTTACGAAGTATTTCTCAGTTATGTGATGATGGTTTCAATGTTAAATTTGAAAATGATTCTTGTAATGTTTTTTCTAAAAATGATTTAGTATTTTCTGCCTTATGAAATGAAAATGTTTATGTTGTTGATTTGAATTCATTAGCTATGAAAAATATTACTTGTTTAAATGCTTTTCATAAAGAGTCTTGGCTTTGGAACAGAAAATTAGGACTCTGCAATGTACATTCACTCAGAAAACATTCTAGGAAGAACTTAGTTAGAGACCTACCAAAACATGAATTCCCAGCAGATAAAGTTTGTAATCCCTGTCAAAAGGGAAACCAACATAATGTTTCTTTCAAATCAAAGAAAGAAGTGTCAACTTCTCAACCTCTTGAGTTAGTTCACATGGATTTTATTGGACCTTCTGGAGTTTCTAGTTTAAATGGGAAGCACTATTTCTATGTTCTAGTAGATGACAATTCTAGGTATACTTGGGTATATTTTCTAGCTCACAAAAGTGAAGCTTGTTCTTACTTTGTCAAATATTCCATGTCTGTAGAGAACCTTAGTGGACTTAAGATTAAAACATTGAGAAATGATCATGGTCATGAGTTTGAAAATCATGAGTTTGAATCCTACTGCTCACACAATGGCTATAGTCACAATTTCTCTACTCCTAGGACACCTTAGAAAAATGGTGTAGTAGAAAGGAGGAATAAAATCCTTTTGGAAATTTACATAAACATGATAAATGAGTATGACCTACCAGTTTATTTTTGGGCTGAACCTGTCAATACAGCCAGTTATATTATCAATAGAGTCTTGATCAGACCTGTTCTTAAGAAGACCCCTTATGAGTTGTGGAACCATAGGAAACCTAAGGTTAACTACTTCAGAGTATTTGGTTGCAAAGTCTTTATTCGTAATACTAAAGATAATCTTGATAAGTTTGCATCCAAGAGTGATGAAGTAATTTTCCTAGGTTACTCTATTTCTAGTAAAGCCTATAGAGTTTTCAATAAAAGAATTAAATGTGTGGAGGAATCTGTTCACATCAAATTTGATGAAACTAACCCACTTGAACCTAAGACCTCTCTTGAATATCTTCAAGATGATCTCTCTGTTTTAAACCTTAATGATAAAGATAGTAGACCTATATTTAAAACATCCAGTTCTAGAGATTTTTCAGAACCAGCTACTGTTGACTCACAATTTGTTGATGATCCTGAAATATCTAGCCCCACCTTTTTGAGACCAACTAGGATTCTAAAAAACCATCCTTTAGATGTTTTTGTAGGAAATCATGATTGAGGGATACCGACTAGAGATTCCCTAAGAAATCAGGTTGAACATCAAGCTTTTCTTTCACAGTTAGAACCTAAGAATATCAATAATGCTATCAATGATGAATTATGGGTAATATCTATGCAAGAAGAACTAAATCAATTTGAATGAAATAAAGTCAGGGAATTAGTAGAAAGACCTAAAGAAACTTTGACCATTGGCACAATGTGGGTGTTTAGAAACAAATTTGATGAATCTGGAAATATCATTAGAAACAAAGCTAGAATAGTTGCACAAGTTTAAAATCAAGAAGAAGGAATTGACTATGAGGAAACATTTGCACATGTAGCTAGATTAGAGGCAATTAGGATCTTACCTGCCTTTGCATCACATCTGAATTTAAAGTTATATCAAATGGACTTGAAAAGTGCTTTTCTAAATGGTTTTATTTTTAAAGATGTTTTTTTAGAATAACCACCTGGTTTTTCAAATCCTAACATTCAAAATCATTTTTGAAAACTTTCTAAAGCTTTATATGATTTAAAACAAGCTCTAAGAGATTGGTGTGCAAGAATTACAAATTATCTTATTTCAAAAGGATTTACAAAAGAAATTGATGATCCCAATATTTTTATAAAAATAATTTCAAAAGATGTTTTAATAGTACAAATATATGTTGATGATATTATTTTTGGATCATCGAAAAATTCTTTGTGTACTAATTTTTCAAAGGTTATGCAAAATGAGTTTGAAATGAGCTTAATGGTGGAGCATAATTACTTTATTGGATTTCAAATCTTTCAAACTAAATATGGTATTATTTTGAATTAGAGTAAATATACTAAGGATTTATTAAAACGTTTTGGTTTGGATAGTATTAAGGGAAGTGATACACCTATGAGTACCACCTGTAAATTGTATATTGATGAAACTGGTAAACTAGTAGATCAAACTAATTATAGAGGTTTGATTGGGAGTTTACTTTATCTTACTTCTAGTCGAGATGATATTATGTTTAGTGCATGTATGTGTGCTAGATTTCAATGTAACCCTAAAGAGTCACACTTACTTGGTGTTAAAAGGATTTTCAAATATCTCAAAGATACTGCAAATTTGGGACTGTTTTACCCAAAAGAACAGTCAATTGATTTAATAAGTTATTCAGATTCTAACTTTGATATATGCAAGTTAGATAGAAATAGCACATTTGGAATATGTCATTTACTTGGAAGGTACCTAGTATCATGGTGTAGTAAGAAACAGAACCCAGTTGAATTATCTACTGCTGAAGCAGAGTATATAGCTGCGGGTAGTTGCTGTGCACAGATTCTGTGGATGAAACACACTTTATTAGACTATGGATTTGAGTTTAAACATGTTTCAATTAACTGTGATAACACTATTGCGATCAACATCTCAAAGAACCCTATGTCTCACTCTAGAACCAAACACATTGATGTTAGGAACCACTTTCTAATAGATCATTATCAAAGATGTGATATAACTCTTGAATTTATAGGAACTGAACTCCAATTAGATGATATTTTCACTAATCCATTAATTTCAAAAAGATAAAGTTTCATTAGACATGAATTAGGAATGATAACTTACTCTTAAACCGTTTAGATAAACTTCACCGTTAGGAGATACCTCACCATTAGGAGATACCTCACCATTAGATAAACCTAACCATTTAGATGAACCACACCATTAGATAAACCTCACCATTAGATAAACCTCATCGTTAGATAAATCTCACCATTAGATAAACCTCACTGTTACGATGAACCTTACTGTCAGAAAAACCTCACCGTTAGATAAACCTCACCATTAGTTAAACCTCACCGTTAGGATGAACCTCGCCATTAGATAAACCTCACTGTTAGATAAACCTCACCGTTAGATAAACCTCACCGTTAGGATGAACCTCAACATTAGAATGAACCTCACTGTTAGGATAGACCTCACCATTTAAAGACACCTCACCGGTACATCTCTCGCGCTGATTTAACTTTTCGTATTAAGGCCGAGACATTGAATTTCATTCTAGTATAAGATCTATGTTATATGTCATTCATAAATGATATTAATCCCTTCTATAGACATCACTCAATCACCGCGAACCTGTCTGTTCGAATCCTTCCTACCTAAACCTCTCAAGCTTGCAAAACCCTAAGCCTTAGAATCTGAAATGGCCCATGTGAAGCGACCCTCAGTGGATGAAGGGAGTGATGCGCCACAAGCTAATAAGTAGAAAGTAACAAATCATTGTACCAGTGGAAGCAGCAGAGATGTTTTTCTAAGAAATCCTGTGAATCCACACTTATCGAAGCAAGCAATTATAGTGTAAAAGGAATTATGTGCGGCATGGCTTCTCGAAAGAAAGTACTTGATTCTAAAGGTTTTACAAGAACAAGGATGGCTCGAATGCTTCTTGAACAATAATGTACTATATTATCCAGCACTGGTAAAAGAGTTTTATGAGTTTATCTATTTTGAGACATCAGAAGAGGAAAATAGGATGATTTCCATTGTGAATAGTCAAACGTTTTTGTTTTCATCAGTTGAGTGGGCTGATAACGTTATGGTTCCTCATAGTGGTGACTATGGATTTTATTCAAAATCCATACCTACTGCTAGTGACTTTTTCGAATATAAGGATGCCTTGTTAGAATTGATAGGAGATGGAACTCCTAGAAATTTCATTGCTGCAGAGATGGCAGGGGATGATAAACTTCTTTTCAAGTCTATTCAGCATGTGATTAGTCCAAGGAGAGGAGATTTTTCTACCCTTAGATTTCAAGATATTTATTTGTTGTACCTGTTAAAGCATGGAGTAAAGGTGAATTTATGCAGACTTTTAATGATTCAGATTGAGGATATGACTAGACCAAAGTCTAAGTCCAATGCACTTTTCTTTTCTAAGTTGATTTCTATTATATTGAAGGAAAAGGAGGTAGCTGGACCTCAAGATGAAACTGTTGTAGTTAAGGATAATTTTTTCCTCACCAGGACAGTCTTTAAGTTTATGAAAGTCAGCTGGAACCCTTGGAAGAAATCATTGGTTAAAGATGATGGAAAAATCTATGACAAGTATAATCATGTGGATCATCCTTCTAGACCAAAGGATGTGAGGGATCCTGGTCTTGGACCATATGAGATAGAACCGGTCTACAGTGATGATGAAGCTGAGGAGGACGAGACATCAGTTGAGGAAGGAGGAGACCCAGATTTACCTCCTAGTCCTATTCCTCAAAACATTTCCTATGGAGCAGGTATCCCTCTGAAAGAAATACCAAGGAGAGAAATTATTTTGAAGGACAATGATAGTGAGACTGGGGAAGAAGAAGAAGAAGCATGTCAGTAGGTTTTTAAGGACACCTCTAAAGAGGATGAGGCAACTGAATCCGATTTTGTTATTAATGGAGAAAAGGAGGCTGCTGGTGAAGCAGTTGATGAAGAAAATGAAGAAGAAGAGCTCAGTTTGAGCCCAATGATAGACAGTACAGTCAAGATAGTGCCTGACCAAGAAGCAGAAGTAGCATCTGTTGATGAGAGAGTCCTTGAGCCATCAGAGAAAATGGATATTGAATCTGCTGTAGTTGTAGAGGAAATTATTGAATTACATCAAGCAGAACAGTTGGAGGAGATTCCTCTGGAGAATGTTCTAAGTGAGGGGGAGCATCTTGGTTCAGTATCTCTTTTTTATGACATTGAAGGTTGGTCATCAGATATAGGATATATGGTTCTTGGACTTTCCTATGGAGATTCGGATGAGGAAGACCAGCCCCAAAAGGAATATGTTACCCCACCTGTAGTGGCAGAAAATTTGGCAACCAAGGAGGAGCTTGAGTCCATAAAGGCTGAAATAAAAGAGACACTGAGAGAATCAGTGGCAGATTTGAAGAAAATCCTTGTTTATGAAATGAGAGGTGTGGAGAAATCCCCGGAACTATCTCTGGGATGTGTTGTTTCTAGTCCAGTGAAAGGAATGATGGATAAAGTTAAATTATGCCATAATCAAATTGAGAGTTGGACATGAGCTGTAGTGTCTCTAAGACAATTGATTACTTCATTGACTGCCATGAACAACTCTCAAACCCAAGTGAACACTGATATCATATATATCAAAGTAGTCAAGAAATTTGTGGAAGTTTTTTAGGCTTTTAAGAAATCAGTCAAAGAACACTTGAACAGTCAAGATGAACTTGTCCAGAAGGTGGTTAGTAATCTGACGCAATCATTCATGGAGACGGTAGCTTTCTTAGTTAAACCCCTTCCCTCATCCAGATCCACTATGAACCTTGACTAGATCAGAACTGTTATCCAGGAAGAGTTGGCTAAGGCCAGTACTAGTGGCTCCTCATATTCTCAGATCCTTGCTACCACTAGGGAAGTTAGTAGTTTTGTTCATGATCACCTACGAGTAGCTACTGCTTCTCAAGAGGCAATTAAAAATAAAGTCGATGCTTATTTTGAGAAGTTCTATACCTAGAATCAAATAACCCACCATTTCAAGATCTTGCTGGAAAATATGATGTTGCCTCCAGTGACTCAGGCTTTTAGAGAACAGGTTAGTAAGCTCAGGGATCTTACTCTTGCCTTGGATAAATTCATTGAAAATCGAGATGATTTTTTGTCTGCAATAAGGAGAGGAGGGAGTATTATTATGGATTTTAGGAACCTGTTGCTACCCTTCTTGCATGTGGATTCCAGACCTGTGATTGTACCTCCTTCTCTTCCTGCCTCTGCCTATGGTATTACACCTCAGTTGACTCCAGTTCAGGCTATTCGTAGCTTGACACCTATGATCCCACAGATGAGCACGTATTTCAGATCGGGAACAGTTTCAGTGGCTGACCCTCCGACTGTTCTTTCAGTTATTCCCAATCCATCTACTCAATCGGAACCTACACCCTCTTCTGATCATAAGGGAAAGACTCATGTTCAAGAGGATGACTGAGTGTTTCTGGATGTTTTTGATAGGACTCACATGTATTTTTTTTGTAATCCTGAAATTCTCAGTTTGTACATTTTGTACCTTAATGGAAACAGAATCTTACATTCTCCACTTTACAGTGTTTATGTTTCCTTGAAATCTGTTCCTTTTGTCTCTACATTTCTATGATTCTACCCTTATCTTTGTTAATCACAAAGGGGGAGAAAATGCAACAAATGAGAACTGGGAGTGCAATTGAAAGGTGGAGCAAAATGAGACCTTTTTTTAAGGTTTTTCTTAGGAGATTTTTCCTCTGATATTATTTTATGTTTCTTAATACTTTGGAATATGTTGTGATTATCAAAAGGGGGGAGACTGTTGAGACCTCTAGGACAATTAGTTGAAGTTATATTTTGATAATCCCAACTATTCTCAATCATATTTTAACTATGCTCAATTATATTTTGATAATATCAATTATGTTCAAGTATAGTTTGATAATACCTATATTGATTGATGGTTAATTACTTATTTCAGTATTTCTGTACATAATGCACATATTCATATATTATAATATTTACATGATCTTCAGAGAATTCTATTACTGGAAGGATATATATTCTAACTTAACCATTCTGCCAATAGAATTCTCAAACATGCATGTGGTCACCGTTACAGAACAAGCCTTCCGATACGTGAAGGTTACCTATACGTGAAGGTCACCGTTACATCAAGTCTACCGATACGTGAAGGTCACCATTACATCAAGGTCTATAGATATGTGAAGGTCACTGTTACATCAAGCCTACCGATACATGAAGGTCACTGTTACAACAAGCCTACCGATATGTGAAGGTCACCGTTATAACAAGTCAACCGTTATACAAGGTCACTGATACATCAAGACTACCAGTACATGAAGTCTACCATTACACGGAAGATCACTGGTACATCAAGCCTACCGCTACCGATGAAATAAAGCTTCCTGCTACCAAAGTCTACCGACTGACATGAAGTCTACGGATAGAAGAGTTGTAGATGGAAAGCCTACCGTTACACAAAGGGATATCGTTACACAAGAAGCTACTGATACTCAGACCTACTAACACAAAAGGCTACCAATATCCAAAGCTACCATTCCAGAGACAGAACCCAAAGCTGCTTTAATTTCTTTATCTTTATTTAATCTAACCAACGGTCATATCAGGTATATTTTAATACACTGAAATTTATTTAATTTGTGTTTTTGGATGTTAGGGAACCGTACTTCGTACCTGCAAAAAGGAAATCATTTCTATTGCCAGAGCTCGTGCTTTAAATAAGAGATGTTCCTGCTGTTGAAAGAAGAGGTTGGAAAAACAAATAAGAGCGTGAAAAAAATAAGAAGGTGCTGAAATGTGTGCATGAAAAGAGACGACTGAACACACCAGTATACATACAGACATTTCTGCATACCTGTGAAGATCCAATAACGAAAAATAGAACATCAACACAAGAACTTCATCGACTACAGTTTCATTGTCTCTGAACCGGGATGTCAAGCGAACGACACTCTGTTTTTCAGAAAAAAAAAACAAGAAGAGGACTCAGAACCATTTATAATCAAATTGGATGAAGTCCATAGCTACACTCCAATCACTATAGCCATTCTAAACTCTGTATCTTACTCAGTGATTTATTATTTACATTTTGAGCAGTGTGTGTCATCTGCTATATTTTACACACACATTGTCTCCTGTACTTTAACTGAAGGATCTATAAATCATCATCCAACTCTTTACATATTTTATTTCCCACTGTGGATAGTAGAAGTGGTCGTGTGTGACCTGGAAATCTGGATTTTCTGTTGTTTTGTTTCCCATTTAGAACTGTGGTAGAGGTCATTGACCTGGACAGTTGTAATCTGTTGTGAACCCCGATCCAGGGTGTGGATCCAATTTTTATAAATTGTTGAGAGGACTAATTCTCTGCTTGAGACTGAACCTCTTGTTCATATCTGTTGTGCTTTATTTAGTTTTATCTAAAACCTTTTATTCTGCTGCTAAGTTCTTTAAAACTTAAACTGTTTTTCATAGTTACTCTGATAATTGAATTAGCAGGTGTTTTCATTATTTGTAAATCATTAGGTTAGTTTCAAAAGATAATCTAATCTACTGATTAGATTAACAGGGAATTAATCAATCCATTGAGAACCTAATTGAATGTTTTCTTTAATTCAAATTCACTACAATTCAATTAGTATTTTTAATTGGGAAAATGTGGTAAATGATTTTAAAATTGAAATTTTAATTGGAACTCAATTCACCCCTCCCCCCCCCCCTTCTTGAGTATCCACTCCGACCATCACATATATTTGAAAATAGTTTAGGGATCAGATAGAAATAAAAAAAGAAAATTTATAGCACTAAGAAGTACATTGGGAGGCTCAATCCTAATACCTCCCAAAAGACCACTCAATGACATAAAATCAAGGACATGTACCTAGTGATATTTAAAATGCTTTATATATAAGCCTAATAATGTTACATTTGGTGAAATTATTAGATTTTAAAAATATATAAGTCAAATTCATTTCAAGGGTTCATCAACCATCCCAATTTTGATCTGTAGGTGTTGTGTGCCAAATTTATATAATGGAATTATTTTTTCCGATTTTTAGGGATATTTTATATTCCATATCATATTTTTTGTAACCTAAATTACCCAATTTAACCATTACTATGGTACAAATGAAAATTATTTTTATTATTCCTATTGGAAAAAATTATTGGTAACTATTTAATAAATGTATTTTTTTATGAATCAAAATAGAGAATCAATATTTAAAAATTAAATACATGTTATCATAATAATATTATTTAAATAAAACATGAAATCCCTTAGGGAGAAAGTCTTCCATGAAAATGACTCATTTAAATATAATGGTTTTTAATAAATTCATGTACACAATCGTTTTGAAATCCAAAATTAAATTATTTTAAATAGAATTGAACAAAGTAAAATTTAAAACTAATAAAAAACATAAATTTACCATGAAATTTATTAAAATGAAATTAGAGGTTTTGATAAAAATCATTATTTTCACTATTTTATAAAAATTTGATTTCAATAAATTATAAAAAAAACTTTTTAAGATAACATTTTAAAAAAATTAATAAATGAAATTATTATTTTTTATTAAATTTCAAAAAACATGTATAAACTAATTTTCCATCATAAAAATAATAATACCATATCGTTCATCAAATCATATTTATTAACAAATAATGTGACTAACTAAAAATTCATTGATAATTTTTCTAAGAGAATACCAATAAATTAATATTTAATCGGGCCTTTAGATTTAATTATTAATTTAGTTTTTCATATTTATCCACCCACCCCTCCCCAATTTAATGGCTTCATAATAATGGACATATAACATATCATAGTTTATCTAGAATTTCATTTCAATAGAACCCAATATATCAATGAAATAAAATTATTAAAAATTAAATTTTATAAAAATAATAGGTTGCTACATTATAAAAATATTAAGATGATTATCTCCCTTAATGTTCTCATTAGCAATAAATGAGGTTTTAATTTTATAATTTATTCATGTAATCCCCATATAAAAACTGAATAATAATAAATCCCATAAAAATGAAATGTGTGAAACATAAAGGTTACTTGAAGTAACACATGGAAATTCTCCCATATATGAGAAAACTCAAATATCGGTTTAGAAGGAAAAAATGATCCACATGAATTAATAGATAGTGATATTGAACATGTTTAACATAAGGTTAACGAAAACCATAAAATAGACAAAATAGGTATAAATTAGATCAGTGATATCCACATAAATGATGATAATAAGATAAAATTTTATATCCTAATTATTTGAAAGCATGTAGTTACATGATTTAATTTCATATGTATGACATTAAAATTTGGTTATACAATGAAATTTTTTATCTGCGTCCCTTACTATAATAAATTAAAAGGATATTGTAATGACGGATGAACTAGTGGATAATAATATCCTTAAAGTTAAGATAATTCATTCCATCTATATCCATTTATCATCATAATAATTTTGTTAGTATAGGTATCCAAAGTTGAATATATCATTACATGGTAAACTAATAAATTAATATGTAAAACGTCATCTAAAATTATACTTAATGAATTTCATAATTGGTAACCACTTGGCACCTCCAAAATCAATAAAATACAAATCATTTGAAATAACATCACTAAATTTACAAATAAAATTATCATTAATCCCCATAATTTTAGACGTGTCTCTTAATTTTCATGCACCAAAAATATATAGACGATTTGTGTAAAACCTAGAGAATTTTATGATATATATTTTTTTCAAATAATTTTATTTCATTGATTTTTTAAAATAGCACCAAAGGCGTGATTCCATAAAACTGGGAAGGAATTTCCATTATAACAAGAAAACGCACAAAATAGAGTACGAGATGGAAGAAAAAAATATGTAAAATTGTATAAAAAAGAGTGCTGAAAGTAGAGGGGCTGGAATACATGCCCAACAGGAATGTACAAGTACAACTTAAGAAGGGTAAAATAGTTGTTGGGTCAACCTCCATGATTCCTACATGAAGGGTAGGTACAGATTGCCTCCACAACACTCCATGTCTGTCCGTCTCCTCCATGTACCGCCACACCGTGTGGTCCACCTCCGGGTAACGTCCCGTCCTAGAACACTTAGCCTCGGTCAGCAATGTCTGTCGTCTGCATCTAATACAACGTGGTGTGGGCATAGCCCATGCAGGGCTAAGTATAACGATACTCAGTAGGAACCCCCAGACCCTCACGTTCTCACAAAACGAATAAGGATAAACCACAAAGTATGAAATAAATAGATAACCCTAGTTAGGTATATGCCCAATCATATACCTAAGTTATCAAGTAATGCATCTCAACCATATGGTAAATACAGAAGTTATTGACTCAGCTCAACCGGGATTTTCATAATCGAAACCACAGCTACTGGAGAACTCCTTCTCAATCGAGTACAGTGGGCCTTCCGCGACACCAAGGCACTTCCCACTAACCTAGGACTACTAATGTAATCTTTCTTTCGATTACCGTGGGTATGCTGCGTCACCAAGGGGCTCCCCACTGTGGATCTACCACGTCACCAAGGTGCTCCCCCTCATATCCTATTGAGGTACTCCTCCTATCATGTACCGTGGGTATGCCGTGAAACCAAGGTGCTCCCCAATGTGGGTCTACCGTGACACCATGGCGCTCCACACTAGGCTAGTAGAGTCACTCCGAGTCAAAATGGTCAGCTCTCATCTGGTCTCAGCCAACTACTAGGTCTCTGCACTCTGCTCGCTCATCACCGAAAGGATCCGCTCCATGAGCTACTTTTTGATACTCCAACTTTCACAAACTATCATGAAGAAGTATCTCAAAGGACTTCCACATCACAGGGGTCTCAACACAAATGACAGCGCGTCAATCAGACCCCTAGTCTCTGAGTTATTAGCATTTTAGTCTCGGGGAAACGGTTGGATTCAGGTATGATCCAACATGACTGTATCTCAACTATAACCTGAACTCCAGTATGGTACACACAAAGGGACCGTCTCGCTCCAAGAATACCAGCATCGCTGATGGTTCGGAAAATAGGCATATGGTACCAAAGATAAGTCCAAAAGGAAGTAAAGGGTTAGTAGTGGGCCCGGGTCTGGTCCGACCTGGTCAGACCAACCCTTTCTGACCTTGTTTTGGCTGACCCTATCTTGGTCGACCTAGTCAAACCTCTTGGGTCTGGCATGACCTATTGGTCTGGCCAGCCTGTTAGGTTCGGCCCATCCCATTGGGCCCAACCTAGTTAGCCACGTGGGTTGTTCGGCCTGGGCTTGGGGCCGGTTTGGCCTAGAGTGTCAAGAGGACACAGCCCGACACTGCTCATCCCGGAGGGCGCGGTTGGCCCGTTTCAGCCAGGGTGCCGTGGGGGCGCCGTGGGCAACACTGGGCACACAGGGCGCGCGGGCCAGCGTGGTTCGGCCAGGTGCATAGGAGGTGGCCGAGCAAGCCAGGAGGCAGCCAGGAAGGCGGGCTGGCGGGCTCGCCAGTGGCCGGGCAGGGAACCAGGCGGGCCGGCGAGCAGCCGGGCGGGCCGGCAGGCGGGCCAACGGGTAGACGGGACAGCTGGGAGGTGCGCTGGTGGGCGGCCGGGAAGGGCGTTGGGCGAGCCGACATGCGGCCGGGAAGGCCGGTGGGGTAGGATGTAGGCCGGCGTGGGCCTGAGGGGTTTGAATAAGGCACACAGGAGGCCGCCGATGGCCAGAAGCCCGATGGCTCGGGCTGGCAGCGGTGCGGTCAGGGGGCTCGGCCGATTCGACCGACGGACAACGCGATGAGGGCGGCTCGGCAGGAGGGTCATGGTTCAGTCCAGTGCGTCGAAGCACCGTAGGGATCACTGCCTTTTTCATCGCCACCTTCGTCATACCGTCACATTATCGCCATGCCAAATATTATCACAATCAAGAATGGCTTAGGGGTCGGGCTATGTTGGTTTGGCCTGCACCCTCCGCGTTTAGGATAGTAACAATCGATCCATTAAGATAGAATTACGATGAACAAAAAATCACCCACAAAAATTATTTTCCAACTGAAGAATAAGATTCATGGAAATAATCAACATGTAATAAACCCCTACCTTTGATTGTTGATTGATGATGAAGTCGCTGAAAGTAGACGAAAAAGATGGTCATTCGTCGCGTCTTTCGCACACTTCCAATCCTAAGTTGCGTTGGCTGTGGAAGATGCTCCATGTCGGTAGGTGTCTGGGGAAGACGTTCGAAGAGGATCATTGTTGGCATTCTTCTTTGGACGAACACCTTCTTTGTTCTTCGTTCTTCATTCTTAATTATTCTTTGTAGAATTATAATCTTCCCAATCTCTCCTCTCCTCAATATTCCACCCAAATTTCAAAGCGAAAAGATAGCCCCATCCAAATAATAGTTTTTCTGTTATTTTAGATTGTTTGGTTTAAAAATCAAAATGGTGAATTAATTAACATGGCTCCCCCTTAATTAATTCATGAGTGTTGGAAGAATTTAATTAAATGAGGTAGATTGACACAAATTAATTAGGGGAGTTTTCTCTATTCAGGTGAAGGGGTGGTGGCACCATTAAGTGGGGAGCTCAAGAGGTTTCTCCCCACATAATGGGATGTTGAGAAGGTTTCAACCTCGGTTGGTCCCCACCACATTAAACAAGTAGAGGAGATTTAGACCTCAGGTGCACCCCACCTCCATAACCTCTCATGAGAGGTTATGGTGTGGTGGTCCCACCTCCAACTACCATCCTACACAAAGTAGTTATAGATCTAGTGGGACCCACCTCCAAACTCCCACATGGAATCTCAAAAAAATAAAGTGATGATCACTTTATTTTATTATCCTCCACAAAATCCCAAAAACTAACTTATCATATCAACTCACTATGGTCGAAGTGATAGTATTCATAAGAGAATACAAGAGCTGTGAGTTCAACGGTGTCCTCAGATTTTAATTCCGTGAACCAGTTCAAAAGTTATTAAAACTAGCTTGTACGTTTACTGAATGTACCCAAATAAAACATCAGAAATTGATTCTGGGAACACCATGCCTTGGAATGGCACGCCGTTAGTTTTTTAGGACTCGTAAAATTACTATATATTAAAAATAATTCCACAGAATTTCTAGGTCATTAAATTCTCCCCACCTCAGGGCTTTGCATCCCCGTAAGCTACAACTCGAACTAATGGAACAAGTGAGGGTACTGAGCATGCATCTGAGCATTCCCCTACCATGTGCTCTCTTGGAGGATCACATGAAGCCAGCGAACGCGAACCCGAGGTATCGATTGTCCACATAGGACCCACTCTTGTCAATCCTCAATCTCCACTGGAACCTCCGTGAATATTTCCCCATCATCAATGTCCATCTCTCCATGGTCGATGATGTGAGAAGGGTCGGGAACGTATCTCCTCTGCTGAGATACATGGAAGATGTCGTGCACCCGGTGTAACTAAGGTGGAAGAGCATAAAGGTATTCCACCTCCCTAACCCTGCTGAGGACCTAGAAAGGTCCGACGAATCTCAGAGATAACTTTCCACCTCAATCAAATATATCTTGTTCTCATCATGCTGGGACCCGTATTAAGATGTGGTCATCATCCTCGAACTCCATAAGTCTCCATCTACTGTCAGCATACGACTTATGCCTACTCTGTGCAGTCTTCATCCGCTCTTGGATGATCTGCACCTTCATTGTGGTAGTTCGTACCATCTTTGGTCCAACTAGTGCTGACTCCCCAGGGCCTGTCCAGTACAAGGGTGATCTGTAAGGTCACCCATATAATGCCTCAAAAGGTTTCATCCCAGTGGTGGAGTGATAGCTATTATTGTATAAAAACTCCACCAATGGTATGTGATCCCCTAGCTACAACTGATGTCGAGGACACAAGAACACATCATGTCCTCGAGGGTCTGAATGGTCCCCTCAGTCTGACCATCTGTCTGAGGATGGAAGGCAGTTCTTAGACAATGTTGTGTCCAGAAATCCCCCTGCAACCCCTTCCATATCCAGGAAGTAAACCATGCATCATGATGAGAGATAATTGAATAAGGTACCCCATGTAGCCGCAAAATATCCTGGACTTCAAGGCATCCAATGATCTCTACTAAACCCTTCTCTTTGATAGGTAGGAAGTGGGCCGACATGGTGAGTCAGTCAACGATCACCCAAATCGAGTTCTGACCCATGGATGTACATGGAAGTCCTGTCAAAAATTCGATGGATATCCCATCCCACTTCCACTCTGGGACCTCTAATGTATGAACCAAGCTTGCTGGTACCTGGTGTTCCACCATAACTTGTGGACAAGTGAGGCATTGATAGAAAAACACTGATAATTCCTTCTTCATACCTGGACACTAGTGTTGTCGTTGGAGATCCTAGTACATCTTAAACACTCCGAGATATACCACTAAATGTGATGTGTGGAACTCTCTCAACACTTCCTCAGGAAGTTTCACTGGAACCATAGTACGTCCTCTGAAGTGGTTTACATGCTCCCCACCTTTAGAAAATCCATCAGGTGCTTTCCCTGTGGATGTTTGAGCACATCGTGTCTCACAGTCCACGTCTCCACATTGTGCCTCCCTGACTCGCTGAAGAAGTGGGGGAGTGACTATAAAAGACTATAGAAAGGCTTCTCTGTATCTATCCACAAAGGATATTTATAAGGCAGCAATGCACTATGTCACCTCTCCTAACAGTTGTATACTAGATCTACTGGTGAGTGTATCTGCTACAACGTTCTCCTTTCTAAGAGTATTGACTAACTCAAAGTCATAGTCTTGGAGGAACTCAAGACATCACCATTGTCTTAGGTTCATGTCCTTCTAAGAGAAGATATACCTGAGACTCTTGTGATCAGAGTACACTATAAAACTTTCCACATCAGATAATATCGCTACATATTCATGGAGAAGACCACTATTGCTAACTCCAAATCATGGGTAGCGTAGTTCTTCTCATGTTGTCTCAGCTGCTGAGAAACATAAGTGATCACTGCTCGCTCCTGCATCAGGAAACACCCGAGTTTGGTCCCTAATGCGTCTCAGTAGACTACGTACCTGATCCCTTCCTCTAGAAGCCTCAAGATTGTGGCACTAGTCAGCCTATACCTCAACTCCTGAAAACTCTGCTAGCATATCTCTGACCACACAAAGGTTTTCCCCTTATTCTTCAAGTCTGATAGTGGGGTTTCAACACTAGAGAAGTCTATAACGAACCTCTGGTAGTAACTAGAAAATCCCAGAAAACTTGTACCTCTCTCACACTCTTGGGTGGCTTCCAAGAAAGTACCCCCTCAATCTTCACTGGATCTACTGCAACTCCAGCCTTCGAGATGACATGTGCTAAGAAGTGAACCTCTCTGATTTAAAACTGGAACTTGAAGAGATTACCATAATTTTGGTACACTCCGATTGTTCCCAGTACTACCTGCAAATGGTAGGCATGATCCTCATTAGTATTTGAGTAGGTCAAAATTTCGTCGATGAAGACTACAAACAATGCGATCAAGGTATGGCTGGAAAATATTGTTCATGAGTCCCATGAACATGACTGAAGCTCTTGTTACGCCGAAAGGCATAACCAAGACCACTTAGTGGTCGTACCAACATATGAAATCCGTCTTTTTCACATCCTCAACTCAAACTATGAGCTGGTGATGGCATTATCTGAGGTCTATCATCGAGAACCATCGTGCTCCCTTCGGCTGATCAAAGAGGTCGTCAATCCTTGTGAGTGGGTACTTGTTATTCACGGTCACCTGGTTCTTACGACGGTAGTCGAAAAAAAGCCTCAAGCTTCCATCCGCCTTCTTCCCGAATAGAATAGGTGCTTCCCAGGGAGAAACACTGGGCCTGATGAATCCCTTATCCTATAAGTCCTCTAATTATACTCGTAGCTCGCGAAGCTCCACGGGAGCCATCTGATATGATGGTTTAGATATTGGAGCTGTCATGGGGTACATGTCAATGAAAAATTCCATATCTCTATGAGGAGGTAGTCCTGGAACATCATTAGGGAAAACATTCGCGTACTGGTCCACCACTATAGGATAGCTCAAACTCTTCATATCAATTGCTCCAAGGGTAATGTAGTACAAATGATGAGTAATCGCTTACAAACTCCTTTGAGTAAGCCTATATTGTGCTGAAAATGCTCCCATCTTACCAATTAAGGTAAAACTGGTCCCATCTATGCGGAGACACCACACTTTGTTCCTAATACAGTCATTCTGAGCATGGACTGTAGATAACCATTCCATACCCAAGATGACGTCGTAAGGACTCGATGTCGCTACTAGGAGATCCCAACCAATGATCTTGCCTCCTAGAGTAAGGTCACACTGCCAGAACCAGTGCGTAATCATCAATTATGCTCCCGTAAGAGTCTCTAGCCATATAGATCGAGGCAGCGGCTCTGTCCGAATCTCTAAGCTTCGAACAAGGGCACTGGAAATGAAAGAGTGACTGGAACCTGTTTGTATAAGTACTGTAACAATGGTGGAGTAGACACAGGTCATACCTTGTATCATCTCTAGAGCATCGTGATCGTAGGCCTCCGCTACCTAGAGCTGAGCTCTCCCCTATCCACCTAGTCCCTGCGGTCATGGTGGACCTCATTGTGGTGGTGGAGGTAACACCTTAAAACATCTCCCACCGCTAGCTGCAAAACAAACTCCTCTTCCACGTCTGCATGCTCCCTAAGGACTGCCTTGATAAAATCCCTATCTCTACCTGTGCGGTCCTTAAACCGTCTGTTGATCATCCAAATGGCGGGTTAGATAGTCACGAGCCATGTGATCCTACCCGCTGTATGCTAAACACTTCCCTCTCTTGGAAAGTATGTCTCTGCTCCAGTTTCCCCACACAACTAATCCTTAGTCATGTGGTCATCCCCCATGTATATCTGTTCATCCTGGACCTTTGTGACATCTGCCTACTTCCAATTGCAGAAGACTCAGATGCATTTAAACTAGTGGTGGGTCTCGCTGATGGAGACTGCTAAGCAAAGAAAATATCTAGTAGGAGGTTTCCCTCTAACACCACCGCCTGCATTGGGATACTGATTGAGATCAATGAAACTCTGATCTCTCACCTGAGTCCATGCTTTAATGACCGATCCCTAAAGAATGGGTCTCGTACAATATCTGTGGAGTTGCATGAGAGGTATGTGAACCTCACCGATTACTAAGGTACAGTCATGCTTCCCTGCTCCAGGCGAAGTTTCTCCTATATCTGCACTGCACGTAGGTTAGCTAGGATAAATTCTACCAAAAACAGGCTCTCAAAGTCTTCCCAGAGTAGTGTCACCTCTTCATGCACCGGGAGCATCAGGCTCCACCATCTGCCCGCTGCTGCATGTTGAAGCCTGGCAGCAAGAATCACCATGAGGTCAGCTAGTGTCCCTACCAGTCGGAAAACTCTCATTATAACCTCCAACCAATCCTCATCCACATGTGGGTCCGTCTCTCAGATAAACCTGGGTGGCCTCTGGTGCTGGAACTCGTGCAATGCGCTCAAGTGGCATGCACCATCTGATGTTTAGGATTGTGGCATCGATGGCCCAACATGTAATGGTACCATTCGTGCCTCTACAATAAGAGGGCCCTCCACCGAGGCATCATCTCTCTGTGGGTAATCTGTACGTACAACTCTCAAAACCCTAGATTTAAGTCTTCCGGGAGGCATACTGAAAGAAACTGATGTGACACCGTCAAATATTATACCTAGTTAGCTGACCTGGTGGAGATGACTTGAGGAAAACATTTGAAAACACACACACAATCAGTTCTTTTGTGCACTTATTTGGAAATTACAATTCATGGTCCTGGTGTATTGGTACGTCAGCTGTCGCACCAACACTGGACTCCCTGAACTAAAAACCACACTTTGTGCACATAACTATACTTCTTCTCAGAATAGTTCATGGTCCTATGTTCTGCTGTAGAAGCGACTCCTTTATTACCAATTTTTCAAGACCCATCCCCCAGGGCTCGTGTTGTGACTACCCCAAGCCCTCTTTCCATAGGCCAAGGGCATACGACTAGCACCAAAGGCATAATTCTCTAAAAATGGGAAGGCATTACCTTTATAACCTGAAATCACACACAACAGAGTATGAGTTGGAAGAAAAACACTAAGTAAAACTGTATGCAATAGAGTGTTTAAAGTAGAGGGGCCAAAATAAAAGCCCAACATGAATGTACAAGTACAACTGAATAAGGGTAAAACAGCTGATGGGTCATCCTCCGGGATTCCTACCTAAAGGTTAGGTATAGATAGCCTCCAAAGCAATCCACATCCATCCGTCTCCTCTGTGTACCGCCACGCCGTGTATTCCACCACCGGGTACCGTCCAGTCCTAGAACACTCATCCTCAGTTAGCGATGTTCGTCATCTGCAACCAACACAACGAGGTGTGGGCATAGCCCGTGCAGGGATGAATATAACAATACTCATTAGGGACCCCGAGACCCTGAAGGTCCCACAAAACCAAGAAGGATAAACCAAAATGTATGAAATCAACAGATAACCCCACTTAGGTATATGCCCATACATATACCTATGTTATCATATAATCCATCTCGATCATGAGTTAAATACAAAAGTTAATCACCTATCTCAACCATGTTTTTTATTATCGAAACCTTAGCAACTAGAGAACTCCTTCCCAATTGAGTACAGTGGGCCTGTTGCAACACCAAGGCACTTCCCACTAACCTTGGACTCTTGAGGTACTCCTCCTGTTGTGTACAGTGGGTCTTCTGCGTCACTGAGGCACTCTCCACCAGGGGTCTGCCGCGTCACTAAGGCGCTCCCCCTCTTAGCCTGCTGAGGTACTCCCCCTGTAGAGTTCCATGGGTCTGTCGCGACACCAAGGCTCCCCCCACATTGGGACGGCTGTGACACCATAGCGCTCTCTGTTGGGCTAGTAGAGTCACTATGAGTCCAAACGGTCAGTAGTCGTCAGTTCTCAGCCAACCACTAGGTCTACACACTCTGCTTGCTCATCACTGGAAGGATCTGATCCATGAGCTACTGGTCGATACTCCAAATATCACAAATTACCATGAAGATGTATCTAAAAGTTCTACCACATCACAAGGGTCTCAACGCAACAGACGACGCACCAATCAGACCCCCAGTCGGTGAGTTATTATCCTTTTAGTCCTAGGGGCCCGGTTTGATTCGTGTACGATCCAACCTGTCCATATCTCAACAATACCCCGAACACCAGTAGGGTATACACAAAGGGACTGTTGCACTCCAAGAAAACCAGCGCCGCTGATGGTTCATTAAATGAACGTCTGGTGCCAATGATATGACCAAAAGAAAGTACAGGGTTGGTAGTGGGCCCTGGTTCGGTCCGACCCGGTCAGACCTGTGGGGTAAGGGCCCCGCCCACTGGGTGGGCCAGGCTGTTCGGTTCAGCCCAGACAGCTAGGCCCATCCAAGCTGGCAGCGTGGGTGGCTCTGCCCAATCTCGGGGCCGGTTTGGCTCGGAGCATCGCCAGGGCGCGTCCCGGCGCGGCTCGGCCCGGAGGGCACCGCCGGGCCGATTCGGCCAGGACGCCACGAGGGGGCGGCGGGCGGTGCGGGGCACGCGGGGCGAACGGGGCACATGGGATGGCGTGCTTAGGTCGGGCGCACCAGAGGTGGCCGGGCAGGCTGGGAGGGGATCAGGCCGGCGGGCTGTGGGGTAGGCCAGCAGGCGACACGACGGGCAGCGGGGCAGGCCAGAATGCGGCACGGTGGGCTGCCGGGCCCGCCGGCTGATGGCCGGGCATGTCCTAGCCATGCTATCAGGCGGCTGGTCAGGGCGCCCGGTAGGACGGCGGGCGGCCGGGGGCCACCGGGCAGGCCTGCGGGGTGCGGCTCGAGCCGACGTGGGCCTGAGGGGTTCGGTCGGTGAGAACGGGAGGCCCGAGGCGGTCGGGAAACCAGGGGCGTAGACCAGTGGCACAGCAAGGGGGGCACGGCCAGGGCGGATGGTGCGGCCAGGGCGGCGCGACAAGGGCGGCACGACCAGAGGGTTGCGGTTTAGGCTGGCGCACCAAAGTGCGACGGTGGTGGCGCTGTTTTCGGAGGCAGCGGTTAGCGAGACCTTTATTGTCGCCACCTTCATCGTTTCATCGCCTAATCACCTTGTCTAAAATTATCACAAACAAGAAGGGCGGAGGGGTCAGTCCATGTTGGTTTGGCCCGCACCCTCCGCGTTTAGGGTAGTAACAATCAGTTCATCAAGAGAGAAGTACGATGAACAAAAACTCACCTGTGACAATTATTTTCCAATTGATGAATAAGATTCAAGGAAAGCATCAACATGTAATAAATCACATACCTTTGATCATTGATTGACTATGAAGTCACGGAAAGTAGACGAAGAAGATCGTCGTTCGTTGTGTCCCCCACACCAAATCCTATGTTGCGTCGGCTGTGGAAGACACTCCACGTCAGTAGGTGTCTGGGTAAGATGTTTGAAGAGGATCGTTGCTGGCGTTCCTTGTTGGAATAATGTGTTCTTCACTCTTCATTCTTCATTCTTCGTTGGAGAATTCTAATCCTCCCAAGCTCTCCTCTCCCCAATATTCCACCCAAATGCCAAAGTGAAAAGTTATCCCCCTCCAAATAATAGTTTGTATATTATTTTAGATTGTTGGGGTTAAAATTAAAAATGTTTAATTAATTAACATGGAACCCCCTTAATTAATTAATGAGTGTTGGCACAAATTAATTAAATGAGGTGGATTGGCACAATTTAATTAGGGGATTTGGCATCATTAAGGTGGAGGGGTGGTGGCACCATTAAGTTGCGAGCTCAAGAGGTTTATCCCCACATAATTTGAAGTTGAGGAGGTTCTATCCTTTGGTGGTCCGCACCACATTAAACAAGTAGAGTAGGTTTAGTCCTTTGGTGGGCCCCAGCTCTATAACCTCTCATGAGAGGTTATGGTGTGGTGGTACCACCTCCATCTTCCATCATCGAGAAGAAGGTTATTGATTCAGTGGGACCCACCTCCAAACTCCAACATGGAGGCTCAAATAAAAATAAATTGAAGCTCACATTATTTTATTATTCTCCATGATAGACGAAAAAACTAATTTTTCTTCTCGACTCACTGCTGTCGAAGTGGTAGTATTATTAAGAGAATATCGGCGCTGCAATTTAAACAGTGTCCTCAAATTTAAATTCCGAGCACCAGTTCAAAAGTTATAAAAACCTGCTCATATGTTTACTTAATGCACCTGAAAAAACATCAGAAATTGATTCTGGGCACACCGGGTCTCGAAATCACACACTGTCCGTTTTCATGGACTCGTAAAATTTTCATGTATTAAAAAAAATCCACAGAATTTTTGGATATTTAAATTCTCCCCACCTGAGGAATTTACATCCCCGTAAGCTACAAATCGATCTAAAGGAACAAGAAGATGTACTGAGCATGCTTCTGATCTTTCCACTCTGATGTTATCTCCTGAAGGTTCCCATGCATCCAGTGAACACACATTAGAGGTATCGACCATACACATAGGACCCACTCTTGTCGATCCTAAATCTCCACTGGAAGCTCTGTGAATTTCTCCCCATCATCGAAGTCCAGCTCTCCATGTTCGATGATGTGAGAAATTTCATGTACATATCTCCTTAGCTGAGATACATGGAACACGCCGTTCACCAAGTACAACTAAGGTTTAAGAGCTAAGAGGTATTCCACCTCACCAACCCTGTTGAGGACCTGGAAAGGTTTCGATGAATCTCAGAGATATCTTGCCATCTCGGCAAAATCTTCATAGTCCTCATCGATGTGAGACCAATATAAAGATGCGGTCGCCATCCTCGAACTCCATAGGTCTCCGTCTCCAATCAACATATGACTTCGGCCTGCTATGTGCAGTCTTCATCTGCTCCTAGATGATTTTCATCTTCTCTATGGTAGTTTGTACCATCTCTGGTTTCACTAGTGCTGACTCCCCAGGGTCTATCCAACACACGGGTGATCTGCATGGTCACCCATATAACTCCTCAAAAGGAGTCATCCCTATGGTGGGGTGATAACTATTGTTGTATACAAACTCCACCAAAGGTAATTGATCCTCCCAGCTGTTACTAAAGTCGAGGACACAAGCATGCAACATGTCCTCGAGGGTCTGAATGGTCCGCTCAGTCTGTCCATCTATCTGAGGATGAAAGTCAGTGCTCAAATGTATTTGTGTCCAGAAATACCCCTGAAATCCCTTCCATAGCTGAGAAGTAAATTTTGTTTCACTATCAGAGACAATAGAAGAAGGTACCCCATGTAGACGCACAATCTCCTACAGGTATAGGCGTCCCAAGTTCTCTACTGAACCCTGCTCTCTGATTGGTAGGAAGTGGGCCGACATGGTGATTCGGTCAGTGATCACACAAATCGATTCATGACCCCTGGATGTACGTTGAAGTATGGTCACAGAGTCCATGGATATACCATACCACTTCCACTCTGGGACCTTTAAAGGCTGAACCAAGCCTACTGGAAACTGGTGCTCCTCCCTCACTTGCTAAAAACTGAGCCATCGGGAGACAAACTCCGCTACTACCTTCTTCATACCTGGCCACCAGTGCTGTTGTCGGAGATCCTGGTACATCTTCTCCACTCATGGATGTACCACTAAAGTTGATGCGTGGAACTCACTCAATACTTCCTCATGAACTGAAACTGGAATCATAGTACATCCTATAAAGAGGATGATGTACTCCCCACCTTCAGAAAATCAATCTGGAGCTTTCCCTATGGATATCTGAGAACTTCATGTCTCGCAGTCAGCATCTCCATGCTCTGCCTCCTTGACTCGCTGAAGAAGTGGGGGAGTGACTATAAGATAATGTAGAAAGGCTTCTCTGTCTCTATCCACAAAGGATTATGTAAGCCAGCTAGCAACTCTATCGCCTCTCCTAGTAGCTGTATACTAGATCACCAGCTGAATTAAGCTTCTACAACATTCCCCTTTCCAGTATTATAGACTATGTTGAAGTCATAATCCTGGAGTAACTCAAGCCATATCTACTGTCTTAGGTTCAGGTCCTTCTAAGAGAAGATATACATGAGACTCTTGTGATCAGAGTACACAATAAAACATTCTACCATCATAAAATGTCACCACGTATTCAAGGAAAATACCACTACTTAGAACTCTATATCATGGGTAGTTTAGCTATACTCACTTTGTCTCGGCAGCCGTGAACTATATGTGATCACTGCTCACTCCAGCATCAGGAAACACCCGAGTCTGATCCTGATGTGTAACAGTAGACTACGTACCCTTTGCCTTCCTCTGGAAGCTTCATGATGGGGGAACTAGTCAGCCTCTACCTCATCTCATGAAAGCTCTGTTGGCATCTCTCTGACCAAATTAAGGGTTGTCCCTTCTTCATCAAGGGTGATAGTGGTGCTGTAACACTAGAGAAGTCTGTAACGAACCTCTGGTAGTAACCAGCCCATCCCAGGAAACTTTATACCTCTATCACACTTTAGTGTGGCTTACAAGAAAGTAACATCTCAATATTCTATAGATCTACTACAACTCCAGCCTCCGAGATGATGTGTCCCACGAGGCGAACCTCTTAGATCCAAAACTAGCACATCGAGAGCTTACCATTAAGCTGGTGCTCTCGGAGTGTGTCCAGTACTACCTGCAAATTCTAGGCATTCTCTTCGTCCATAGTCGATTAGATCAAAATTTCATCTATGAATTCTACAACAAAGAGATCGAGGTAAGGTTCAAAAGTCATATTCCTGAGTCCCATGAACATGGATGGATCGTTGGTTACACCGAAAGGCCTAACCAAGAACTACTAGTGGCCGTACCAATATCGGAAATCTATCTTTTGCACATCCTCATCTTGAACTCTGAGCTGGTGATATCCTGATCTTATGTCTATCATCAAGAACCATCGTGCTCCCTTCAGCTGATCATAGAGGTTGTCAGTCCTTGAGAGTGGGTACTTGTTCTTCACAGTCACCTGGTTCGGGCAATGGTAGTCGAAAAAAAATCCTCAAGCTTCCTTCCCCCTTCTTACCAAACAGAATTTGGGCTGCCCAGGTAGAAACACTGGGCCTGATGAATCCCTTCTCCTAAAAGTCATTTAGCTGTACTCATAGCTCGTGAATCTCCATGGGAGCCATCTGATACGCTGGTTTAGATATCAGCGCTCTCCTGGGGTATAGGTCAATGTAAAATTCCACCTCTCTGTGAGGAGGTATTCCTGGAACATTGTCAAGGAAAATATCCGTATACTTTTCTGCCACAATTGGATAGCTCGGACTCTTCACATCAACCGCTATGAGGGTATGGAAGGAAAACTAATTAGTGATAGGCTACACCCTCCTCTGAGTAAGTCTGTCTTGTGCTACAAAGGCACCCTTCTCGCTGGTGAAGGTAAACCTAGTCCCATCCGTGCGGACACACCACACTTTGAACCTAAAATAGTCAATCTGAGCATGGAATGTAGATAACCAGTCCATCCCCAAGATGACATTGTAAGGCCTCGACGCCACTACTAGTAGATCCCAGCCAAAGCTCTCGCTTCCTAGAGTAAGCTGACACATCCAGCACCAGTGCGTAATCGTCGAGTCTACTCCCGTAGGAGTCTATAGACGTAAGGATCGAGGGAACGACTCCATCAGCATCTCTGAGATCTGAAAGAGGTCAGTGGTAATGAAAAAGTGTCTGGAACCTGTTTCTATAAGTACTGCAATAATGGTCGAGTAGACACAGATCATACCTCGTATCATCTCCGGAGAGCCCTGATTATAGGCCTCCGCTGCCTGGAGCTGATCTCTCCCAAGTCCACCTACTCCCTGAGGTCGGGGTGGACCTCCTAGTGGTGGTGGAGGTAACACCTAAAATCTTCACCCACGTCCAGCTGCATGGCCAACTCCTCTGCCACGTTCGTCTGCCCCCTGCGGACCGCCTTGATCGAATCATTGTCTTTTCCTGGGCAGTCCTTTGATTTTCTGCTGATCATCGAAATGGAGGGTTGGACAGTCACAAGCCATATGAACCTACACACCACATGCAAAACACTTCCCGCTCATGGAATGCATGTCTTTGCTCTGGGTGCCCCGTACAACTGATCCTGAGTCATGTGGTCGCCCACCTGTATGTCTGGTCCTCTTGGACCTCTGTGACATCTGTCTACTGCCAGCTATAGAAGACTCGGTCGCATGTCATCTAGTGGTGGGTCTCACTGCTGGAGACTTCTTAGCAAGGAAACTGTCCAGCAGGAGGATTCTCTCAAACACCCCTGCCTGCGTCGGGATGCTGAGTGAGATCACTGAAGCTCTGATCTCTCGCCTGAGACCATTCTCGAAGGACAGAGCCCTGAAGAATGGGTCTCGTACCATATCATCTGAGTTACATGAGAGAGTTGTGAACCTCACCGAGTACTGAGGTATAGTCATGTTTCCATGCTACAGGAAAAGTAGCTCCTATATTCGCACTACATGAGGGTGGTTGGGACAAACATTTATAGAAATACTCTCTCGAAGACTGCCCAGTGTAATTTAACCTCTTCATGAACCCAGAGCATCAGACTCAACTATCTTCCCACTGCTGCGTGTAGAAAGATGTCAGGAAGAATCACCATGAGCTCAGCAGGTGTCCCTACCAGTCCAAAAAATCTCACCATAGCCTCCAGCCAATCCATACCCACTTGTGGGTCCATCTCTCACCTGAACCTAGGTGGCCTCTGGTGCTGTATCTCTGGCAATGCGCTCAAGTGGTGTTCACCGTCTACTGCTAGGGCTGGTGGCATCAGTGGTCCAATGAGTAATGGTACCGTTGGTGCCTCAGTTGATGGCTCTACTGGAAGAGGCCCCTGCAACGAGGCATCATCGGTCTATGTGATATATATGCGTAAAACTCTCGAAACTCTAGATGGTCACCCACAGGGAGTCATCCTGAATGAAACAGATATTACATGGTCAAAGATTATACTTGGTGAGATGACATGGTTGAGATGACTTAAGAAAATCTTCTACAAACACACACACAATTAGTGATTTCATGGAATGAATCGGAAATCAGAAGTCGGGGTCATGGTGTATGGATATGTCAACCGTCACACCATCACTGGACTCCCTGAACTTAAAATAACACTTAGTACAAATAAAATTATTGCTTTGAAAAATATATCATAGTCCTATGTTCTTTAGTAGAATTGAATCCTCTGATAACAATTTTTCAGGACCCGTCCCCCGGGGCCCATGCCGTGACTTCCCCAAACCCGCCTTCCAAGGGCTAGGGGCTGGAGACTAGAAACAATGGCGTAATTCCATAAAACTGGGAAGGTATTACCTTTATAAATGAAAAACTCACACAATAGAGTATGAGTTGGAAGAAAAATAGTAAAAAAAATTATACAAAAGAGTGATGAAAGTAGAGGGACTGGAATACAAGCCCAAAAAGAATGTACATGTACGATTAAAGAAGGGTAAAACAGCTGTTGGGTTGTCCTCTGAGATTCCTTCCTGAAGGGTGGGTAGATATTGCCTCCATAGCAATCCACGTCTTTCCGTCTCATTCATGTACCGCCATGCCGTGTGGTCCACCTCTTGGCACCGTCCAGTCCTGGAACACTCGGCATCAGTTAGCGATGTTTGTCGTGTGCAGCCAACACAACGAGGTGCGGGCATAACCCGTGTAGGGGTGAGTATAAAGATACTCAGTAGGGAATCCAAGACCCTCAAGGTCCCACAAAACCAACACAGATAAACCAAAAAGTATGAAATCAACAGTTAAACCCACTTAGGTATATGCCCATACATACACCTATGTTATCATGTAATAAATCTCAATCATGAGTTAAATACAAAATTTACTCACCCAAATCAACCGGGATTTTTATTATCGAAACCACAGATGTTGGAGAACTCCTGCTCAATCGAGTGTAGGGGGCCTGCCGTGACACCAAGCCACTTCCCACAAACCTTAGACTGTTGAGGTACTCCTCCTGTTGAGTACTGTGGGTCTCATATGTCATCAAGGGGTTCCTCACCATGGGTCTACCGCGTCACCTAGGTGATCCACCACTTAGCCTGCTGAGGTACTCCTACTGTTGAGTTACATGGGTCTGCCACGACACCAAGGTGTTCCCCACTGTGGGTCTTCTGTGACACCATGGCGCTCCCCGTTGGGCTAGTAGAGTCACTCTGAGTCAAAACGGTCAGTAGTCGTCTGGTCTTAGCCAGCCATTAGGTCTCTGCACACTGCTTTCTCGTCACCGGAAGGATCTGCTCTAGGAGCTACTGGTCGATACTCAAAATGTCTCAAAGTACCATTAAGAAGTATCTCAAAGGACCGCCACATCACATGGGTCTCAACGCAACAGACAGCGCATCAATCGAACCCTTGTTCTGTGAGGTAGTAGCCTTTTAGTCTTTGGGGCCCGATTCGATTCGTGTATAATCCAACCTGACCGTATCTCAACTATACACCAAACACAAGTAGGGTATACACAAAGGGAACGTCGCACTCCATGATTACCATTAATACTGGTGGTTTGTTAAACAGTCTTCTGGTGCCGAAGATATTGAAAAAGGAAAGTAAAGGGTCGGTATTGGGCCTCGGTCTGGTCTGACCCGGCCAGACCTGTGGGGTCTGGACCAGCCCATTGGAGAGGCCAACCTATTCGGTTCGGCCCGACCTGCTGGGCCCCGCCTAGCCGACCGCGTGGGTGGTTTGGCTCGGGCTTGGGGCCAGTTTGGCTCGGAGCGTTACGAGGGTGTGGCCCGGCAAGGCTCGGCGTAAAGGGCGCCAATAGGACTGTTCGGCTTGGGCTCCACAAGGGGTGTTGCGGGCGGCATGGGGTACATGGGGAATGAGGGCCCGCACAGTTCAGTCGAGCGCACTGAAGGTGGTTGGGCAGGCAGCCGGGGCGGGCCGGCAGGCAGCCGGGGAGTCCGGCAGGCAGCCGGGGAGGTCGGCAGGCATGCCAGTGGGCGGCCAGGTAGGCCGTCCATGAGGGCTGGCAGGCGGGCAGGCGGGCGGGAGCCAGGTAGCCGGGAGGCGGCCGGGTAGGCCAACGGGGTGTGGCTCGTGCCGTTATGGGCTGGCGGGGTTTGGTTGGGGCACACAGGAGGCCTGTGGCGGCCGGGAGCCCAAGGTCGTGGGCCGGTGGCAGTGCGGCCGGGGGGCCTGAACGATCCATCCGGAAGATAGCGCTACCAGGGCGGCGTGGCCGGAGGGCCACTGTTCGGGTCGGCATTCTGGAGCACCACTAGGGTGGTGCGGTTTGCGGAGGCTATGGTAGTGAGACCTTTTTCGTCACCACATTCTTTGTTCTGTCGCCTCATCGCTTTGCCGAAGATTATATCAAATAAGAAAAGTGGAGGGGTCGGTCCAAGTTGATTTGGAACGCACCCTACGCATTAAGGGTAGTAACAATCAGTTCATCAAGAGAGATGTTCGATGAACAAAAACTCACCCACAACAATTATTTTCCAATAAAAAAGAAGATTCATGGAAACCATCAACATGTAATAAACCCCCAAACATTGATCGTTGATTGAAAATGAAGTCACGAAACGTAGATGAAGAAGATCATCGTTCGTCACCTCTGCGACACACTTCAAACCCCAAATAATAGTTTGTCTATTATTTTAGATTGTTGTATTTAAAATTAAATTTTTTGAATTAATTAACATGGCTCCCCCATAATTAATTAATTAGTGATGGCAGAAATTTATTAAATGAGGAGTTTTGGCACAAATTAATTAGGGGAGGTGGCTCCTTTAAGGTGGAGGGGTGGTGGCACCATTAAGTGGGGAGCTCAAGAGGATTCCCCCCACTTAAATGAGAGTTGAGGAGGTTTTAACCATGGGAGGTCCCCACCACATTAAACAAGTATAAGAGGTTTAGACCTCGGGTGGGCCCCACCTCCAACTTCCAACCTCAACATGGATGTTATAGATCCAGTGGGACCCCCTCCAAACCCCCACATGGCAGCTCAAATAAAAATAAAGTGAAGCTGACTTTATTTTATTATTCTACATGAATTCCCAAAATCTAACTTATCTTCGCGACTCACTGTCATCAAAGTGATATTCTTATTAAAAGAATACCAACACTGCGAGTTCAACAGTGTCCTCAGATTTCAATTCTGAGCACCAGTTCAATAGTTATATAAACATGCTCGTACGTTTGCAGAACATACCCAAACGAAACTTCAGAAATTGATTATAGGCACACCGGGCCTCAGAATCACGCTCCATAAATTTTCACATACTCGTCAAATTACCATGTATTTAAAAACATTCCACAGATTTTTTGGGTCTTTACCATACATGCAACAACAACATATATTGTATTATATGTAACATTTAGGTTCTATGAAAAATATTTTTTCAAATTTAATTATTAAAAAATGAAAATTGTATCATAGAATTTAGAAAGGAAATTATGAAAAGGATTAACTGAATTATGTAATATTGTTTACACATGTATATATATTTCTACTTCAAATAATTTTTTAAAAAATGTAAATATTTTATTAAAATAAAAAGAAATTCTTTTATAATAAATTATTTTAATTTGAACATAATTGTTTTATATAAATAAATATAAAAAAATATTGTTGTAATTTATTAATGAAATATAAATAAAATATATTAAAACAAATTTTTTATATTATAATTATGTCTTATCTAGTGAAGATATAATAAAAAATGTAATTTTCTAATTACAAAACAATTTTTTTTAAAAGCCAGTTTTCCTCCTTTTAATGGTATACTTGTTAAAAATATATATTTTGAAACATTTATAGATTAAATATGATAGAATAAGTGTCTTATTTGAATCATATTATCAAAAAAATATTTTGGTGAACTTTAGTTATATTTCTGAGTAGTTTCATGTTTTATTGAGTAGTGAAAATAATGATTTTTATTGAAAATTGTATTTTCTTATAACAAATTTAAAGTGTCAAATTATTTTTTCGATTAGTTTAAAATTTTATTTACATCAATTATATTTTAAATAATATAATTATGATATTTTGGAAATTATTTTATACATGAAATTATTATAAAAACATTTTATATTATAAAAAGTAATTTTTCCAAAAAAATCATTGAAATTTACAAACATTATTTAAACTAAATTATGAAACATATGTGTTCAGAAATTTTAAAAAAATGGTGAAAATGTTTTATTGTGAAGGTCCAAATTTAGTATGTAAGTATCTTTTCGTTTTTTACAATGTTAACAGTAACCATGGAAAATTTTATTGCCACGGTAAAGCATAAATAATTTAATATAGGTTAAAATTAAATGTATCATGACTATAAAATGACCCTAAAAGTCACATAATTTTATTAAATGAGTAAAATTATATCATAAAAATTAAAAATATAATTTAAGTCATTTAATGTAATTTAATCAAGGAAAATACCATATGAATAATCTAAATCATCGTAAGACACAAAACCTCATTTCCTTTTTTCCTTAATATATCATATGTGTCCACATTTAGATAAGTAAATATTATGAACGAATATCAAAGTCAATTTTAATCAGAATAAATATATTTTCATGATATTAATTTTTTTTATGTTTGAGCTAGTTGGTTTATTTTGGTATTTAGAATATTTTATTTAAAAAAATTTAATGATTTCAAATTAATGTGTTACATAATTTAACATTGTCAATATAGGTATACACAATAAAGATATTTGACGATAAATATTATTCTGAATTATAATATATATTTTTATCATAGTAATTTATTTTTAATATTTATGAAACAAAATAAATATACAAAATAATTACACAACAGTAATGTTTTAATTAAATTATTAATTAAATTTTCAATGAAATATTAATAAATATATTAAAATAATTATAATTTTACACATTTAAGGTGTGAGTAATTTTCTCTAAATGAACTTTACCAGTTATGAATAAAAAATATATTTTTTCTGAAGTTAACTTGTTATCCTTATATTTTTAAGAACCCAATTTTTAAATTCTCAATATAAATATTATTGATATTTTATCAAAATAATGATTTATGAAATTATTTAAAATACATAAAACATCATAAAAATAATAAATAATAAATATATTTTCTAAATTTTTTTAATTTTACATATAATTAATATTGATATCATATTACAATGAAATACATCTTTTTAGTATTAGAAAATTAGATAACAACGTTTCAATTAAAATTGTTTTTGTAAGTGTTAATTTAAATTATATGGTATAAAACTATAAAAAACATATCCAAAATATATTTGTTTATGATATTACAAAAATATCTCGTACTATCTTTTAACCAGTGGCCTTTTTTAGTAATTTGGATTGATATTGAATGTAAAATAAAATAATATTTTTTGAAATTCAAAATGTTCCCGTCACCTTAATTATACAAGGGTATATCCTCCATCACTTCATCACAATAAAGTGAACCTTATAAATCAATAAAAATATGAAAAATTAAATATAAAATTTCTCTTGAAACATTATATAGTTTCTAGTATTTTAAAATGACCAACTATAGAGTGTTTTAGAGGAGATCTAATATATCTATTCAAAAAAAGTTTTAATCTCTCTTACTGATCACTCTATTTTTTTAACGTTTCTGTACCTCCAAAAAATATATGATATATATCATAAAATAAAAAATTATTCATCATTAATTTAATAAAATATTGTAATAATTGGGAAAAAATAATTATAAATACCATTTCCAATCAAATAAGAAATGAAAGTATCGCTCCTGGGTGTGTAGGACTAACCATCTCAACGTAGAGATACAATTTATTCTATATCTCCATATTTTATGACTGTGAATTGTAGTTGGATTAATGTTTCTATAATATATTAATTAAATAATTATACTTAGGAATTGAAAATAAAATATCCACCATTTAACCACCTAATCTTTTGGGATGTGATAATGTCCTTCATGCGTACGTATGACTTATCATCTACACGATGTGATATGATTCATTTTTCACATAGATTTTAATAAGGATGAAAAATATTATTGTAATATATATATATATTAAAAATTAATCATTATTTCTAATATATTATATAATTTTATTTCTATTAATATGATATGAAAACAAAAAGAGTGTTCATGTGTACGTATAGCCTACCATCTCCATGAATAGTGTATTTCCTTTCGTTCATTTATTGATTATTAAAAATACTTATCAACTAAAAATATATAATATTAATATTGTGGAAATAATTATGGGTATTATTAAATAATTATATAAGTAAAAGGATAGAAAATATAATAAAGTCGCACGCATTTGGGGAATAAAGTAGTTAGTACATTAAACGTTATTTTAACAGTAAATTGATAATAAATGGGAAATAAAAAAATATCAGTAAACCTTAATGGTTATGATATAATTGAATACGTTTATATGATTGGTTTTTTATAAAATTATATTTCTTATAAAGGATTTCTTTTACAAGTATGACATGAATAAGGACAAAAGAAATGGAATTTAATTCTCACTTTTTTTCTCTATGGGAAACATGATTTATACATTAATTTTTTCTTAAAGAGGTTGTATATAATTCTCATTATTGTATTTTATGATTCTTATACCGAATGTTATTTTATTATTATATCCATATTATTTAATATTTCTTGGGTCATATGATCCTACAGATTTTAATTTCATGAGTTTTTAATTTACATTGTAATCAATATGTTAGATTGATTCATATTATTTATATTATGGGGTAATATTTAAATTTTATGTAAATTCATTATAAATAATGTTTGAATTTTTTTTACCATTATCCTATAGATATTTAAATTCATTTTTAATAAATTTTTTAATTTTTACTATAAAATAATTTTGTATTTTTTACAAAAAAAATATATTTTTAATTTCAAAAAAGTGTATGAAAGAATGATTCTTTTACCATATATAACATGAATAGAATTTTACATCATGAGAAAATGATAATTCATTTATGATTAATTTACATGATATTGTGGTTATTATAAAATAAAACTCTTTTATTTTCAAAATATCAATTATTTTAATAAAATAAAACAATTTTAAAGTACAATGGGTATTTTCCCTAAGAATTATTTTCAAATGATATCTCAAATTTATTTTTCATCAATGTTAAAATTATTTGATGTTACTTTTGTTTTATTAGGGATGTGATGTTATTTTATCATTCTAAATTTTTATATACATGGTCATTTTATAATTTAATTTTTGTTTCTAGAACCATTTCTTTTATATGGGTTATGTTATGATTTAATGATGTTTATGAAACACATTTCATTCCATGGGTTCTAATATAATTAATCTGTTTTGTTCATATGGTACCCATATGAATTATTTTCATTATATTATGGGTGGGAACTATTTAACACTTCAATTATTTGTTTAAATATTTATATCTCAAGATATAGACAGGACTGTAATGGTAAGTGAACTCAGTTACGTTATATCAGACTAGAACGAGAGTAATCCTGGTTATGTAATACATGGATGGAATGGGGAGTAAACTGAATTCTATACGGGACTCTGTCCACCATAATTTTAATAGAAATGTGCCTTAACTAATATGGAAGTTTTTATATTTTCTTATGTGTGTTTCAATATTTCATGTGTTATGTTATTCTCTCATGGAATATTTTATTTTATTATTTACTTTATTCTTTGATTTATTCCCTAAAATAATTTTAGGAGTACATAGTTCTCGGAAATAATTTTCATAATCCCTTTTGACATTGTTGTGTCATTATTCTTATGTTATCTTTATTGATTTAAACTTACTCATCATCCAATCTCTCCCAATTTCTATTGTTTTAATTACGCTAGTTATAAAAATGGTTATGTGTATGAGATCAAAAGGGAAAGGACTTTATAAGTGATGTGGTAGATCATTAAAAAATTTGGATGAATGTGTTCTATATATGAAATGGAACTGAACTAGTATAGTCCTTAGCTTGTGGTTACGTAATGTAATGAATATTCATCTAAAAATATGTAATATTCATGTATGTTAATCCTAGGTTGTTATAGTTCATATCTGTTAATATTTTTGAAAATACTTGGATTTATGGATGAGAAATATTTAGTGAGATCCATAGATATATTTCTAAGGATATATTCAGGATGTTTCTAATGATATTTCTATGTATAGTTTATAATTATATAGTTTTTTAATAATAATTTAATTCATAGAATGAATCCTAAGGTGATATAGATTGATTTATTTTATATTGCTTCCCTCAATTATGTGGTTCTACTACTATGATTTTTTGTTTATTATATAATTTTTTCTAGTTTTATTAAATTGTTGGAACCTAAAATAAATTCTATTAATAATGAATGTAATTGGAAATGAAACGAATTTCCTCCAAAAAACTGAATGTTATGGGAGATGGAATAAAAAATCGTATTCCTATGCTTACATAAATATTGAAACATTCAAGATTCTCAAATGATCAGACCAAGTAATAACATTCTATTGAGTCCTTTAGAAGCAAACATCCAAAAAATTTCAGTGGGACTTTTGATCCACTTGTTTATGAGAAATTAATTAGTACCACTGAAATGATACATTATGTTCTTCTGTTTTTGTAATGTGAAAACTTGTAAGGTGAATAGGAAAAATGGTGCAATCTCATAAAGAATATGTGGGAATGATATGAACTTGACTACATGGATTGAGATGAGTTCAAGAAAATATTTTTAAATAAGTAAATCATTGTTATTCATTGTACGAATATTAAAATATAGTTAAATGATCATAATTAAAATAATGATAAATCCAATGGTACATATGAGTATACTTTTACATTACATGAACAATATGATTTAGGTATTATCATCCAAATTGAATGTGTGGTTGAAGAATTGATAATTGTCTTAAAACAAAGTCACTGAATAGAGATAGCCATAAGAGACATCTCTATCCTTAAAAATATTGTGCTTTGGGATATCTAGTGGTATATTGAGGTCGTATTTACCGTTAAATATCATGTTTTTTACAAGAAACATAATATGCCGATTACATGAAAATGTAAAAAACATGGCAAAAAAAAGACGACGATTTATTTATACTCAATTTGTGGAAATAAACATAGGGAGGATTGTCTTAAGGGGAATTGTAAATGTTTTATCTATGAATAATTTTCATTAAAATTTTATCTAGCGAAGTGATTGAAAAAATATAGCTATTGATGCGATGACTTTAATGAATGCACCCCCACACTTTGGTTCTTCATGTGTATTGATAATTGGAATGATGCTAACATGTGACCAAATCTGAGGCCTATCTATAAAGGTTAATTTAGGAACCTCTTAAATCTATATGAAAATGGAAATCACATGTGATTACCAATGGTAATAAGGATTATGAAAAGTATGTAATGGATTGATTAAGTGTCATTGAAATAGAAATCAAGAATAATGCTTATAGTATTATGAAATAATGAATAAAATAAGGATTGGTCTGATGTACCTTTTTCTTAAGGATATGAAAGAATATATATGATAGTAAAAGTAAATGTTGTTGAGATGGAATGGTGATATTTTTTTAGATTTGAAGAACAATGAATGGAAACCCCTTAAAATGTAGACGATTTTGAGATGACGTAATAAAGAGATGTTTGGTTGTGATAAAATTGTTTCCGGGATTGGAATTAATTCTTGGTTTCTCTATTGTTTTATAGTAATTCAATTTGTTAGCATATTTCATGAAAATAAATTTTAATGGTGTTCACATATTTTGTATTTGAAAGTTATGGTCTACATCAAGTTGTTGGGGAATGAATGAAAATAATTTAAGTTACCTTATATTTATTGTTATGGATTTTAATCATTTTGAAGAATTTTAAAGGTAACAATTTATTTTATTATTTATATTGAAATTTGGATGAGGTTATAGAGATTAAAGAATTGTAATGACCTGCCAATTCTCATTGTCTTGAGAGATCAATGAGTCATTCCTAGGCCTTAAGCGACATCCCCGATGTACCAAAGGCCGGAAATAAATGCCGAAGGGTTTCAAAACAAGTGGGGGACGATTTACCCTTTTTGAACATACCACCGAACCAAAAACCATAACCAAATTGATCAACTAAATGATGCATGATAACAGCTAAGGCAACTCAACCATTTGTATTATCATAACCAACCTAGAGTACCACAATGGAAACAAACACCAAATCAGAGTAAACAACGGAATGACAAAATAAATGACTACAAGACAACAAACCAACTCCATGCTCCAAAAGCACCAAGATCCAACATCACAAACCATCCAAAGAATCACGTAGAAGTATGCAACACTTAACCTTTTCCAACATCATGTTACATGACATCTGGAAAAGAACCAATGTTCCAAAGAAGGGGGTGAGAAATAAAACTCAGTAGGTTTTCCCTGATGACTTCCCAACCCATGCCTCTCAGATAAAACTTGTTAGAACATTTATATAAAAAAATTTATATAAAATAATTCCAAAACAGTTCACAACAAAAAAAGTTCCATATGAAAACAATTTCCCAACAAAACCCATCTTTATCAAGAAATGAAACCAAACAGTGTTCCCAATCAAATACACATTTCCATTTTGCACATTCGTTCCATTTAACCAATCCACACAACCATCCATGCATGCAACTAGGACCTCCTTATACTCGCGAGTGGGGAGTTATTCTTCCACTAAGTTTCCAGTTAGTGAACTACCTTGACGGGGGTACTTCCCGACCTTATCTGTCCCTTTTTGATGGGGGTACTTCTCGCCCTTATCCATCCCAACCTTTTGATGGGGGTACTTCTCACCCTTATCCATCCCAATGTACATGAACACAGACAACAACCCATGAAAATCTATGACCACACCACATATGTTCCAAACCATTCAATAAAGAATCACCAGTTTATTGAAAACCATTTCTTTCAAGAAGAAAAACCATATCCAATTTAAAATCACCATTTTAAATTTACATCAAAAACTACTTTCAAAAAACACACAATTTCTATCACCTGTTACTAAAAAGGGGTTTCAACCATTCTTTCACAACAGATTAACAAACCATTCCAAAAAAGGAAAAAAATTTGAAACTAATACTTCAAATCCTAAGAGATAGGAATTGAGAGTAAATCCACCTACCTCAATAAATTGGGCGAATCTAACAACGGATGAAGAATGCCAAAATAACTTAGTCAACTATTCCCCGAAACCTCCTTAGATTCCTTCCCCTAGCACCCAAAAAACCAAAACCTAAATTAAAAGTCATCCACTACCCTAGATATAACCACCTTGCTCGTAGATCTAAGGATCCATCAAAAGGGAAGAAAGAGTTCTAAGAAAACTAAAGGAAATGAGACTTACCTCGATCAACCATCATCTAAATGCCAAGGCAACCCTCCAGATCGCTTCAAAAATGCCTGGTAAGTGTTCTCCCACCTTCACCGGAGAGTAATCCCGAGATAGGGTTGTCTAAGAGAAAAAATGAGTGGTTTTAAGGATAAAATAGATTATATCCTTAAAAATAGCATCTAAGTTGACTTCACGCATGGTTAGGCTGCATGGTTAGTCAAATTGTGCGCTAACCGTGCGGTAGTCAGTGCTTGGATGAGGTGCTCCGCATGACCTCCTCGCACGGTTTTCCCAAACCATTCGCACACTGTGCAGTCTCCCCTGTCCAAATGACCACCACCTTCACAGCTTCTTCACGGTTTGGACAAACCGTGCGCAGCCCGTGTGTCCCCACATTTTTCCTTTTTACGCTTTAAAAGTCACCAAACATTCCCCAACCATTTATCGTATGAATCACGTACTTAAAAAAGAATAAAACAAGGGTTAATTACCAGAAACCAGGGGTACTACATTATTACCACCATTGGCCTTTCTGTCCTCAGAATGTTGAAAACCATCGCTTTCCGGAAAGAGTCCTGGCCACTTCTCTTTCATTTCTTTCTCGTGTTCCCAAGTCTCTTCCTGAATCTGGCCATGCTACCATAAAACCCACACTAGACTGATGATATTTCCACCCAAGACATTCTCTTGCCTATCCACAATCCATACCAGGATATGTATCAACGAAGCATTCGACACTAGGTCGACGTGATCCAATCTGATCACATGGTCCTAATCGGGCTGATACTTTTTCAACTGAGATACATGGGACACATTATGCACTCCACTGAACCGTGGTGGTAATGCCAACTGATACGCCACCTCGCCAACCTATTCCAGTATATAAAAAGGGCCTATATATCGAGGAGAAAATTTTCCTTACTTCCCAAAATGACGTTGTCCAGGACTAGGAGTGATTCTCAAAAAGACATGATCGCTCACTGTAAACGACAACGGTCATCGATGATGATCCTCGTAAGATTTCCGATGACTCTAAGCCATCTCCATCCTCTTTTTTATCAACTGAATCTTCTCTATTGTTTCATGGACAACCCTCAGCTCAACTAGTAAATTATCACTTGTTTCCACCCAACAAAATGGAGAACTACAAAGATTCTCATACAATGCTTCAAACAGAGCCATGCATTTCGAGGTTTGATAGCTGTTATTGTATGATAACTCCACTATGGGTATATGATCCTCCCATGAGCCCCCAAAATCCATTACGTAATCCCACAATATGTCTTCCAACGTCAGTATAGTCCTTTAGGATTTCCCATCCGTCTGAGGATGACACATCATACTCATGTTCAACTGAGTTCCCAGAGCTTCCTGTAAGGATCGCCAGAAACGACATGTGAACCTCAGATCTCTGTCTGACACGATTGAAACTTTTATGCCATGTCTCTTTTCCACTTCTCGGATATAGATTTTTGAAATATCTTCCACCGTATGAGTTTTTTGAATTGAGATGAATTGGGACGACTTGGTTAGACGATCCACTATAACCCAAATGGCATCATGTTTCTGGACCGTTCTTGGAAGACCTGTAAAAAAATCCATAGCTATCTGCTCCCATTTCCACACTAGAATTGGTAGAGAATTCAACATACCCGTTGGCCACTGATTTTCTTCTTTAACATGCTGACAAGTGAAACACCTTAAATCAAATTCATCTACCTTCTATTTGATGCTGCTCCACGAAAACTGCGCCTTCAATGCCTTATACATCTTCTGTATTCCTGGATGAACAACCCATCTAGAATAGTGGTAAGCATGAAAGAGATTTTTATAAGAAGTTAAAGATACAACCATACGATCTCGGAACCTCAAAATTGAACTACCATCCAGCTTCCATCTCTCAATGGTCTCCCAAACATTGAGTTTTGAACTCATCCCAACACAGTCTACATCGGATGTTCGTTCCTCCTTTACTATCTCCACCAAATCAGGAACATGCGCAATTGGAATGAAAACCATAACATCACCTCCGTCTTCACATTCCAAATGCATTTCAGCTCGGACCGACATCAACTGCCTCTCATCTGATTCTTCTTTTGCCAACTGAGCATACGACTTACTGCTTAATGAATTAGCCACTGAATTGCCCTTATCTTGGTGTATACATCATGTCAAAGTTGAACATTTTATGATACTCCATCCATCTCCTCTACCTCATATTCCGATCTCACTGGGTGAAAATGTGTTTCAATCTTTTTTGATTCGTAATCACAGTAAATTTCTTACAAAAGAGATAATGCCTCCATGTTTTCAAAGCATGGACGACGACAGCCAACTCCAAATCTTGTGTTGGGTAATTTTTCTCATGAACACTCAAATAAATTGAGCCATAAGAAACCACATGGTCTCCTTACATGAGAACACATCCCAACCCAGATCCCGAAGCGTCACAATACACCACGTACCCCTATCCTGATTCTGGAAAAATCAAGATGGGTTCTGATGTAAGTAGAATATTCAACTCTAGAAAAGATCTCTGACATTCCTCAGTCCATTGAAATGCACTGTTCTTCTTTTTCAATGCTGTCATAGGCGAATCTAGTTGTGAGAATTCATAGACAAAGCATCGGTAACAATCTTCTAGACCAAGAAAACATTGTATTTCAAAGATATTCTTCAACAGTTACCATGAAAGAAAAGCTTATATCTTTTGTGGATCCACTGAAACACCTTTCTCAGAAACAACTTGTCCTAGAAAGCGTACCTCTTGTATCCAAAAATCAAACTTTTATAACTAGACATACAACTGATGGTCTCTAAATATTTTCAACACTATCACCAAGTGTGGATCATGCTCAGCCCTTGGTCTTGAATACACGAATATATCATCCACAACCACCAAAACAAAAGAATCCAGATATCGCTGAAATATCCAATTCATCCATGCCATAAAGTCTGCTGGTGCATTCGTAAGACAAAAAGGTATGACTACATATTCTTAGTGGCCATATATGCATCTAAAGGCTGTCTTCAGAATATCCTCATTTCAAACTCGCAACTGGTGATATCCTGACCGCAATTCAATCATATAGAACCACTGAGCTCCTCTCAAATGATCAAACAGGTCATCAATGCGTAGAAGAGGATATCTATTCTTTACCGTAACTTGGTTAAGTTGGAGATAATCCAAACATAGCCTCAACGTTCCATCTTATTTCTTTACAAAAAAAACGGGTGCTGCGCATGGAGACACTCTTTTCAAAATGAAACCATGGCTTTCCAGCTCCTCTAAACGCACTTTAAATTCTTGTATCTCTGTTGGTTCCATCCTATAAGACGGTGTGAATAGGGATGGTCCCCAGAACAAGATCAATCGTAAACTCCACTTATTTTATAGGTTGTAAACCTGATAAGTGTTCAAGAAAAACATCGAGAAATTGATCTACCACAGTTGGAAAACTATTTTCCGCATTCTCTTCCAATGATGCTAAATTCAACTCTACCAATTGGTAAGAATGTGTTCCCACCATTTTTGCCAATAAGCTCCTGGAACCTTTCTTTACCATCCTCTCTTATCTTACGAGATTCTCAAAGCCTTCCTCAGTCGTGATACTAACTGTTCTCCCATAAGAGTCAATGTGAGCCTTAATCCTTGACAACCAATCCATACCCAGGATTACATCATAATCATCCATATCCAAAATGGAGAAGACTCATTCCAGCTCAGCTCTATCAACAGTTATAGCACATGCTCGACACATGAAGGCTTGACATTCTCTTTCACCCAGAGGAGTTTGCAGTTTCATGATCGAAGGCATCATTTCCAGTTTTAAACATAGAAAGTCAACAGAACGAGAAGCAATGAAGGAATGTTATGTACCAGTATCAAACAACACATGCACAATGTTTAAATTCAAAAGAATCTTACCTCTTACTATTAATGGTCCATCCTGATCATCAACAATCATCTGCTCAACTCCATATAATTGCTTCGTCATTTCACTTTTCTCATAGTTTCCTTGCTGAGATTTCCCTGGTTGAGGATTCATGGTGTTTCAAGAATCAACAATGCTAGATCTGTTATACTGACGAGACTGATTCTTCTATCCTCGTCTTGTAGAATCATACAATTCTTGTGACGCCTGTGAAGTTTCACAAGCACCTTACCTCAATGCACTCCTATAATAGCGATGTAGATGCCCCATATACTTAAAATTGGGACAATGTCTAGGTTGCACCATACACTCTCGCTTTATGTGATTAGTCGAGCCATATTGAAAACACAGGGCTTTCATCATGGGTCATGTAGGAAGATTCACTTATCCAGCCGTCTGACTCTGATTTTCACTCCCACATTAAAAGTAGGTATCCTACTTCCGCTTGTTCCAATCATTAAAGTTCTCACTTGTTTCTGTGGGTATCATCACACTTCCTCCTCCCATAACTCCCAATATGTCTCTTTCATCTATTGTTGCTCTGTTTACCATTTCCATATAATCTATAATACATAGCACAACTATCTTCGACCGAATCTCCTGTCGCAACCCCGATTCAAAGATGCATGCCTTCAGCGACGCAATATCAGAAATTTATGGTTCAAATCACACTAAATTCATGAATTTATTCGCATATTATATGACATATAGATTCTCCTGCTTTAGGCTGAAAAAGTCTGTCATCCTATGGATCTTGAACGTGTGAGGATAGAATTGTTTATTGAACAATTCCTCAAATTCCTCCCAGCCCAGGCCTTGATCCACCATAGCCTGCACCACTATCTCCCACTACTATTGTGAAAGATCCTCCAGCATATATGTCACCAAATTTATTTTAGTTCTAATGTTGTGCCGATGAAATTGAAAATACGATTCATCTTACTCAGCCACACCTCCTCCCTTTCTAGTTCAAAATCACCCTGAAAGATGGGTGGATTATGCTTATAGAACTGGACGAAATGGTCTATATGCGTTGACTCATCCCTCTGATTCCCCGTGTCCACAGCATGGAATGCTTGAACAATACTCTGAACTAGATCTTGGTACACACATTGTTTAGGTGCAACCACATTCTCTGCATCTTCATCAGGTTCATTTCTATGATGCCTAATGGGTGCAATTTTCTATACAAATAATGCATGTCGTTATTCTCACTTCCTAGCAACTGAATTCTTAGAATTTCAAATTCTATCACATCAATTATCACCACATTGGTTTCCAAAACATCCTTTTCCCATGTTCAACCATTTTTTAAAAAATCTTATATAATTTTTGAAAATAAATCCATTTTCAAAATACCCCGAATACCCTGTTTTCAACGTCTTTAAGTTGAAAACAATTTCTGCATTTTTTAAAAATTGGCGCCTTACATGAAGTTCTTACTCATTCCTCATAATGAGATATGAAATCCTAGTGGGAATTAATTCCTCTACAATGCATGTCATGCGCATATCACTGGCTAAACCCATAACATTGAGATTTCAAACATTCTAGAAGTGTATCCAAAACACTTATGTACCCAACACCCTGGTAACTTGATGTTTAGCATAAACAGGTTAGCTACGTCCTTTTATAATATAAATTTCAAGTTCCGACAATCCTACTCCTGTCTTAGATTCCAACCCAGGGAATAGACAAAAAGGAATTTCAACTCCACAACCAAGATCATCGATGACAACTTGTTAGGAAATGACCAATCAAGCTGATACCATTTGTAATTACCCACCAATTCCCATTGTCTTGAGAGCTCAACGAGTCATTACTAGGCCTTAAGCGACATCCCTATGGCGCCAGAGGCTAGCAATAAATGCCGAAGGGTTTCAACAGAAGTGGGGGACGATTTACCATTTTTTAACATACCACCGAACCAACAACCATAACAAAAATGATCAAGTAAATGCTGCATGATAACAGCAAAGACAACTCAACCATTTATATTAACATTACCAACCAAGAGTACCACATTGGAAACCAACACCAAATCAAAGTAAACAGCAGATAGACAAACTCTAAGGCTACAAGAAAAAATCCAACTCTATGCTCCACAAGCTCCAAAATCCAACATCACGAACCAGCCCAAGCATCACGAAGCAGTATGCAACACTTTACCTTTGCTGACATCCCGGTACATGACATCTACAAATGCACCATCGTGACAAAGAAGGGGGTGAGTATTGATGCTCAGTAGGTTTTCCCTGATGTCTTACCAACACATTCCTCTAGAATAAAACATGCTAGCACATTTATATAAAATAGTTTATACAAAAGAATTCCAAAATAGTTCACAATAAAACAAGTTCCATATCAAAACCATTTCCCAACAAAACCGATCTTTCTCAAGAAAATCAATCAAGAAATGATTCCAATCAAATTCACTTTTCCATTTGGCACATTCATTCCATTTCACCAATCCACACAACCATCCATGCATGCAACTTTGACCTCTCGATACTCATGAATGGTGAGTTTTCATTCCACAAAGTCATCCTATAGTGAACTACCTTTATGGGTGTACTTCATGACCTTATTCGTCCCTTTATTATGGGGGTACTTCTCTCCCTTATCTATCCCAACATTTTGATAGGGGGACTTCTCGCACTTATCCATCCCAATGTACATGATCAAACAGCACAACCCATGAAAATCTATGCCCAAACCACGTGTGTTCAAAGACTTTCAATACAACATTATCCTTTTATTGAAAACCAATTCTTTTAAGCAGAAAAACCATAGACAATTTAAAATCACCATTTTAAATTTACTTCGACAACCACTTTCCAAAAACACTAAATTTACACCACTTGTTATTTAAAGGGGTTTCAACCATTCTTTCACAAGAGATAAACATACCATTCCAAACAAGGAAAACAATTTTAAACTAAGCCTTAAAGTTATAAGAGAGAAGAATCGAGAGTGAAGGCACCTACCTCAATAAATTAGGCGAAACCAAAAACAGACGATGAACAGAAACAAAAACGAGACAAATAGTCCCCAAAACATCCTTAGATTCTTTCCCCTAGCACCAAACAAACAAAAAACTGACATAAAAGTCATCCACTACCTTTGATCTACCCACCTTGGGCATAGATCTAAGGATCCATCGAGAGGGAATAATGAGATCTAAGAAAACTAAAAGAAATAAGACTTACCTCAATCAACCGGCCTCTAAACGCCAAGGCAACACTCCAGATCACTTCCAAAACGCCTAGTATGTGATCTCCCACCTTCCCCGGAGAGAAATCATGAGTTAGGGCCATATGGGAGAAAAAATGAGTGGGTTTATGGATAAAACAGATTAGATCCTTAAAAATAGGACCTCTGTTGACTTCATGCATGGTTAGTCAACTCGGTTAGTCAAATCGTGCGATAACTGTGTGGTAGTCACTACTTGGAAGAGGCGCTCTATAAGGCCTCCTCGCACGGTTTTCCCAAACCGTGCTCACACCGTGCGGTAACCTCGATCCAAATGAGCACCACCTGGATGGCTTCCGCACGTTTTGGGAAAACCGTGTGCAGCCCGTGCATCACCAAATTTTTCCCTTTTATGCTTTAAAATTCTCCAAACCTTCACCAACCATTTCTTGTATGCTTCATGTACTTCAAAAGTATAAAACAAGGGTTAATTACCAGAATCTGGGGGAACTACAGTAATCATCTAACTATATGATGATTTGGGATAGTTGGATAATGTTTGTTGTGATTTTATCAAATGATATATGGAATGAACTATTATTATATTTATGTAACCCATGATAATTTAATACATTAGAAATGAAAAATTCATTTTAATTTGATGGAATTAACGATGAATTAGAAATTGATCAATGTAGAATGATAGGACGATATTGTTCTTATGAAATGAAATGAAATCTAATAATTATTTTTTCTCATTAATATTTATCAACTATGTGGAAAAAATCTTGAAAAAAACATATTTCAATAGTTACTTCTTTTCCAATGGATCATATGGTCATTTGGATCGTTGTCGATTTTTGGATTTCCAATTTTTTGTCATTATCCAAACGTTTTCACTTTCAAACTTCATCAAATCATGATATTCAGAATTATAATGACCCAAAAATGAATATATTTTATTTATGGTTCTCTTTCCTCCAAATAATATATTTCTATACTTCATAATAAAAGCACATATAATAAATTTTATTTCATGGGAACATAATAAATTAGTCATAAATTTTCATTAGTACAACTATGATAAACATTGGGTTATAAAAATTCAAGAATTGTTTTGCTTAATAAAATATAAGATTAATTGAGACGACTTTGATAAATTCACCTTTCAGACAAAACACTTTCTTTTTCAGAAATGATATAATTATTATAAAAAAATTTCGTATTATGGATAATGATTATTTTATGTAAATAATATGATAAAAACAATACTATTAAATGTAAATTTAAAAAATATTTTTGTAAGTGTCTTAACTTTCACTGTGAAATTTCACTTTTAAATTTTCTATCTACTGTATTTTTTTTTAATAATTATGGATTTTCATGTTTAAAAGCTAACTCTCTCATAATTAAATAATTATTATGGTAAAGTAAATATCATTTTTTATTTTCAAATTTCATAATTAATTTTGAGTGAATTTTTAGTATTTTTCTTAGTTGTTTAATTTTATGATGATTTTTAAAAAACACTGCAATTTTTCATTTAAATAAATATTAAACATTAAATAATTATTCTCTGAAATTATTTAAAAAAACATATATACATGGTTGTGGTTAGTAATATACTTAGTTTTTTATAAATCAAGTTAATTTTTTTTGTAAATATTAACATGACCCTTTGGAAGAGTAATGTTACCCTTAAGAATAGTAATAGGACCAATGATACCGTAATCTCGCCAATGAAAGTATAAATATAATTTTTATATCATCGTCTCTTTTCTAAGAATCTTTATTCTTAAATAATGAAAATGAATTTGATAAATTCAATTTTCAGGTAACAAATGTAATTTTCAATGGGTTATAAATTTTGATATTAAACTATGACTTAATTTAAATATTTATTATAAAGAAAAACTTTATAAAAAAATATTTTTTAATTTCTAATTATAAAATAATTTTATTCTTTTCATGTTATGAAAATTTTACTTTAAAACTTACTATACATTTTCGATCCACTATTAATTTTTATAATTATTTATTTTAAGAGTTAAAAGATAAATTTATCATATTGAGTGAATAATGATGATCTAATAAGTTTCATTTTTTTAATCGTATGGTCAATGTTACGATACATTGAATTTATAATATTTTTATTAAATATTTTGTTTTATGGTGAATAATAAAAATATAGTTTTGTGTTTTGGGGGCGTTTAAAGAAATTATAATGATGTAATCTTAAATTTAATATGATATTCACTGTTGTGAATTAAAATTTGATATTATGTGTCCCAAGTGGCCAATACATTGGGAACATACCATGGGAAAGACCATGCTTTTTCAAATACCACTAATGGGGTGTCCTAAATTTTTTTAAAAAACTCCCTCACTTTTGATATAAATACCCACCCATTACGTAGTTTCTCTTCATTCCAGAATCGTTCTACATGAATATATGATATTATTACCTCCAAATTAGTCCTCCCAATACGTCATCATCCCCCAGGGTCCCAATAATCATACTTTAAGAACACTCTTCATGGTAAGGGAATCTACCAACCTTCCCTTTTCATGACCTCATTTTATGTTATTCCATTTTAATGTATATTTTATTATTTTGTAATGTGTCATTACATATCCAACATACTTTCTATATTATCTAAAAATTATGAGAGGCACATATTATAAATTTTTAAATCACGTCGTCTGGATGCCAAAATTTCATAAGGGAACTATTAATTTTCCTTTTCATTTCGAGTTTCCTTGTTTATGTAGTATCCATTTCAAATTTCCATATCAAGTTACTCTTTCCATTTTATTCAATACCTTTTCATTATTATATTTCATTAATTAAAGGTAAACTTGTGTCACCTATAATATTTTATTTTCTAAAACCACATTTCAGACCCGGTATGATTACATATTTCCATATAAATATTTCTCCATTTTATCATGAAATCTTTTTATGTTCAGGGTGAATACCAAAAACACTATCATCTCTAAAGGTCATCTCATAAATTTCAAAATGATATTCTTTTATTAGGTTATTATCATATATGAATGATACCTTCCTTTTATGTGGGTCTAAAATGACAAAAGCATTTTTATTTTATGCACTTTTTAAAACACCGTGATTTTGATATGAAATCTGTTACTTTTTTATCCACATGTTATTTATGAAATTTTTTATTCTGAAATATATGGATCACATTTATTAATAAAATTGAATTGTTGGCCATGATAGCATGCCAATGCATTGGTTAAAAATGTTAATCTCTATAAATGAAATGATTTAAGAAATCATGTTGAATATCCTAGGTAAAATATATGACACCTTGGGGAAGGAATGTGGTGACATGCTTAAGAATTACTTAATTAAATATTTTAACCATAAATAAATGTTATGATTCATGTTTTCTTATTTATGGTATTCCAAATTTTCATATGATCATTCCTGGTTATATACCTCTTACTCATGTTCTATGTGTTTCTTTTTCCCCTATTTAGATTTATGCTCTCCCATTTATTTGATATATTTTTTCTAGGTTATGGGATATAGTAATTGAAGTAAATATGAACAATTTAAGAGGACTATCATGGTGTTTATAAAAAATGTAGTATTCAGGTAATATTTACCTCGTTTTCAATAAATTAAACCCAAAAGATCTTCTAAATTTGTAAAAGGTCATATATTTTGTTCAGTGTATTGAAATATTTATGTAATAAATGGTGGGATGAAATAGTTTCTGTAAATGGATATAATAGTTATATGTGTAAATTATGATTTTAAAACATCACGAATACCCATATATAAACTTATAAATATTGGAAAACATCCTTTTATTTTTTTTAATATTAAGTAAGTGGTATCTGAACAAATAATTCCATGTAATCATATGAACTAGTGCTTGTGGCTCTATAACAGATATATCTAGGGTTAAAATAGAAAAAAACCACTTTGATCTACAATCAAATTGGAATTGGTGCATGAAAATGGGAATTTTTGAACTCCTAGAATGGTAATATTAGGGGATATGTTTTATTAGTCACAAGATTTTTATGAACTGTTATGAAGGTTTTACAGAAATATATTTTTAATTAAAGTGTATTTTTGTAAGAATGATGTTTTATGACCTGGACTAAATTTAGAATTATTAGATTCCAAAGTGTAAAACATTTCTAATAACAGAAAATTATGAGGAATAAATATCTTAAATGGGGGATGAATGTAGCGACCAAAAAATGCTATTATTTTAATTATGGATCTCTTTCATCCTAATAAATTTATAATATGTTTTACAATATAAGCACATATAATGAATATTAATTTCATGAGAACATCATACATACATTTTAATTTTCACAACTATGAAAATCAGTTGGATATTTAAATTTCAAATAGATTGTCTTAATAAAATAAATGATTATGTGAGACAAATTTGAAAAATTGACTTTTCAAACCCAAATTGTAATTTTCTGAAATTAAATAATTATTATATTAAATTTAAGTATTATGGTTAATGATTTTTTAATGAAATTGTATGATCAAAACACCCCTTATAAATGTAAATGATAAAATAAATTTATTTTTGTATGTGTCTAAAATTTCACTATGCATTTTCACTCTGCATTTTCTATTAGCTATTATTTTTTTAAAAACAATGTATTATCATATTTAGAAGATAACATTCCCATACATAGATAATTTTTATGGTAAAACAAATATCATTTCTAATATTTTAAATGTCATAGTTAATCTACTATTAATTTTAAGTATTTTCCATAGAAGTTTCATTTTTTGATGAATAGTGAAAAATACTTCATTTATTCATTTAAATAATTATCATAAATTAAATAATTGATTCCGTGAAACGATTTAAAAAAGACATACACAATTGTGATCAGTAAGTTATTTAGTGTCGTATAGGATCAAAATAATCTTTTGGTGAATTGTAAATGGACCCTTTTGAATAGTAATGTTACTGCCATGAATACTAACAAGCCTACTATAATAGTATACTTACCAATTAATGTGTAAATAAAATTGTTATTTCATCATTTACATTTTATGAATTGTTTTTCCTGAAAATTGAAATAAAATCTCATAAATTAATTATGTAGGTGAAAATTTTTATTTTTAGATAGATATATGTTATTATATAAGAATAATGTTTTATTAATTATGTTCATTAAAATGAGATTGGGTTATAAAAACACTGTTTTTAAATTTCAAATGATAAAATAATTTTATTTTTTTTAACTGTCAATAATTTTACTATGTAGATTAATATGCATTTTATGTCTGCTATTATTTATAATAATTAATTAATTTTATATTCAATATAAAATTTATCATATTTATAGAATTATTATGACAAATTAAATTACATTTTTTAATTTAGAATGTTAATAATTGGTTATAGAGATTTTTTTACAATTTTATGAAATATTTTGTTTTCCAGTGTTGTGTGTAATGACATCATAAGGATGTAATATGTAATTTTAAATGTTGTAAAACTATCATGAATTAAAATATTGTATGAATTTATCCAAGAGTCTAAAAGAATGAAAATATACAATTGGAAAACATATGGTTTGGAAAATACCAGTAATGAGGTGTCCTTAAAAATTAATAAAAAAACTCCCCTCCGTTTTCTATAAATACCTAACCATTCCAACATTTCCATTAATTCCAACAATTATAATTCATTGTGGTTTGATATAATTACCATGAAAGTATTATTCCCATAGTGTCCTGATTCCAACAATGTATCAATCCTTAGGATTGAGGAACACTCTTTAAGTTTATGGAATCAACCACCCATCTCTTTTTAGTACTCATTTTATGTTATGCATTTTTAATTTCTATTTTCAAATGTCAGAATATTTAATTACATATCCCACATAATGTTCAAATAATGTAAAAATTATTAGACAAATATTTTTCTCTAATCATCACATTTTTGGAATTTCTATGTGACACCATTAGAATGAACAAATCTTGTAAGGGAACTCTAAACTACTCATTTCCTTTCATGTTTCATTTTAATGTGGTATTCATTTGAAATTTAAATTTCTTGTTATTATGCCCATTTAATGTTATCCCTTTACTCTATTAAGTTTCATTTAGTAATTATAGAACCTTTTCCCCTCATATTTTAATGTTTTCTAAAACCATGTTTCATACCCATTATTCTTCCAGATTTTCAGCTCGAAAATTTCTGTCTTTTCTTCAAGGAATTCATTTATTTTCCTCGTGTATACACAAACAACTATCTTCTCTTAGGTTATATATATAGTTTTCAAATGATATTTTTTAATTACGGGATTATCATACATGAATCTCACCTTCCTTTTTATGTGCATAAAATGAAAAAAATATCTTATTTTTAAGAACATTCTACACCACCCTTATTTTGAAATGAAACCTATATCCTTTTTTAACAATGATTTAATTATTAAATGTTTTATTATGATTTAGGTGGATAAAATTAATTAATAAATATAATCATTGTGACCTGATTTTGATCCAATGTATTTGGTAAAAAATTCAATCTCCATAGATGACATGTTTTGTTAGAGCTTGGTAAATAACCTTAGTAATTTTTATGAAACCATGGGGATGGACCATGAGATTACATTTTTGAATTACTCAAGAAAATTGTTTAGAAACATTTAAATATAATGAATATTTCCATTTTTTATGGTACACAACATTTTTATATGACTATTCTTGGTTATAGTCCTCTTTCTCTTGTTCTCATTATTTCATTTCAACTTACCCAGCTTTATTATCATGCCTTTCATTAATGTATTTTCCCCATGTTATAAGATGCATTATATGAACATTATACGAACCAATTAAGATGATTTCAGGTTTCTTAATATATATTTTTTAATTATTATGTAACATGTAACTAATTTATAAGAAATAAAACAAATAATATCTTCTGAATTTCTAAAACATCCTATGTCTGGTACTATGTAAGGAATACATTATATAAAAATAAGGTGAGATTCCATAAGATTTCTCTTCCATATCCATGTCTTATATTTCCATCTGTAATCTCTTCTTTGGTAACTTATTTAAGATATAACTTTGGTAACCATTATTTTTACAAAATTATCTTTTAATAAACGGAGTATTAATATTAATTTTTCTAATGTCCGATTTTATGAAAGGAACATCCAAGTATTCATCGAATTCTATCCTAAACCAATTTCAATGGTGAAATACATTTTCAGAGTTTTATATTATAACACTCCAAGATTATTTTGAATGATACTTTGTTTCAATAATTTTATTTAATATATGTATTATCTTACATGCACTACCGACTTAGCATATGTAACATGAAACACTGAATTTCTATGAAATAATATATTATTATTTTAATTATTTAGAAAGGAGAAGTATAAACTAGATGTTAGAATAGTGGTTATGAATAGTAATAGCTTCAATATGAAATATTTTTTATCCATTTACATATAATTCTTCTTCCAATTAATTATAAATGAATTTAATCATTTTTTGAATGTCATAGAAAGCATTTTTCTAATAAAACTATTTAATTGGGAACTATTGTGTTTAATATCGATAAATAAAAAAATAAATATTTTTGGAATATATTAATGATATATATATAATAAATTCAGTCTAATTTATTATATTCATAATATTTTTTTTATAGAACTGATATAAGAACAAATCTATTTTTATGAATAAAAAACATATTATTCTAAAATAAGGATTTGTCTACTTTTGATGGTGCACTTGTTCGAAATCTAGTTTTAATCATTGATAGAATTTAATTGAAAAATTATTGTCCTTCTTTGGAAGAGGGATATCAAAAAATAATTTCTTATAATTTTGGTATTTTTTTGAGAAGATTTATTTTTTATGGATATTAAAAATGTAAATTTTTATTTAAAACCTTATTTTCATTTAAGGAAAATAGGTAAAATTATATTTTTGATTAGTTCTAAATTTTAATTATTTAATTTTGATTTAATATAATCCAATTATGTTTTTAAAAAAGTATTTTATACATGAATTTATTATAAAATCATTTTATGTTTTAAAATGGAATTTTTCTGAAAATAGTATTTTATTGATATTTAACCGCTTTATATTAAATTAAATAATGAATATTTTTCATTTTGAATTTTTAAAAATGGATTTAATATTTAGAAAAATAATTAATTTTTTTATTTGATCCCTTATATTTTTTTATAATATTAAGAGTATCCATGGTAACTTCTATTACCACTTTAAATGGTTAATTATGTAGTTTTGGTTAAAAATAAAATTATAAATACATTAAATGGCCCCCAAAAACACAAACATTTATTGGATGGATTCCATTAGACCCTTAAAACATAAGTATTTTAATGAAGTTATTTATCGATACTTTTCAATGAAAATGAATTATAGGATATTTATGTCAAAGAAAGACACAAAATGTCATTTTCATTGTCATGAATATCCTATATGTGTCCACATGGAGAAAATGAATTTTATTAACGAATATAAATATAAAATTTTATCATTATAAATATATTTTCATGATATATATATATTTATTTATATTCATGATATATATATATATATATATATTTGATATTTTCAGAAACAAGGATGAAAATATGATATATATAATAGTTTTTTTAATAAACTCATAAATAGGCCATATGCATGTTTTAATTAATATACTATTTTTAATACAGGGATTCATAATATATATATATTAAAACATAAAGATTATTATTACATATAAAAGAAATATCTTAGTCATAATACCATATTTTTAATTTTTTTTAAATAAAATATATTAAATAAATACAAAAGTCTATGGTAGTAGTTGATTTATTAATTGAAATATCATTGAAATATTATAATTAATATAAAAATAAAAATATTTAGAGATAATTAATGTATAAAAAGATTTTTCTAAATGAAAATGAAATTTTTGGGATACACAAAAATATTGTATTCAATGTTAATTTTTTTCATGAAAATTGTTAAAATCCAACAATTAAATAAGGTCCACATTGACACTATTTATGAGTTATCAAAATTTTTTATTAAAATATTTTAAATTCACAAAACATGTTAGAATTACTAAATTTTTATAATGTGGTCCAAATTTTTCAATATTAGACTAAATTATACTATTACTGAATAATTAATATCACATAAATAAAAATTTAAACGATTTAATATTAAACTACATGTTACCTCAAATAAAATTAAAATTGGAAAAGGGTGAAACAAAATGTTTAGTTATATAACAATAAAAAAACATATAAAATATATATTCTTTTAATACATTAAAAAAATTTATAATCACATATTATAATGGATAATCTTTTGGTTTATTGGTAATGGCATGAATTTTTCTAAAAATAAAATTTTATAAAATTCTAAAAGTACCCCTCACCTCAATTATAAAAAGTCACCACATCCCACACTTCTTCACATAACAAGGAGTATTTTATATAAAATAAACTATTTAAATTTATATTCTAAACATTCCTATAATCATTCTATATGTTTTGGTACTCTCAAAAATACAAACACTAGAGTCTTTTATAAGATATCTAAGGGATCTGTTCGAATACGTGGAATTTTCTCTAACTGATCACTCTCTTTTTCCACTATTTTATACCACCTATAAATAAATGATAAATATTTCATAAAATAATAACTTCAGAATCCTAAATTATATTAAATTTCATAATGATTATTAACACTCTACTATGAAAACACTTTTCCATCAAATAAGAAATGAAAGTATCGCTCGTGTGAACGTACAAATTACTATCACTACATAGCGATACAATTCATTATCTGTCAACATATTTTTCTAGTAGGGATTAGGATGGGATTAATTTTTATATATGATTTTTATTATATAATGTTATATCCATAATGTTAGTATCATATATACCTTTTTACCACATTATCATTTGGGAATTGATTGTGTTATTCAAGCATGTATATGGGTTACAATCTCCACGATGTGATGTGATTCATTCTACCCACAGTTGGTAAAAAGGATGAATTTGATAAAAATATATATTATATATATAACATAAAAATAAATCTTGAATTATAATATATCATATGACCTTATTTCTTCTTATGACACCTGAAAATGAAAAAAATTCTCTTGTGTACGTATTCCCTACCATATCCAAGAACTATGTATTTCATTTCAATATTTTGTAGATAATTAAAAAAACTAATGAAATGATCGTATATGATATTTATATAATAATTATTATTGATGATATGATAAAATAATTATATGATTAGGTAGACCAAAAATATAAAATTCAAAACACAAGCATGAAATAATGAAATTTTTTTCTGAAACATAATATTAATATGAAGTTTTTTGATAAACGGTTTTTTCAATTCCATAATTAAAGAATATAATTTATGAAATATTTGAATATAGTTTTTAATAGAAGTATAATAAACATATATTTATTTTATATCTAGTTTGAAATAGTTTAACCTGAGTCAAGACAGAAGATAAGAGATTTATTTCTCACTTTTATCTTTATGGGCCACAATCCTTATACAATAAATTTTTTCCTATGTTTTAAGTCCTATTATGATATAGGTGATGATGGGGATATACATTATCATTCTATAATTGATTTAGATTAGTATTTTATGGATTTTTCAAGTGATTTTCCATTGGTGGAACTTATCTTCTCTTGTGGTTGATTCGACTACTACTATTATGATAACATCATGGAAGATGTGCTCCAGTTTGGGCCATTTCAAGGATATATAATGGTGGATTATGATATAGTGGGAACTTCTAGGGATGATCCGAGCAGTGAAAAAATGTTGTTGCCTGAAGCGGCTAGCACCAGATCTACATGGTCATCATATGAAACTGTTGTGAATGGATTTGCGGTCACGTATGACATGACAGTGGAGACCAAGGTGGTCAGAGTGAGAAGATCCCTGAATACAATTCCGGATGTGGGTTGTGTGTGATAGACTTCTCCAGAGGAGTAATGTATGATATTTGATGGGTCGGATGGCACAAATGAATCAGTGCTTATAAGAATATGGATTGGTTATATGGTTGCGGATATTCTGGCGGTGGTGATTATTGCATGTTGTGCGTAGTATCCATCACTGGTGGATTCACCTACTAGTAATAGGCATTTTAATCTATTTGGTGGGGGTGTTTTAGGTATGGTAGAAGATAATGTTATTCCCCATTTTGATCCTATTGATTTGGATAATAGATATATGAAATTGCAGTCTAGCAATCTCAATAGAAGGTACATTGAGCATGTAATGGTTGGTTCTCTAGATCAATTGGTCAAGAAGGTTGACATTGTCCATGTGAATGCTAACAGATAAGAGATTATTGATAGATCTAAAATATTTTAATACTCTATAATTGCTGGGATCAATATTCCAACTAGAGGAATCTCTTCGAAAGTTGATAACCTAGTTAGAAATATGACTTCTATGTTGGGTTTCTCTGGATAGAAATGTATTCCCCTTGGTTGGGGATTCTTTCAAATAATTTTTTCATCAGATTGCCTCTAGAATAAGGCATGGTGAATCAGTTCAATTACCTTGAAACCATGAATGATTTTCTTTAATAGGGGTATTGTTTCTTTAAGAAACTTATTAACAAATTTACTAGACCATGTGTTTTTATTAAAAGCATTGGCCTCAACTATATTATGGGATGTCAAAAAAATAATTTGAAATTTCATTTTTTGTGAGAGTTACTATCAAAATTGATAGGAATACATAGATTTAAAAATTTAATCACTTTTCTAGGGTACTCTTTGATGTTTATATGACCACATGATTGATTAATAATTTTGTTTCGTTGGAACAGAATGATGATATTCCATTAAAAGTGAAATATAAATGACTTCCTAGGTTTTATTGAATGATAAGTTATTTGTCATTTCAAGGATAAATCTCTTAAGAATTATGTTTTCCCTTTTTTTTCTTCAAAATGAAATCATGGAGCTTCTTATAGTATTAATTCTTGGAAACGTGATTCTGAAAATAATGTGGAATACCCATATGAGAGACAACCCATTTATGGTCATGGAAATATGTAGGCTAGAGATGGTTCATCAGAACCACCTATAGTATTGACACTAGAGACTAATGAGTTAGAGAATATGGAACTGCTGCTAGTACCTAGAGAGAATACTCAACATGATGGGGATAACCCTCTGTATATGCAATAAGATTTTGTAGTTGATGGGAAATGAAATCAGATTCATTAATGAAATATTTAAAGTATTCTAGATGAAATTAATATATTAGGGGAAACCCAGATATTTCATAAAGGGATGGATGATACCAAGGGTAATTCCCCGGAAAACTAATCCTATATCCCGGTTGTGCAAAATGGGAAACATTTTGTTGTGGATAATGACGGTTTTCAAGTTGTTCCTCCCCATAATTCCATACATATGAAAGACTATTCCTATATGTAGCCAAATATGTTCTCCAAATCTCATGGTCCTTTAGAAAAATCTTACTAGTATTGTGATTACGATAATTCATATTAGATTAATTAATATTCATGATCTCTTGGAATTAGGGAATGATTCTTACATGACCCCATATTTTCCCCTTATATGATCTATTTTTTGTTTAATAATAGGGCTCTTCCAAAACCATCATACAATAAATCCGGAGAATGTATTTTATGATTATTAATAAAATTATTATTATATTTGAATATCCATTATGTTTTCCTTTATTAATGGGGAATACGAATCTACTGGTTATATTTTCTAGAGTATTTGTTTCACATTCTTTCTAATATCTAGGGTTTATGGGTTCTACAACACCATATGGGAATATTTATCCTTCATGACAATGTACTCTAAAAATGTTTTCAAAAATAGGTTTTTACAATTCCTCAATGGATTTTCAATTCCATTTTTATCATTTTTTTACTATTTACTACACAGTTTTAAAAGAATTTTGTTTTTCAAACAGGTTACTTTGTTACTTCTCATTAAGAAGTATGAATGAAATATTTATTTTCAATTATATGGAATGAAAAAAAAATTTCCTCCATCATGAATCCATAATTCAATTACTTTTTCATTATAATATTCCATATATAATTCCAATAAAAAAATACTTTTAGATTATTTCATTTTTTAAGATATTAAAATGTTTTCCATGAATAAAATACAATTTCCTTTTTATGTAAAGTGATACCATAAATTTACTTTCAATATTAGAAAACATAATTTTATGTTACTTATATTTCAGTATGAATATTTTTTTATTTTACCATTCATATTTTTTAGGTGAATTGTTATTTTTATTATGTAATGATATTTAGGAAACCCATTTCATTTCAGTGGGATATTTTGTGATTTAATGTTGTTTATGTGACTCATTTCTTTCCATGGGTTTCTATATGATGAATGATTTATGTTCTTGTGGCGTGAACTTGTGTATTTTTTATTAGGTGAAATGTGATCCCTATTTCTACCTCTAATATGTTGGGTAATTATTTTTATCTCAACATGTGTAATGGACGAGAATAAGAAGTGAACTTGGTTCTATAATAATTCACATTATCATGAGTATACATGGCTCAAAATTTAATTACCATAATGGGTAGTGAACATAGTATTGTAAGGGTCTTTTTCCACTATTATTGACATGGAAATGATCGTTGACTACCATGGAAATTATTTTATATACTTAGGTGTATTACAAAACTTAAAGGACTGTTTTTTCTCTCAAGGAAAACATTCATTGAGTATTTATGGACTTTTATGAATTATTCTAGGAAATGATATAATTATCATTGATACGAAGGATATAATTTTGATAACATATTTTCATGTTCATGATCAATTATTATTACATTATAGACATTTATTTACCCTTACAGAACATCTTATCCAAACCCTACTCTTATTGTTTCCTTTCCCTGGGTTATAAAGAATAGTTTTAAGTAGGACTAACAAAGTTGATGATCCATATGAGACATGCTAATGACATTTAACCATATTAGAGGAATGTGTTCCATATATCCAAAGAGAAGTAAATAATTATGGTACTTGGGTATATTCTTTTGTTTTATAATACATATTCATCTAAAAATATGTAATATTCATTAATGATATTCCTTTGTTAATATAAGTATCGTGTATTCTATTGAAAAATGGTAATTACATCAATTAACATATATCCATAGAGAAAATATGAATGTTTCCAAAAATTTATGCTTTCATTATACAATAAATCCCTAAAACCAATAAACTCAATCCATAATCCAATACACCCCCACATCACTAACTATATCCAAGGTCATCAATACAATCAAATTTATTTTATCCCAATAGAACTTTTACATATCCCATTATTATCATAACATCATGAACATATTAAGGGTTATCTCCCCCTTCAATATTAGCTCCTCTAAAAATATCACATTACCATTAAATAAATTTCCCATTCCATCAGCATCATTCCAAAAATCCTTTAATGTATTTAATAAATTAATTTAACAAAGAAATACTCATATATTTCTTGATTCATATAACATTATAATTGAATTTCATTAAATAAATATATCATTCACCAATCCTAATTGTCAAAAAGTTAACTATGTTTTTTTCATATTAATTTTTAATATTTTTTGTTTTCACATGCCACTTTTAGTTTTTCTATAACCAATACTTGTTCCACCTTAATTATTTTCTTCAAAAACATTCCCCCAAAGTCATATATTTTGATAATTCTCAAACATACAATATTTAAGGCATTCATCAATTTATAATTCTTATAGAGAGGCCAATATTCATATCAATTTTGTGAATTTTACACATCCTTTATTTCTTTGTAGTTATATTATTTTTTGTTCTTTTCTATAGTCAAAACCTCTTCATGATTTCGTAAGACATCAAATATTATTTTTCTACTAACTTTTTTATGTGTTTGAAAGTATATTTTATTTTTATTATGGTTTAATTATCAAAATTCTATGAAAACTCATTCCTTTTCATATTTGGTGACTCTAAGAGTTCTTTATGGTTTAAATTGTTATTCATGTTCCATGAAAGAAATTTAGGCATAATCACAATGTTCCTTACTACAGTAATCATCCCATTGAAAATTTGATTAGAGATTTTTCTATTGCATTAAACACTAACCTAGTACCTTATAGTACACAAAATTTACTAATACCAAATAATGTAGTGTGAGATGCACTATTAGTATTGGGAAATCAACCAAATCAAGTAAATATATTTATAAAATATCAATATATGACACCTTCTGTTTAGATTATTTTATTTAATATTATTACCAAAACATTATTAATTTTACGTCGTATTATCATTAAGGGTCTTAATATATTTATCATATCCTATTTTCTAACGGTTAATTAAACCATGTTCTGATACAAATTATTACGACCACATTTTTCCTTTCATGGATATTACATTATTAAAAAGGAATATTGAATTAATTACAAAACAATTCTTAGGATTCGTAATTATATAGTTCATTTCCAATCATGGAATGAATACTTATTCTAGGGTAAAAGATCATCATCATTTACCTTAATGATATTTGACTATAATACTTCTATATTAAACCATTATTTATAACCTAGGGAATTTAATCAAAATAAACGGAGATCATATATGCTTAGAAAGGGTGAACATAAAAGATACATTATCATAATATAGACATATGGGTATGATAACATTAACATATGTTGTGAGACACCTATAATTTATATATTATAACATAATCATGATTCATCGAATAATTATTGGTAGATCATAAGACATGAATCACTGTATAATCAATGAACATGTTCAAAAAGATCATAAAATTCGTATAATATCGAGAATTGTAGAAAAAACATAAGAAAAAAATTAATTTCTTTATTAATATAGGATATTTTCTGAATCTCTTATTATTGAATGTGTTCACTATCCAAACCATCATAGAAGTCAAATTTAAATCCAAATACCATCATAGTGGACAAATCCCATTACCGAACTTGTTTCACTCCTGATTTCAATTCCCTTTATATCATGAGATATAAATCGTTACACAATAATGTTTAGGAACATATTTTTCCCACACATCACATTATTAAAACCATAAATATTTGTTCCCCAAAAATTAAATAATTTTTAATATCAAAAACCATAAGATGAAATGGATTTCATAAACAATTTTTTATAACAGAACAAATGAAAAAATATATAATTCATAAATAACATTCCATGATAACCCCAAACCATTCATATAAATAATAATTACTATATAATTAGATAAAATACAAATAAAAAAAAATTAAAATGAAATAATTTTATCATATATTGAATTTTTTTTGAAAGATAACTTGATATAATTATTGATGAAAATATCATTTCCCATTTTATTAAAATTTTGAATTTTTTAAAAAATATAAAAAATAATATTTTCATTTGAAAGATAATTATAAGATAGTAATTCTTTCTTAAATATTTTGGGTAACATAAGATCAATAATATATGATCATCCTATATATGTAAAATAACATTCATTTAGTATATTTGTCTAGAAAATTAAATAAAAACCTTGATTAGAAAGTCAAAAAACACATTTAGAACAATTTTGATAAAATTAAAACATTGGAAAAAATAAATTTAATCATTAAATGGGGAATTAAAAAAAATAATTTATAAATTTATTGATGAGGAAGTGAAATACACTCTACACTAATTTAAACATAAACAATTTTGAATAACAATGAGATAGTTAAAAAAAGCATTATCACTTTCTAATCTATCGAATCATAGTCCCCTTGAAATAAACAAAATTATAAGGATAATTAAATACCATATTCTTCTAGATATGAAACAGAAGATACAATCATGGATATAATATACTCCATAAAAAAGAAACATGTAGCATACAAGGAATTTTTCCGAAAGAAATAAATGTGGGTAAAAAATATGTTACATGAAGTATAAAATTTCATTTTCCATGTTGAATCACATTTTATATTAAAAGTAAATATATTATTATTTTATTCAATAACAATATATCCAAAATATCATATATAATTTTTTATAATATCTTTGTTCTATTTTATTATTAATTGTTTATTAAAATCAATGTTTTGATAGATAACTTCAACTCTTTCCAATAATTATTCAGTTTCTTAGTCCTTGTCCTTATATATTGATCTTGGCCCCATAACATAAATAATATTAGACATGGTTTAATAATAAAATATGTTAATTATATATATATATATAATCCATCATAGAAACTAGATATAAATGAATTATTATAATGTTTACTAGGAAGGTAGGTTGTACGTGCGAATGAATGCTGCTTCCATTTTTCATCATATAGAATTAAATAAAGGTAACAAATTATAAACCATTATAGAATCATTATTATATTATATATATATAATATAGTATCATAAATAGTCATTGTATTACCATCCATGTGGTATATAACTGAAATCGAATCACATCCCACTGCAGATATGGATGACCACATAAACACATTAACTACATTATAATTTGGTCAAAAGATTTTACCATGATATGGTTGGAATTAAATTATATGTCCATAGATATAATTTAATAATAAATATAATATATAATCATTGATCCCATAACAATACTCATTAATATAAAATTGTAATCAATATGAATTGTATCGCTTCACGAAGACATTAATCTATATGAATACATGAGAAATAATTTTAGTTATTTTTCTGAGGGGAATGGGGTCGCATAATGGTGTTTTAATAATAATAATAAATTTAAATAATAATAAGGATACAAAATTTTTTATATTAAAATAAACATCATATAATTATATGAGGTAGGAAAGAGTATAATATAACGTGGTCAGTTAGAGTGATTACCTATTCATTGAAACATCTTTTTTTTATCACTTCTAAATCGTTACAATGTTAGTCATTTGAGAAAACTATAACCTAAATAATGTGAAAATGTAATATTTGATATGAAATTTGAAGGATATGGTCTAATTATAAGTGTAACGACCCACACTTTACATACATTGTTAATACTTCAAAATTGAATCACACTTATTACAACATATGACAAAACCACAAAGGACCGTATATGTATAGTGTCTTTAGAAACTGGGAAACATAAACAACTGGTTCATAAATCTTCTACAGTGTCTCCCATTTATTTCATCATATCTAGGGTCCCTTTTAGCATATTCTACTTAATATCCATCTTCCTGGCCTGGGGAAAAGAAAACATAAAAGGGTGAGCTCAAATGCTCAGCAATGGCAAATAAAAATCATATCATATCTTTTTGAAAATTAAAACCTGCAAAAGAGATCATAATATCTTAACATGGAATAAATCATAGAAGTGAAAATGAGATCCCCATAATCATAACATAAAACTTGAATCTTTGTGGCATGCACACATAATCATGGAAAATCATTTCTTGTTAGTCATGACTCATTGCCAAGACTATCTTAGTGGACAAAGTCCCTTTCTGAACCGAGTTCACTCCTCGTTTCAGTCCTGTATCACTGAACCGAAATAACCTTCCGTTCCAGCCATGTCTATCTCATGAGATATAAAATCATTACCCAATGCATTGGAGGGAGATATAGGTCCCACCCATCTTATAATGAATCCTTTCTTATGTGTGCCACATAATCATAAAACATACATCATCGCATAACAAAAATGGGATTCTTGAAACATCATGACATCATAAATCAATTCATATATGATAAAGGAATTCATAAACATAATTCCATCACAACATAGTCAAACCAATGTAACAATATGGATAGAAACAGAACCCTTTATTATCTTAGATGGAAAATAATTTTGATAAAACACTTGAATTGAATTCTTGAGGAAAATATGCTTTCTTCTTCAAAAACATTTTTCCTTTCATAACATGTCATACAACTTTAAAATAAAAGAAGTTGATTAAAAATAAACTTGAAAACTTGTAAAGGAAGCTTCTTTGAAGTAATGTTTTAAAAATCCATTCATGCCTTATAAGTTAAAAAAAACATTCTTCCTACTTTTGTCGGAAAAGTCAAAAAGTACCTCGTACGGAAAAACAACAAAAGATTCCTTTTATATTCTTTACTAAAAACTCACCTAAGGGTAAAATTGGATTTAAACTATTTCAAGTGGATGGAAACAATATTACATATTGAGTGAACATGGATGTGGATGATAAAATACACCCCAGTAAATACTTACGAATAAACAATCTCGGATAAAAATGAGATTGTGATATTTCCCTTACCTTAGGTCCGATTTGCTTTGTTCGTGTCCGAAGCTCCTGTATAATGGTTTAAATAATGTTATTGACTTATTCCAGAATCATACATATTGATATGAGATCATATATGGTCATATTATTAGCTTCTTGTTAGTAATATTTCATTGTTACTTGTTACTTGGGTCTTTATAACTTTTTGTTCTTATGCGTGTTTTGTCGAATAAATTCTTATTCTTATCTTTAGGTTATAGATAATTCATTTCCAGAATGGTATTAGTGTAGTATATACCATATTCATTCATTCAATTCATTTATATAATCATTATGAAATGAATATCATGTAGAACGAGTCGCATCACATCGTGGAGACGGTATTCCGTACGTACGCACGAGTGATGATATCGTTCCTATGATCGTGGAATTGTATTGGAGTATATATATATATTATTTCAGTATCAATATTACTTAATAATAATCATATATAGTTACTGATTACACCATTATACCCATCCTTGTAATGTGATGGTGGAAAATAGATTACACCACGGCGTGGAGACGGTATTCCGTACGTACGCACGCGCGGTGATTTCATTTTTCCGTAGGATGGATAGAAGGTGAATTAGGGTTGTTTCATATTTATAATAACATATCAGTATGTAAGTAATACTGATGTTATTACTTTATCATGAAACAACTAAAGAAGAAGAAGTTGAAGAAGAAAGAAATTGAAAAGATCGGTAATGGATATTACCTCTTCTTTGGAACGCCTTTTTGAATCCTCCACTTAAGGAACTATGATTGGTCTTTGGAGAAGACCAGGACCTCTAGGATTATTCTAGGGAAGTGGAGAAGGGAAAATGGCAGGGGTTGGCCGAGATTGAGTGCTCAAATTGGTGTGAGGAGGAGGGGGAGGAGGTGCCCTTTTATAAGGGAGGAGAGGGGCACCTTAGGAATATCTCAAAATATTATTTTATATTAAAGTCAAAATCGGTTTATAATGGTTCCAAAGGGTCTTATTTCGAAGCTAAAGTGGGGATGGGTCGGAATCCTATCAACCAATATGATTTATACAAGTTTAGGGTATTATTTTAACCTTATCAATTAGATTTAACTCTAAGTTAATTAATTTAACTTTTACCGTGTCTTTTTGTTTTCTTTCACTATATGGTTAATACACTTACTATAACATGCCAAACGAACCCCAAATTGTTTATTATTAATATATATATCCTTATCTAAGTCATTTGGCCGAACCTTAGATTTTTAGGAATAAAATAACAATTAATAATATAATATTTGATTTAAAATCTATTTTGTGTCAATTTTGACACTATTTGATATATGATTTTTGTGAAAGTCATAACAGAATTATATGTTCGAACCAAGTTGATTAAATCAATAATAATATATCATAGTAACCTAGAAAATTAGTGGAATTCATAAAAAGTCTCAAATTACATTTATTTTGGTATTTATATTATCAATTTTGTCAATATTTCATTAATAAGATAATTACTGCATCATCTTTGTGTCATAAATAAATTAAATTATTTGATGTCTAAAAATTACAAATAAAATACCATCATGTAGGAAATCTTTTTATCTTTCTAATGAATATTTACAATCGAATTTATCTTATGTATAACCCTATATTAAAAATGATTTACTTATTAAACTTTGATTTTAACTATTTTAACCCTTCTTTAAATAAATTAATAATAAATGTCCTAATCTAATCCAAGTGGGCCTAAATGGTCATATTTTATTCCTAAGTTTGTTTTTGGTCGCATTAAACTTGTCCAATAGAATTAGGACATGTGTTAGGGTAATATTAATATCATATTTACCCTTAGTTACCCTATTTACTATTAACCGCGGTAAAAATAGTAAAAAGTAACTATTCACCAAAAAATTATTTTCATCTCATTGAACCACATTTTAGTCCTTGATATTAACCGTGTCTCTCGGATTTTTGAAATTCCATTCACAGAAGCGGTAAAATTAAGTTTTATGCAAAATTCAGTTTTTAACCTACCACTTAGTGGTTTCACTATTCATCAAAAATTGAAAGTTTTCAGAAAAATACCAAAATTTCACCCTAGCCTAATTTCGATATTCTGAGTCCAAAAATGAAGTCCATTTTGAAAAATAAAATTTATAAAATTTCAAAAAGTGGTTATTACTATTCATAACGGCTAGTTTTAATAGCATATTGTTGTTTAGTGAAACTCGGTATTGCGTACGACGCAAGCTATCGAGGAAGGTCGCGATTGCGTGTAAAGCAAGCCAAGCAAGTGTTGTGTAGAAAATGATTCCTTTGATGATTTATATAACATAAAAGTCTCGGGTGTTACATTCTACCCCCCTTAAAAAGAATTTCGCCCTCGAAATTCGTCACTTTGCAACAAACAAATGAGGATACTTCTCCCTCATCATATCCTCAAGCTCCCATGTAGCTTCTTCAAGTTGGTGGTTTCTCCATAAAACTTTCACCAAGCGAGTGGTCTTGTTTCGTAGGACTTTTTCGCTACGATCCAGAATCTCTATCGGCTGTTCTTCATAAGAAAGATCTTGCTCCAACGGTACAACTTCTGAGCTGAGTACATGTGAAGGATCTGGTATGTACTTTCTCCGGAGAGATACATGGAACACATCGTGAACTTGAGAGAGATTCGGTGGAAGCGCCAATCGGTAAGCTACCTTCCCAACACGATCCAGTTTTTCAAAAGGACCGATATATCTAGGGCTCAACTTCCCCTTCTTTCCAAATCTCATAACCCTCTTCCAGGGAGATATTCGTAAGAACACTTTATCACCCACTTCAAACTCTAGGTCTTTTCTTCGGTTGTCGGCATAACTTTTCTGTCGACTCTGAGCTGCTCTTATGTGCTGTTGAATAGATCTGACCTTTTCTGCCATTTCATCAACGAGATCAGGTCCTAATAGCTTTCTTTCCCCAACTTCATCCCAGCAAGTTGGAGTCCTGCATTTCTTTCCATAGAGAGCTTCATAAGGAGCCATCTGAATACTGGAGTGAAAGCTATTATTATAAGAAAATTCCACCAAAGGTAGGTGTTGATCCCAACCTCCTTTGAAATCCATAGAGCAAGCTCTCAACATATCTTCTAGGGTTTGAATTGTTCTCTCAGACTGACCGTCTGTCTGGGGATGATAAGCAGTGCTGAAACTCAACTCTGTATCTAGAGTATGCTGAAGACTTCGCCAAAACTTCGAGGTAAATCTCGGATCTCGATCAGATATAATAGAAAGTGGTACTCCATGCAATCTTACCACTTCCTTTACATATGTCCTGGCAAGCTGATCTAGAGAGAAATCCTCTCTAATAGCAATGAAGTGTGCAGACTTTGTAAGACGATCAACTATGACCCAGATAGCATTATTGCCTTTGGATGTTTTAGGAAGTCCTGTGACAAAGTCCATAGTGATGTTTTCCCATTTCCATTCGGGTATGGGTAATGGTTGTAACATCCCCTTAGACTTCTGTCTCTCAGCTTTAACTTGTTGACAAACCAAGCATCGAGAGACATATTCAGCAACATCTCTTTTCATGCCATCCCACCAGAAGTACTCTTTCAGGTCCCTATACATCTTCGTGCTTCCAGGATGAATAGAGAATGAAGAACTATGAGCCTCATCCAGCAGCTCTTTCTTTAATTCGGGGATGGGAGGAACACAAACCCGATTCCTGAACTTTATTATCCCATCACAATCAAGGTTGAATTCAGGAACATTTCTCACCTTCTTTTGTAACTCGACATCTTCTTTCTGTGCCTCTTTAATCTTCACATGTATAGATGGTTGAACATTCATTTGAGAAAGATAAGATTTTCCCCCTTCCATTATAATTCCAAGATCCATCCTTTGTAAATCCATAAATATTGGATCTTTTGTGATCCTCATCTTGGATAAACTAGCATGGTCTTGTCGACTTAATGCATCTGCCACCTTGTTTGCTTTCCCAGGGTGGTAATGGATTGAGCAGTCATAATCCTTAATCAGCTCCAACCATCTTCTTTGGCGCATATTCAGCTCCTTTTGTGTGAAAATATACTTTAAACTTTTATGATCAGTATAAATATCACACCTTTCACCATAAAGGTAATGCCTCCAAATCTTTAATGCAAAGATTACCGCAGCCAACTCCAAATCATGTGTTGGGTAATTTTTCTCATGGATTTTCAATTGTCGTGAGGCATAAGCTATCACCATATCATTTTGCATAAGAACACACCCCAATCCCTTTTTGGATGCATCACTATTGATCACAAACCTTTCTCCACTACAAGGCAGTGTGAGCACAGGTGCACTGGATAACCTTCTTTTCAACTCCTTGAAATTCTCTTCACATTCCTCTGTCCAGACAAACTTAACTCCTTTCCGAGTCAACTTGGTGAGTGGATTAGATAATCGTGAAAAATCTTTAACAAAACGTCGATAATATCCAGCCAAACCAAGAAAACTTCGGATCTCAGTTACTGTTGTTGGTCTTGACCATCTTTCGATAACCTCTGTTTTTGCTGGATCCACAGATATCCCCTCTTTTGAGATTATATGACCCAAAAATGCAACTTTTTGAAGCCAAAATTCACACTTGGTAAATTTGGCATAAAGGTTCTCTTTTCTCAGGGTCTTCAATATAATTCTCAAGTGATCTTCATGCTCTTCCTTGCTCTTTCAATAGACAAGAATATCGTCTATAAAGACTACCACAAATTGATCAAGATAGTCTCTAAAGACTCTATTCATTAGATCCATGAAGATAGCAGGGGCATTAGTAAGACCAAATGGCATCACTATAAATTCATAGTGTCCATACCTTGTACGGAAAGCCGTCTTTGGTATATCCTCCCTTTTGACCCTTAATTGATGATACCCTGAACGAAGATCAATCTTGGAAAAGTATTGAGCTCCGCGTAGTTGGTCAAATAAGTCATCAATGCGTGGGAGAGGATATTTGTTCTTGATAGTGATCTTGTTAAGTTCTCGATAATCAATGCAGAGTCTCATTGATCCATCTTTCTTCTTAACAAATAGAACAGGTGCTCCCCAAGGTGACGCACTAGGGCGTATGAATCCCTTATCAAGATTCTCTTGGAGTTGCTTCTTCAATTCCTGCAACTCAATTGGGGCCATTCAATAAGGTGTCTTTGAAATAGGCAAAGCACCTGGTACGAGTTCTATTGAAAACTCAACTTCACGATTTGGTGGAAGACCCGGTAATTCCTCCGGAAAGACATCATCAAACTCCCGTACAATGGGCATATTCTTAATCGTGAGTTTCTCACCAACTATTTGAGATAAATAACCTTCATTTAGTGGAATCAATACCCATAAGATGGAAGAAATTTCCACTGGAAGGTTATGTTCATCCTTGCATTGATAGACGATCGTAGGTTGATCTGGAATATGAAATGTGACTTCCCTTCTTTGGCAATTGATATGAGCTCCATGTAGAGAAAGCCAATCCATGCCAAGAATCACATCAAATTCCACTAAAGGAAGGATCACAAAATTTGCAGGAAGCACTTTCCCACAAACTTCGATCGGAGAAGAATTATAAACTTCTGATGCGATTGATGTGCCATTAGGTGTTGTCACAGCTAACTCAACATCTAATTGTTGAGGTAATACGGTGATACCCTTAGAAAATTTTTCAGAAATAAAAGAGTGGGTGGATCCAGAATCAAATAAAACATTTGCTACTTTAGAGTGGATGGTAAGTGTACCTTTCACCACATCGTTATCGTACTCCACATCGCTGATAGAAATTGCATGTGACTTTCCTTTTTCTTTAGCCTTAAGAGTTTGTTGACGTCGACCATCATCATCAACCCTTGGATTTGGGCATTGATTGGCATAATGCCCCATCTCCTTGCACTTGAAACATTGAAGTGTAGCAGGTTCATTCTGTGTATCCCTTCCTTTGTTTGCATCATTAGACATCTTCTTCCCATTATCACGTCATTCAAATGCCCGGTGACCTTCCTTTCCACATTTAAAACATTTACTTGTCCCTTTAAGACAACTCCCTCCATGTTTCTTTCCACACTTTGAGCATAAGGGAAAGTTCATATTCTTTTCCGTGTGCTCTTTAGATTTTTCTTTGAATTCCATCTTCCTCTTCTTATCAAACCCATGTGACTGATGGGTTACTCCAATCTCCATCTCGACTTTGAGAGCACATCGAACGATTTCCTCGTAGCTATTGAAGTCCCTTATGGCTAACGCCCTTCGACGACTTGGTTTTAAGCCACTAAAGAATCGATCGATCTTACTCTCAGGTTGGATAATAATACCAGAAGTGTACCTTGCAAGTCTGGTAAAATTTTCTTCATAGGTACCAACAGATTCATCATCCCTTTGCTTCAGTTCAAGGAACTCTTTCTCCATCTTTGTTCGGAGAATACGAGGGAAGTACTTATTGAAAAATAAGTTCTTGAACTCGTCCCATTCCATAGACTCAATTTCATCCCTTTGCCTTGTATTCTTAACAATATTCCACCATTGATCAGCATCTCCTTCCAAACGATACACTGCTAGGATGAATTTATCATGCTCAGAACATTGAAGAACTGAAAATATCTTTTTAGTAGTACTAATCCATTGTTCAGCAACTAATGGATCAGTAGACCCGCTGAAAGATGGTGGACGCTGCCTCATGAAGGATTCAACAGAATGTTGCTCCCTCCTTTGTTCGTTTGGAAATCCTGCATGATTCATAGCTTGAGAAAGTTGTGTGAGCATGGCTACAAGATTTTGCATTCCAGCTCCCATATCGTTTGGTTTCTCAGGGGGACAATCATTGCATTCCCCATCGCATTCCGCATTAACACGGTTCCTTCGGGTTCCAGCCATTGACTAAAACCAAGAAGAATAGTGTGAGCAACACTAATTATAATAGGAAACCACATAATTCAAGAATAAAATATTCATGCTTATGGTCTTATCCTAGGTTATTCATGGCCATTTCTAAGATTGTGTTCTATGCTTAGACTTATCCTTAGGGTTCTTACTAAGGCTTTCACATCCTAGTTTCCAAAGGTTGACTATACCTTTCCTCTGATACCAACTGTAACGACCCACACTTTACATACATTGTTAATACTTCAAAATTGAATCACACTTATTACAACATATGACAAAACCACAAAGGACCGTATATGTATAGTGTCTTTAGAAACTGGGAAACATAAACAACTGGTTCATAAATCTTCTACAGTGTATCCCATTTATTTCATCATATATAGGGTCCCTTTTAGCATATTCTACTTAATATCCATCTTCCTGGCCTGGGGAAAAGAAAACATAAAAGGGTGAGCTCAAATGCTCAGCAAGGGAAAATAAAAATCATATCATATCTTTTTGAAAATTAAAACCTGCAAAAGAGATCATAATATCTTAACATGGAATAAATCATAGAAGTGAAAATGAGATCCCCATAATCATAACATAAAACTTGAATCTTTGTGGCATGCACACATAATCATGGAAAATCATTTCTTGTTAGTCATGACTCATTGCCAAGACTATCTTAGTGGACAAAGTCCCTTTCTGAACCGAGTTCACTCCTCGTTTCAGTCTTGTATCACTGAACCGAAATAACCTTCCGTTCCAGCCATGTCTATCTCATGAGATATAAAATCATTACCCAATGCATTGGAGGGAGATATAGGTCCCACCCATCTTATAATGAATCCTTTCTTATGTGTGCCACATAATCATAAAACATACATCATCGCATAACAAAAATGGGATTCTTGAAACATCATGACATCATAAATCAATTCATATATGATAAAGGAATTCATAAACATAATTCCATCACAACATAGTCATACCAATGTAAAAATATGGATAGAAACAGAACCCTTTATTATCTTAGATGGAAAATAATTTTGATAAAACACTTGAATTGAATTCTTGAGGAAAATATCCTTTCTTCTTCAAAAACATTTTTCCTTTCATAACATGTCATACAACTTTAAAATAAAAGAAGTTGATTAAAAATAAACTTGAAAACTTGTAAAGGAAGCTTCTTTGAAGTAATGTTTTAAAAATCCATTCATGCCGTATAAGTTAAAAAAAACATTCTTCGTACTTTTGTCGGAAAAGTCAAAAAGTACCTCGTACGGAAAAACAACAAAAGATTCCTTTCATATTCTTTACTAAAAACTCACCTAAGGGTAAAATTGGATTTAAACTATTTCAAGTGGATGGAAACAATATTACATATTGAGGGAACATGGATGTGGATGATAAAATACACCCCAGTAAATACTTACAAATAAACAATCTCAGATAAAAATGAGATTGTGATATTTCCCTTACCTTAGGTCCGATTTGCTTTGTTCGTGTCCGAAGCTCCTGTATAATGGTTTAAATAATGTTATTGACTTATTCCAGAATCATACATATTTATATGAGATCATATATGGTCATATTATTAGCTTCTTGTTAGTAATATTTCATTGTTACTTGTTACTCGGGTCTTTATAACTTTTTGTTCTTATGCGTGTTTTGTCGAATAAATTCTTATTCTTATCTTTAGGTTATAGATAATTCATTTCCAGAATGGTATTAGTGTAGTATATACCATATTCATTCATTCAATTCATTTATATAATCATTATTAAATGAAGATCATGTAGAACGAGTCGCATCACATCGTGGAGACGGTATTCCGTACGTACGCACGAGTGATGATATCGTTCCTATGATCGTGGAATTGTATTGGAGTATATATATATATTATTTCAGTATCAATATTACTTAATAATAATCATATATAGTTACTTATTACACCATTATACCCATCCTTGTAAGGTGATGGTGGAAAATAGATTACACCACGGCGTGGAGACGGTATTCCGTACGTACGCACGCGCGGTGATTTCATTTTTCCGTAGGATGGATAGAAGGTGAATTAGGGTTGTTTCATATTTATAATAACATATCAGTATGTAAGTAATACTGATGTTATTACTTTATCATGAAACAACTAAAGAAGAAGAAGTTGAAGAAGAAATAAATTGAAAAGATCGGTAATGGATATTACCTCTTCTTTGGAACGCCTTTTTGAATCCTCCACTTAAGGAACTAAGATTGGTCTTTGGAGAGGACCAGGACCTCTAGGATTATTCTAGGGAAGTGGAGAAGGGAAAATGGCAGGGGTTGGCCGAGCTTGAGTGCTCAAATTGGTGTGAGGAGGAGGGGGAGGAGGTGCCCTTTTATAAGGGAGGAGAGGGGCACCTTAGGAATATCTCAAAATATTATTTTATATTAAAGTCAAAATCGGTTTATAATGGTTCCAAAGGGTCTTATTTCGAAGCTAAAGTGGGGATGGGTCGAAATCCTATCAACCAATAGGATTTAGACAAGTTTAGGGTATTATTTTAACCTTATCAATTAGATTTAACTCTAAGTTAATTAATTTAACTTTTACCGTGTCTTTTTCTTTTCTTTCACTATATGGTTAATAAACTTACTATAACATGCCAAACGAACCCCAAATTGTTTATTATTAATATATATATCCTTATCCAAGTCATTTGGCCGAACCTTAGATTTTTAGGAATAAAATAACAATTAATAATATAATATTTGATTTAAAAACTATTTTGTGTCAATTTTGACACTATTTGATATATGATTTTTGTGAAAGTCATAACAGAATTATATGTTCGAACCAAGTTGATTAAATCAATAATAATATATCATAGTAACCTAGAAAATTAGTTGAATTCATAAAAAGTCTCAAATTACATTTATTTTGGTATTTATATTATCAATTTTGTCAATATTTCATTAATAAGATAATTACTGCATCATCTTTGTGTCATAAATAAATTAAATTATTTGATGTCTAAAAATTACAAATAAAATACCATCATATATGAAATCTTTTTATCTTTCTAATGAATATTTACAATCGAATTTATCTTATGTATAACCCTATATTAAAAATGATTTACTTATTAAACTTTGATTTTAACTATTTTAACCCTTCTTTAAATAAATTAATAATAAATGTCCTAATCTAATCCAAGTGGGCCTAAATGGTCATATTTTATTCCTAAGTTTGTTTTTGGTCGAATTACACTTGTCCAATAGAATTAGGACATGTGTTAGGGTAATATTAATATCATATTTACCCTTAGTTACCCTATTTACTATTAACCGCGGTAAAAATAGTAAAAAGTAACTATTCACCAAAAAATTATTTTCATCTCATTGAACCACATTTTAGTCCTTGATATTAACCGTGTCTCTCGGATTTTTGAAATTCCATTCACAGAAGCGGTAAAATTAAGTTTTATGCAAAATTCAGTTTTTAACCTACCACTTAGTGGTTTCACTATTCATCAAAAATTGAAAGTTTTCAGAAAAATACCAAAATTTCACCCTAGGCTAATTTCGATATTCTGAGTCCAAAAATGAAGTCCATTTTGAAAAATAAAATTTATAAAATTTCAAAAAGTGGTTATTACTATTCATAACGGCTAGTTTTAATAGCATATTGTTGTTTAGTGAAACTGGGTATTGCGTACGACGCAAGCTATCGAGGAAGGTCGCGATTGCGTGTAAAGCAAGCCAAGCAAGTGTTGTGTAGAAAAAGATTCCTTTGATGATTTATATAACATAAAAGTCTCGGGTGTTACAATAAGTCATAATGTGATTTGATGAAGTGGTTAGGATGTTTCCATTTACAATGGAGAGGAGGGTAACATTATAATTTTCCCAATAGTTAATATTATAATAAATTTTTTTCATATCCAAATAATCTAAATGGAATGAATTCAAATAAAATATTTCATAAGGATGTAATCTCATTAACCAAATGGTTTTGAATATGTTTTGGTATTATTTTATACATTTTCATTTTGATTATAGCATATTAAACATGTTTTAATTTTAACTACATTAACAACACTATTAATATTTAAATGTTGTAAACTTATCATTTTTGTATTAGTTGGACCATAAATGAAAAATTAATGATATTGTATACAATATAATAATATATTTTAATTTTTAATTTTTTTGGTGTTTTTTAAATAATTTATTAAAATATTATCTTTAAAAAATATCATTACAACAATTTCTTAAACTATTAATTACATTTTACATAGTAAATTCATGAAACCATTATAAAATTTATAAAAATACTTTAATACCTACATAATATGTCATAATAATATAGAAATATCGTGGATATTTTTAAATAAATCTAACATATATTTATTTTAATATTTTTAATATCATTTATTTGATTGTTTCATTAATTTTATAATTACTGGTTCATTATTGTATAAATATTTATGGTATTTATTTCCTCAAAAACATTTAAAATAAATAAAACAATGTATATAAATATTTTATCATTCAAAATAATTTTATAGTCAATGATTTAATCAAGATAACACAATATTAAAATTAATATTTTTAATTTTTAATTTTTATAGTCATACCATCTTGATGTGTCCAATATAATGTTTTCACCGCCCAACAGTTTTATTTTTCATTAATATTTTTGGTCAATTTGAACATTCCATAAAGCTTATCACGTTGTATTTAACTTTTCAAAATCTATTTTTTGAGGGAATCATCCTATCATTGAATTTAATAATCAATGTATTCCTTTAAATTTCAATATATAGTTGTATTGACAATATTCATAACATTGATTTTCATCTCATTGAATGATTTGATAAGCCAGAAGACTACTGAGAAAATTATACAAAGTGTTTGAAAAATATCCATAATGATTCATGAAATAGATTATATCTCCCCATTAAAATAAATTTACAAATATAAAAAATGACTCTTAGATTCATTAATGACCTAATTTTTTCTCTATTTATATACATAAAATTTATTGGAGAAAAATAAAGTGACATTTTATAAATTTCATTGATTTAATTTATATTTAATTTAGTTTTATAGACGAATGTCCATTAAGAAAAACAATTTAGATCTTTAGTTGTTAAGGGAAATATTTAATTCGTCCAAAAAAATATGGGAAAATGTAAGGGCCATTATATTTTCCATACCATATTATATTAAATCTTAATTGCCCAATTTACCCCTTACATTGGTATCAAAGTTTTAAGAAGTTTCAATTCAAATTGTCAAGAAATAAATGGAATGTATTTGATAAATTTATATTATATCTATAAAAATGGATTCAATTTTTTGAAATATTAAAATTAGAATTTTATGACTTTAATTTAAAATATCACCCAAATAACACGATGAAAAACAGTTTTTTTGAAAAAATTCCCTTTTAAAAGATAAAATATTTTTATTAATATTTCATATATAAAATGAATTTCAGAATTTAATAATTTTATTATATTAAATCAAAATGAACTAATAATATATAAATCAAATAAAATAAATTATTTTACCTTTTAAACATTTAAAATGATATTATTATTTTCAATAAAAATAAATGTATTCAATATTAATTAAAAATATATGTTTTAAAAAAATCTAACAATTATCTACAGAGAATTTTATGATTAGGAAATCAAATATTAAATTTATTTATAAAATTCATTTTTAATAACATGTATAAATATATATTCGATAATATATATAATAAGAAATCATTTTTAAAGCGAACATATTTTTTTAAAAATAAATTAACTTACTACAAATTGTTTGATCATTTTTAAAAGAACATACCCAAAAATCAAAATGAGTTGGATATTTATATTTATTTCATAATTATTATATTCTTATTTATAAACTCCATTTTAATGTCAAAGTTATAATGAGAATATAATATTTCATGGTTTTTCTAAACATGTAATTGTGGGTAAAACGAGTTGTCAATGAAATAAAATCCTTTAAATATCCATTTCATGAAAATATCAATGTGTAACAAAAATGAAGATTTTTTCCTTTATTATTTAATGGGTTTCCAACCTTTTCATTTTTTCTACATGCACATTAGGATGAGCTTCAGTTCCTCACCTTATTTTCATTCCCTGGAAATATATCATCCATCTAGACTCCATTTAAAGTGTTGTTCGTCACATAGGTGTCATACTATTTACTCAATGGCTCATAATTCATCCTTTCTAATTTTTTTTCAAAAGATAAGGATTTATCATCATATGATCCAAATCATCCTCTATTCATTGAGTATATCTATTTCATGAATTTCTTCCATCCCAAATTGATTGAAATATCTGTAATGGTTGGGTTGACCGTCCGTTCTATATGTTAGAAAGTCTAATTATTTTGAAATAATATAGACTTGGTTAAAAATTATAACATTGTGTTATGGATAAACCATTCAATGGATCACCCTATAAAAATGGAAGTAAATATATATGACCTAATTCCTTATGTTGGTTATCCACTGTGCAGTAAATAGAGCTAATGGAGGTTGCCTACAACAATGTTAAACACCTGATTGAGTGTCGTTTTAGACACCATTAAATGTCTTCCATGCACCTTTTTTCATAATTTCCTCAACTAGTGGCACACAATAATACTTGGGTGCCACCCATCTGGAGAGCATCCACATACACACCGCAATGTTGGAACACAACCCACTTGCCTTCCAAAAACCCTCTCTCCTGGTGTGCTAGTTTTTCTAATAAATAGAACCTTTGGGCCTTCATTTGTACAGATGATTTTTCCTAAAGGCCAATTACTGCTCTCATCACCCTACTACTTCGGCCAAGTCATCTAAGTCAATAAGTGTCGTTATTTTACTCATAAAGTGGATAAATTGAAGGGGGATCATAGTACTTATGCATTTTTAGTGTTTGAAAAATGTAACACATGTGTGCCTAATGCGCACAACCTCCATAAATCAGAAACCATTATGTGCCACCAATTCCTCTCTTAGGTATTTGAGCTCCCCACTTCTGAGATCACCTATAAATACCCCTAAATTCTTGATCCATGTATTACCCATGGATTAACAAACATGTTGTTCATCACATAAGTGAACATCTAGTCGCCCAAGCCTACTTGATCACCAATACATGCACATCAACACCTACATGGGATCACTTCTTTGATTCACATACTTGCTTCAGTCTAGAATCCATAAATCTCTCTTCAAATCCATTCATGTCTAGGCTTTTTCTTCATTATATTCCATGTTAACAAGGGATTCTATTGAGACCTCCACCAAATCCTCTTTACTTATCAACCCATTCAGAAATGCACATCATCATGTATTCTATTTTGGGTTTGTACATTTTTTCACAATAGGGTTAGGATTCATTGAAAGTATATTTGTTTAAATATCTTCATCAACATGGACCTTCCTCCCATGAACACTTTTGGGATGTTCCCAGATTGAAGGATTAGGGTTTTGGTTCATACCTCTCCCTTCTCAAATACCCGAAACCTTAGGTCTATAGTAAAGAAGGAACGTTTCACACCTTCCTTTCCTTCTGGAAAAATGAGAAGTATCCCTCCACTACCAGGATCAATTTTTGGGTAACCATCCTCTTGTATTCCCTAACCATCATCCCTTTTTTCCATTCATTGGAGACTTTTCCAATTTGATGGGAATAGAGTTAAGGTCGGTCGTCATGCCCTCATCCACCATGGCCGCCTTAGGCTCACCCTCTTCCACCAGTGGAGTAGGAAAAGTGAGTATGTCATTGTTGAATCATTCACATCTTCTTGTTTCTCACACCATGTATGACTCATGTGAGATTAGTTATTCATGATGATTACAACATTTACAAAAATACCAACAGTTAGTGAACAACAGGAACTCTGATTCTTATTTAAACCAAGATACATACGAAGACATATCAGGGACCAAGCTCATTGGATATATACTTCATGAATTCAACCTTAACAACATTAATTTGAGAGTCCTCTTTAGGAGTAAGCCCCAAATTAAAACCTCACATCATCATGTAATTTTTTTCTAGATGTATGCCCAAATCATTTCTCTCATAGAACTATACTCTCCTACGAGACTTATTGAAATGTGCGGGCACTGATTCCCATACAAATGGGATACATAGGATTCCCACTTGAGGTTCAAACAAAACACTTCTAATAAACCCATTTCTCTTTGGTCCATATTTCAAACATGGCCTAATCTGACTTGAATACATATATCATTTCTATGTTCCTTGGGCTGCTTCGGTATAACACCCACACCAAACATTAACTAAGAATCATTCACATAGATGTCCTTACCACGTGAAAGTAAACTATATGGTTTGTTCCTTATCACATGACCATAAAAGGTATGATGTGTCCCATTAAGCGGCATCAAAATACAAGGGTTCAGATTCCATTCATAAGGATGCATATGTATCCCATTTTATTAGTATGATCCCAATATAAAGACAATCCATCTTCTCCCTAGATGAAAGTAAAATCTAGAGTTCCCCTTGAGTGGCTTATAAACTAGTATCGTCATAAAGATGATTAAAAGAATCTCTTAATAGTATTTGAGAGGATACCATTTATGGAGAACCTAAAATATATACATGTATCTCAATTAATAAAAAACCTCAAATATTTACAGATCATTCTAAATTTTACCCATGTTAATTAGTGATTTTAAATTCAATGGGAATCATATGTTATAGTTGATAAATTAATAAGGATTCATGTTCTTGAATTTGTAAAGAGAGTCCTGGGGTAGACAATAATTCCCCCCAAAAGTGTGTGATGAGTCCGACCTCCCATCCTCTCAACCAATGAACATTCCAAAGTATCGTAAAGTTCAAACATAACGAATGAATTCCATTGGAAATAATGTCACTAATGGATAAAGAAATTTTGGGTGTTTCCAGTTCAATTAATAAATCAAATTGTGTCTTCCTAAAAGCTGTTGTTCATAAAAATGGAGAACATGTTTCAAGTAACTACGAAACAAATTGGTGAACCCGATGTGAATACTTATCAAAGTTAATAATGTCACCCATCTGTCAGGACCCTATAAATTGAGAAACGAATTCAAGAAAAAATAATCAATCACACATTAATCCATATAATATGTTTACCTTTAATAGAGTTTATTTATTTTTTAATGTTTTTTTTATCAAAACTCCATTTAGTCCAAAATGGATTTCTTTAAGAAGAATTCCATGATGTTCTAAACCACTTCCCAAACTATATCCCCATCCACAGTAAGGGCGCCATCTCCCACACAACATAACCAATGATGGGTCTTCAGGGTACTGATAATAGAGTGTCCTATTCATGATACAATCCCAACCATGGAAGCAACCCAATAGGTAGTCCCGAACAATAACAATCCTTGATCGTCTGTCCAACGACGACCGATTATCAAGAATCAGATGGGGCCAACCACTATTTTCAACTGTTTCGGGTCCTTATCCTTGGAAAAAAACAATAATTCTCTCACATACTACATTTAGTTGGATCATGGGTTCACATAGGGACTCAATTAAATGATGTAGGGGTCCGTTTTGAGGACTCCCACCAACAATCACTGCCATCAGATTCACGTGGTAGTGATCCCCCGACAATATGGGGATGTAGCCTTTGGAGGTTCGGTCATACTCTCTCAGACGTGGGCATACAACATGTACTAGAGGAGACAATATACAGTCAATAAGGAGTAGGTTCTTACCTCTTCCCCCCCATAGAAGTCAATCATCGTAACGTGATGGCAAAAAACGAGCGGGCACATACACCCGTCCGTCCTAATTTTACTACCCAACTGACTCATCTAGAAGCAACACCCCAATCTCACCATGAAAATCTTTTAGAGTAATGTGAAAAGGTACATACACCTATTTACAAATTATCATCCAGTCAGTAGCCACAGATGACTACATTTAAAGAATACCACCAATAAAATATTTTGGATATTGGTAAAGAGGAACAAACAGTTGCCTAAAATCACAAATACTAGTCATGTTCTGGCCTTTTGAAAATTCTCAATATAACATTCCAAAATTAATAGTAGAAGAATCCATTAATGATGTTCCCCACAACATACTGAATACAATTATTCAGTTGAAATCCAATGTATTACCGTATGATGAATTTCAAATTCATGTAAAGGTAATAGAAGGGTTGCAACACCAAATTGAATTGGTATATCTCATTGTTTCCCAACATAAAATTGCTGAAAAGTACAAGGTAACCCTTCGACATACATGAATCAATGCTCCAAAGAGGCTACACCAGTTAATTTCTGACACCCCATCAGGTGTTCGTATCTGTGGAAGGGTTGAACATGGATCATCTCATTTCGCCGCACTCTAGTATCATCATTGTATACCTAATGTGGTTTAATGCAATGTTATTTCTCATGGATGGCTACAATAATAATATTTTTTATGTAATGAAATGTACACTCAAGAACAGGCCTCAACTAGCTCTCACTATAGTCAGGCCCAAATAAAACAAGTTGTTTAGTGACTTTTACATCAATCATATGAGAATATTCAGTAGTGCTCCCACTTAGAAGATATCAGCAATCAGATAGCACAAATGTCTGAAATGTCACAGTAATATTCTGAAATTGGTGATTTTAATGGTTGTTGGATAATGCAACTAGATAATGTCTGAACCAAAATTCACAAAATCATAATAGTAGCTATGTGTATCTCAGCTATAGCAGTTCAAGAGCCACCCTAGCCGGCAGAGCATTGGGCTTGTTTAATTCATCCTTCGAATTCATTAAACCATGATCAATGGTTTAACGAAGAAGAATAGGAACATCCCAGCCTATATGGCTGGGGGATTTTTTACATTTAAATCCCCTCCTCAACAGAAGTCAGTTTTCTCCCAATTAGGGAAGAGGCCACAAAGAGAGCTTACGTCTAAACTATACAAGGATTACCTTCATGTAACTATCCTCCAAACAATCCACAAGAGTTTAACATTTAGGAGAATAGAGTCTCACGAATGATACAGAGGGAGATGATCATATAAAGATATTGAAAGAATTCCATAAATTTATTATGCTTCAGTAAAGGAAATTAACACCATTTTAGAAAAAACTCATGAAAATGAGTATAGGTTAGGGGAATCAAAAGATGAAGTTCTTATCTAAAATACGGTACACACTAATGAAAATGAAGATGTTGTATGTACCTTCAATCAGAGGCCTACCAAGAATTTACGTGTGCCAAAAAATAACCCACTCCAACCCCTCCAAAAGTCATATAACAAGGGGAAAAGTAAATTTAACCTTGCATATCACATTTCCACTGGAAAATTTCACTTTATTTAGCAGGAAGAAAAAATTCCACAATTGAAGTAGATATGAAAGAGTCTAAAGACACAATAAATAGTTACTTCGAAGAAATATTACAGCTAGACATACTCCCCACGAAGATCCTCAACTCTCACGTCTTGTATGATCTCTCAGAAAAGAGGACTTGTGGTAACTACTTATGGGGATAATAAATTCCCTCCATTTGGTATTTATCCAATGCACGATCAACCACATACTTATAGGTCTATTCTCGTGGGTTATCCATGGAAAATACCAGCAACACCGGTGTTTTTTTTCCATCATTGCACTAGTTCATGCTTCAACTGGTGTACATGTACAGTTCCTAGCTCGTCCAACTATTCCCCAGGTTTTTAGGAACACACTTGAGGAATTAATAACTCGATTGAACGCTATTGAATAATTTTGTGCGCTAGTTCAGCTGAAAAATACATCTTACCCGGAGTGGGTGGATCTGATTCCTCCCCCACCAAATTTTAGGAATACCACATTCCCAATCATTAATGGTTCGGGGGATCCAGAAAAAAACTAAACCCATTTAATTTCCGATTACGATCCTATGTTCGGGAATCCACAAAAAAAAAGAATCCATAAAGATTAGGTGTTTTGTGAATTTTTTACAGGGACCCACCTTTGTTTGGTATACAAGTTGGAAATCTTGATCAATTACTAGATGGGATGATCTATGTCATAAATTCAATCTTCTATTCAGCTCAACGCTATCAAAGACTATAGCTTTTTATCTTAAAATTTTCAATTAAAAGAATAAATAAATAGTTTTAGATTTCGTTGCTCGATGGAAGGGATTAATGTATTCCTTAAAAATGTCACTACCTAAAAAAACATTTTCCAATTAGTGTTGAAAAACAGCTTGATGACATATGAACACCACTAATCATTGTAAAATTCACATGAGGGTTTCAAGAACTTTCTTAAATTTCTCAAAAGATTGAATATTCCATTATTGAAACTAAGGCTAAAACTTGTGTAATTCCATCAGCTCTAGGAAGGATAATATGAAACATAGAGGATGATACACTCAAACTCAAGGAAGCACCTGCACCTAGTTCCCCTTCAAAACATTTATCATATCGAAGGGTTCCTCCTCCCAAGCATCAGCAAAAATGACTGCCTCATCAAGATGAAAAAATATATCAAAGTTGAAAACCATTTTAGGAGTTAATGAACAAATTCTATTATTTCTGGAATGAACAGTTTCATGGTTACATCATCTCAGCTCGAGAAAATAATTTTGTTTAGTTTCCAAGTTGATGAAACCAAACATACAAGGAGATTAAGATATTCTAAATAATTTTCCCATTAACCAGATATTGAGGAGTTTTCATTTAAGAGTGTTTAGTTTTCAAAGACCTCCTATAAAAATGGTTGACTTATGAAATGTAAAAATTAAATATTCATCAACCCATGTAGCATGATTCACTACTACTAATCTATAGAATGAATAAAATTGGATGAATGTGAAATGAAAAAATGTGCAGAAATATAATGAATGGATGATCAAGAGAAAGATAATTTGAAATATTTACATTCAGGAAACACAATTGAATCAACTGATTGTGTCTTCATCAACTCCGTCCAGAGTAAAACCACCTTTATCAATTGATCAATCTTCTAAATGTCAGTCCTCAAAGAAGAGACATGATCAGAAAGTAAAAGACCAGTCAAAAGAAGAATAGAACATGTTAAGGCCAAATTTGTCATTGACTCCTACAAATTTCATTCCATCTTCTTCAAAAGAACAAGCACCTCCCCGCCAAATCGAACAACTAGAACTAACCGGCCAAGAAGAATCTTAATCAAATGAAGAATAGATTTTTGTTCTGTCAATGTAATCTACATAATGTATCCTTATTTCAATGGTTATTTTGATTATAATTATCTGGGGTTCCTTCTACCTAACAAGTGAACTAGAGGAAGAGGCCAAGGATGAGGATATAGGAGAAGACATGAGACTTATATAAGCCACTATTTTAACTCTACCCCTGCTCGAACCGAATATGCGGTGGAAACTCATGGAAGAGCCCTTCAGCAGGCTCAACCAAAATATGGAGTTCCTTCCACGAATGAAAGGTTAAGTACTAACATGATTATTTGGGAAGCCTAATTGGAGGTCACACCATATTACTCTCTACATGTAAATAGTCAATGTTAATCTAATCTACAAATGTTTTGAGTAATTCTAGATTCTACTCCGACACAGGGTACAACCACACCAAGAGCGTCAAATTCCAAGGCACCTGTAAAACCACATCTCCGTGTTGGGAAACACTTACCCCTAGACCAAATGTATGATGTTATGAAACTTCTAGCCCATGTACCATCCAGGATTCCAATTATCATTCCCTTGAATATATTAAAATGTCTTTGAGAATAACTAATGGAGGCATTGTCATGTATTCAAGAGTTTGGAATCGAAGTTGCTGCTACCGAGGTTTACTGTATAGAGAATTATTCTCTAGAATGTCATGTAGTTATATCTTTTATGGAAGGAGAGGAATATGAGGTTGTACATAAAAATATCATGCCCTAATATCTATCATGTAGGTTCAATTACATAGACATTTGACGAGACATCATTTAAAATGGCTCAAGAGTCAACCTCATTCTCATTCATACACTCCGTCAATTGGGCCTCACTGAATATGACTTATCTTTTTCTACATAAATTTTTCATGGATATGAACCGAATGATAAAAAACCTCTGGCTGAGATTACACTCAGAATTGAGTTTGGAGATCTTCTGTCTAATTCAGATTTCATGGTTGTTCTTCAGGAAATAGCATTCAACAATTTTCTTGGCAGGCCAATGCTACATCAACACGTGGCCATACCTTCTCCATACCTTCTCCATACCTTCAATGTCTTTATTATTGTCTCAATGATCAAATCGGGACATTTTAAAGTGACAAGAATTCATTCAAATCGTGTAAAACTCAATACATTGAGGAATACTATTATTACGTAAAGGTAACGAGGTGTTTGAAAAAGAAGATAAAAAGAATCATTACTCTTGGTTTGGAAAATATCCCATCAAACCCATTAATACATTTGAGTATATATTAAGTGTTACCTATGTATAAATTTGAAAGAGAAAACTATAATTCAAGATATCCCCTATTAACCTTCATAAGGTCAATTACGGCAATAAAGCCTGACAACATGGGAGAAATTGATGACTCACCAAGCAATGGTCAAATCTTAAATGGAGATGTCTTCATTTAATCCAATGAAGTTCAACATTCCTCTACATCACTAATCAGACTAGAATATGTTGTATCAACACTATAGGAAGACAAGGATTTTGATTCTAAATAAATCATCCCATATTTATTACCCCATGAAGACCCTTCATCGTCAATTGGCTCAGAAATGGTTGCCTCTTCTCGAGGATGTTCATATACAGAATCCTCCCCAAACACTGGAAGTTTTTCTTCATCATCTAATATGTAAGTAGATATAGAAGAAGTGTTGCGTAAGGAATAAAAAGATCTCATGGATGATCCTATATCCTTTTTGGATGTTGTCTCTACCACTACGGATCTGCTCAGAGAAATAAATCTGTGTAAAAAAGAAGATCCACACCCCACTCTAATTAGTGATGTCAGGACTTCATTAGAGCAGGATGTGTATATGCCATATCTAATGAAATATCGAGATATTTATTTTGGAATTATATATAAATTACAAGACATAATCCCAATGTAACCACTCATCATTTGGGTTTTACATATGAACATTGAGGATTCAAGTAGACAGACATAAGAACACACCCAAATCATGCCTCTAAAATTCAAGTTAATGTTTATAAGATTATAAAGGATATCTTTTTCATGGTGGTTTAATTTACCAAATGGCAATCCAACAGTGTCCTGGTGAAAAAGAATAATGTGAAAATCAATGTTTCCATTGATATCAGAGATCTTAAGCTGTATAGTCCTAATTATTACTTTCCAGTTCCTATCACAGATATTTAATCAATGTAACAACTTGATATGAATTTCTCTCCAATATAGATGGATACTCTGCGTATAATCATATCTGTATGGATCCAGAAGATGTAGAATTTATAGCCTTCAGATCCTCTCAAGGATTGTGTTTCTATTTGGCAATTCTATTTTGCTTAAAGATTGCAGGTGCAACGTATCAACGTCCAATGCAACATATCTTCAAACCATTTTTATGGATATTTGTTTAATGTTATGTAGATGATTTGGTGGTCAAATACAGACAATGTTCTAATTCCTTGGTTGATCTGGAGACCATATTCAAAAAAACATACGCAATAAAATGTGAAGATGAAACCCTTGAAATGTTATTTCAACATAACCTTAGGGAAGTTCTTTAGCTTTGTTGTATGCCATTTTCGTATCAAAGGTGATCATGATAAAAAAAACATTTCCTACAATGACACCATTTCAATATATAAATGAATTAATAGGACTCCATGGATGCATGGCCTATATAGGCTGCTTTATCACTGTAACACCCCTAGATTTTATGAAAAATATTCTATTAATTTCATTGATGTCTTGTGTTGTAAGCTACAACAAGATTACCTTGCGCTATATGCAACACCGTATGAGCTTGCAGTGTACACAACATTATTCTAGGATCATGTTACACACAATTTTGATTGTAGTTATTCTACAAAACATTGAGTATATATATATATATATATATTCAATGTATAAATGAAATATGGTCGGATTCTATTATACAAAACCTCAGAGGAGTCTTGCACAACACACATCCCTGACTTGGCTTGCATTACACGCAATCGCGACCTTCCTCGATAGTGTGTGTTGTACGCAATACCAGGTTTCACTAAACAATGATATATGGTTATAATATTATTATGAACTAGCCATTATGAATTGTATCAACTAAATTTTGAATTTTATAACATTATTATTCATCTTACACATTTAATAGAACATGGGATGAGAACAAAATCAATTTTTTGAGTAAAATAAGTATTTTTAAAAAAATGTAGTTTTGCTGCCTTTTGATGGCGCACCCACTTTAAATCATGTTTTTCACATGTCTATAAGTTAAATTTGACAAAAATAAAATTATTATCTGGAATCAGGATATAAAAATTTACTTTGGATAAATTTTTCTTATTATTCTGATAACATTCTTATTTTAATGAATAGTAAAAACACACTATATTTTAATTAAAAATACATTTCGTTATGACAATAATTTATATTGATAGATTATATTTTTAATTGGGTTTAATGTGTAATTAGAATATATGTTTACCATTTAATCCAATTTTGTTCATTGGAATTAATTTCACTTTGAAATTTGATATAAACAAGTATCAATCTTTTTATAGTTATTGTTTCTTAAAAAAACACGCTATTGGTTTTGATAATGAGAATTAATTTTAAAATTAATTAATGCCACTTATATGTTTTGAATTTGGAAAAATAGACATAAATTTTTAATTCGGAATATCAAATAATTCTTAGGCTGAATTTTTGGTATTTTTCTGAAAAACTCTAATTTTTGAGAAATAGTGAAACCACTTAGTGGTAGTTAAAAAACTAAATTTTTCATTTAAATGAAATTTTACCACTTCTATGAATTGAATATCGAAAATCTGAGAGACACGGTTAATATCAAGGACTAAAATTTGTTTCAATGAGATGAAAATAATTTTTGGTGAATAGTAACTTTTTACTTTTTTTACCACGGTAAAAAGTAAATAGGGTAATTAAGGGTCCAAATGATATTATTATTACACTAACACATGTCCTAATTCTATTGGATAAGTATAATTCTACGAAAAACAACGTTAGGAATAAAATATGACCATTTAGGACCACTGGGATTAGATTAGGACATTTATTATTACATTATTTAAAGAAGGGTTAAAATAGTTAAAATCAAAGTTTAATAAGTAAATAATTTTTAATATTGGGTTATACAGAAGATAAATACGCCTATATATATTAATTAGAAATATAAAAATATTTCCTACATAATGGTATTTTATTTGTAATTTTTATACATTAAATAATTTATTTTATGTATGACACAATGATGATGCAGTAATTATCTTATTAATGAAATATTGACATAATTGATATTATAAATACCCAAATAAATGTAATTTGAGAATTTATTGAATTCAAATAATTTTCTAGGTTATTACTAAATATTATTACTGATTTAATTAACGTTTTAGAACTAATCATTCTGTTATGATTTTCACAAAAATTAATTACAAAATAGTGTCAAAATTGACATAAAGTAGTTTTTAAAATAAATATTATATTATTAATTGTTATTTTATTCTTAAAAATCTAAGGATCTTCCAAATGACTTAGATAAGGTTATATATTTAAATAATAAAAAACATGGGGTTCTTTTGGCTTTTTATAGTAAGTTTATTAACCTTATGGTGTAAGAAAACAAGAAGACACAGTAAAAGTAAAATTATTTAACTTAAGGATAAATCTAAATGATAAGGTTAAAATAGAAACCTATACTTGTATAAATTATATTGGATGAGATTATTTCGACCCATCCCCACCTTATCTTCGAAATAACTCAATTTGGAGCTATTAAAAACCGAATATGACTTTCTAATAAAATAATATTTTTAGTTTTTCCAAAGGTGCCCCTCTCATCCCTTATAAAAGGGCACCTCCTCCCTCTCTTCCTCACACCACGTTGAGCCTTCATGCACGGACAAACCATGCCAAATTCTATTCTCCACTTCCATAGAAACATTTTAGAGGTTATGTTCTTCTTCATAGACAAATTTTAGTGCCCTAAGATGAGGTCTCAAAGAGGCGCTTCAAAGAAGAGGTAATGTCCGTTACCGATTCTTTCAACATTATTTCTTCTTCCACTTCTTCTTCTTTTTTAGTTTTTTCATTATTAAGTAATAACATAAGTATAACTCATATACTGATATGTTATTATATGTATGAAACAACCCTATTTCACCATCTCTCCATCCTACAGAAAATGAAATCACCACGCGTGTGTATGTACGGAATACCGTCTCCACGCCGTGGTGAAATCTGTTTTTCCACCAATACCATACATGGATGGTTATAATGGTGTAATGAATAACTATATATTTTTATTATAACATCATAATAATTCTGAAATATTATACCATCCACTCCAATTCTATTCTATAATTATGGGAACGATATCATCTCTCGTGCGTACGTACGGACTACCGTCTCCACGACACGATGAGATTCATTCTCCATGACAACCATAAATGAATGATCAAAAAGTTTATATAATGAATAATAATGAAATGTATGAAATAATAATTCTACTGGAATTATGTATATACATATGTATTTCATCAATTTAGTTTCATTCAATTCAATAAAGAAATGAAAACAACGTTCATGCGTACGTACGGCCTACCGTCTCCATTAACGGTGTATTTCATTCCATTTATCAACCTAAAATATATATATGTATATGATGAATATATATTATATATAAATCATGTTTTACATTCTGGAATTATATAAATCAGGATATAAGTAATAATATCAAGAACGACAAATCGAAACACATACGATAAATGAAATGCTTTTACCCAAAACGCTGCTTTAACATGTAATTTTCAAAAGAACAGGTAATATAATGTCATAAGTGAAACATATATGATATCATAACAATGATTATGATTCTTTAATTAGTGAATGGCATTATTTAAATCATTATACAGGAAGTTCGGATACGTACGAAGCATATCAGATCTATGGTAAGGGATAACTTTTCCAATCTCGTTCTTATCCGAGATTGATTATTCGTAAGTATTTAGGGGGTTATTGTTCTCATCCATGTCAAAATTTCCTAAAAATGGTTTCATGTATGTTTAATGTCCTCTTTACCCATTTTTTACTTTTACTACATGGAATGTATGCAATCTTTTTTTTCAAGGTACTTTCTGAATTATCTGGCAACAGTACATGAAGAATGTTATTTTAACTTATACAACATGAAAGGATTTTTTACGGTTATATGAAGACTTATTTTCATGAAGATTCCTCAAAAATATTTCATGACTATTTTCAACAAAATCCCTTTCTTTTAAAATTACATGAAGTTTTGTGAAAAGAAATTGATTTTGAAGAAGAAAGGATATTTTCCTCAAGAATTCATTTCAAGTGTTTTATCAAAACCATTTTTTCATATAAGATGAAATTATTTCATATCTGTATGTTTCAAGTATAATGTCTCTATGATTTAAATGGTTTCACTTTTCATATTATGAAATGATATCCATTTATTTTATATGGATTATGTGATGATGGGATGATGTTTATGGAACCCACTTTATTCATTGGGTTATTATGAATGATGTATGTTTTGTTTTGTGGCACAGTTAAGAATGATTTCATTATGAGATGGGTGAGACCTATATCTCCCTCCAATGAATTGGGTAAAAATTTATATCTCATGATATAGACATGGATGGAATGGTAATTTAATTCAATTCAGTGATACGGTACTGAAATGAGGGGTGAACTTGATTCAGAAAGGGACTTTGTCCACTAAGATGGTCTTGGCAGAAATGCCTTGGCTACTATGGAAACCATAACATGTGCTTAATGGTTTCCACAATTACATTTTTTATTCCCATGCTATTTTATCACGATTGACGTTCCCTTATGACATATGCCTTACGTACTTCCAAGATTCATGTATTTTCTCAAGATTTTGCGGTTTCGATTTTATGTTCATGTTTTTGCATTAAAATGTTTATGGATTGTTTTATGTTCTCTATGTTTACCCTTACTGGGCTTTTGAGGTCACCCTTTTTATAATTTCTTTTCCCAAGGATATAAGGAACGATTTTAGTTAAAAAAGGGGGGGGGGAGATCTTTATTGGGAGATGTTGAAGATCTTTCACCATGATTAGAATATTTTTTGCGAGTTTCCAAAGACACTAAACTATTACGGTCCTTGTGTGTCTGTTTTTGGTATGTACTAAGTTTCCAGAAAAAGTAATGTAATGTCCATGTACTTCAAGCTTTGGGTCTCTACAGTTGGTATCAGAGGAAAGGATTAGTCAACCTTTGGAAACTAGGATGCGATATCTTTAGTGAGATCCCTAGAGATATTTCTAAGGTATGTCTAGGGATGTCCCTAAGGTTAATTATAAGTATAGGTTATAGTCCTAGAATTATGGTAACGATATTAGATTAAATCTACGATGTTAGATATTGAAGTTACTCCCCCTTGATTATTATTTTTTTCTCTCAGAATATTCTTTTTTGGTTTTAGAAAATGGCTGGAAACAAAATGATTCACGATAATAGAGGATATGATAGACAGTGGAATGAGATTTTTCATGGGAAACCAAATGAAATGGGATATGGATGTTCAAACATCATTATTATGCCGAATCAGAAATCTCATAATATGATCAATAAACTCAAATTTGGTAAGTTTCCAGACTCAGCTAATAAGATAAAGATGGAGTTTTATGATGATCATAGAGGAAAGAAAGTTCAATTTCCCCTATGTAAATCATGAGGTAATAGGCATCAAGGATAATTTTTCAAAGGAACTGGAAGATGCTTTGGGTGTGGAAAAGAAGGACACAAATCCAGTAAGTGGAAAGGAAAAGGTTCAGTTAACACCATGGATGAGGATAATGGTATTGATACGACATAAACAATGGTTAGATGTTTTAAATTTGGAATGTATGGGCATTATGCAAACCAATGTCCTAAGGGAAAGTCTCATGAAGAGAATCAGTATGGTCATATGGGTAGTTTTTATGATGATGATGATGAAGAGACTACAAATGATATGTGAGATGAAAGAATTTTTGAATCTCGGTCAATGGTTTAATAAGGTAGTTGAATGATTACATGTTTATCAATTGTAATGTTGTATAAGTATTATCATGGTACTATGTAATAAAGAGACATCTAAGGATTGTTACACTTTTGTCTTTCCTTATGTTTTGAAAGTATATGATGAATGTTACTAGTGACCATGAATGGTTATTCAGATATTTTTGGAATGTAGATGATATGCGCATAATGAAGGGTTAAGGAGAAAATTAAATGTTTGATAGTATTCATGAGCTCATGACTGATATAAGGAGAAGGTCATATCATGGTTTGAGTATATAGAATTTTTTGATTTTGTTATGTGGAAAGAGTTACCTTTTTATAGAATTCATTTTTTCACTATGGTTTAATGGGAAATCATTTTTCAGGATAATACATGATTAAGGTATTCACATGATTGGAATGTGACCAACAAGATATATGGGGGATAAATGATGGTATTCACATGCTTGGTTGATGAGATTTCAAGTAATCGTTTTCTTTATACTATGAGATTGGACATATATATTTTGGATACGACTAAATATTGGAATGAATTATATTGGACATAAGTTACTATTGTGTAAGGATAGATTTTTTTTGATATTATTTATAATGTAGTTTTAAAAAAAAGAAAACCTTCCGGACGGACAACAACCCGTCGTGTCGGACAAGTCTATGGGAATCAAACACAAAACTGAAGTGAGACATGCCTTTATCGCCTACCACTGGCCTACAGGAAGTCCCTATTTAGTAGAAATTAGTTTTATTATATTAAGAAATATTATATATGAAGTATAAGTCCATTTTAGGAACCATATATGATTAATCTCACAATAGATGGACTTATATATTTTTTATAACTTTTCTATCCTTTTTCTTGAGACAGATTGAATGACCCATCATTTTATCACATGATCTTCTAACACTTTATGAATGAAAATTTCATCTTCATTTCTTTAAGAGATGAAGTGGAAATTGTCCAAAGAATGACCAACGGTGAGACTGTACCAAAATCACGAAAGTATTTCTTCTAATTCCAATTTCATCAACTTTAGGGAAATGATCTTGAAAACCAAAAATGTTGTCCGAGTTCCCTTATATCCGATGAACCAGATGGTACCTTAGATCATCACAAATCTATGGCTTTGTGATTGACGTCTTTTTCATAGACATGTTCTCTACCACTCTCCATCATAACTTGATGGTTATATTTTTCTTCAATATCCATATTTTAACCTATGTTCTCATATATGGAAACCCAGTGATGAGTTTCTTTGGGTAATTGTTACATTTCATACTTTAGATTTTAAAATTATGTTTTAGTATTCCATTTTACGATGTGGGTTTCTATAAATAGTAAACTATTTATAACCCCGATGAATTTCGAGGGAGAAATTCATTTTAATGGGGGTAGAATGTAACACCCTAAGATTTTATGAATAATATTCTTTTAATTTCATTGATGTCTTGTGTTTTATGCTACAACAAGATTACCTTGCACTATACACAACACCGTATGAGCTTGCAGTATGCACAACACTATTCTTGGATCATGTTACACACAATTTTGATAGTAGTTATTCTACGAAACATTGAGGGTATATATTTATATATATTAAATGTATAAATGAAATATGGTCAGATTCTGTTATATAAAACAACGGAGGAGTCTTACACAACACGCAACCCTGACTTGGCTTGCATTACACGCAATCACGACCTTCCTCGATAGCGTGTGTTGTACACAATACCACGTTTCACTAAACAATGATATATGGTTATAATATTATTATTAACTAGCCGTTATGAATTGTATAAACTAAATTTTGAATTTTATAAAATAATTATTCATCTTACAAGTTATTTAGAAAATGGTATGAGAAAAAAATCGATTTTTTGAGTAAAATAATTATTTTTAAAAAAATGTAGTTTTTCCGCCTTTTGATGGTGCACCCACTTTAAATATTGTTTTTTAAATGTCTATAAGTTCAATTTGACAAAATAAAATTCTTCTTTGGAATCATGATATAAAAATTTACTTTGGATCAATTTTTCATTTTATTCTGATAACTTTAATATTTTAATGAATAGTAAAAACACGCTATATTTTAATTAAAAACAACTTTTTTCATCATAATAATTTATATGGATAGATTATATTTTTAATTGGTTTTAAAGTGTAATTATATTATATTTTTACCATTTATTCCAATTTTTTTCCTTGGAATTAATTTCACTTTGAAATTGGATATAAACAAGTATCAATATTTTGATAGTTATTGTTTCTTAAAAAACACGCTATTTGTTTTGATAACGAGAATTAATTTTAAAATTAATTAATTCCACTTATATGTTTTGAATTTGAAAAAATATACATCAATTTTGAATTCAGAATATCTAATAATGCTTAAGCTGAATTTTTGGTATTTTTCTGAAAAACAACAATTTTCGATGAATAGTGAAACCACTTAGTGGTAGTTAAAAAACTGACTTTTTCATTTTAATGAAATTTTACCACTTCTGTGAATTGAATTTAGAAAATCCGAGTGACAAGATTAATATCAAGGACTTAAATGTGGTTCAATCGGATGAAAATAATTTTTGGTGAATAGTAACTTTTTACTTTTTTTTACCACGTTTAAAAGTAAATAGGGTAATTAAGGGAAAAATGATATTAATATTACCCTAAAACATGTCCTAATTCTATTGGATAAGTGTAATTAGGCCAAATACAACCTCAGGAATTAAATACGACCATTTTGGCCCACTTGGATTAGATTAGGACATTTTTTATTAATTTATTTAGAGAAGGGTTAAAATAGTTAAAATCAATGTTTAATAGCTAAATCATTTTTAATATAGGGTTATATAGAAGATAAATTCGTCTATAAATAATAATTAGGAAGTTGAAAATATTTCCTACATAATGGTATTTTATTTTTAATATTTAGACATTAAATAATTTAATTTATGTATGACACAATGATGATGCTGTAATTATCTTATTAATGAATTATTGACATAATTGATATTATAAATACCCAAATAAATGTAATTTGAGAATTTATTGAATTCAAAAAAATTTCTAGGTTATTACTACATATTATTACTGATTTAATTAACGTTTTATAACTAATCATTCTGTTATGATTTTCACAAAAATCAATTACAAAATAGTGTCAAAATTGACATAAAATAGTTTTTAAAATAAATATTATATTATTAATTGTTATTTTATTCATAAAAATCTAAGGATCTGCCAAATAAATTAGATAAGGTTATATATTTAAATAATAAAAAACATGGGGTTCTTTTGGCTTTTTATAGTAAGTTTATTAACCTTATGGTGTAAGAAAACAAGAAGACACAGAAAAAGTAAAATTATTTAACTTAAGGATAAATCTAAATGATAAGGTTAAAATAGAAACCTATACTTGTCTAAATTCTATTGGATGAGATTATTTCGACCCATCCCCACCTTATCTTCTAAATAACTTAATTTGGAGCTATTAAAAACCGAATATGACTTTCTAATAAAATAAAATTTTTAGTTTTTCCAAAGGTGCCCCTCTCATCCCTTATAAAAGGGCACCTCCTCCCTCTCTTCCTCACACCACGTTGAGCCTTCATTCACGGCCAACCCATGCCAAATTCTATTCTCCACTTCCATAGAAACATTGTAGAGGTTATTTTCTTCTTCAAAGACAAATTTTAGTGCCCTAAGAGGAGGTCTCAAAGAGGCGCTTCAAAGAAGAGGTAATGTCTGTTACCGATTGTTTCAACTTTATTTATTCTTCCACTTCTTCTTATTTAGTTGATTCATTATGAAGTAATAAAATCAGTATAACTCATATACTGATATGTTATTATACGTATGAAATAACCCTATTTCACTATCTATCCATCCTATGGAAAATGAAATCACCACGCGTGCATACGTACGGAATACTGTCTCCACGCCGTGGTGAAATCTGTTTTTCCACCAACACCTTACATGGATGGGTATAATGTTGTAAAGAATAACTATATATGGTTATTATAACATCATAATGATTCTGATATATTATACCATCAACTCCAATTATATTCAATGATTATGGGAATGATATCATCGCTCATACGTACGTACGGACTACCGTCTCCAGGATGAGATGAGATTCATCCTCCATGTTAACCATACATGAATGATCATAAAGTTTATATAATGAATAATAATGAAATATATGAAATAATAATGCTACTGTATTTATGTATATATATATGTATGTCATCTATTTAGTTTCATTCAATTCAATAAGGAAACGAAAACAGTGTTCATGCGTACGTACTGTCTACCGTCTCCTTTAACGGTGTATTTCATTCCTTTTATCGATATATAATATATATATTTATATTATGAATATATATTTTATATAAATCATGTTTTACATTCTGGAATTATGTAAATCAGGATATAAGTAATAATATCAAGAACGATAAGTCGAAACACATACGATAAATGAAAAGTTTTTACCCAAAACGCTGCTTTAACATTGAGTTTAAAAAAGAACGGGTAATGTAAAGTATTAAGTGAATCATATATGATATCATAACAATGAATATGATTCTGTAATAAGTCAATGACATTATTTAAATCATTATTAATGAGTTTAAGATATGTATGAAGCATATCGGACCTAAGCTTAGGGATAACTTTTCCAATCTCGTTCATATCTGAGATTGTTAATTCGTAAGTATTTACTGGGGTTATTGTTCTCATCCATGTCAAACTTTCATAAAAATTGTTTGATGTATGTTTAATGTCCTTTTACCCATTTTTGACTTTTACTACATGGTATGTATGGAATCTTTCTTTTGCGAGGCACTTTTTGACTTTTCCATCAAAAGTACGAGAATAATGTTTTTTAACATATACGGCATGAATGGATTTTTTACGGTTTTATAAAGACTTATTTTCATGAAGGTTCGTCAAAAATTTATCATGACTATTTTCAAAAAAATATCTTTATTTTAAAATTGCATGACGTTTTTTGAAAAGAAATTGATTTTGAAGAAGAAAGGATATTTTCCTCAAGAATTCATTTCAAGTGTTTTATCAAAACCATTTTTTCATCTAAGATGACATTATTTCATATGTGTATGTTTCAATTATAATGTATCTATGATTTACATGGTTTCACTTTTCTTATTATGAAATGATATCCATTTATTTTATATGGAATATGTGATGATGGGATGATGTTTATGAAACCCACTTTATTCATTGGGTTATTATGAATGATGTATGTTTATTTTTTGGCACAAGTAAGAATGATTTCATTATGAGATGGCTGGGACCTATATCTCCCTCCAATGCATTGGGTAATGATTTATATCGCATGATAAAGACATGGCTGGAAAGGTAAGTTAATCTAGTTCAGTGTTACTGGACTGAAATGAGGAGTGAACTCGATTTAGAAAGGGACTTTGTCCACTAAGATGTTCTTGGAAGAAATGCCTTGGCTACTATCGAAATCATAACATGTGCATAATGGTTTCCACAATTACATGTTTTATTCCCATGCTATTTTATCATTATTGATGTTCCCTTATGATATATGACTTACGTACTTCCAAGATTCATGTCTTTGCTCAATATTTTGATGTTTCGATTTTATGTTCATGTTTTTGCATTAAAATGTTTATGGATTGTTTTATGTTCTCTATGTTTACCCATACTGGGCATTTGAGCTCACCCCTTTTATGTTTTATTTTCCCTTGGATATACAGAACAGTTTTAGGTAAAAAAAGTGGCAGATCTTTATTGGGAGATGTTGAAGATCTTTCCCCACGATTAGAAGATTTTATTCAGAGTTTCCAAAGACACTAAACAATTATGGTCCTTGTGCATCTGTTGTTGTTATGTACTAAGTATTCCGCAAAAGTAATGTAATGTCCATGTACGTCAAACTTTGGGTCTCTACAATCACCAATTAGGAAGTCATGTGTTTTCCCTTCACATGATTAATGAAAATGGGAGTCACATATCAATAGACTGAAGACATCCAAGATTCATTTTATACCCTCAAGAAATATCTCATGAGTACACCTGTATTAATGCCACCTATTGAAGGAAGACTACTTATTCCCAATGTGGCAGCTTTAGAGATATCATTAGGTTCCTTCTTTTTCCAAAAGAATGATGATGTGAATGAAAACAACCTTTAATATCTCAATAGAACTGTGCTTGTTGATGAAACTTGGTATACATGTTCTGAAAAGAGTTTCCGGTCATTAAACATTTTAGTTCTGAAATTGAGCCACTAACTTCAATATCATGAGGTCAAATTGGTGTCTCTCCCTAACTCTCTCAAATTTATCCTCATTCATCCTATGATAACTGGGATTTTGGAATAGTGGGAATCTATATTGCAATAGTATTATATCCATTTTGTGCCTCAAAAAGAGATAAAGGGCTATGCATTGGGTGACTTCTTTGATGAAAATTTATTTTTAGAAGATATATCATTGAATACTGAACTTCTTGATGAAGATCTATTCTCTATTTAAGATAATTCCAAAATATGGGATAGGTACATTTATGGGGCCTCCTTCAGCCCAACAGGGAAGAGAATGGAAAACCCTAATAATAGAAAAGTTGGGTTAGGAATTGTCAATATCTCCCTAGAAAAGGATGTGTTTCCTTATTTATTACAATTGATGGAAGGTGGAAGCAAAAATGAGATAGAGTATCATGCTCTAATTACATTCTTGTAATTGGCACTTCAGGTGGAAGTGAATCACTTGAATGTGAAAGATGAATCATAGTTGGTGATCATACTAATAAATGGGGTGTATTCCATTAGAAAATAATAATTAATCCCTTCATGTGATTACATCAGATGGTTAATGGTTGAATTTCCCTTTGATACAAAATTTCCTAATTTCCTCCGATCAGAAAATGCAGAAGCTAAAGAACTAGATAATTCAACTACAGCCTTGCATGATCCAACATGGAATGAGAAATTCGTTAGTATATCCCATCGTCATGTGGTATCATCTTTAATTCAAACTTGAATGGTGGAAATTAATGAAATTATCTCTATTTATGAGCCATATGGTCATACCATAGGATGGAGAACACCCATAATGGAATAATATAATATTAGATAACATCCAATAGAATGGTCTAAAAAACAAATCTGATGACGAGTGGAAATGTTTACACATTATAACAGTCTAAATCATCAGAAGATCCTCTACAAAAAAGGATTTAATTGAATCATATTCAGGTGTATTGATGGAGAGGAAAATTTAGTTGTCATGAAGAAAGTACACTTAGGAGCTTATGGTGCACACGTGTCTGGGCATAGGCTTTCTGATAAAATCATAAGGCTCAGATACTTTTTTCGTTCAATGTCGCATGATTCAACATATATCACTAAGAAATGTCATCACTTCAAAGTGCATTCCATATTAATTCATCCAACCCAAGAGTTTCTATATACAGATAAATACACCTGATCATTTACCACATAGGGAATGTATATAGTATGGCCTTATCCTCTTTCCACGACTATGTAGTTCATGTATGTTCTTACTTCTACTGACTTCTTCTCGAAATGGGCAGAGCCAATACCTCTCAAATATATCCGAGCCAAAATCATTATTAGTTTAGTTAAAACTAACATTATCACCATATTTTGTGTTCATCATACTATATTGATAGAAAATGGCCCCAATTTTTGGTATGTTGAGGTAATGTTGTTATATCAAGAGAACAATATCAAATACAACCATTCATCTCAATATCATATGGCGACCAATGGAATGATAATGGCCTTCAATATGACCCTATCAAATATACTCCGTAATATGGATGATAAAAATAATAAATCATGGACAGATAAACTATTGCATGATTTATGGGATTATCAAAAAACTACTTGTAATATCACCTAGTAAACCCTTATTAATTGTGGTACGAAACATAAGTAGTTCTTCCAATTGAAATTAAATTTCCCTCACACAGAATTGCAGTGGGTGATCAGTTGTCTATAGATGAGAAGTCTCAGGAATAGTTTTATGATCTAGAATGATTATACGAATAAAATTGCATACTTCTCACCATTTTGAAGTTTATTAGAATAGAATAGTTTGAACCATTAACAAGAAGGCTTTCCTCCATTCAATTTATCAATGAGAATTGGTATTGCCCTTGAGGACTCCAATTATACAATGAAATAAACCTCCAAAGCATGATCTGATGTGGGAAAGAGCTTTTTATATATATAGAGTCTACTAAAATGGAGCTTATGACTTATTGTCATTGGATAGCGAGCTTATTACAACTCCAACAAATGCGTCATTCCTAAAGGAATACTTCGTGTAATGGCACAAATTGTCCCCACTACATGAATTAAAACTGCATAATACATCTTCCTCATTTCTTGACACTAAACTAAAAACCATAATGTCCTATTCAAAAGATGTCAAACTATATAAAAACCATAAGTGTCTATGTTGCACGATGATAAAATGTGTAGCATATTTTTCTTTATCGCACGAGGTTAAGCTATATAAAAGAAATTTTCCTCATTAGAAGACATTAATTTTTATGGTTAATGCTTTCTCTACATGTTGTTAAGATCATCCATATGAAAGCATCATTGACATCATTTCTACTCCTTAGTGGAAGATGAGTACCTTTCTTTCCATTGTGTGAGTCACAGATTCATTGGGACCTCATTTCAATAACTACATGCATCTTTCTTCTCATTCATATGAGGTACGTAGAGACTCCTAGATCTCCATTATTGGGCCTAATTCTAGGAAACCAAACATTTTTTGTCCCTTTTTCCTCTTGTACATGAACTCGATCTATACAGAGTGCTCTTTTAAGATACATGGTTTTATTTTCTTACCATATTGTGTCTTATATTTAATAATTATTCTAGAGTGTGTTAAAATCCCCCATATTCCATTTCAAACTCTATTGGTGTGATAAATGAATGTTTCAAGAACTACGTATGGATTGATTCTCATCTATAAGAGAGATATAGTGACTCCTAGATCTCTAATCTTGGTCCCAATGATGATAACCCCCATATTATTTATTAAGGAATTAATCCCTACGTAGAAAATGTTTAAATAACTACGAATGGATAGATTATTTAACCCAGCAAGAGACATAGTGACACTTGGGTTATGTCCCTTAGTCCAGCTATGAAATGTCTTTCTTTTCACATCGGTTCCTCTTCGTCCTTACAGCATGATATTGAACTACATAGAAATCTAAAACTACAATTATATTGATTTTTTTCATTGATATATGTAGTTAGCCCAGATCCTATGACCTAGCTCAGCCATCAATTAATCATAATACCCCTATTCTTCACTTTTGTCATCATCGTGTTACAAAAAAATGCATTTAATAGTCCTTTTTTTCACACCGAGCTTAGCTCGTGTGGGATTAGAAATTGGGTAACATGATTCTCTGTATAAATAAGGTGTATAAATATCGTATAGGAGCATCAATGTCCTCACTGCATGACTTAGAACTACACTACACAATGTCCTCAATACATGACTTAAAACCGCACAGTACAATGTCTTTGTACATGAATTTAAACTTCATAGCATGATATTAATTCAAATGAAACAAAGAATGTATTTTTTTTACAAATGAGTTAGATTCTTGTAAAGGACTTCAAAATTATTGCCAATATTAATTCAAATATATCTCATGTGCATTGAGCATTTTCACATACCATATGTCACACTCTCAATCTTAAATATTTTCGTATAATTATAATTATTCATACGGTTTCTAGTAACATAGTTTCTAATATTTAAGAACTCTTTTTCCAGACTACACAGTATGTTCTCTAAGGTGGCCATACATAAGTTACCTATATAATTGGATTGTCAGTCAATAGATTCCACGATTTGGCTATGTAGCATATGCCCTGGTTGGCCCTACAAAATACACCACCTTAATGGGTTTGTTAAATGATGATAATTTTGTTCATGGTTATAGTGTCTTAGCCCCCTTCCCACATTGATGAAGATATACAAGAATTTGTATTTTGAATCAATCATTCATGTATATTTGTCCCATTATCATTCTATCGATATGAATGTCTTCAAAAACAAGGTTTGCATTTTTCTCTCTCTCTCCATGTGTTCAAATAAATATGAAATTACATTGGATCATGTGATCACATATAGTATATTGAATAGGTTTCTTGTCATTAAAGTGGGACCTAAAACTTCCAACACCATACTTTCTTTGTTTAGGTCAGACCTTTTTAGAAATCGTTTTCCTCTAATTATTTGGAAATCATGATTCATAAGACCCTCTCCATATTCAGGTACCTTTATTTTTAAACTAAAATCTATGATTTGGTAAATTCTAATCTCAATAAACTTTCTTTGGGTTTAGAAATATAATTTCAAACATATAAGAACATTTTTTTATTCGTTATGCAGTTTGTTCCCTTTGGTGGCATTGCATAAGGTGCCTATGTAACAGGTCAATTAGTCAAAATATGCAACTATGTGACTATGCACTACATGCCCTTAAGCGGATTTGAACAATACAACCTCCTTAATAGGTTTTTAAAGTAATTTTAACATAGTTCTTGGAAAATACATCCTCTAATGCCTTTATCCCTTTTCCCATATCATTCATCAGATCTAAAAATTCTCTAATCATAGTATATTTGTTCGAGGCCTGAATATGGTAGTATCATTACAATCTAAATATCAAGAAATTGGTATAGTTGCTTAACTTTTTTCAATTATAATGACTATAAATTAAATCCCCACAATGTCCTCACTCCATGACTTAAAACTACACAACACAATGTTTTCTCTGCATGACCTAAAACTGCACCGTACAATGTCATCACTACATGACATAAAACTGTACAGTATAATATTATAAATTGTAATTTTTATTAATTTTTTACCATATATTATACACCAATAATTTATTGAAATGGTTTTCATATTTTTTAGGGATATTAGAATAAATAACCCTTCATTCTCAAAATCCTTTACCTTGGAAAAACCAATCACTATGGTCTTGAGTCAACAAAATATTATTTCCCTTGGAAATCAATAGTAAATTGTAAAATTATTAAGAGATATGTTTCTTGACTATGAAGTGCATTACCTTGGGTTGCCTTGCATAAAATTTCCGTACATAACAGGCCTATACATGAATAGATGCCACTATTTTTATAGTTAGTATTTCCCCAGTTGACCCTGCATAATACAGCCCCCATAATGAGTTTTTCAAATAAATGTATATTCCTACTTGGAGGATATTTCCTTTTTGTTTTTAAATTATTTAGATTTGGTGGACACAAAAATCATGAATCAAAATTCCCCTTTAGAATATCTAAGGAATATTATAGAAATTCTTTTCAACTATGTCTGGTTTCAGATCTAATTTCAAAATTAATGGTCAATGTTGTTCGACCATAAACACTAACCCTTTCTTTTCCAACCAGAATGAATCTAAACTACCAACTAAAATAGATGTGCTACTCTCCTAATTTGAAACCTGCAAAGGGCGCTCTAAATAAAAGTCTTGTCTTAGCTCACTAAAGATACATTTTGTATGGTTTAGCTAATATTTTGAAATTAAAAGATAAAAGTAACAATGTTTGTGGGGTTTTCTATATAACCATAGTAAAAACCAAAATATTCTTACTAGGCCACATGTATTTGAAAAAAATTAGAGCATCATTCCATACATTACATAATTCCAAATCTAAACTAATGATGTTGGAATGAGTCAATGTTCCCTACCTTTACCTTAGAACAATATTCTTTTCATTATAAATGAATGAATTCTAGGGGGATTTTTTAGATACCCATCCGGCAGTCATCCACTTGCGCACCAAAATGTAGGCATGAAACCTATTTGAGCACCCAAACGTTTTTCATCTAGGGTTCTATTTTTTCCTATAATAGACTCTTGGGGCCTTCATTTGTACATACGATTTTTCCTGAACCCCAATTGTTGATTTAGTCTCCCAAGTGCATCGCCCAAGTCCTTAGATACCATCCAGGTAGTTCATTAACTCTTAATGTGAAGGAATTGAAGGAGTATTGTTAGACATAAATCCATTTAGTGTTAGTAATCCATAATAGTAGCGCACCTAAGGAGACTAACCTCATTAAATCAGAAACACTTGCGTGCCCCCGATTCCTTTCACATGAACTTAAGAGCCCCACTTCTGGGATCACCTATGAATACTTATGAATTATTGATCCAAGTCTCTCCCATGTATTAACATATAGGATGTACATTGCATAAGTGATCATCAGGTCACCCAAGACTAGTTTTTCACCCATACATGTGGGTCTGTACCTACTTGGGTGCCCTTCTTTGATCCACCTACTCTCTTCAGTCAACAGGACATCAATCCCTCTCGAACCCCATTCATTGAATGGATTCTTCTTTATTGGATCCCCTATCTGAAACGGATTCTATTGAGAAGTTAACTAAAACCTCATGACATATCAATCCTCTAGGAAAGAATAATTATCATGACTTTTTTTCGGTTTGAATATCTACAGTTAGAGGCTTCCCACATTTGATTCACAATAGGGTTAGGATTCATGAAACATATATAGGTTTTATTATCATCTGTCACATGGACCTTTCCCCTAGTAACAGTGATGGGAAGTTTCTAGTTTGGAGGATTAGGTTTTGGTCCTGACCTGTCACTTCTCAATGGCTGGGAACCTCAAGTCTCTGGTACGGACGATATTTTTCACACTTTATTTTCATTTTGAACAAAGGGGAAATCTCTCTCTCTCTCTCTCCTAATAGAATCTATTTTAGGGATACCATCATGGTGAAATCCACTATCCTTCATCCATTCTTCCTTTTATTGTACCCTTTTCCAACGAAACAGGAATATAGTGATGGAATGTCACCTCACCCTCGTCCACCATGGTCGCCGTAGGCTCATCCACTTCCTCCAGCGAAGGAGTAAAAGTTTGTGTGTCATTGTCAAATCCTTCACACCCAATTTTTTCTCAAACTGAGCATGACTCTGTGGTCTTATAGATTCGTGATGATTACATCATTTTCACAAATACCCACTATTAATGAACTATGAGAACTCTAATTCCTATTCAAACCTAGATATGCGGTAAGACTTCACAAGGCCTGATCTAATTAGAAATATTCTTCATGATTCCAAACTTAACACCATTAATATTGGAATCATCCTTAGGTTTAATCCCCTAATTAAACACTCAAATCCTCCATCCATCCAATTAAAGAAGCCCAAATTCATTTTTCACAAAGTACTATACCCTCCTATGAGAGTTATCGAACTATGTAGTCTTTGATTCCCTTAAAAATGAGATACATAGGAATCCTCCTTGAGGTTCAAACCCAAAACTTCATTTCAACCCAATTATCCTCGGGCGATATTCCCAATAGGGTATAATATTTCATGAAAAACCATATCCTTTCCATGATCCATGGGATGCTTCGGCATAATTCCAACACCAATCGTTTACAAAGAACCTTTCGCTATGATATCCTTACCAAATGATAATAAACTATACAGTTATGTTCTTATCACATGACCATAATATGTATGATGTGTCCCATTAAGTGGAAATAAACTACGAGGGTTCTAGTTCCTTTCAAAAGAATATGTAGGTATCCCATTTTATGGGTAAGATTCCAATATCAAAAAATAACATTTGTCTCTATGTACGCCAATAAATGCTTGAGTTCCCCATTGAGTGAATTAAAAAACATTATCGTTATAACAACAATTGAAAGAATATCTGAATATTATATAGTTGAATACCATTTATGGAGAACATCGAATACATATAGATGTCTAAATTAAGGATGAAATTTGAATTCATACAGATGATTGTAAATTTTATAAACGTTTATATGTGATTGAAAATTCAAATGGAAACATATGTTAGACATGGTTAAATAATAAGGATTCATAAAAATATATTTAATTTATATAGAGATCCCCATAGTAGAAAATAATTCTTCCCGAATGGGTGTGTTGATTCTGACCTCCCATCTTCCCAACCAATGCATGTTCCTAAGTATCAAAATGATAAAACTTAACGAATGCCTTCCATTGGAAAGAATTTCCCTTTTGGATAATGAAATTTTGGGTGTTTCCAGTTCCATAAACAAAAACAATAGAATCCTTTTAGAACCTGTGATTCATTAAACTAAAACACCCATTTCAAGGAACTCTGAAATTATCATCTAGGCGACTGTTCCATAATCCTATCTTAGTAAATTAAGAAATCATTACCTATGATTCATTAAATTCTAGTTTGAAAATTATTTTTAATTATCAACCATGGATATATTTTTATATCTAATTAATTATTCCACTTATGGGTATTAGTAAAATTTAATTATATTTACATAATATTATATCCAATCCCTTGTTTATTATAAAATCAACATTGAGTTGTGTCGTCTTATCTAAAAAATATAAAAATTAAATATATTTACTTAAATGGTTAATGGAATGCTTACTGAATTTTCCATAATTATATTTATTATTAATTAGTAAATGGAATTATTATGGAAATGTCCTTACCATTATTTATTTTTAAATTTAAAATAGAATGATAATGGAAATATAAATTGTTATTATCTAAAATTTTATGTTATTAACATCTTTGATGAACACACTACTAACTAATAAATGTTTAATAAATGTTACTAAAAAGGGACCACTTAACCTTGAGTGATGTCAATTGCTTTGTTATGCAACATATGGCTAATGGATCATAATAAATATGTATAAAATCACATATATATATTGTTACTAATGGGAAATTTGGTAATATAATTGTCCACAATGTGTCACACCCCCATGGTCAATGATTTAATCTTGACATCCACATCACATGGGTTTTTGGGTATGAGGTTCCACAAACCCTTGATTAGATGGTTGGGTATGACCATCCTCATCATTATTTGTGACACTCAGCATGATATTCTATATTGAGTATGGTCTTTCTTCATGAAGAACCCTAATTATATTTATAAGATTCGTTATTTTTATGAGTATTTTTACACACTGACACACGAGGTACACCTTGTTCCCTAACTCATATTACGTATATATATATATATATCTTTATATATCACAACATATATATATTTAATATGTATACATAAATATACCAATGTATATCTATATATATTTTGCAGTATCTTTTCTTATCATGAACCATAAAATATCAAAATGGTGTCCTTTAAGAACCTATGATGTCGTATTTATAGTTTTTATTATTGTTCATTTTTTCAATACCCCCACATTGTCATAAATTGTTTTCATGGAATCGATATAATTATGAAAAACTATTGGTGTACACTAATTTTACCTCCACCATTTTTGGGACTCCTTTATAGTGGTGTTTTTAACAGCCCTAATGATTGCAGTATCAGTTTTATGGGTTAGGAATCAACTATTCATTTGTGAGTTGGATATTAGAAGCCTAGTGGTGAATCAGGGCACATGATGTTAATGGAGTTAGACCTTTGGGAATTTTATATTTTATTTAGGCACCATTTATTATTTACATGGTGCATGTTTACTTATAGCACATCATAGAATCATATTGACATGAATAGTTAAAAATATGGCATTAAATTTTATATTTTTTTAATCATTCATTGTATTAAAGATTCACTACAATTTCATTTAGTTAAATTGAATATACTTGTGTTTTATTATTATTATAATATTGTAATAATATAACCATGAGGGTATAAACTCACCACCATACCTCATCAGACACACACATCTAGTTAAAATCCTCTAGTGCATGGGCAGTCATTATTTAGTCAATGTGACTCACTGGATTAGGACAGCATTTAGTGACTCATAGTCCTAGATATTACAAATAGTTTTCATGGATAGGATTGGTTGGAATCATAATAGAGTATGAGGATCATAGTTTTCCATTACAAAAATTTAGTTGGAGCTATTTCAATGATGTTAATTTCATTCATTTTATATATTTCATGATATTTATTTTGACATTTTTATAATCATTTCGACAAATGTTTTCAATTACGTATTATTTTAATTATTTTTTAGTGTTATTTTTAGGTGAATCAATATTTATATGTATTAAAAATGGTAAATAATTTTTTTCAAACATTATGTGTATATTTTATCCCATTTAATAATTTTAATAAATTTATATACTATTTTATAAATAAATGATTAATGTGAAAAATTCATTTAATTATAAATCCATATGGTTTTTAAAAGTACTCCCTTTTATTCTTTAAAAGTGGGGGGGTTTTGTATATTTTCACAAAATCAGTGGGTTTTCATAAATTAACTAAGGAAATATATAAAATTGAATGATTATTTGATTAATTATTCATTGTAGTGTTATAAAATTATTATAAAGGTGGTGATTTCATAAAATATTATACAATCTAACAACGATAGAATCTATCATGAAGAAAATCAAATAGAATGTTTCTGAACTCATTCTAGGATTTTGTTTTATCACACACTACTCATACCACTAAAATTATAAAGAGTAATTTCATCTTATTGGATTATGTTTGGGTTCATTGGATCATTATTTTATGATATATTCTACTATGTATAGTTAGGATTAGGTCTTGGTGATGAAAATTGTTGGTCTCTATGCGTGGCATGTATATTTTAATTTTAATTTTTTTTTATCATTTTGATTTTTTTTATACACATACCACTTTATCCTTGTTTGTGCCATTTTGAATTTTCTATATGTCATAGTACGTTTATATATTATATATTTGATTTAGATGTTTTCTTTTAGTTATGAGTTTTTTGTATCCCATAGATTTATTATCTATAATTTTCACCATTTTTGATCTACAATATATAGGTGTGTCCATGAGGATATCAAATAAAATTTTGTTACATTATTATAATAATTACATAAATAATACTGTTATTTATATTCATGTAATGTTACCTAGGTACTAGTTTCTCGAACATAGGGATTCTAAACTCTATATGAGACTTTCCATAGACTGGCCTAGTTTCCATGTAAATGTATACAAAGATGGATTACTGAATAAAAACAATAAAAAAAAGTGTGAAAATTGACTATACCCTTACCAATATAAATACATGAGAAATTTTTTTTGTTAGATTCTTGGTTTTTTGTATGTTCCCCATTGAAATAACTATTTTCAAATATATATCTATAAATATGAACGATGGATGTCATTTTGATACCAACGTCAATCTGAATAATCCTTATTTTGTTAAATTAAAAATAAAAATAACAAAAAATATAAAAAAATATAAACATAAAGAAGTCCTCAGATTAGGTCAACACCACTATGAATTATGGGAGTTTATTTCTGAAAATGTTACCTCCTTTTTTCAATCAAATATAACAATTCCACCACAACAACTAGAGACAATGAAGAAAAAATAGACAACCCATATTCAAATGTAATCATCTTATGAGGAGGATATCAAGATTAAAATATATAAGAAAAATATCATGAAAATATTTAAAAGAGTATTTATGACCTTAAATTAGTGGAATATATAATTTGATATTTATTACATGATCATAAACCATGATTGTGGGATGGAATTGAAATATTAGATCTAAATAGAGTTTATAGATATTAAATAATGTGGTAGAGAAAATATCTTCTGAAAATTACAATTTTTGGAACATATTTTGGTTTTTGAATGATTTTATATTAAACGATTCTTTTTTAAAAAATTTAAAAATACTTTTCAAAAAAAGAAAATTGTTGGTATCCCACTAGAGTTTAAATTGTGGAGGCCATTAACTCATCTAGGTTTTAATATTAATAAACTTGACTTTCATTATACATTTTATATGAGTTATTGTTATATATATTACTTTTTATATTTATATTTTTATCCTAAAACATAATATGATCACTCATCGACTCCATTGATCATTAAAATGATATGACAATTTATTTTTATTATATGATAAAATTAAATTTCTTAGTAGCAATATTGGATCAATTACTTTACAACCTACCAAAAATTGGTTTTATCTTGCCTATGATGTATTAACAATATTGATTAAGAGCTAATTTATCCCATTGCATATTCATTGTATCCTCTCACTTTTGGTTAAATATAGGAGGTCCTAATTATTACACTTTACATAATCTATAGGAATGATAATACCATTTAATATCTTCTCACTTTGGTTGAAAATGCATAATGGATTCCCTATATATTAAACATTTTAACTAGAAATAATTATATAAAAATAATATGTCAAGGGTTGGGAATAAACATCATCCATTTGAATAGATATAATATATAATTCATGATGCTGGATTTAGGTGGCATGTATTATTCATTTTCCATCTCTCCAACTGAAGAACAAATTTTAAAATATATTTTGTACAAACATTCAGTTTCTCGTATACTCGCATATGTTGGTCCCCGGGTATTATAGATTCCTAATTGAATACATGATCACTACAAATAGATTCAAAATTCTGTGGTCATTGATCCATGAATTCCATTTCTAGTTTTATTACACAAACTTAGGTTCTAGAGAAAGATAATTTAAGCATAATTGTATCTTAAAAAAAATATAGATATATTAAATATTTTTAGAAGATATGGAAGGATAAATGGAAACTTTTAAGTCATTTTCCGAAGTTAAGGATGCTTTTTTATGATAAAGAGAATCTTGTACCTAGGGGACTAGTAATGGGTTATTGTATGCATGCCTATAGAAGAAGATGGCCATATGAGGTCCACTAGAGACATGGTCAACCTAATGTGTGTACAATTCTATAAAATATAAATGATGTAGGAATACTAGAAATATATTAGGAGGCATCTATCTTTTATATTCTATTATAGATCTAATCTAAATATTTTTTATTTATATATTCATGGAATGATTTCAGGAACATGATATATGGGATGTGGTAAAATTAGATTAATTTTAAAAAATTACCTCTCTTAGTAAATAAATAATCATTTTTTTGTAAATTGTTTCCAATTAGATTAGAACATAAATCAATATTTTGTCATGTAAATGTGATTATAATAATTTTATGATGTTTTTCTTGAGGTGTATGATCTAGTGAAATTTATTTAGAAGAATTTAGGACCCAATTTCAATCTGTCACTTTATTCTTATGCGTTTTCGTAATTCATTATTGAGTGAAAGGGATATATCCATTTTGGCATAGTGATTTGATTAATTTTTCTATCCCAAATTCATTTTTTAACAGTCTCTTTTATTAACAGGTTTACCAAAAGTAAAACTACCAAATATCCCATTTCCCTTTTCCCCATTCACAAAATAAACCCCTTGATAGTATAAAACAATAAATAAATAATCTCCCCACATTGAATATTATTATTTATAATAAAATTTATTTGATATTTAACACATGATATTTTAATATATATTAAATTTCAATTTTTTGTATTAAATAACCAATCCAATATATAGTCTATTTTCCCTAAATCATTAACTCTATCTAAAATCTATCGTAAATAAATATTCATTAATTCATAAAATGGAATAACTAGTGAATCATAAAAAAATTATTAAATCCCATCATCTCGATCTAGAACAAATTATGAATGAAATTATATCCATATAAAATGATTAATTGTTTACCCCAAAACATTGATTGATTCCATTTAGATTATTGGATTCATCCGTATATAATGTGATTCTGAATCAACATATCATATGCTCTCATTAACCCCTATCTTGACGGAAATATGTGTTCCTCACAAAACAAGAGTAGTATATATAAATACATCATGTCCCCTAAAGATAAATACAGATGTTATATCAATTTTTTCCTCCTAAAAAATATTATTATTTACATAATAACATTGAAAATTGATATATCATAAATTATATTACATAACTATGACATCATTAATTAATTATTTATAAAAAAAATAAATACCTTTCATGGATGAGATATATGATAACTTCCATGGATATATTCTTCAATAGGGAACATTTAACTTAGTTAAAGAGCCAATGAATCCTTTTACAAGGAAATACAATTAATTAATCTTCTATTGATCATTCCATCACATTTTATATCATCTATAGTGTACCCAACACAAGATAAGTCAAAAATAGCATTTAAATCAATGTTTTCATCATTAATTATATTTTAATCCACTAGAACCAAATTATTTTAATTTATGGATTGAGAATTATTATAAATAAAGTAATTAATACAACAAATGGATATAACTTTAGAATAAAGAAGATTATCTACATTGTTTCCCACCCAAAAAATAAAAAACATTCTCAATGGTTCTTTAAATAAAAAATTTATAACCACTATGAATTTAAAAAATATACCCATAGGTTGGTTTTAATACTGATAGGAACGTAATTTTATGTGCCAATTTTGATTCAACGACTTTGAGGGATTTTTTTAAAGCTTGTATATGAAGATTAAGTCCACTATAACATAATTAAAATTTATGTATAAATAATATATGAATTATTCCCATTAGGATAAAAACCTAAGGGGTTGAATCAAGGTAATGGATAAAAATAACCACACATTTCATTTTGTAAATTTGCGATAAAAAAAATCTTCTCTGTTATTCTTGAAGCAAAATAAATATATATAAAATAATGGATGCATGAGAAACTATAATTATTTTTATTTCACAATAAATGGGATATTCCACTATAATTTCTATGAATATAGTCCCCAATAATGAAATCACTTAAGTAAAATGCTAATAAAATATAAATAAATAAATCACTATCCAAACAAAATATAGCCATTAACTATTGAAATCCATCTTCTATATTAAATAAATATAGTCCATCATCCCTCCAATGTATTGTTGCATTTTCTATAATTAGTTTATATTTTGATCTAAATTATATTAGAGAGTAATAAATCATTATATAAACATAGGATAAGTATTCTATATTACCCTATAGATTATGCTATATTAAAAATCCCTCCATCAATGGTTCTTAACAATTATCTAATTTCATTATTGAATACTATTCCCCATGTAATATTACTAAATGGAAATTTTACCATTTATGAATTTACCTAGACTCATGAACCTTTCCCCCTTCTCAAACTCATTATAAACCATGTCTTTGTTCTACTTCATATATTTTGGGTTATTCATAAAATCCATTGCACATTTTGAACTCAATAGTCATCTTGAACAACATAGTTCACAAACTCACTACAGATTAAGAAATATTTTTATATATTATCATAATTATCCATTGGAACTATTCATCTATTAATTGACACTCTACATTATTTATTTATTAGAATCCTTATATATGAAAATAATCCCAAATATCTTGTTAATAAAAAAACCATTTAATTCCATTTATGAACCCCCATTTTGACATTGTATATCATATGTTGCTTCGCATAGAAAAAAATAATCTATGAATATCCATAAAAACATCACTTTTCCAAAATACAATCTCTCTAATAATGTACTTTTTTATATTCCTAAAAACACCAAAAAATAATAAAAAAACATAACACCCATCACGACATCACATATGTTATAATAATTTCATAGAATTAATATTTTACTACAAATGCATAACATTTTTAAATTTTATATATTTATAATCAAATACGTGATTGTAAACATCTTCTATAAAAGTTACAAACTATTTATAAACTCATGTATATACTAAATGGAAAACCACGATATTACATTTTATGGAAATTACTAAACCAAATTTATTTTATAATCCACTATAGTAAGTTTTCCAAAAAATGGATAATTCACCACCTTTCACAATTATTCTTGGGAAAAAATATGATAGATCTTTTTCAAAACATTTATTAAAAAGAAACAAAAATTATATAAAATTCACCTTGAGGTATTTTTTCAACAATCCCACATTTCAGTTTTATGTAAGAAATCTATCAATTTTTAAAAATTATATTTGAAAAACAAATTCACCTCTATCTTCAACCATCATTCCCACTTTATGAACCAATATAGAATATGGGGAATTATTTAAAGAATACTATAATCCCAAATGATTCAATACCCACATAGGAGACAAATTTATCATGTATCATTCATCAATGAACCACTTAATATCATTACTACTTCATTAATTAATGTTAGATATGGTTTTAATGGATATTAAATGTTTCACATAGTGTATAAAAAGTAAGGACTAATACATTACCCATACATATAAAAAGGATTCCTCACTGACCTACATGTTATCCTATCATTATATCACTCCACTATTGAGAAAATAATAAGTATACTAAAATTTATATAATATATTTTTATTTACAGGGTCTCTTTGATATAAATATGGAATAGATATTCCACACTCTCCCACTATTATAAAATTTCCCTATTTAATTAAATAAATTATCCCCATTGTTCAGAAATGTTTTGTTCAATTATTTAGAGCCTTAAATATGAAAAAATATATAATTAACATCATATATATAAAATATAAACAAACCTCGGGTCATGAGGCTTTCACATCCTCAATAGTTATATGTGGGAATTAGTGTAGACCTCCTGAGAAATGTTTATACAATTCGTACAGTTATTTGGTTAAAGATGTATTTATAATTTATTTAAGATAGAAATCACTTTTCACATACTCCCATATAACAAATCAGAGTATCAAATTATTCTAGAAAAAAAATATTTTATTTTGATAAGATTTTTCACTTATTTATTAACAATATTTCTTTTGTGATTAATAGCACTTGAATGCTAAAAATTGACTCTGGTCCAATACATCACATCAACTCCCAAATATAAAACATATTTCTTCATCTCTAATAGTTTCAATGTAAATAAATTTTAATTTCAATGTTTCATTGATATACCATTGAATTATATCAGCTACGCTAATGAAAAAATCATTAGGATTAATTTTATACCATGTCATCTGACATGTGGAAGATACAATTTCAGTTTATTTATTATTATGTATAAAAAATCCAGTAAACTGATTGTATTATTTGTCATTAACAACATTTAATTTTTCATCCTGAAAAATATTTATTTATTTAGAATCCATATTGGATATCTCTTTAGAGTCCTATGTTAAATTTTTTTAGAACCAAATTACCATATTAATATTATAAAACCAATGTAGGATGAAATTTTTATGTTCAATATAGATAAATGAAAAAACATCATCATTCCAATCATTAATAATTTAATATGTTTAATCATTATTTTTGATAACTAGTTTCACTGTGGTTTATCTTTTCAACCATTGAATATATCATCCCAACAAACTAACACTATCATCTATTGATAACTATAAATATTGACATCAATATTATTATATCAACTAAACATCCCTTGAAACAAGTATTATTTATATACTACACAATTTGTGAATAAAATAATTGCTTTTGTGTTCAATATATGTTAATTTTTATTTAATAAAAAAACAACAATCTTTTCTTCATCAACTGGAGAATGATATAGTATGTCAATGTAATCTTATTCCTCAATAACATTATCAAGAAAACATTACATAACATACATCTTCAAATAAATGAAATTACCTTATAATATTATTGATATGATTATATAAATTGATTCCTACTATTAAAAATGTGATTATGTCTCATCAATATCAATTCCCTATTTTAGTGGTTAATTCTTATACAATAATCAATTTTTTTAATTAGAAATATATAATCATTCATATAATTATGGAATATCCATTAAGTCCTAATGTAATTCTTGCTAAAAACATTGAACTAATTGAAAATGTCTAATTATATTATATATGGTCAAACTCTTCATTCGCTTCATAAACCCATGAATCATCATTTACATATAATGTAAAAAAATACTATATCTTTTATATCAGTTATGTTTGTTGACCTAAATTCAATATGCTTATCTACAAAGGCGTTATATAGTCATCAATGATTTTATTGTTATCAATTTTTGATGAACTCTTCTATATTATTGATATTACAAGTTATACTTCACCCAACCCATAAAAAGTATTTTCTATTAAATGAGTATTTAAAACATGTTCTCTACATCTGTTGCTCACCTCTTCATCACATTCATCAAGAAAATTCCAATTGTGTTTCTGAATATTATTATAATTTTGTATTTTAGTGAAATTATTCATTTTGATAACCTTTCATATCTACATATTAATGAATTATTATGATTTTCATTTTTATTAGTAGAAAATGAAAATCCCTTCTATAACACCCCAAGATTTCATTGTACGTAATCTCATTAAAGTAATTCAATAGCCTGCGCTACACACAACACCGAGTTCGAGCGCACCACAACATACCAAACTTGTCTTTCAAAAGTAGTTATGAATTTTATGAACTGATTTATGAATATTATATACTATATATAATTTCAAGATCCATATTATGTGTTTCTTATAAATAATATAAGAACAAATTCATTTTTTTAGATTTAGGAAGTATTTTTAAAAAAATGTAATTTTATAATATTTAAATGGAGAACCCTTTTAAACTTCAATATTTTACACATTAATATATTAAATTTAAGGAAATTAAATTCTTCTTTAGAATAAAGACATAAAAAATTTATTTTGGATAACTTTTTTGTAATTTTCGGATAACTTTCATATTTTGACGACTACTAAAAAGTACTATGTTTTAATTGAAGACAACTTTTTTAATCGAAATAATTTATAGTTCTAAATTAATAATTTGAAAGTTTTTAATGTATAATTAGTTTATATTTTTATCATTTAATACAATTTAGGTCATTATAAGTAATTTTACATATAAATTTGACATAAACACATGTTAATCTTTTGATTATTTATACTTTTTAAAAACCCACATTTTGGTTTTAAGAATGGGAATTAATTATATATAAATAAATGAAACCTATATGTTTTTAATTTTGTAAAATGGACTTAATTTTTTAATTCAGAATATAAAAATTATCTTTGGTTGAATTTTTGGTATTTTACTAAAAACATTCAAATTTTTATGAATAGTGGAAAACACTGCATTATATTTTAAAACTGACTTTTTATTTAAATAATTATTTATTTTATTTAATTTAATTATAAGTAAAATAATATATAATACCTTTATAAGTATAATATAATTCATTTGAGTAATTTTAAAATAAAATTAGATGCATTAAATTTTAATCATCTTTTTAACCTTTTTACCCTATTTCTAGGAGCATTCGAAAATTTGCATAAAACATAATTTTATCACTTCTGTGAGTTGAATTTCAAAAATACAAGAAGCATAGTTGATTCCACTAAGTAAAATGTGGTTCAATAAGATGAAAATATTTTTGTGGTGAATAGTAACTTTTTACTTTTATTTATAACGGTTGAAAGTAAATAGGGTAATTAATGGTCAAATTTATATTATAATTATCCATACACATGTCCTAATTATATTGGATAAATTTTTTGCGACCAAAAAACCACATTATGAATAAAATATGATCCTTTAGATCCTCATGGATTAGATTAGGACATTTATTATTATTTTATTTAAAAAAGAGTTTAAAGTGTTAAATTTAATGTTTAATAACAAAACCCTTTTTAATATAGGGTTACACACTATATAAATTAGACTATAGATATTAAATAGAAATATAAAAATATTTACATCATAATGGTAATTTATATATAATTTTTAAATATTAAATAATTTAATTTATTTATGACATAATGAAGATGTAGTAATTACATTATTAATGAAAGAATCAAATAAATGGTATTATAAATATTAAAATAAATATAATTTCAATATTTTTAAGACATCCACTAATTTTTTAGGACAATATGACATGATAGGGTTTATTAAATGAATATTTTTTGAAGTATTAATTTTGTGATGACTGTCAGAAAAACCAAATACCAAATAATGTCAAAATTGACATAAATTAAATATTTTAAAAAATACTATATTATTGGATGATGTAAAATTCATAAAAATATACGGTTTTTTTAAAGGGATTAAATAGTATTATAAATTTCATTAATGAACCACAAGATGTTCTTAGGATGTTTAGATTAAGTTTATTAACCATATAATGTAAGAATACAAGAAGACACGGTAAAAGTTAAAATATTTAACTAAGAGATAAATCAAAATGATATGGTTTATATGGAGACCTAAACTTTTCTAAAACCTGTTGGATGAGTGTTTTTTGACCCATCCCCACGTTATCCTATAAATAAATCATTTTTGAGCTACTGGAAACCGAAAATGGTTTTATTATATAATAATATTTCATGCTTTTCCTAAAGTGACACCCACCTATCTAATAAAAGGGTACTTCCCCTTCTGTCAAAATCACACCTCAAAAGCCATTTGGATCGGCCAAAACCATACAAATTAACATCCCAACATTAATTAAATAATCCTAGAGTCCTTAATTTGAACTTAAAGCCACCGTAAGGATCCTTTTTGGTCAACTGAAAAGAAAACACCTGAAGAAGAGGTTATAATTTCACCACCAACTTTCACTTTCATTTCATCTTCCACTTCCACATAATTTGTTGTTTCCATAAAAAAATAATAACTCTAGTACCTCCTAAATACAGTGATGTTATTATAAATATGGTACAACCATATTAATTATTCTATCCATCCTCTAAATGAAAAAGTCCCCATATATGCATACGTATGGCTTAACGTCTCAACGTCGTGGTTTAGTTTGTTATTCACACAAGTCACTATTTGGATGGTTATAAAAATGAGTATAAATGATTTAAATAATAAATATAACATTTTAATGATTCTTTATATATGATATACCATCCAATTACATTATATTTCACCATCAATATAATGATATTGTCGCTCATGCATATGTACAGATTACCATCTCCCCCACACGATGAAATTCATTCAAACATTCACAACTCAACGATGATTTTAAAAATATATAATATTAATAAGTTTGTTATATATGAAATAATAATGATATATTATATATATATATATATATATTTACTTACATATATTTTATTCACATACTTCTGTTCAATACGATATGAGAATGGAAACATCGTTTATGCATACATACAGCCTACCAGATCCATAAATGGTGCCCTACATTTCATATATCTATGTATTATTAATATTTATATTCAATATATATATGATATTTAAATAATGGTTTAAATTTTGGATGTATTTAAATCGTGATCTAAATTATACGATAAAAAATAAATGTTAAAACATGTACGATAAAGAAAGTGATTATTACCCAAAATGATAATTTAACATGGAAATCATTATTATATGTGTAGTATAAAGTCATAAATGAATTATGTTTGATATAATAAATATAAATATGGTTCTGGTATAATTTAATTCCATACTATGGTCATTATATAGGTGGATAAACATACCCTCGACCAAAGGAATGTGCAAGGTAAGTGTTAATTTCACAATCTATTTATTATCCAAGGTTGTTTTTAAGTAATCATATACTTGGACATATTTATTATTCATTTCCATATTTATTAAAAGTGTTTCCAAAGGGATTATTTTTAATGATATTTTTACTAAAACGTCATTTTAATGGTTTTAAAGATTTATTATTCTAAATATTTCTCATTAATGTACATGTTTTCATAATGGTTTTAAGGATTTAATCATAAGGACGTGAATGTTTTAAAATGTTAATTCTTTTAAAAAGATTTGACGTTGTATGAGAAAATTTGATTCAAAAATTCCTTTAAATGTATTCCTTCTTAAATTGTGTGACTTTTACACATTTTCTTGAAAAATGGATATTTCTCTCAAAGAGTTTTAAACAAAAAAATCATATATGTTAACATCTTTTGATGGATTTTAAATACGATTGAAGTTTATTTATTATGATGAAAATATTTCATATTTTATTGAAGGTTTTTTGATAAGTTTGACTGTGGATGTGTTATTATTATCCAATTCATGGTTTATAGATAAAGTATTTACATTTATTATGCTAGTTTTAATATGAATTTTACTGTTATGATTAAACCTTTTCATATGAGGAATGCATTAGACATAGTATGTGATGGGTGGAGCCCGTTATAGATCCTCAATGAATTGGTAGGTCTTATGAGACAAATTAGTGTCTTGGCACAGGGCCTTAACAATATCTTATTTTTTGTCTTGGCACAAAGCCTTGAGTACGTTGTCATGAAGTCTAACATTATGCATTCCATCATTCTGAAATTGGCTACGGATATTGCATGTGATTATTTGACTAGTAGAATATCCTTGTGAATATGTAAATGGAATTACTTGATTTTCCTTTTTAATATTATAGTGATGTTTAAGTTTAAATTGATTTTGTTTTAGTTTTATACATCTCCTTAAATATATATATATTCTAATTTATGAAAGTTGTTGCTATATTGGTATCCTTACTGTGCATCTGAGTTCACCTCTTTCTATGTTTTATTTTCCCCGGGATACGAAGAATTATATTATGTCTAACCTGTAGTGGTAGTCTAAGGGATATGAATGTGGTTCAGGGTGACAATGTTGTGGTTGTTTTTTCATTTTATAATGTCATGTTACTTTCATGTATATAATCTATGTTCCAAGACTGCTAAACTGATTAGCCCTTAGAAAATTGTTTCCTTGTAATAATGCTAATGAATTAAAAAAATGATACAATATTGGGTAACTGATGTTGGGGCATTACAGTTAGTATCTGAAGAAGTTTAGAAACAACCTTTGAAAAAAATTTAGATAAACTCTAATTAGATAAAATTTCCCTAAGATAGACTTTGATGATTAGTATAAAAGAACATCATAGAATTTTTTAATATAGTTATTTTGTGTATTTTCCAAGCAATACATCCCTATCTAGATACGAGCTGGTAGAGGCAGCTATGACATAGATGTACCTTGGAGTGAAAACATCAACAAGGAGTTTTGGGCTTGACCTGAGGTATCCTGGTACATGAAAATGGGCCTTGTTGAACTCTTGGTTACAGCACTCCCGGGGGATATGCTAAGGAAAATTCAAATGTTCATTACAATATATTATGAAGGATTTTGGGGTAAATAATTTCTCAAAGAAAACATTTTATGATTATATATTATATTCATACTCTTTTCAATTTACATTAGGTCTTTTACAAGTTTGGATTTATGCTTTGATATTCATAAACTATCATAGTTTATGCCATTGTTTATAAATGGCGCTTAGTAGAAGGAATGAGAATTCCAGTAATACCCATGATCAAATGATTAATAAGGATCATGTATTTATTGGTATTAACCCATCATTTAAAAGTAAAATAGTCTCCCATGTATTCTTATCACATTAAGAAATAGTATCATATGTTAATAAGATAAGTATATAATTCTCTATGTCCTATGGATTTTAATGGAATAAATAGAAGAAAAGGATGGAAGAGACAAAGATTGATAATGGGAATATGGGAAAGAAGGATTTTCCTATAAGTGATAACTGTGAAAAAATCATCGTGGTAAATGCTTAAAGGAAATGAGAGTTTTCAATAAGTGTGGTTACCAATGACACCAAGTATGTGATTAAAAGTGTAAGAAAAATGTTTCAAATGTACAAATATTCTTCAGCAAGGAGTTGGGGCACTACCTGAAGTAATGTCCAAATCATCAGAGTATACCCCAAATGCTGCTATTGGATAATAATAAAGTTATGATACTACAAAATATGAAAGGGATTGATTATATTTCATAGGTATTTATTAATGTTTTGTGTCATTTGAGTATTGTATCAATGATGTACATGTTATAATAATTATAGAGTATAAAAGGATTAAACTGAGATTGTGTGGAACCACGAAAATTGACGTTATAACAGTTAATTTTTTTTTGGAAAATATATGGTTGAGAGAAAGATAAACCATAATATTGTTCTGATAATGAGGTAGTGATTTTGGAATAATATACGATTGATTTGGATAAATTATATTGTATACTCTTGACTACCATGAAACTGATTAATGATTTGTATATTCCATCATTTTAGGAGTTTACAAATTTTTTTGGACATAATTAGTATATCCAATATTATATAGGGAATAAAGGAGCATGAATGTAATCAATAAGGTTTTATGGTAATTCAAGGTGTTATAGTGTTTTTAAATAATACATTATGAAGGTATTCATTTGTAATTACGTGGAAAATGATATCTTTATTTTGTGTACATTCCTTATAAATATTGGACTGTGAGTTTGGACAGGAGTATTTTGGATTAGTATAAAGTATGGAATGGATTAAGTTTGACATTGGATATTATTATTAAGGTTAAAAAAAATTTAATATTATTTTGGGATTGTTATAAAAAGGAAAAACTAGAGGTCAGGCGACAACCTGTCGTGTTCGACAAGGGCGTGTGACTTGAACCTACAACTGAAGGGTGACAAGGGTGTATCACCTACCATTGGCCTATGTGATGTACTAGTTTGTGTAATGTATTTTTTTTTAATTTTTTGACAAATGAATTATAAATTCAATATTCTTGGAATCCTATATGATTAAGATAAATAGAATATTTTTTTGTTCTATTATCTTTAGGTGTGAAAGGTGAGTTTGTGTAAGGAATTAGTTCAAGGATGAAACTATATATATCAAGTACATTTCATCCTATTGTTCTATGAATTAATTAATTCTTTAACATGAAGGAAGTTATCTTAAAACAAAAATGTGTTACCCTAATACCTTATGTTTTGTTGAACTGATGATAATTTACATAATCTTATACTGATTGTATTGAGGCCCTCAATTTTACACTTATTTGTGATTAATGAACTCAATCACTCCATATAAATATTTACATTTTACACAATTATGTGTCTCAAATTTCCACCAATGTTCTCTTAATCGAGATCATAAATTGTTGGTGACTTTTTAATTTCCCTTTCCCTCTTATTAAGACTAAATTTTATTTATCCAATTTATGATGTAGGTTTTCCACAATGGTATTTTTCTATTTGTATCCTTTTATTTTCGAAAAACAATTTCAAATTGCAAGGACTCAATTTATTAAAGGAGGGGATAATGTAACACCCCATGATTTCGTAGTATGTTATCTCATTAAAGTAATTCAATAGCTTGTGTTACCCACAACACCAAGCTCGAGCGCACCACAACTTACCAATCTAGTCGTTCAAAAAGCTTCTATGAATAGTATTAACTAAATTTTTAATATTATATACTCTATATAATTTTAACATTCATGATATTTGTTTCATAGAAATAATATAATAAACAATTCATTGTCTCAGATAAAATAATTTTTTTCAAAAAATTCAATTTTACCGCCTTTAAATAGAGAATCCATTTTTAAAACCAGTATTTGACACTTTTATATATTCATTTTAATGAAATCATCTTTTTCTTTAGAGTCAAGACATAAAAATTTAGTTTGGATAAATATTTGGTACTTTTCTAATAACTTTCATATTTTGATGAATAATGGAAAATATTATGTTATAATTGAAAACATGTTTTTAATCGAAATAATTTATAGAGTCAAATTATGAATTTTATGTTTTTAATGTATAATTAAATTATATTTTTATCATTTAATACAGTTTTGGTCATTATATGTAATTTTACATTTAAATTTGACATGAAGACATGTTAATCTTTTGGTAGTTTTTACTTTTTAAAATCCCACTTTTTGGTTTTCAGAATGGGAATTAATTTTTAATTAATTAATTCAACATCAATGTTTTGTATTTGGTAAAATATACTTAATTTTTCAATTCGGAATATCAAAATTACCATTGGGAGAATTTTTTGTTTTTTTCTGAAAACATTCAATCTTTTGATGAATAGTGAAAAAACTATATTATTATTTAAAAGAGACATTTTATTTAAATAATTTATTATTTTAATTAAATTTATTTCAAATAATAATATATATATAATACCTATATAAGATAAATTTAATTCATTGGTGTCATTTTATAATATAATTTGATGCATTAACTTTTATTGACCTTTTTAACCACTTTAACCCACCTTCTAGGAACATTTACAAAATTGCATAAAACATAATTTTATCGCTTATATTAGTTGAATTTCAAAAATCTGAGAGACACGGTTGATATCAGTATGTAAAATTTGGTTCAATAAAACAAAAATAATTTCATGTGATGAGTAACATTTGACTTTTGTTAACCACAGTTAAAAGTAAATAGGGTAATTAATGGTAAACAAGATAATATAATTACACTATATCATGTCTTAATTCTATTGTTTAAATTTATTTCGAAAAAAAAACCATATGAATAAAAAATTAACCTTTAGGTCCACGTGGAATAGATTAGGAAATTTATTTTTATTTTATTTAAAGAAGAGTTAAAATTGTTAAATTAAATGATTATTAACTAAACCATTTTTAATATAGGGTTACACATAATATAAATTTGACTATGAATATTCATTAGAAATATAAAAATATTTCATATTTAATTGTAATTTATTTAAAAAAAATTAGACATTAAATAATTTAATTTATTTATGAGACAAGGATGATGTAGTAATTACATTATTAATGAAAGAACCAAATAAATAGTATTATAAATATTTAAATAAATATAATTTCAATGTTTTTATGACATCCAAAAATATTCTTAGTGAAAAAGACATGTTAGGGTTGATTCAATGTATCTTTTTCGATGTAATGCAGTTTTTATGAATTTCAAAAAAACCAAATACCAAATAATGTCAAAATTGACATAAATTAATTTTTAAAACAAATACTATATTATTGGTTGATATAGTATTACTAAAAATATAAAGGTCTGAAAAAGGGCTTAAATAATATTATATGTGTCATTAATGAACCCCTTTAGGTTCTCTTTTATGTTTATAGTAGGATTATTAAAAATATAGTGTAAGAATACAAGAAGACAAGGGAAAAGTTAAAATATTTAACTAAGAGTCAAATCTAAAATATAAGGTTAATATGTTGACCCAAACCTGTCTAAAACATATTGGTTGATTGTTTTTCTACCCATTCCCACCTTATCCTATAAATAAATCATTTTGGATCTATTAAAAACCGAAAATGTTTTTATTATAAAATAATATTTCAAACATTTCCAAAAGTGTGACACACCTCTCTTATAAAAGGTTTCTTCATCTTCTCTCAAAATCACACCTCCAAAGCCATTTGGCTCGCCAACCCCTTCCCAAATATCCCCCCAACATTTCTAAAATCATCCTAGAGTCTTTAATATGATCATAATGTAACTTAAAGAGACCTTTGGGTCAACTCAAAAGGAAACATCCGAAGAAGGCGTAATAATTTCCCCACGATCTTTCAAGTTCTTTTCATCTCCCACTTCCTATTTAATTATTGTTTCCATACAAAAATAATAGCTTTAGTACCTCCTACATACTGTGAGGTTATTATAAATTTTTTACTACCATATTCATTATTATATCCATCCTCTAAATGACAATGTCACCAGACGTGCGTACGTATGGATTACCATCTCCACGTTGTGGTGTAGTTTGTTATTCAAACACTTAATTATTTGGATGGGTATAATAATTAGTATAACTGATTTATATAATAAATATAACATGTTAATAATTATGTATATATTATATACCATCCAATTAAATATGATTTCACTATCAATAAAATGATATTGTCGCTCGTTCATACGTACGGATTACCGTCTCCACGATGCGATGAGATTCATTCCCACATTCACCATTCAAGGGTGATTATAAATATATATTATTAATAAGTATGTAATTGTCTCGAATCGCACAATGGGGTCATGGGGAAGAAACGTGTGCTACCCAACGTTTGATTAGATAAGGTTGGGTTCTACTTAATCACTCATATCGGGTTCACCGTTTTCCACCTCGAAACGCCCAACGGTTCCATATCCAGTAATACATGGAACTGGATTCCAAAGGCAGGCGTTTGCTGGGTGGTTTGACAAAAAATACATAAGAACTCACATTGGTCGATAGGATGGGAAGTTAGTCTCATCGCACCTTTTGTTGGGGGAAATTATTTCCGGTTTCAGGACTCTCTTATAGATTTAAGACGTGTTCATATTTTCGTGAATCTCTGGATTATAACCAAGCATAGTATCCATGAATTTCTCATGATTGGAAATGGTCAACTGGACGCAGGGGTTCGGAATCATTTATGCCTGAGGTTTACCATCCCCCATTGTATTAATGACCGCGAGGAATCTGGACTCATTGAGGCGGAACTAGGGTTGGTGAGGTGAACCGACGTGAAGATAATCGGATCGGTTGGTTGTTGGGCTTGAACCATAGAGAGGCTTCAACGTACCCTACCTAGGAGACAGGGATCGAAGTCCACGTAGTTCGAATTGGGGTGTCAGAGAACTGACGTGAAGGTAGACTCGGGGGGTCCGATGGTGGTCAGGCTTGAACCTCTTGGAGACTTCCTACGTATCCATGTGGTGGGGAATCAAAGTCCTCGTAGTTCGCATGAGTGGGGATTACGCTCTGAGGCATCCCATAAAAGGATGTCATGGTCGATGCTTAGTCGAATCCCACGTGAGTCATCCTCAGTGTGAGAAACAAGATTTAGTAGGTACCAGACGATCACGTCGCGAAAGGTGCATCCGTGGAATGTGGAGTGGGGCTTACGAATAGAGCGTCCCATAGGGTCGGGGATTACTCCGATATGGACGCCCAGGGAGACAAAGCGCGATAGGAGAGGGAAAGAGGTTCTTCTGTGCCCGTCACCTCTGTTGTTCCTGGGGGATGTATGGAAGTGCATGGGGGATTCCTTCTGATGGGTATTTTACTACCCCTCGAAGAAGGGAGAAGTTCCCTGGCCCCAACAAGTGCAGTAGCATAAAGGGGACTCCCGTGCTCAGACTCCACATTACCATGGGAATGTGAACCCAGGAATGCTTTGGGAATATCCTCAAAGGTCGGGGAAACCCCTTCACCCATGCTTACAATTGGTATGTGAACTCAAAACGACACGCTGATGTGCCTCAGGGTTACACCACATGGATCTGGTGGCTCTGGTGGAGGCCTCGGCTCGGGGACGATGAGTAGGCCAATGAAGGAGTCACGGAGGATCTGGCCGGATTGGAAGGATTTTATCTGGCTTGGGGAACAGGAACTCCGAAGGATTTGGCGGGCCACACAATGGGTATGGGTGGTGGCTCCCTTCGCATATGGAAGTGCTAAGTGGTTGGAGGAGCTGTCCGCGAACCAGGGTGGTCCCTGAACTGATGGGCATCCCACGAACCAGGGAGGCCCGCGAAATGGTGAACATCCCGCGAACGAGGGTGGTTTGCGGCTTCATGTTTGATCTGCATACCAGGGTGGTTCGCGGAGGGTTCCATGTGAGCAGTGGCATCCAATGGTGGGGTTGGTCAGGGCTTCGCCGGTTGGGGCATCACCCACGTAGGAGGGTGCTACGCGATGCGGCAGATTGGAAAAAATGCATAAACTCCATGGTCCACGGGAAGTGCATCCTTGGAGGGGCCATGGTTCGCGGAATTCCCTTTTTTATTATTTTAGGTTTGCGGTTCACCAAGTTATTATGTGTATTTTGGTCCTTGTTAGTTCATTCCCAGGTTCATACTTGCTCTGGTTCGTGAACTGGAACTGCGCTGTATGTGAAATCCTATGTCGTCCTTCGAAATCCTTCCACTCAAATCTGATTAATCTCCTCTGAATGTCCTCCACTCTTCCCCTCTATATCCTTTTATATATTGTGGAAAAGGATGTATCTATGGTCATGCGGCACCTTTTACCGGGGCCCGTGACCGAAAACCTGATTTTCGGATGACTCGGTCAATCCGCCACTCGCGGGGGGCATTGAGCGCATCTCACCGCGCGAACCAAAGGATCTTTTGGAGTGATCCGCGGATGCAGAGGGTTCCACCTCCATTCCACAAACGACAGCGGATGTGGACGGGACAAGTTGAGGGGGTCTGCGGCTAGCGGCAGTTCGTGATGGTGGACCAGTCCAGCTCTTGTCCTGCTTCACACCCGGGGAGGATCTCTGACTCCATTCCGCGAACGACAATAGTCCGCGGAGGGGGTGCTTCGCAGAACTGGCCATGTGGCATCATCATTTGGACCGGTCTACGGACCAGTTCGGCTTTATGAATTATTTGAGTTTTCTCCATTCTTCCCCACAAATATTTTGGGGGAATTGGGTAGAATCTCCTTTGCAGATTTTTTTCAGGACCATACAAATGCCCCCCATCAGAATGGGGTCCAATTGGAACGAAGAGGAGGCCATTCCGATGCAGAGTGGTCCTAAAAATTTGATGCTTTGTAGTGGAGGGGTAGACCCAGTAGGGTACCACGCCTTTAAATACGGGGGGGGGGGGGGGGGGTTCATTTTTCCTTTACCAGATTCTTCGTGAAATCATGGTTTTCTCACTTTTTTGTATCTATGTGCTCATTCATTCAAGAAACGCCTCATCCGTTAACCACTTTCTACTTTCTGCGAACCAATACTTCCTTCGCGGTCATCTTCACCCACATAACAATTTCCCAACTACGAACAAATAATTTTAAATAATTAATAAGTAATCCACGATGGGCCATAGAGGAATTCTCTTCGTGGTTTCGATGCTTTGTGGACTGAAATCTTCATGACTTTGAAAACGTCTTATGTTTCCCGAATCTTGATTATTTAAATCTAGGATTAGGACTCCACAAAGCAACCTAGATTGCGGTTCTCTGGCCAACGCTCTGTGGGCCAAAATATCACGAAACCATTCTGCGTTGAGGTTCAATTATATTCACTCAGAGTAGCCATTTGTGATCATTCATCTACAGATGAGAAATCTCAAAAGCATTTGGATGAATTGGAATGATTAGATGAAAATTGATTTTTCACCCTGCACCACTTGGAAATCTATCAGAATTGAATAACATGAGCTTTAATTAAAACATTACGTCTTCATTCATTCATTCAAGGAGAATTGGTATTGATCCTCAGAACTCCGATGATATCAGGAAATAATCCTCCAAATCATGAGCCAAAATGGGTAGGACCATACTCAGTACATAAGGTATACTCAAATGGAGCTTATTCTTTAATCTCATTGGATGGAGAACTCATTACAACTCCAACCAGTGCAAGATTCATAAAGAAGTATTTTGTGTAACACAAATATGTCCTTTTTTCCTAGCTACATGATGCTAAACTGTGCAGCACTGGTCCATGAATATAACCTTAAACTATTTTATTCCTTACTGTAAGAATTTTAACTGCGTGGTCTCTTTAGTCCTTACTGCAATACTTTAAAATACATGCTCCCTATAGTGCTCACTGCAAAAATTTAAACTACATGGTCCCTTTTGTCCTTACTTCAAGACAATAAACTGTGTTCCATTTGTCATCCTACATGACATTAAACTGTACATATTCATCCTTCATGACGTTTAAAATGTAAAAAAGTCCCTTAATACGTCCTACATGAAGTTATACTGTGCACATGTCCCACATGACGTTAAACTATGCATCGTTAAGGTTGTTACTACCTCTTGATTCTCACACTGAGCATGACTCACGTGAGCTTAGAGTAAGCTTCAACCACAACACCTTCTATGGGCCACTAACCACGCATAAGTCTCAACACCATCTTCGGTTTTTACTCAAGTACAACTCGATCATTAATTCATTCTTTAATTGAACTACGCAGACTTTGATCCTTTCCTTCTAGGCTGGGTATGTAGGCAACCTCCTGAGGGTCAATCCCAAAACCAACATCTTTACATCGGTTCTCCTCCATCTCATATGATGTTGATCCATGAAGCCCCCCTCCTAGATAACATTATATTCACATTGGTATATCATCGTCCTTGCTATATGATGTTAAACTATACTGTCCCCCATTGTCCTCACTAGAAGACATTAAACTGCATAGCAATACATCTTAGCTACATGATGTTAAATTGTACAGCATCAGTCCAAGCATATGACCTTAAACTATTCACACTTTTGTCTTGTACGACAATAAACTACAACATTCTTTGACACCCTCACCTGAGAGGTAAAAATTATTGACATTGATTTCTAATCATGTTATATTCGAAAGACTACGTGCATACATGGCAATGCCCAAACCTTTAATCTCAGATCCAACCATCATTGCACTAAAGTCCATGTTCACCCTTCACATGTACGAACCAAATCTCTAGGGAAGGTATTTTAATAACCACGAATGGATTGATTCCCATCTTTATGGGATATGTAGGAACGTTTGAGCATCCCTCGAACCTAGCCCCAATCCTTTGGGCCTAACCCCGAATTCCACTTTCAGTATATCGGCTGAAAATCCCCCCTGTGAGCACTTGTATGTTGTATAAAAACCCTGGTCTTTATTCACATCAGGTTTATAAAAAACACACAAGGTGTCTCCCTCATTACGGTGTGAACACTACAACCCTAAACTAAGATCTCCTACATTCATCTCCCACATGACGTTACACTATATTTCAAGAACTATATTTGGCTTGATTCTCATCCTAATGAGATATGTTGTGAAGTCCAGCATCTCAATTCAGGACCCAGCCACAACATGATTATGGTCAGTATTGGTCTATGTATCTCCTTCATGCATTGGAAAATACTAATTTTTATGTGTCATACTCCTAACAGTAAATACATCCAAATCTCCGTAAACCTTCTGTTGACATCTAGTCATAAAATGTCTGATACCCAAAAATCATTTGGCCTAATTATGCAGCATGTGCCCTTAGGCGGCCTAGCGTAAGTATTCTACCTAATGGACCTGTCAGCCAAAAGATACTATTTTTTTACTATGAATCCAATGCCCTTAAGTGGCCCTGCATAATTCAACCCCCTAACAGGTTTGTTAAATAGTGGTAATTTCATTCTGGGGAGGAAAACCACTATTATCCTTATTGGTCTTAATGAAAATATATAGGGATCCGCAAAAAATATCCATCCTTAACATATTTGTCCCATACTCTTTTTCATGATATGAACGTATTCAAGTCTATGGTTTATATTTCCCTTCCCTATGTTTGGGTCAGACCTTCACTAGAGTGAAGTTAATAGAATTCGTTGACAATCTTGATTGAGAATATCCTCTCCATATTCTTGTACCACTCTCCATACAGAAAACTCTATGCTTTGGGAAATTTGAATCTCTATAAACTTCCACTGGATTTTTAGCAATAGAAAAATAAAATTTCTAAGAGTTCTTTTTCTTGACTATGCAGCACGTTCCCCAAGGTGGCCTTGCTAAGTAGTCTACATAATGGACATTTCAGTCAAAAGATGCTATTATTTGACTATGCAGCCAATGCCCTTATGTGGCCCTGCATAATTCAACCCCCTAACGTGTTTTTCAAATAGTGGTAACTTAACTCTTAGGAAATACTTCCTCTAATTCCTTTTTTCCATTTTTCATATCATCCCTCAGTTTCAATCAAAATTCTTAAGTCATAGTTTACATGTTTTCCCCCATACTTTAATGTGGTGATATGTTTTCAAACAAATTACCAAGGAATTGAGTAAATTTTTAATCCAATCGGTCAAAGTTATTCGACCTTTAAACATTATCCTTTTTATGTACGACATCTATCACTTTAAACTACCAACAATAGACAGGGTACTAATTAAATTGGGAATTTGTAAAAGGAACTCTAAACAAAAGTTGAGTCCCGGTTCGCTAAACATACATATTTTATGATTTTGGAAATATTGAGCAACAAAAGATAAAATGTTAGTGGGGTTGTTTGTATAATCCAAGAAAAAATCAAACTATTCTTACTAGGCCCATTGGATTAAGTACAAAACAAATATATAAGTAACTATCAATAGAATGCAGGTACAAATAATTGAAGAATAAAATGTTTTTCATTGATTCACAAGAATAGAAGAACATCCACGGATTGGAGTCTCTTCTATTTTTCAAGAATTACAGGTTGCTTTCAACATAACGCTTCATTTGATTTACGACATCCCGAGCTTCATCATCATCCACTTGAAGTTCATTCACTCGACCAGATTTACTCTTTTAAGATTTATGGAGTGCATTCTTGGCATTTGTGATGGCTTTCATAACATTCATTTGGACTCCTTCCAGTGAATTGTTAAGCTGGTCAAGTTCCCCAGTAACAACATCTAATTGTTGCAGAATGTTCATCTACTGGACAACATTCTCCTTTACCTCAAAGTTAAAACCTATTTCTTTTTTTTTTCGGATCCAACTCTGAGGGGGATGTTTTTTAACGCTCTATTCCATCACAGAGTCCAAATATTTTCTAAGGAGAGTACCTCAAGCAAAGAAGAAGGAAGATTCATCAAAAATTGCAAAGGCATTAAGGAACACAAGTATACTTGCGCGCCAGCCTTGGGCGCACAAGTCACATGAACACCAGATATGAGGCGTGCAATTCACTTTCATGCCCTAAGTTAAATTTCGTCTAAACCTTAGGGGGCCTATAAATACCCTTGTGGGCCCCCTATTTCGGGGGAGAATTTTTCAAAATTCAAATTTATGCTCTAGGTTCCCTAGTCTCTAATTGAAGTCTTCCGAACACTTATAAGGTAATTTCTAACATATAATGAATGATATAAAGAGTAAGAATAATCCCTGAGTGTTATAACTCATCAATACATGCGTACCTAAGTGTCCATCCCTTAAGGTAAATGAAGAAACTTGTGCGCCGCCTTTTCCTCTCATGGAAACTTGTGCGCCGTCCTTCTGAAAGAATCTAGGGATAATACTAAGGGCTTGAGGCATGTCCCACCCAAGTATTACCCCACAGGTTCTCTTTCTCCCATGTGAACTCATGTCACGAATGTATACATGCGCGACCAGGACGTGCACACCAGACCAATACTTGTGCATCTCCTTCCAATTCACTTAATTTCCTAAAATTAATCTCTCCTCTTCAACATTTATCATTCCAAACCCACATCAAAGAATTTTTTGGAATGGTTCCGTTGTTGGATTTCTTATCTAAATGGAATTATATTGAACAACTATCAAAAACTCATGTTTTACATAACATTATGTCACTATGGTTAGGGATTTCCTTCATTCAACATCATCCTTTAGGATGAGAAGATTTATAATATTGGTATCCTCTTTAGGGGTAAGCCCCAAGTTCCATGTTCATTAGAATCCTCCGTTGGAGTATGCCCCATGTTCTTTAATCTAGTAATACTCCTTAGGAGTAAGCCCCAGTCTTAATTTCATTTGATTTGGGATTTCTTTTTCAGGAATGAAAACCAATCATAAGTTACTCTTAGTTTGGGCCTCATTCTCAAGAGTAAGTCCCGAGTTAAAATTATGAATCTTCATAAGGTACAAATACCTTTTTGTAAACTGATCATGGGATTATTTCCTAAGTCATGGTCTTCATTTACTGGGGGCGTTATACATATTTAAGCCCCACATCATTTCTTATGACTGCATATTTGATGGAAAAATCATCAGATTTACTGATACCTCTTGTTTCCCACAACAAGTATGACTCACGTGGGCTTAGAGTGTAAAAGTAATTACGACATATCTCTTAATGAAATTAATCATGCATAAATCTCATACTTCATCACCCGAACTACATGAACTTTGATCTGTGCCTTAAAAGTAGAGTACGTATGAATCCTATCTAAGGTTCAATCCCATCTTTCATTAATCATTTTCAATCCCATATGACATTAAAATATATCTTTCCAATCGAACTACATGGGTTCTGATTCCTTTATTTTTAACAAGGATACGTAGGTAGACCATCTGCCGGTACGATCCCAACTTTGAAATAATCCCTGTCTTTTTGAATGAAAATAAAATTCAAGTTCCCCACTGAGTGGATTTAAACCCAGTATGGTTATCATAATGAACAATAGATTTCTATATAATGTGTTGAAGGATACCATTGACTTAGAATATCTAATAAATACATATGATTCTATATTGATGAAGAACCTCAAATACAAATAAAAGATTCTCTAAATCTCAAAAATATAAATCATTGACTGCCAAATATAAAGAAAAAATCATTTTCAAACTTGCTAAATTAATAAGGATTCATGAACATAACATAAATCTAAAAGAGATTCCCAGAGTATTAAATAATTCCCCTCAAAATGGTGTGATAAGCCTGACCTCCCATCCTCTCGACCAATGAAAATTCTTGAGCCTCATCGGTCCACAACTAATGAGAACCTACCTTTGGAATGTAGGTTAAAATGGATATAGACTCATTGTATGTTTCCGGTTCTATGAATAAACCCATTACAAACCGATTGGAATGTTTGATCCTTGAAAAAACAAGGTCATCCCCATTTTTGGAAGAAACAAGGACCCAAATTGGGTGTGGTACTACTCTTCTCTCTGGTCATTTCCCTTTCTAGTATATGGAACTCGTCCCATGTATCATGACACGACATGTAAGGGGATACATATAGAATTTCTCAACCTCTAGAGGTCCTTATTATGCTCATTGATGATTCTATTTACTCTTTCTATGTAAACCATTCATGATCTATCGCTATATATGTGTACTCTAACAATATTCATAGTCATGAAAAATTATAGGTAATCCACGAATATAATCGTTGTCTCAAACACTAGAAGTAGCTGAAGACATCCTCAGTCATCATTTTCTTTCATCCGTTGACAGGAAAATGTGGTTATGATTCACCCATATGAGATAATTCACCAGCAGTCCCATGTGGGTTTTTACACATGTATTCCCAAACAATCATGAATCCAATATATGTGAGTAATATTACCAATGATTATAAATAATAATGATATGTTTTTCATTTGTGATTCTTCTGCATACCCAATAGTCTAATCACACTCGATCCCACCATACAATGTCAAAAAATTTCCCCATTGGCCATTTTTGAATATCATGATGAACGATTGTGATGAAGGATGAATAAAAATGGTGTAATAGTTATCATAAAATCATTATTTTCCAAAAAATAATAATTATGAATCATTTGGATGAGGAACATGGAATGTAGGATACAGACTGTATAACCAATTGAAAATTATTATGCAGGTGCATGAAAGGGAACATAAAAATTACATATCAATGACACTGAATTGATCATCCTCAATAATTTAATCAAATTGGTATGAATACAAAAATAATGTTTCTTATATGTTTCAGATTTTTTGTTAATGAAGAACACCCTTGAAAATGAAGGTGTATGGTGTTTTGTATTCATTGTTCCTCGTTTATCCTATATCTGGAGCTTTATTTTCATCTAATCATTATTGTCCAAGGAGAAGTAGTAGACTTTTTCTCACATTGATCCCAGTGATATCTGGATAAACCTTGAGATACTCCATAATATTACATATATAAGGAAAATAGAATTAGTTATTTTAATTAAATAATTAAATTTATTTACTTATTTAATTGAAAGGCCCTGGCCAACGCTCTCCATATCTGAATTCCCCACATAATCCAACATCATGTTCCACCTAGGGTAATCCTCATGTACTAGATTTGAATATGGATTTAGATTTATGATTTTAGATATTGTTTTAGTGTTATCCAATATTTAATGAAAACTAGGAATGCTGAATATAATATAAATATCATATTTTAAAATTATTAATTCCATGAACATTAGGCCTCATATTTTCATACCTCACAGTTCCTTGCAGCAAAAATATTTCTCAATATAAATCAATGTCATATTAGAAAAATATAGTGTCTCTAAATTTTCCATCCTTTAATATTTTTTTCCCAAAAAGGATTAAAAAAACAAATCTTGGGATACTAAGATTGTATCTAGCACTACAACTCCCATGTGATCTCTTGCATAATACTATAATTCCACAAAACAAGTAACTATAGAATGGTACATCAATGCAGGATCCTCTCATGTCGATTGTTGAAAACATATATATATTCTCTTAAAAAATTTCTTTTTTCAATAATGTACATATCCACCTAGTAAATATTGTATTTGGGGTCTTGCATTTATCCCCACAGATGTGCCATATGTAATAGAGTGTGCTCCCGGTCTAACTGTGGGGATGGGTGAGGCACATGAAATCCTATCCAATAATATGTAAGATCCTGAATGACCTGATGATCTGTGGTGATTTCTTACATATCCAAAGAATCTATAAAATAATCATCATTGGGAGAATAATTGGAAAACATTCTCCCAATTTTCATATACCAAGGGCTTGTGACATCAATTTTCATTAGATTTTAAGCTACCCTATTCAGTCCTCACAAACTCATGGATGGCCTTGACTATCTACATCAAGTTCCACACTATCTCTAGTCCAATAATAGATACATTACATATCTCATTATAACATAATAAATACCCATATGGTATCTCATATAGGGAATATGAAAATTTAAATCGATCCTCCCAACTCCAACAAAATTCCATGATTCAATCAATCTTCATATCCTCCATCACCAAGATAATATAACTAGTCATCAATTATTTGAAGGTTTGGAAGGTTTTGTACACCCTCATCAAGGTCACAAATGCCTCTTTTTGACCCCTCTATAGCCATGACATAACCTATCAATCCCCATCATAACAAAAGTCAGGGGAACCTCATGAACATATATGGTTTCTCGTATGTTCAACATCCCCATGCTCTCTAACAAACTCTTCTATTGAATAATAACAATGTGTGTTGACTTTATAATTCAGTAAATTACCTCCATTAAAGTGTAATTTCATCAAATTTTTTAGGGATTCTATATTTTAATGATCATGGATAAGATATCCCAAATCCACTCAAATATCTCTCGAACTGCAAAAAACAAACCAGATCATGGTGATCATCTTTCACCACCATATATGCGAGGCATCAAGAGATGAACACAACAATGATCCATCGCATTCCAACCCACCAAAATACCCCTGATTGTATTTTTACATCTTAACCATACATGGATGTTCAACCAAATTTGATGTGAGAAACCCCTTGTTCAACTCCTCCTATATTGTGACTAGGACAATCATCCATCTTCATAGAAAGATTAAATGATTACCTGCATCAAAAAAATCATTAGGTGAGTCTCTTGATGGTTTATTGTTACAAAATACATCACATAAATTGTATTCCAACTAGGACTCTCTCATTTGATGACGAAGTGGAGGATTAAACACCATCATATTATGAAAATATCCACCCTCCTTCTCAATCAGGGTCAACATTAATTAAGTGAACCCCATAGACTCCTCCTGAACCGGAAAATACTAAGAATTCTTATTAAGGGAATCTATATACACATTTACAACCCATGGAGTTTTCTATATCAAATTCACAGTTCTTGAAGAAGTCCAACCCGCATATATGAATTAGGATTATGTAACTCTATATAAAGACACACTTAATTCTATGATTTATTGGGTAAAAAAATGTTCTCCCCTATAGGATATTTTTGCTACATCTTTAGTGAAAATAATATTGTTTCCATCACTTTGTCAAAATATGAATAGTTATTCTCCATGGGTATCCACTTCCAAGAAATATATTTGATATATGTAGATATCTATAACTAAACTCAATCGAACCATGCTCATGATGCCTCAAAATACACTATGTAGTCCACAAAATCCCTCGATAGTCTCAAAATAGGCTCACTCTTCAACCTCATCCTAGAATCATCAATTGTTCTTAGGAACAAATTTGTCCTAGTCAATGGATTCCCTTTCTGCCTGAGGGTTTTCAGAGGGGATGAAATCAAGGAGAATCTTTCCACAATCCTGTACTGGGTAGCATGATTACATAGCTAGCATCTCTCGATGTCCCAAACCACCAACTCTATGAGCGTGTTATAGAGTAGAATGTGGTGGTGGTGGAAATGTATCATAACATCGCCCACTACCCCAGTGCACACCCATATGTATCCCTACCTTATCATATTCTAGATCGTCCTCCATTTGGAAACCCTACCCTCACATGAGATATCCATGTTCATTTATTTTCCTCTACCTTGGATGTCTATATGCACTCATAATACCTTCATCAACACCTCAATTCACTCCTTCAAACTACACGTGACCTATCCCATTATATAAAATTTCACCTTCCCTCTCCAAGAGTACATGGTACTTTGGGTTCTCACTAACCACATGAACTGGTCTGGTCCAATAATGATATCCATCACTGAGATTCTACAGAATGGATCTTGCTAGTTATTACAAATGACTATACCCTATAATTCCCCACACTAGATCTAGCAACTCAGAGTCCCTCTATGAAAAACTTATATCAAAAAACATGCTACAAAACCTCAATATAAGTGGAAATTCACCAGTGTACTGCACTGGAATAAATATCTATGTAGACTCACTAATCATAATTTTGTTCCTAGATGCAGTGATCTAAAATCATGTAGACAGAGTATTTGGAATATTAGTTGAACCCGTAATCTGACTAATAAAATAGTATCTTTCCATACTATAGCATAATAATCCACTAAATCCAATCTATGAGAAGGAATGAGGGTTATTACTCCCCGCTAAAATGTTGCTGGAAGTCAGTCTTGGAGAGAGTTGAATCCCTATGAAACTAAATAACTAGACTCCACTAGCACGCATTTGAATTATGAAATCAGATGTCTTATAGAACAACTACATGATTATTAAGTTTTTGGATAATTCTGAAAACATGTATCACTTAATCATCCCAATCCTTTATTGATTGGGGATCTAGATAACCAAGGAACATTAGTGGTCTCTAGTGTTGGAACTCTAGGTGTGATTTATGACTTCTTGCATCCTCATGGTACTTTTTTATGGTCATCACCTAAATATATGGTGTTCTAATATCTATTCACCTAAAGAATGGATCATGTTGGATATCCCCTGGATAGAGTCCTGATCACTTATTAGATCATTATCATGGTCCTGAATTAGTAACTTGGTTGGATGTCACCATGCAGGCATCCAAAAAGTTAAATAATGAAATACCAAGATCATATGATCATATAAATATAAGGATAATACTCAATTAAAATTAGTAGAATAAATCATATATGATTCACGTTCCATGTTTTCATACCACCAATGCCCCGATATGAATAGTCTACAATAAGGTGATCAGATTCCTGATTGAAGAACCCGGAGTTCTTTTGATTTTTTTGAATACATGTACATTAATTGATGACTTTTCATATATGATAAACTAATATAATATTTACCAACACACAACATCAGCTCATATTGTGTTACATGATACACTCAGTGTCTAGGAAATACATTTTATTATTGACGTTATTCAAAACAGATAGTGATAATATAGCCATTGAACATAAAAATATGCATATTAGTAACTACTTTTTATGTATTATCTATATTTTTTATATAAATAAAATGTATTAACAATAACAAATATTTTTTTATAATTTTTTATATGTTTGAAATTACCACTTTCTTTAATGAAATGATTTTTATGTCCTTTTGTGAAAAATATTAATATTAATTTTATAAATTTTATAAATTAAATATGAGAAATTTAAAAACATTTTGGAAAACAATATTTCAAAACTAGTTTTGGCCAAATTATATGGATTTTTCAAAAATTCTTCTTTTTTGGGATGACTAGTGAAAACACTAAATTTTAATTTAAAATTGATTTTTTTTCTAAATTATTTAAATACATAACTTAAACTATAATTATTTAACAAAAATTATGCATAAAATTTATAGCCAAATTAATTTAATTTAGGTCTTTTTAACCTACTTTTCAATAATATAGGATACAAAATCAATTAATATTTTTGATCATTTTCAAATTACAAATGGGTTGTCACATCAAGTCTATGGCGTTAATTTTAAAATATTTTCTACCACTTCTATTATAATAATATAAAAAATATTTTTTCCATATTACAAATAATCACAATTAATAATTTCATATACGTTTAAGATAGTTTTTTAATAAACTGTTATTGAATGAAATTGAAATTAATTACATTTGTTAGGATTTAACACATAATATATGTCATAAAAATGACCCTACACTTGTATACAAATATTTTTTTGTTGTTATTTAGACCATTAAACCTACATTTAACTATAATGGTAGATTTTTACCCCTTAGGGGACAATTATAACGTGAGTAACACTCAAATATTTTGATGAATACACAATGCCTCCTTTTCCCCATTATTAAAGCCCCCTATCTTCACACCTCTCATCATATTTTTCTCAGCAAATCCTATCTTAATATACTATTAAATCACCTTCTTTCATCAAAGAATCCTACCTTTCAGAATAAATCCAATATAAAAATCCCTATGGTGAAAATGTTAAGGGGATACCTAAATTAGAGGTAAGATCATTAAACAAAAATATTGATTTTATTTATTTCAATACCCACTAAAATATTTCTATTCTATGTTTACCTAATATGACAAGTATTATTATTTTTCTATGACATTATTTTATTTGGTTTTCAAAAAACACTAACACACACATCCATCAAATGGGGGAAATAATCATTATTTGTGTGTACGATAGATAACCACCACATGGACATGTTCCATTCTTCCTTACAATGCCACCTTTCATGTTTGATAATAATGATGGTATTTAAATTTTAATATGATAAATAAGATATTTATTAAATTTTTAAGCTTATTTTACTATTATATAATGCATAACTTCATGATATACCTTTTCTAAAATATGATAACAACATTTGTGGATGTTTTGGTGTGCTGCCTCCTAGAAGTAATGCGGATCATTAACACATTAAATGTCATATTTTAAGGAAGTTTGAAGAGAACATATATGGTATATATTATTTTATATTTTAATTGTAATGATATATATATATATTATTTAATTTATTTATTTCAATAAAATAAGAAAAATGGAAATAACATACATGCATACTTAAACCCCAACATCTTCATGAACGACGCTTTAAATTTTATATTTCTATATTTTATATATTATATTATATATATATAATAAATATGATATGTGAATAATTTTTATAATTATTTAAATGGTGAAATCATTATAAAATTAAGAGGATGAAAAATACAATGAATCAAAACACATGGTATATACTAAGCAGTTATTACAGAAAATGTATCTTTAACATAGAATTATTAAGAAAGGAGAAATATCTGGCCATATGTAAATAATATAAGGTAATATTTAATATAATATGGTACTCTAATTGATTTATAATAAACATATATTTATTATATATTAATTTTTACTATGTATGCAATGATTAATGACATAAGGTAAGGGTATTTCTACTCTTAGTTTTATTTCTGTGACACTTACACCATAATCACCACTATTTATTTTGGGTGTATATACAACCCATGAATTTACACAATAATTTTTTTTATTAAAAATATTATTTAATTAATTTTTATTTGAATATCAGTTTTATCATCTCTTTTTTATGGGAGTTATGTTTCAAACCATACCAAATTTATAAGGTAGTTATGTCTAAATTTTCCTTATTTGGGAAAAATATTTTTTCAAAAACCTTTATCCTTTTATGTGGTGTATATTATATCCATTTGAAATGTTATATATTGAATTCTAACAATTTCATATTATTATAATCATTATATGTGGTTATTTACTCTTGCTGTTATGCTTTAATGTAACCAATGTGGTAGGTATATATTTCTATAATCTCATAATTTATAAGGATTATTTTTTATTCTGATTCCATTAATGAAATATCATGATCAATATCTCATTATTTATGTTTAATTTTATAATCCTATAATTATTCACGATATCCCCATATAATGGTTCCATGTTTCAACTCTTTGGTACAAAATATAATTAATTATATGTTTTTTAAAAACATTACCTTATTTCAATATTTGTTCATAGTTTTATTATATTAAAGTACCATGATTTGTAAAATGAATTCATAATTTTTTTGAGTGATCATATAAATTTATTTTTATTGAAAAAGATTTCAGTGTTTACAAATCCCTTATTATAATTTCTCAATGACATTTTTAAATTATTGGTTTTCAAAATTTTATCAAGAATCTATTATATGTTTTCAAAGTTATTTTTCTAAATAATAATTTCAAAAATGTTGTATACTTGATAAATACATTTTAAAATAATAATCTATATTTTCCTCAAGAATTTATTTTACAATCTTTCAAAATTATTTAAAATCTAAGATAACATATTATTTTGATACTCGTTTTGTTCTGGGGATATGATCAATGGGTTAATTTCAGATTATTTCGATAAAGGGTATTTATTGGATGGAACAACGGTTGGGAAACATGTTTCTCTTTAATGGGATATACAATTGGGAAATCCATTTCTCTTCCACTAGATATATGTTTTTAATACCCTCTTATTTTTATTGGTTATGATATGATGGATTGATTATAAAACTTGTATCTTATCCATGGGTTATGATATGAAGGGATATTTATGGTAACGTTTTCATTTAAAAGGTAATGATTTGATGTTTATGAAAGAAACATATTTTTTATGGGTCATGATATGATGATTTTTTCTGAACTAGAGGCAGGCATATGTATGATTTAATAATGTTATGTGTGTGACCTAAATATATTTCAAATTCATTTTGAAATTATTTATATCTCATGATATAATGATTGTAAAATTTTAACCGGATTAACGCATTATTGGATGGTTGGGAAACCCAATCCACTATGGGATGAATGAGAATTTTAATCCACTATGGGAAGAAGGGATACCCAATCCCCTATTGGATGAAGAGGAAACTTAATCCCTTATAATGAAAGGTATGTGGCTTTGGATAGTGTCATTACACTCCTAATAGATGTTGTCCACATGATATTCCCTGATATGATTTTTTTAATGATCCATGAATTATTCGGAATGACACTAAATTTTTATGTGTGCACAATAATTCCATGTCTTATTCCAATTTTATGCATTCATATATTGTGATTATTATTCCCTCATAATTCATGTATTATTACATGACAATATTTATTACATCACTCATATATCTGATCGTTGATATGTCAGGTATGTTCTTCTTAATGTCATTTTCAAGTACTCATAACCTAATTTTCGTGAGTTTTCTTATGCATATCCATAATTTACAGTTAATGAGCATATATTCTCACACTATATTATTTTATCATCCCCAGTCATGAATATATGTATTATATATTATATTTCTAAGAATGTTTCTAGTCATGGAAATCCTAGCGTGACATAATATAGCTCAATTATGTACCAGCATTTATGTTTCTATGTTTACAAAGGAACGTACCTAATATGGTCTTTTTGCATATGTATGTGGACAATATTAAGTATTCCCAAAAAAATCATGACATTTAAATTGTTGTTATTGAGGGTCACTATAATTGTAATGAGATAAAAAAATTATTTAACCATTGGAAAATTGTATGAGAAAACCATAAAAATAACCATAAGGACTTGTTTCAAAATAGTTCTATTGATGGTGAAAATTAGAGGAAAATGTAGTGTAAATTTCAAAGAGGATATAGTGAGCAGTTTCCATGAAATACATACATGCCTAGATACTACAAGTGGATTTTTATCTATAATAAATTTACATAGGGGTATGAAATTCATTAAATCTTATTAAGATACACTGAATCTGGAAATGGTGCACGTCAATGGGTCATATTGCACACCTAGTTTGATACTCCAAGTGGATATTCTTTGGTAATATGCATAATCATTAAAAACCATCATGATGGATTTAAATATTATTTTTCATTGAGTATCCAATGAGAAAAATAAGGTGTCATGTATTAAATAACATGTCATAATTTTGATATCTAATAATAGGTTTTTAATGATTATGAGTTTACTTATTATGAAATATGTATTTTAATCTATGATTTTCCATTTTAATAAATTAATGGAACCTAAAGGAACCATATTAATGATTTTTTTATTTAAAAAGAAATGATTTTCATTTTGAAAAAAAAAATTATTTTGGAGCTAGAATGAAACATATTATTTCTATGAAAAACCAATTTTATAAACATATGAATTATGTTGGACATCAAAATTATAAAAGGATGGAAAAAATTATATTGATTTTTTCAAGAGGCACACCCAATATATCTTAATAGGTTTTTTGATCCTCTTATGAATGAAAAATTTATATCTACCACTAAAATGATGTTTTATATCCTCTACTATTCAAAACCTAAAAAAGTTATTTGGGTTGTTCATCGATTATAGGGTTAGGTGGACCCATGGTGGATTGTAATAATGAATACAAGGTAGAAAGATGAAAATAAAACCATGGATTAGGATGAGTTCATGAACATATTATTCAATAATAACATTTCTCATGTTATTCATAAGAAATTGGAGTAGGGTTCTTTACGTTAATGAAATAGTAGGATAAATCATTCGGTACCTACAAGGTGAATTTCACAATAATTATGAGGTATGATACAAGTATTATAATCCATCCAGATGGAAGGGACGGATTACTCTTTTGTTTTATAAATCAATGTCACATAATTTAGTTTTCCATAAATAAAATTACTAGAGATGATGATATTTTGAATTTTGAAATCATTGTCTAAATGGAGGCTCTGTTATATATAAATCTCAAATATTTATCATGAAATTGATGATTTAGTTAAATATAAAAAAACCCTTGTAGGGAACAAGATGATCATTCCATTATGATCTACGCATGGAATAAAGCATCGAAGAAATTTTCATAATGGTTGTAATAAATGGTTAAGGTTTTGATGGGAAGGACATTGGTTAATTGATTTCTGAACATATAGTAAAAGTTGTCAATTTATGTGAATATAGGTAAAGACACACACAACTCACCTCTCACACATCAGTGGTTCATGTGTATGTAGAATTGGAATTATTCTAAGCAATACAAAATCATGGGGGTTGTTAATGAAAATTGAATCCAAGAACCACTTATGCCAAGGGATAATGTTAAATATCATCTGATCATTGTTTTTCGTGAGGGGTGCAATAATGATATAGTGAAAGGTAGAAATAACATTCTCTCTAGAATTTCTAATGTTTTATTAAATTATGGATATTCTAACTAATTAAAATATAAACAATTTGATAAGGGTCTTCTGATTCCACCTAAAAATTAGATGAAAAATTATATGTGGAAACCCCTAATGGTATGATGATTGAATCTATAATCTATGATTCCTATCCAGATGATGTTAATGGGAATCTAATTCATGAAATTATTTTAATTATTTATTCGAATGAATTTTTGGTCATTTTTGGAATGGATTCTATTTATCTACATAAATCCCCAATAAATTCTCAACGAAGGGATGTTATTATGGATACATCAAAATATCCAATGGTCATATATAATCTGACGATATATATGAACATACAGTGGGGATTATATCAATTTTATGGGTATGAATTCACATTCAAAAAGTGTGTTTGTATCAAATTCTGGGGGAAAAACATGACTTTGATAATATTCCTACTATTCATGCGTTTTGGATTTATTTCTAGTGGGGTTGAATATCCTTCCATAAAAATGTGAAGCTGAGTTCTCAATAGAACTCATACCTGGTGGCACACAGATTCCAATGAATCACTATAAAATGGAACCAATTGACTTGTAGGATTTGAAGACGGAACTCTCTAACAACATTGATAAGGGTTTCATTCAGCCATGTGAGTCACTGTGGGGGAACATATTAATTTTATTTGGAAAATAATGATTGATCAATTTCACTCTTCATTTATTATCAAGAGATAAATAATATCACAATCTTAAAAATATATCTACTTCCCCATATTGATTACATGGTTAATAAACTTCAGGACGCTCAGTACTCTTTAGTGGTCATAAATCATTATGGATATCAATAACTGAACCTCTAGAAATAGGATAAACTAAAAATCACATACCATACTAAATATGGGAACTATGAATATATAATTATCCCTTCTAGTCTTGCTAATACCCAAGATATCATTACAGACTTTATGAATTGAATCTTTAAAAATTACCTCGATCAATTTAGGTTACCATATATAGATGATATTATTATATATTAGAAAAAGGAACAGCATTAAGACCACTTAATAATTGTACTAAAGACCGAAATAAATAATAAAATATATGTGAACCATAAAAAAGAGTTATTTTTGGCATCTAGATGTTTAATTTTTTGGCTACATAATATAAAGAGATAGTATAAATATACATTCATCAAAGATGAAGGCAATTTAATGTTGGGTCAAACCAACCATGGGGACAAATATCAATATTTTTCTAGGTCTGGATGGATATTATCTATAGTTTTTGGGGAATTTCTCATGATTATATAATCCTTTGATAATGTTAAGTCAAATTGGTTCTGTTATCCACTAGAAAGATGATTGTGAGGAAAATTACAAGGAACTAAAGAGAAGATTGGTAGACACACTTCTTTTTATATTACCCAATTGTGGTTATGGTGTTGTAATATATACTAAAGCATCAAATAAGGTATTGGGACATCTTATTATGTAGTATAACATATATACTGATTATTCCCACTGAGATTTGAAGATCTATGAGAAAAATTGCTCATATCATGATTTGGGATTAGCAATGAAAATTTGTTCACTAATGACATTGATCTATTATATTTATGTATAAAAGTATCATATATATATAAGATCAAGATAGTTTGAAATATATATTCACATAGAAGGAGTTGACATACTCTAGGGATGATTTTAATGATGGGAAAATATCACGAGTGCAAAATTTATTATAGCCATGGGAATGAGATCACGGTAGATGATGCTATGAGTTGAAAAGATATTGTTTGCTTATTCATGATGAGGATAACAAAATATCGAATATGTCTAGAGTTTCAAGGGATGGAACCAAAAATACGTAAGGAAGGGGATATTTATTATCTTCCATTATTTATTATTGAACCCTCTATCATTGTAAAGATCAATGAGGAAGAAGAATATATAGATCTTGAAAAGATGGTTATAAATTTTTTTGAGTTAGTTATTGAGTAGTATATAATCATATGGTTCAGAAACCATGTGTATGTTTTTTCCATACCAGAATTGAAGATGATGATTTTATAGGAAGTTTATATTCCTTCATTCCCAATACATACTATAAATTTGAATATGTATAATGAATAAATGGAAAACATCACATGGGATGGAATAAAGAGAGATATGATAAAGTTTTTATCTTTTTTCTTGATATGACCGAATGTTACAGATCATAGAAAAAAGACCAAGGGGATTATTCATCCACTGACCATACAAAAATGAAAATTTGAGAACAACACTATGGTTTTTCCCGTACACCTCTTCTCTATAAGATAAGAATTACCCCTAGATTAGGTTCCCTATACATACATTAATGATGATTTAATGTTTCACGGAGTAAACATTTAATTATATCTTATCATTATTTATAGATTTATTCAATGATTTGTTGAACACTTCATAAATAACCTGATATGGAATTGAATTTCAAAACAACGTATTATCCTCATTCAAGTGTTCAGTCAAAAATAAAAATTATAACCCATAGGTTTTGTTGAGATGTATTTTTTTGGGATTTAATAGGTGTTTGTAATTAACACCTTCAACTAGTTTTGTTTTCATAATGAAAAAATATCATTCACTCAAGCATTTGGAAGGATATATATAATTTCCTCTATAGAAAGAAATGATGATCTATAATGTATCAGAATGATGTTATTGAATAAAATGTTTGGGGATGTGAAAATTCTATAGTAATGGATGATATGGATAGACATATTAATAAAATGTCTTGCCAGGTCAATGTGGGATGAAACATTATACTGATAAATGAAGGGTTGATCTATAATTTGATGTTGGTTAAAATATTTTTCTATAAATTTATCCAACTAATAAGTTTTTTTGGTTCAGGAAAAATGTGAAACTAATCTCTATGAATATCAGTCACATTGAGATTCATTATTTTAATGGGACGATTTCCTATCGCATCGAACTCACACCAAACCTCCCTTAAATACATTATGTGTTCCATGTATCTCTCATATCGATGTACATCACAGGACCTTCATATGTATTGATCAGAGTGGTTATACCATTGTAGCATGATTTTTCTTATGAGGAAAAACCAGTTGAAATTATGGATAATACATATAAATTTTTTTTAAATTATACCACTTACCCGAACAATATTATATGAAAAAATAACTAGTTATAATAAGTTATATGTTAATATGGGGATCATATGTGGCAGATGAAACTTATATTTTTATCATAATGATGTGTTTTTTGTGTGAAATTAAATTTACGGTGAGTAGAATGTAACAAAAACATTTTTAATGAACCATTTTTCCAATAAATAAAATTTATTTTATGGATATATTATAATCTACATTATGTTAATCTTCCACTACTCGTAGTACCGACTCAGCATACATTACATTTCCAACTGAGTTTCAATCAAACACTATTTTATTATAATTATTTTTAATTAAATTAGATAGTTATAGCATAACCGTTAAACATAATAATAATAATAGTAGTAAAAAAATTATTAAATCTTAGTTAAAATAGTTTGATGTAAATTAAACAAATCATTTTTAGAAATGTTTTTATATGTCTGTATATACTATTTTAATAAAATAATTACTTTTTTTTCTATCCATCAGTGACCATCAATAAAATTATTTTTATACACTTTTATAAATTAAATTTACAAAAAAAAACATCATATTTGAATTATTAATGTCAAAATTAGATATTTGTGAATTTTAGATAGTGTTTTTAAAAAACTTCATTTCATGATATAAAATGAAAAATAATGAATTTTATTACAAATCATTATTGTTGGGAAAAATATTAATATTTTTAAAATAAATTTTAATTATTTTAATGTATAATTAGATCAAATATACATCAATTAATACAATTTAAGTAATTGGAACAAATTACACATTGAAATATAAAATTATGTCATTTCTGTCATGAGAATGTTTTCTCATTAAAAACAAGTCATCTCATCACTTCAGTGATGTTAATTTCATATTAATTCCCACAACATATATAATTATAATTGTTAAAAAATGGATTTCATATTGTTAATAATGATAATTTATAATCTATTATAATTTAAGCCTAAATATTTTCAAAAATTATTGGTTAAAGTAATTGAAATTTATGAAAATAATTATGTTATAAATGAGCTTACATAATGACTAAACATAGAATATAAGGTGTAAAAATGACTATACACTTGTATAATTTTTTTCGGATTGAAATATTTATACCACAACACATATAAGATACTATAAAGGGTAATTTTTACCCTTTTGGGACATTTAAATGAGTGGTGTATTCAAAACATTTCAAGAATATCCAAGGTGTCATTTTCCGCCACTTATAGAAAGACCCCATCTACTCCCCCATCCCTTCACACATTTTAAGAATTATAAAACAAACCTTACCAAATAACCTTCCAAATCCCATCTATTAATCATATTAACATCTTTTTGGGTCTAAATCCAATCATGTTATCCCTTTTCTGAAAACCGAAAGTATTTAACAAAAGAATAGGTAACTTATTTGAACAATAACATTGTATTTATTTATTTTTACACCCAATCAAGTATTATTTTTCCATTATGAAATTATAACTTCAGTTTTATAAATATTCTAGTTTGTTTTTATACTATGGTTTATACATACACTCTCACGCACATCAATCAAATGCAAATAACATTAATTTTTCGTATGTACAATGGACTACATCCTCGCGAAAGGATATCATTTGTGTTCCATTGATAAATTCAAAAGATGGTAATAATGATAGAGAATATATTTATATGATATATATTATTTAATTATTATTATTTAATTATTATATAATATATATCATCATGTCATACCATTTGTATAAATACAATAACATAGTCTTTGGACGTGTGGACTACCGACTCCTCAATGTGATTTGATTTATCCACACATTTTATTTACTGTATTAAGGATGGTTATATCGAATTTATATAATAAAGATATGAAATAATAATTCTAATTGAATGATATTACATATACTTATTTAATTTACTTTATTTCATTCAATATGACAAGAAAACAGAATCCTTATTCATGCGTACATATGGCATACAGTCTCTACGAATGGTGCATTTCATTTTATTTTTGTATATTTATTGATTATTATAATAATCCTATATTAAATACATATGATATTAATATCATTTTTTCAAGTTTTTAGATGATTAAAGAAATATATAAGTATCAGGACCTAATATATAAAAAATAAAAATACATGTAAAACACAAAGTAGTTATTACACGAAACATAACGTTAACAAGAAATTATTAACAAAAAATAAATATATGTTTATAATTACATAATATATAGTATGTGAATATTGAACATATTTATTTAATATATTTATAATAATATTATATTAAAAATACAAAAGGATTGAATGAGTACAATGAGAGATAAGAATCAAAGTAAGGGTTATAATATTCTAACTTTTATATCAATGCGACTTATACGATATTCTACACACATTTATCTTCTGTGATGTATATAGTACCCTTGAATGTATTTTATTATTTTTATTTATAAATGTATCTGTATTTAAATAGAAAATTTATAAAATCTATTTCATGTGGTTTAAATTTTAAATATACTAAATCGATAGAGAGGATTTGTCTCAATTTTCATTCTTTGAGATGCATGTTTACCTATAAATCTATATCCTTTTACGAGGTCTATATAATATCAATTTGACATGTTATATCATGAATATTATTATTTTCATGATATTATGATCTTCATGTAATCCTTTTTTCTCCAGGATATTATGATTTAATGTTACCATTGTTTTAAGAGTTTGTATTTATTCTCTCATCATTTATCGGGATTACTAATGATTATGATTAAATTGATAAAATATTGTGATCCATGTATCAAGAACTATCATGAATTTTCTCATCCTATGGTTAATCATGATATCCTCTTATAATGATACAATTTATCCACTCTTTTTTCTTAATATGAATAAGAAATTCCTATATAAAAACCCGACCTGATTTCTCTCTACGATCAAAAATATATTTTATTCAAAAAATGCTGTATTGTAAAAATGTTTTAAAACATTTATTCAGTGATAATTTAAACATAATATCAAGAAAAATATTTTTTTGATTTTGAATTGATGCATTATATGTTTCAAATCAATTTTCAATTAAATGGGAATTCAAAAAATTTCAATATTCCATTATATGATACGAAGGTTGTATTTATTTAAAATTATTTTCAAAAGGTTTTATATATCAAACATAATTTTTAACGAATAAGTGATATTTTCCAGAATATATATATTTAGTATATTTAAAAATAACCTACCGCTCAATATGACATCTACTGGTGTTAATCATTCCTTTATGTGGATATGATATGTGGGTTCCATTCATATTATTTCTATTAATTGTTTATGTTTTTATAGAATGATGGTTATGAATCTTTTTTATCATGTGTGGGATATATGTTAGTGAAACTATTTTCACTTCCCTGGGTTGAATTATTTTGATTCTATAATATTTTAATGTTTTAAAAATTAATAAAATGGTTTTGAAACTTTCTTCTTTTCCACCGGTTATAATATAATGGAATGTTAATGATACCCATTTTATTTAATGGGTTATGATATGTTGTTTATGAAACCCGCATATTTTTTGGGGTTATGATATTAATTTTTTAATGATATTTTGGAATATGTACATGTGAATATATTTTATGATTAGTAGGACTTATCTATCCCTCTATTTCTTTGGTTAAATACTTATATCAAATGAGATAGTTATTACAAACACATCATCGAGATTGATCTACTATGGGATGATGGGGAAACCTGGTCCACTATGGGAATAAGGGTAATCCAAATCCACTATGGGGGTATGGGGAAACTCAATCACTTATAACAAGAGGTATGTGATTGGGGATGGTTGTGTGTCCCACCCAATGGGTTTAGTCCTCATTAATTTCCCTAATATGTTCATTTCAATGATCCTTGACTTATAGGGAATTATATTACATGATAAAGTGTCTTCCAAAATTCATGTCTTAATCTATTTTATGACTTCCTGGACTATTCCCTTTACTCCATCATTATTCATCAATTATAAGCTACCAATATTTTTTTTGTGACTCATGTATACGATATATGATATGAATGTTATGATCTTCCAATGTTATTCTCTAGTTCTCATTCACTTATGTTCATAATTGTTCTTATGTATCGCCATTATTAACACTTAAAAATCATCTGATCTGACCATTTATTATGTTTTTCATCCCATGGTTATGATTATATGTATGATGTATGATGTTACTATGAAGGTTGTTACTCATGAAGAACCATGTGGGAGATTATATACTAACTTATGTACCAGTATTTATATTTCAATATTTCCAAAATGCATTAAAAATTCTTTTCTTTAGTAATCTTTTTGCGTAATGTATATAGTATTCTGAAAAAACTATGTTATTATAATGTATATTAAGATAGGGTCTCAATAAATATGTAAGGATACATCATATTCCACCACTACAAATGGTTCTCTATATTGAGATCCTCACTTGATAGTCTTTGAAATAGTTTCCATATGTCCCAGCCAAATCCTCATAAGTGGAAAAATCCCAAAACCTTTATATGCTATAAAATATTTTACCCAAAATATGATGTTAGTGGGTGAAATGGGGCATGAGCCGCAACTACCCCATGCCTACCTTTATTGAATATGGCAGATGACATCAAAAATCATCCATATCTAATATGGGAGGAATTTTCATACAAAATAATATTCAAACCCTTGACCAACTCCATGACGATGTGAAGAGGAATAATAATAAAGGATTTAAAATATATATAATAACCTATGTGTGTATAACCTATATAAAAGGTATGAGTAGATAGTGTAAACTGAGAATAAAAAAAATGTGAAAATACACACCCAACCAGAAAGTAATCCAAACCAAAAAAATTGGATTGTAAAGTGCTAGGAGATCCCAAATATAGATCTCCAGGCATCAGCCATCATAAATTGTCTAATAGACCAATGTAAATTAATTCTCTTATGTAATTACTATTTATCTTCATTTCATCTATATAAGAAATTAAAAATTTGGGAAATCATATGCAGGAGTGATTATATACATATCCAGTATGATAACCCCAAAAGCTGTAGAGGAAGTCGTGGGATACAATATAGGTTTAGATAGAAAAATGTTACTAAAAGAGTAAAAAATCTTCGCCACGTCGAGATTGATGTATATATGTATATATATTATATACAATATATGACTGAATGAGATATTGTTTGGTCTCCATATCAATTAATATCCCATAAAAAAGTTTCATAATTCCAAAGACCTATCAATTGCACCATCATCTCACATATCTTTCAGAAAAAACATCCAATGATGAGCCACCCCTAATCGTTGAGTTGCATAGTCAAGGGGATAGAAAATATACATAGAGTTACCTTTAACAAGTATAACATGGGTTCGCACTCATATGGTTGATAGTGGAAACATGGACAATCATGATTAGATGATACCACTCTAATAATCAATTTATGACTCATGACATTTTTCCCATTTGAGGGAGGAACTCAGATAGATAACATATGACCCATGCCAAAAATATAATAAAGATCCCACTATAATGATTTTTTTCTTTACATTAGGGATTCTATATGAAGTTAGATAAAGGACACATGGCCGACAGGATAGCAGGGTTCAACTCTTATAGTATATGTACCTTACTCTCACACTGTAGGAGTTTTCCACTTCGGTATGTTATAGAGGACCCATATCATGCTTAGAATAATTGTTCCAATCTAACAGTTGAGGTCACATTCCCTACTACCACAAGGGGGATCCACTCAGGTGGTCGATATAGGAAACACGACCTACCAAATAGGGGTGTTCCACACTAGTATAACATATGTCACATGCTAATCAAATCCATCACCAATTGTAGCCAAACAAATAAGGTCCCTAGTAACACAACACATCATATCTCAAATCACAAATAAAATTCAACCAACACATTATACATGGAATAATAGACAGATTAATATACTCATAGAAGATATTTAGAGGCCAAAGGTTGGATATATAAGAGGATAAAGTTACCTAAAAAACTGTAGGGGTACACAGAATTTTTTCATTCCACACTAATAGGTCATTCACATTACCTATTAAATGTATCACTTACCATGTATCCCATCACAGAATATAAGGGAACCCACATGGCCTTCCTCAGTAACTCATGATCTTACCATTGATCCTAGTCTTGTCGATGTACCCTACCCACATCTCTGTACATTGTTTTTATAATCTAGTAGTCTAATCTTGCCATATCCATGGAAACTGACTATGTTCCTAGCCATTCTCAAGTCCATGTACACCCAGATTACACGTTTGGTATCTAGTATGTGGTCACATAACATGTCGGAGTCCCACATACTGTGTGATATTTAACACTTCTAGAAATCCTAGCCCCCACATTTGGGGTATTATATATAATGTGGTCTAAAAAATTGGTTTGGAGTCATGGTTTTCACTGAAATCTTGGATCTAATACCTCATTCCACATTTGGATCTCCTATAATGTATCATTCCTTTTTCTGAAAAAACAATTAGTTGAATGTATCCCTAGTTTTCATTTCCATCCATATTTTGGCTAGAATGTGTTGTTTTGATTCCCCAGGATGAACCCGTTAACCATTGGTTTTGTGTGATTCATCCCAAAACTATCCCAACACAATCTAGGATCTCATATATATTTTTAAGATCACCTATATCTATGATTCACCCTAATTCATTCCACATTCATGAATATTTCTCGTATCCATGGTTCTGATCAAGCCCATTCACTTTCGAAAATTTTGAACCATGGACCTGATGATTTATGAAAAATAATGTGAAAATTTATTGGGATTAATGAAGATAAAAAATTAAAAAATTTAGTACATATTATTCATTGACTATCTAATAAATATATGGGATTATTTTGGTGTGAATCATAGAACAATTGATATAAATTGAGCAACTATTGTAAAATAGTTATGCGGGTCCATTCAATGGTTTGGAGAAAAAAATAATAAAGATAGTGACTTTATCATTGTTGATGTTTTAATAAAATATCGATGAATCCAAAATGTAAGATTCTTACCTTGATTCAGATATTTCTTCTTTGAAATACATTATAACCAATGAAAGAGGAATGCCTTTTTGTTTGTTGGCCCTCGATTCACCAAGATCTAGAGGCTTGTTTCCATATAATATTGATTCTCTAATGAGAGATTTCATATCACCCTAATCAACAATCCCATGATTATATATCTATCCAAGGAGGTGTTTCATAAGATTATTTATTTACTGTAAATATAAATATACCATTAAATTATATAATTAAAATATTTTATTTATTTATTTTGAACACATTCTCCAATAGTGTCCCTTTATGGAAACCTCTGGCCCAAAGACTTTATGTCACACCTTGGGAAATACTCACATTATGGATTCATCCTAGTCTCATATTTTTTATCATAGGAACATTTAAATTATATTCCGATATTTCATGAAAAATGTGTGTGAAAAATATAATTTATTTTAATATTTTTATAAAATGAATTCTAGGCACACTGAGGCATAAAATCTAATTACGCCTCTACACATCACTAATATATATAAATATATATAATAAATATACATAAAAATGATAACATGGGTTTTAATTATGTCATAAATTTAAACTCTTAATAGTCACCATTTTTTGATGGGATAACATCATCAGATAAAATATCAAAAATAGGATTTGTTTTCAGCTTACTCAACGATTCATTAAGCCACTGCATTTGAAAATATTCAGTAATCATTATCACATTCATCTCTTTTTATTATGAGAAATAGATTTCAATATAACTAAAACGAATTTATATGACATGTGGAATATCAAAATAATCTGTAGAACATTAGGCTAACCTTGGTATCCTTTGTTTCTCTTATACACATCTGTAGCTCGATTAATGAACAACCATTTTAGGAATGACATATTTTTTCAAAACTAACACACTTAATTCATGGTGAATTTTTTTTTCATTAATTAATACCACACTATTTATCCATTTTGTTCTCTTAATATTATAATTATTATAAACACACTACCAATTTGAATCAAATAAATGTTTTTATAAGCTTCTATTTAAATATTCCATTACTATTTTATAATTGTTTTGAAAAGGAATGACATGAATTAATTCAACTCATATCCTTCCTATTCATCCTCTATGGTGTAATACCGTATGGAAATGAATTTCAATTCCTGGAAATTCCCAATTATAAGATCACCAGTGACATTATTTTTTGTCATTTATATAATAGGATTACCTTGAATACAAACCAATATTATCTCATTTGTATCTGTGTCCATTAGTACACATGACGTTGATTGAAGTGGTTTGCGTAATATTATAGGATGTGCCTAATAGTCTTAGATTATCTATGGGGTTCTCTAATATGACACATGTGCACCAAAATAACATTATCTTGGATGAATAAAGTACCAATGGACAATCCTAATTTAACCCAATATCTCTATAGTTTTCCCAAATAAACTACAGTTTGTCTAATTCAATTTTTAAATCAAACATATAGATGACATTCAGTTTATAACACATGAATTTGTTTTTGTTTATATTACATCAAAATTGTGTAGATTGTTCTTTATAATGAACCACCTTATGTTTTTTTGCAACCAGTATTGGAATCCAATTATATTAGGTGGGAATTTGGTAATTCCCCACTATCCATGATGGAAATGATCCCTTGAATATTAGTTGCATTCATATCAATGCATTATTATTACAAGTAGTGATGCATATGATTCTTCCATAATTGAAATTTATATCCATCAATCATAAAAATTCATTAACTCATGATTAATCCCATGGATTTTTTTCTGAATATGATTCAATTACATCAAACATTAGCTCTGTAAGTAGTGTTTAGTTACACATGGTTAAATACCAAGATGGGTGAATCAGGGTATAAGTTTTAAAACAACATCACTTTATAATAGTGTTTTATTGTTAAACAAAACAACTAGTTCTCAGTTACTCCCAATAATGTATATATATATATATATATACATATATATATATTATAAATTTTTCATGAGGTATAATAATTTTACCTATATTATTCAGATTAGTATAGGCTATGAATAATATTATGGAATTATTCCATTTTACTATAATCACATTAAGAAGCCAATAAATTAATTATCATATTGGGGTCAATTTCCCCAATTATTCAAATTATTCAATATAGATAAATCACTTCTACCTTAAATGTTGTGAATTAACTAATACTCTTAAATATTTTTTCCTTATGAGAATCTATTTTAATTGGTTCACATAAATCTGAGTGGGTCGTGATGGTATGTTTTCACAAAAAATATTCCTTACACATAAGAATTTATTATTTGATTCAATGAAACTCCTTCTATGAATTTTTATTCTATTTTTTACATTCTTCATAGTATATTGTGCACTGTATATAAATCCTTCACAGAAAACCTCTATATCACGGTCTTTCCCTACCTCAGGAACTAGACAACATTCTTACTCATCTAATGAACAATATAATTCATTGAATTTATGGAACAAATTTCAGTTGAAAACTACAGTATTATCCATGAAGTAAAACTAAATCATAAAATAACTCCATAATGAACACCCTATAACTTCTAAAATTGCAATTTAGTTTCTTGAAATTCTCCATGTCAATATTTGATTATATATTTTTTACTCTTTATAATTATGTTATTAAGAATCCTTATATAGGGAAAACATGACAATACCACTAATCATGAAAGTATAATTATTATCTGTTTGAATTCCACTTATAATTATAATCATTATATACCTCTTCATGTATTGTAAAATTCCTATATTGTATCCCCTAAATCATAATATTTCATAAATGAAGATGCCCCAAGAAAAAAGTCATTATAGAATCCAATGAAACATACAATTGTTTCAAAAATTAAAATAAATTAATTAATGAAATCCTATAATTTTTTTGTGGAATTCATAAAGAATCACCTATATTAAATCTAATCCTTTTCAATGTATCCTCTATTATGAAATTTCCATGTGGTTATCACCAAATAGTGTCCTTGCGATGTGATCTACATAAAATATTGTACGTGCTAAGAATAAATACTATATTTTCCATATTATTGATAATTCCATACATTTATTTCCTCTATAATATATTTAATTCATTTTTAAATCCTTATGATACATGACCAAAATATAAATCTAATCATAGGAATAAAAAACTAAATTTTTTTAAATGGCATTTCAACATTAACAAATAATAAAAAAACACCTAAATATCACATTAAGATAATATAGGATAATAATATGACATTAATAATTATCATTCATATATCACATATTATACATTAGGTGATAATAAAATTAAAGTAAGATAGCTTTGGTTTTTGGTTATTAAATAAACAAAAATATAATTTATACAAGTATATGTTTTAAAAAAGTATTAATCCTATAAGACTTATTTGATATCCATTTTTATATTGAGATATGTAATTAACCAAATTTACCAGTACATTATTCCTTCTGTAAACTCTTCTAAATTGAATATCAAATATGAATGTAAAATTTCCCATGTAAATATATTTTTGAAGTACAATATTTGTTCTATAATGTTAGAAATCATTATTGTCAAGATCAAATATTACATTGTTATAAAAATATACTATGATAGAATCTATACATCATAGAATCAAAATAATCTCAATGAAAAGTATCAATTTAGACAATAATTCCATGGATAAATCAAATACTTAAATAAAAATGTATTCTTATATGGAATTACGTACAATTGTTTTTTTTGAAATAATCATAAAAAAGTCAAAGTTGATTATTGTAAATATAAAACATTACTATTCATTTAAATGATAATGATCAATTTTAAAACTAGTATTTATGTACCAACTAACAGTTATTTCCTATTATCCTTTATATACGATTTACTATGCCTTTTTATTCATGAATGACATTAGAGTTTCTTAACTACCACCTAGTTAATAAGCCATTGATTTTCTTGATATCAACCTACCATGGTCAAGGAAAAAATATCAATTCTAATATATGTCATTGAATCTATAATATATCTATTTGATTATAAATTTAGGATTAAACTGATTACATGTTCAATTAAAATATTATATTCTCGGATTTCCCATTTTACAGGATTTAATTAAATTATAAATGATTTTACATTGACGTAGTCTATGATTCCTCTTTTATATATCTATTTAGATGTTGATATAAATAATACAGAATAACTCACCACATTCGGTCAATGATAATCAATTATTTATGTATTTTTCAACTGAGAATAATACTTTTTAGGTCCAAAAGGGGCCAAGATACACTAAGAGGGTTGTGAATAAGGGTATGGATATTATTTTCAAACATGTTACTACCCTACAGGATCAGGAACTCAACATTGTAATAGTTAATTATTAGGTGCATTAATATTAATTTTGATCATGTCCTCCCCAATTTTATCTGATGATAATGCCTAGAATGTAATGAAAAAATATTGCACAAGGACCAATATATTTTTACTTCCTTCACCCTCATTGTGCTACATCTGAACATACTATGAAAATGTTTCTACTGTACCAAATTCAATAAGTATTACAACAATAATAATATTTGCGATAGATCACATATATACCCATGCTCACATACTTTACAACATATTCCTTCTTCTCACTGCATTCCCAATGGTCACTCCCTATGTCTCTTAATCTGGATCACACTTGGTTGATAGGATCAATATATTTCTTTTCAATTTCACAATATCGTTGGAAGGGATCCACACACAGTTTATGGAATTGTAGGTCCCCTAATTTTCATGAATTCTATACCCTCAACTATTCATAGATTATCTATTAATGATCCACATTCATCTATTGATGAAAGCCACATTACCATAGATATAACAAGATATATCACTCCTTCATGAAACCTTGGGTAGAATTCTAAAAAACGTTAATGCATGGAGCCAGGTTTGAGATTTTTCATGGAAACCCAACTTTCACACTACTCAATAAATTTGGGACACACACTTCTAAGGAAAAACTAACTATTGGCGCTCAAGTACATTTGGGCATGCAACTTCTGTGTATCTCTCTACTTGTGTACCCCCACCACTATGTGATCAGATATATGATTCTATCTATGTGTTGAGCTCCAACATAATGAGGGAGTATCCACCTATTTTTAAGAATTTTGGTGACCCTTCACGCATGGTTCCCAACTGTTCCCTAATCATGCTAGTGTCACATTCGTACAACATCACATTGCATGACAAATAAATAACAAGATCTACCTTATTTAGAGTTCAATATTTTGATGTACTAATCATGTAAAATGGTTGGCATGCCACTTTCCAAACCACATTTACATAGTTTTTCAAAAATCACTCTTTTTCTTCAGTAGACCATGGGAGGCTATCTTTTTCAAGAGACACAATCTACCAAAAAATGAATCATTGTTACATTGAGGGATTTCTTCCCAACAATACTTGTATCTCAGTTTTATTTAGTTGTGATAACCCTTGTTTTTACCCATATGTGAAATTTATGGAATTTAACCCTTTTTTAATGGAAATGATATTTTACAATCATAGATTCAAAATGAAAGTATAATATTTGGAACACATCAATGTGTTTTTTTGGACATGGGTGAAGTCCCCAGTAGTTTACTAGGTGTGATGTAGAGTTTTGGGATTGTCGGACCTAGAAATGGAGTTTTTAATTTGGTCATCACAATTTGAATAGTTTGTATGAAACAATGCAGGCCTCAACAGAATGTCTTGAAAACTATAGTAGCTGGGCAGAGGACGTGCACATGGGCTATACATGATTTCTAAAATCCTTTTCCTTTTCTGCATAAGTACTTCCACATAGGAAGTACATAGAAACAATTCGACATATAGTTTTCTCATGGATTGACAAACAGTGTCAGAAAAACCATGTGAGGTGGTTTCATAGTCATGGGGTGCTGCATGGTTGGAAAACTATTTGGGTAACCATGTAACCCAAACTGTATGGTGTTCTACTTTAAATGAACATAATGTCATTAATGTAAATAAATATAAATATAAAAAATATTTAAATGAGAGTAAATGGAAATTAAGAAAATAATTAAATGTTTTAATAAATAATAATAATAATAATAATAATAATAATAATAATTTTATTATTATTATTATTATGGTTATGTTTTTAGAAAAAAAAATGGGGTCTCACTTTTCCCCCTCAAGTTTGCACGACACAACCCCTCCCTAGAAACTACAGTTCCCAATGCAAACCCCCTCTTTGGCACCACATTATATCAGGATTTTCAACATGATTTCTAATAGTTTAACTTCTGATCCAGTAAGGTAATAACCAAATCTCCCATCTCCTGTAATGGTTTTTTTGTTCTCCCCATTGTTCAATTTGAGTTTCGAAAAACCATAGGGTTGGGATTAATAGTTTTATGATGTTTTCCTCTTTTAAATTTTGTGAAGGGTATCTCTGGACTCCTTTATTTTTATTCCATCAACTTCCACTGAAGGTGAATCAGTTCTGATCATCTCGGACCATCGTTCTCAACTAGGGGTATGGTTTTACTCTTTTATTCATTATTTCTCAATTTATATTGGTGGCCTTTGTTTTATATGAGTTATCGGTGCATTTATTTACTGTGTTGGGATCTTCCGTTCATGGGGCGAAGATACACACATGTGCAAAGGATATATATATTTGTGTGTGTGTGTGCCCTCTTTGTTCATATTCACTCATGGATTGGAGAATATGTAAATGAATCCTGGGGTATTATATATATATATATATTTATTTATTTAGATGTATGTGGATGTTAGTGTAAAGAATTGATTTGAGTTTCTATCATCACAATTTTCATGTTTCAATGTTCTTGGCTTCATCAAATTTCATATTTGGACCCCATTCCTTTTCTCTATTAAATTAAATAATACATTAGATTCCTAGAAAATTAATTCTCAAATTATTTACTTGTGATCATTGCATGAAAATCATAAATATGCTACATGATTTTTTTTGATAAAAAATTCAAGTTTTAATAATAAACACCCATGGTGAGTGTGTGATGTATTCTATGTTAATATAAAGTGATTATACATTAATTTTCAGTTTCCTTATGTTAGATTTATTTATAAATTGATTTCATGTTGAGACATGGCACGTGTGGAACATTTCCATCATTCTAATTGTAAAATGTTTTTTCCCATGTATATGTTATAAAATTAAATTTCCATTGCACTTATTTTGATAAATATATGGATATTTTAGGATTGATAGTGTTGATTAGCAATTTGAATTCCGATATTGGGTTTAATAATGTGTCCAACAGATTTATTAGATTATTTTTGAAACTGATGATTAATTTGGGAGTTGGTAATCTGATTATGGGACATTCAATATTAATAATTAATTAGTGGAAGAATTATGAAATTTTAGAATTTTTTTTAATTTAGATAATTAATCTCCAGATAAATTACGAGTTATTGGGATAATTTTTTGTAGATACTTTTTTGATGAAATATTTATGTGACATCAGAATATAAGATTCTAGATAATTAATGTTAGATTAATTATGATATATTGATGTGATGATTTGAGCTAAATAATCTTATATTAATAATGAGATAAAAATTTGTGAGTATGAATAATTGATAAATGAGTTAATTAATGGTTGTTGAGATATGTGTAATATTGTGATGCTTCCAATTACATGTTATTAAATGGTGAATCATGACTTGGAAAATTGGGCATGTATTAGTAATGGGAACATGCTCATTTGATTTGGTGTTATTAAATGGTGAATGGTAAAATAGACATTTGTTCGAGTATTATGAAAGGTTACATGCACATTCAATTATGTGTTCTTAAATGGTGAATGGTAGCATTAACATTAAACAAAGTATTAATAATGGTAACATGGACATTTACATGTGATATCCCTTTCAGGTGGTTCAGAAATCTGAACATTCTAGAAATGGTATATCCTTGTATTGTCTCTTAGAATCCCGGACATGTTTTTACTTATTTATTTTGTTTTATAGATTGTTTCCCTATACATTCACAATGCCATAATTTATATTCAATAATTTCATTGGGAATGAATATGTGGGATCCTTCTAACTAATATTACTATCTCACACCCTCATAGGCATCCATTGGATCGGGGTACCTCTGTAGACAATTTATTTGCAGGACCTAAGATTATTTTTTGTTTATTGTACTATTACCCTAGAGTTAAGAGCGCAAGAATGAGATAGAGCTTAGGATGATCACATAGTAATTCATTGGTATGTTTTTCTTTCATTACATTTTATATACTATTTGTAATTTCTATTTATTGTACTTGTAGAATACATTTTTAGACATGAATTCTTGTAACTTTTCATTGGGTACATATATCAAGTTATTATAATATACATCCACTACGTTATGCTCAATTTTATTCTTCATGTTTATATTATTTATTCTTTATCGATGTGAATTCCTTTCTCTATGAGGAAATAGTATCCAATGGAAACAACCCAGGGACCCACTGATAGTCGACAACCTCTAGTGTTTGGGGAGATGTGCTTGATGTCATGTGGAGAATGTTCTGACTAACATTTTAGTGTCTAGTTGGTCCGAGACATTACAATGTTTTATAGAAGGCTTCTTTTTCATTGGTATTACTATTTTGGGCGAGTATTTATGTGAGTAAAAGATTAATTTTTCTTGGTAAATGGCCATTTTGGTGCCTATTCACTCAACGTAAGAGAAATGGCAGAGTGTCTAGGGATGGGATTGTTTCATACGTTGTTCTATATTATAGTAGATATTATTTCACCGAGTGTGATTGGTTAATTTTTCGGCTCCTTCTTATTTTATGTTGTTTATGGTATTTTTACCAATGGACTAGTTTGGGAAGGATGAATCATTTCATGCATCATATTAGGTATGTAGAGAATTAAAATTCTCTGTATTGTAGATACAAATGGATGTTGGTTCTTGTTCTGATAGTTTTCATCATGTTTTATTCCATAATTATATGTTTATATCATGTTTTTCTATGTTTTCATCATGGTATAACATGTTTTTATATATATAAATGGTTTCATGTGTAAATATGTTGGTCCCACTGGATGAATTAAATATTTTTAATATGATGGAATCTCATTTATATCGGTAAGGGGTATGATAATATTTTACCATGTAAAAGGTAACCCATGAAATTGATAAATCCTTAGTCATTAAATATATATATAGATACTTTTGAAAACGTAAAGGCTTCAAAACTAAAATGATGATGTGAATTGATTTTGATGAAAGGCCACCAAATGTCAAAATTTAATTCATATGTATGCTTTATGGATTGTTATATGGTCTCCCATGCCACAAAAACATTATATATAACCATGCTACTTTTTAAATGGGTATAAGTGTGTAGGATTTTCAATTTTAAATCTGTAATTTTTTTAGCTACTAAAAATTCACAATTCGGAAAGAGTATGTCAGATAGTGAATGTGAAGATGAGGTGACCCATTAGTGTGTTTTATATAATTAAAAAATGAAGCCAATACCTTTCATTTTCTATTTAATAAACCAAGATTGTCTTAATTGAACCAAATTTTGTTCCCTAATTGGGTAAAATTAATTTTTATAATAAATTTTCTAATGAAGATGGAATGTTAATAAAATTTATGTGTTTAATTATTAAAAAGTATATTTAATGATGATTTCCTATTTTTTCATTGAGTTTTTGTGTTGAAAAATATGTACATAATGCTGTTGTTTTAAAATATGTACATGATGTTTGGTTTAAAATCATAAAATGATTAAATATTGAATGCATATTATTATAAATATTATGGCCGTAAAAATGGAACCTTAGGTTGTGTCTCTTTTTTAATCACCCATTTAAGGGAATGTTGAGTTTCCATAATGTAGACTTGGAATTGAACCCTTATTGTTATTTGTATGCCATATTGTTTTTATTAATAGATTAGATAACCAGGTTTTGAGTTATGTGAATTCTATTTTGTGTTATGTGTTTGTAGGGTTTCTTCATTTTCTTTATTTACAAAAAGTCCCATGGTAGGTATCACCCTTAGAGATTTAATTCCTTACTAATGTCATGATATATCATTCTCCTGGTTCCTTTCAGGAACCTTTGTCCCTAGTATGACATTTAGTTTCGAAATACACTCTTGTTCGAATGCAAGATCATTATTTTCATGGACTTTGATATAATCTTGAGCATTGAGTAATGCTCAGTTTCATATTTTTATACATTCCTTGGGTGTGTTTGACCATTTCATATGTTTCTTGACAGATATTCATTCCATTAATTCGGTATGATGGACTAGATCCCATTAAAAAAAATTAATGCATTCATGCTTGCAATGAGTATTTACGTTACCATGACATCAGCCATGATAGTCTAAAAGATTTTTGGACTTATATCATGCTATAATTTAATAATACATTGGCTTTACCTGGGTTATATCTAATGGAGTTAGGAACTATATTTTTAGTTAATATTTTTGTTTGGTTAGTTACATGTGATACTTGGATTCTAGTGTAGGAATGCCTTGAATGGACTCTTGGACACCTGTCCTTTTATCTGACTTCATAGCTACAATGATTCGTCACTAGGATCAATTAATTATCTAATGTAGACTTCATGTACTTGTGGAAATTACATACTTGTAATCATAGATTATGGACTACCAGGGTTTAGTTCATTGGACTCTATTAGTTGAAGTTGTGGTTACCCAAGACTTGTTGTCTGGGTAAGAGGTTATGTTTAAGGGGGAGATGATTATAGTGGTCTTAATCTTTCTTTAACTATATCAGTGAAATCTAATAATAAATAAATGATTATGTGGTGGATTAACCAAAGAAAACCATTGGACGTTGCCAATGGGTATCAGTGAACATATCCCTGAGGAACATAAGGTGCCTCAGAAGAAGGTATTTTGGTTATATTTGTAAAATTTCTATCGTCTAAGATGATCATCATGATCAGAAATTAGTCATAGTGGATAAAATTTTATGTATCTCTGTGTTTAATGTAAGTGGTCATAAGTAAGTGTTTTGATGCATGTATTCTGGTTAATGTGGGTACAGTTTAAATGTTTTGCAACATTATTCATTGATATTTTGTATGACTAGTTTTGATTGGTTAATCGACATTTGACTATTAATTTTTGATGAGGTCTTTATTATGGGTTAGATTTTAATCATGTTCACAATTTTGGTCAAAAAACAATAGGAGAATCATTAAAATTCTTTGATTAATTCTTTGTAAGAAATTTCTAATTTTGGACGTACCAAGGCTCAGAATTGGATTCCTCTAAATGTGAAGGCCCATGGTGGGGAGTACCTTTAGCTATAATTTATAAATACAGAGACATAATAGTGTATCTAATTAAATAAAATCGGGTAATCTTAGTTTGGACGTTTCATTGAAAAAACTAGAGGTTACTGGGTAATGAAGGAACAACTGCCATATGCTTAAATATGATTAATGTTATGGTTGACATTCAGAAATAAAATGTTAAAATTTGAACATGAAATCTTGAAAGATGTAGTTTGGGTAATTTTTTTTAGTCCCCAAAGGCATCTAGGGGATGGTAATTTATACGATGGGGAGGTTGGGGTGCCCCATGTTTTTAGTAGTATGAAAATTCAAGGAAAATTGACATTTTTCATTTACTAGATTTTGTATTTTTTAATTCAATATTCGAAAAAAATATGACTGTTAAAAGACTTCAATGTTTGTTTTTTGACTTTGGGGATCATCTGAGAAGTTTCATGGGTGTTTTGATGAGTTGTAGAAGCATCAAACATGGAATATCATGTTTTAAAGGGGTCAACACAAGGCACACTGTTTGTCAAAAACTATGCAGCTCTCAACAGATAATTGTGATACCTACACCTAGTGGATAGAGGTTGGGAAAATGAGATGTGTGTGGTTCCCCAAACCATGTTCCTAGGCCATATAAGTAGTTCCATGTAGGTTGAAACTATACACTCTTCACGGACCAGTTTTTGAGCACTTAGGCTAACCGTCTGGGCAATCCGTGCCAGGTGGATTCTATGGACAGTGGTGCTGCATGGTAGATGCATGTTATGGAGAACTGTGAGGTGTGTTTCATTCAAGGAAAATAAATTCATAATATTAAATTAAATTTAATATATAGATTAATTAAATAAAAATAAATGGATAATTATAAAATGAATATACTATTTTATAATAACAATAATTATAAGAATATTATTATTAATGTTATTATTTTAAAGACCAATGGGGGTCTCCCTTTTTCCCCTCCAATTTTCATGATGTAAGACTATCATGGAGCCCAAGGAACGCGACTCAAGCCCCCTCCTCATATCATCCTTGTGTGATGATTTTCAAATTAATTTCTCCCAATTTCTAGTAGAATCATTCGATATAAGACTCTATGACCCCTTCTTCTCCCTTGGTTGGTAGTTTTTCTTCTCCCAATTGCATGATTTGAGTTCGGTCAAACCCTAGGGTTGGAATTAAATGATATAGTTCTATTTTCCACTGCGGATAGGTTATAAAAATTCTCTTTTTGACTCCCTTATTCACATTCAACTAGCTTAAAATAAATAATAAGTGGTTCGGCTCATCTCAGATTGACATCATCGATTTGGGGTAGGGTTTTACTATATAATTCATCATTTATCATTTAATATTTTTGGTTTTTGGTAGTTTCTATGTTATAGAAACTGTTATTTACTGTGTTGTGATCTTCTGTTTGTGAGGATAACTTATATGAATTTATAAGGGAAATATATATATATATGTTCCCTCTTTGTACATATTTCCTCATTAATGAGTGAATATGTTCAACGCATTTAGGTATATATATATATATATATATATATATATATACATGTCTTTGTAACTGTAAAGTCCTAATTTGAGTTTCTATCATCAATGTTTTCAATTTCCAAAGTGTTTTGCTTGGTCTACTTTTGATGTAGGAACCATTTCATTTTCTCCTTGAAATAAAATTATCAATTAGTTTCTTACAAATTGATTCCCCGATTAACTAAATTGTGATCACTATATAAAATTTGTAAAAACTCTAAATGTGTTTATGATAAAAAATCGTTCTATTATAATAAAACCTCTTGATGGACGTGTTCTTTCATCTCAGCTAAATATTAGTCTTTATACTTTTATGATTAGTTTTTTTATATTGGTTTTACATATTCTTGTATTTATTCTAGAGACATGGAATGTTTGGGACATATCCTTCATTCAAATAATTAAAATAATTTTCCTATATCGGTGGTCTAATATTCTTATCCTATAGTAAAGATTTTGATACTTATATGATTGTTTTATGGTTTCTAGCATTATTTAGGAAATTTAATTCATAAATTATGTTATTTAATGAGGCCAATTGATTAATTCTATTATTTTTGAAATAGATAATGAACATGTGAGTTAATTATGAGAGTATATGGGGGGACATTATAATAATTAATTGATAGATTATTTATTTACTTCATAGCTTTATGAAGCATGTGTTATAGTATTAAGAATCACTACTTCCATGAATTTTCCATTGGATTTATTCATGGAACTGAAAAATTACAAGAGTTATTTATAAAATAGGTCCCGTCTTTCCAAAGGCAGGAATTCATCATAATTGAGATTTACGATACATAGGTACATAGATTGGTTGATAGGATGATAGGTCAGACTAGACACACCTGTTTGTGGGGAATTATTGTCTACACTAGGACTCTATTTAAAGATTAAGATATTTTATTGAATCCTTTTTAATTCAACATGTTTAACATAAATTTCCCTTGTAAATTTCAATCACTTATTAACATGTGTAAAACATTGAATCATCAGTACACAATCAACGATCTTCATTAATGGAGATATCTATATGTATTCGATGCTCTCCATCAATGGAGTCCTCTCATATACGGTTTACTGATTCACTTAATCATTGTTATGATGATACTGGTTTTTAAGCCACACAATGGGGAACTCTTGAATTTATTTTCATCCTCGGAGATGAATGTTTGTTTTGATATTGGAATCATAAAAATAAAATGGGCTACCTATGTATCATTGTGAAAGGAATCAATGCTCTCGTTATTCTCTTCCACTTAATGTTACACAACATACCTTTTAATATCATGTGATAAGGACATAGCCGGTCATTTTAATATCATGTTGTATGGACACCTAAGAGAATTGTGCTTATCCAGGGTTTGGTGTGTGACTTATGCATAATCATCCCATGGAACATGGAACGAATATAAGTTTCCATGTACGATTTGACCATGTTGGGAATATGGCCCAAGGAGAATATGGTTGATTTCATATGCTTGGTTGGAACCTCATAGATGATTCCTACATATCCCATGTAGATGGGAATCAAAGCCCACATAGTTCGACGAGTCTCATAAGAGTGTATATTCCTCTAAGAGAAATGACTTTGGACTTACATCCTGAAAAGGATGCCTTGATGATTTGGGGGGTTAATTTGGGGATTATTTATGATGATGATGCCCAAATTAATGGTGATTCTCAAGTAGATAAGGGTGCAGAATTATGGTTGTGAATGTATTCATGGGTAGCCTAATATTCAATTAAGTAACAAACAACATGTACAGTAACAAATGGGTGAGACATGGATCAAGCCTTCAAGAGTAGTCAAAGGTGATCCTAGATGTGGGTTACTCATGTTCTTGTAAATGGAATAAATGGTGCTCAAGTGTTTCTGAATTTAAGGATGTAGGGAACTTTAGGCATGCATGTGTTATGGATTTCAAATAATAAAGGACGTATTCATATGATCCTCTTTTAATTCATCTTCTTTTGGTATTAATGAACAACCTTTACTGTTTCATTGGACATGGGAGAAGCACTAGGTAGACCAGAGCAGCAATTGGCGTTCAGGGAAATTTTTTTGTACAAAAGAAGGCTCCAATGGGTATGTTTATAGGAAAATAAGTGACCATGAGGGAAATAAAATTGGGCACGCATGTATGATCGGTGAAAAATAGTGGTGCACAAGTAGGTTATGTGACATATGGGAGCACACAAGTAGGCTACGCATCGACGGACTCTTGGCCTAACTAGGGCTATCCAAAGTTCATGTCTTTACAAATCATGATTTTCTTTCCGAGTTTTCTCCTCTTTTTTCGAATGTATTTCCCTTTGTCATTTCTTAGACTCATTGAAAAAACAGTGTGTCAACAATATCCCCCCATTAAAATTGGATCTGGAATGAAAAGAAGATACAATACTGAGGTAAAGTAATAGAAGGTTAATGAAGAGGGCACTAGGGCGTACAAGTATCAAGTGTGCAAGGAAACTGGTCACACAAGATGGTAGCACGTAGTATTTTGCTACATAGGGTGACTTAAATTTCTTATATATAGAGGTGATAATTCATCAAATATTCTCTAACATTCGGAATTTTATCTCTCGGCATGCAACTCTTTCTCCACATAGATGCTTCCGTTTTAAACATGCTTCTTCTGTATGTTTTTATTTGCACGCTATAACTAGGGAACCACTATTGAATGTCATCTTAAATTTTCATGCCAAGTGTTATACTTTCATGAAATAATGCCATTTCCAATTTTTTCAATTCTATTGTGAATCATAATCAATGGATTTACATAAAGGATGAATTTTTATATCATTATGAAGGCTCAATGTCTCCCAAAGGAATCGAAACTGGTGATGAACTGGCCAGTAAGAGGATTGATGAAATAATGAACATTATTGGTCATGGATACTATGATGTCTGTTGCACCACACATTAAGAATTTAAAAAATATCTGTAAAATATCACATTAACCTTCCTTTATGCACTTATTTTACTCTACATAACTATGGCCATCTGCAAGAAGTTAATATTCTAGACCTGAAGAACTATGTATCAATCTCTAGGTTTCAAGATTATACCAAATTATCATCCACCAAAGTTACTATTAGGGTCTCATTTTCTAATGTTTTTATGGAGTAGAAATCTCATATCATTATTCACATCCTGTGTTGTCCAGATTTGAAAGAACATGCACCTATGCTCTAGCCACAATGTTATTCATCCATCATTTGAAATTATCAGACGGATCACCCCAATGTCTAGAATAAACATTGGGATTTCGGACATGGAGGATGTGTAAAACCTACATGGATGGGGGGAATATTGGATTTTTAATACGTGTGTAGAATTTAGAAATGACATTATAGGTTTTGGGATTTACAAGGATTTCTATATTGGGAAAACCATTGAGTATAAGAATGATTATTTTTTCCAAAGTTATTAAGCCCCTGGAGCCCAAAATCTAACTCATTTCATGTAAAACAAGGAGATGTGGGTATTAGATTTTGGGATGTCTATATGATTTATGTAGCTCCAATCATTGGAGATATGTATGATGAATTGATTCCTCTAAATGTAACTTGGAATGATTTGGAGAAGACACCAGTTTTGGTTTGTGAGTTGATGAAAATATTTAACAAACTCAAGACCATGACCACCATGAAATTTTATAAAAGAATTGATATGCATCCATTGGAATAGATGGAAATATTCTAGGAAAAGAACAAAGATAAGGGTCCCACCTTCACTCATCCAACCAGCCGTCCAAAGGTGAGAAAATAGGTACACCTGCCACTTTTTGGATGACATTAGAGAATGGGGTGTTTGATAAGTGGGGATATGAATTCAATCCCAAAATTCATGAGAAAACAAATTTGGCAGGTTTATTGGCCATGTGGCTCGGTGTGTACATGTTACTAGTATTAGATTCCAAAGTAAGTGTAAGGGATTGAATATTTTGTATCTTGGCCAAGATATATGAGAAAAGGATGGTAGGGTCGACCACTCTTATTTTAGAAAAGATTCATAAGATCTTACTGCCTATTTACAGAGGGAAGTAGCATTTTAGAATAGATGGACCATTCTAGGTGTTATAGGGATAGATCTCTACTCACTTCATAACTTATGTCGTACAATGTGGGGTAGAGGTCTTCGGAAGTTCTTTCGGATCATCTGTTTAGGATTTATCTGGAATCTTACTCTTGTATCTGAACTATTACAACATCAATGGTAGGTTGAGTATGTTTAAGGATTTACATTTATTTTTTTATCGAAATCTACCTATGGGGTGATTTTTTGATGATGTGACGAACGATTTGGAGTTGTGGGCATACACTGTAGCTTTCATAGACGGTGTATTGGCAACCATGATTGACATAGAAATCATATGTGAGACCTATGCTCCTTATAGATTAGCACATCAATTCAAATGTATTCAAAAATAATAATGTATATCCTACTATGCATGTCATATTAGAGAAACATTCAATGGATTCCCGACAAAGATGGTTGTTGACATCTATGGTGAAGTCTGAAGCATTATTTAATTTAACTACCGCTGATGTAGTAAGAATGTTGCCTATCTGGTATGCCAAAAATTGGGTCACATCTTACCCATAAAAGGTATTTAACAATGTTTTCCCTTGATTGGGGGGGTAAAGGGAAGTAGTTAGAGGGAACATAATCATTTGGAAGGTTACTATTAATCATCAAGGGATAACTCATTAGTTCCATAATGAGGATTTGAATATGCTCCAAATTCCCCGAAGAGACCTCATGTCAGATATATTTCACTTTCATGTGTTAATAGAGCTAATCCATAGATCTCTATTGAGGCTGTACCAAGGAGATCACGTTTCCATCATTCTGATGATCTATGAGCCCCTGTTTTGTATACCCCAACTGTGACTGTGGGAGTTGGGATGAAACTTAACTCCAAGGTTATAGGATCTTCTTCACAACACTTTGGCATGTACTCTGAATATTTATTCCCAGAATATTTTGAACCGTGAAAAAATTTTATAATGTGATGCTGAAACCTTGTGGATGTATCTGGGTGAAGAGATGCATAATCTAGTGGTAGGGGATCTACGAGCCACTTCTAACATCTATTTAAGGAAAATACCAATGAATTGAGAACATATATTTTAGAGCTGTAAATGCTCATACATGCACATGATGAATCAATTCCCACCATGCAGCGAGTGAAGGAAATGATTGAACATGGTACCACTGAAGGGATTGGTCCGTCATTATATGAAGAATGTCATGATTATGGGGATCCTAAAGAAGTATGTTTAATTTTTCTCATATTTTGTTTTTATTTTCAATTTATGTTTTGTTAAAGTGTTGTTACATATGGATAATATCATTTTATACTTGTATTTGGTTAATGGAAAATCAACTAATGTTACCTCACCATGGTATATCCCTAGAGGTAATTCTCATGGAGCTACCAGATTACCCCATGAATTAGGGGTAATATCTCTAGGCCAATAGGACATGAAGGATGATATGGAAAGTGTATTTCCATCACCAATAATTGTCTATGGAGATGACGATTCAAGTACTCATGAGAAGGTAACGAAAAATCATCGAATAACAAAATCTATAGTTAAATTCATTCTTAGTAGTGGTAAGCCTTCCTGATAATCGTGAATTTTAACCTTATTCATGAAAATAATTTTAAACTTATTAGGATTACAAGGGATTCTATTGTTTCTTCATTGAATGAAAATCCTAATAATCTTCAATGAACCATCAATGGTGTAACAACCCGAGACAACCATGTTTTGTTTTTGACAAGTTTTCCTTTCAATGTCACTCGTTAGGTGAACCAACTAATAACTAATATGGTACTAATAATAAAATGCATCAAATGGATAAAAATTATTTTTATTCAAATAAGCAACCCTTCGGCTACAACATCCACTAAGATAAATTAACCGAAAATTCCAACTAAGAACCCGATTACAATGAGGGGAAGACTGCTTAAATCTATTAAGAGCCCGAGAATGCGGTAGGGGTTTCGAGCATCCATCATAAGGAACATAAGGATTGTTGAAGCCACCGCGACCATGCTCAGCACCAAGGGGATCACACAAACCATCTTTACTTCTCCTTCTGTCACTTGGGGTAAGGGACACCCGAGACCAAACCTTTTCTTTTTATAAGCACCTTAATATAACCGTTGAACCCCAAACGGCTATTATTTCGACCGTTGGTTTATTTTGACCGTTGGAATAAAATCGGAATGATATGTGTGTATTTTTCTTTAATGTTTTAAAGTGTTGTCAATGTTAATTTAGTTTTCCCAAAATGTTAATTCTAGTTTATGTTTCTAAACATCGAAAATTAAATATTATTGTCTTCTTCTATTATACATATTAATTTGAACAATTGAACTTTTATTTTCTATTTATATCAAACTGGATGAATTTTTATGAGTTATGTACATATTGCATCAAATTAGATATATTATTTCTCTTATAATTCGACCTTTATTAATTATTTTGGAAACTATATTAAATTATGGTTTTATTTACAAATCCCGCGTCTTTAAGTTTACACAAATTCTTTTAAGCAATCAATTTCTTTTTCTCTCCTTAAAAGAGTGCATCTGAATGTTTTCATCAAATTATAAATTAAGGTAATTATTATATTCAGTAAAGTAAAAATAAATAAATAAACAAACAAATAAATATATATTATGATGAATAAATCGATGCTTTATTTAATTGATTTAAATGAAACTTTAATTTTCCAAAATATAATAATTATGATTTAAAAATAATATACTTAAAATAATAAGGCCAATAAAAATTATTGGTATTTTAAAATAGAATATATATATATACATATGTTTATATAATAAGATGTTTTGATTAAATCAATTTATAATTTTTATTTGACCAATGATTTTTATAATAAAAGTGGTTTAATAATTTAATTCATTAATAATAATAAGAAAACCAATGAATTAATAAATTAATAAGAATATTAACAATGAATTTTTTAAATCCTGTTGAAAACAGCGTTTTTAAAAGTCACGCGTGTCTGGAGCCGTCCGATCCTCTCCCCCTGATCGCGGCCGTCGGCCTCTGTTAATGCCGCACCACTCCTCAGTCATCTGATCGACCAGCGTGTAATCCCGGCCGTCCGTTGTTTTCACGTTTTTCCTCCTCCGCGGCTTCTTCTTCCCCGCGTCCTCTTATTCTTCTTCACTTCATCATTGTACCAGTAGACTAGGGGCCCCGTTTTTCTTCGTCTAGGCCGGTGTAGCCCGGCTGTCTTCCCCTTTCTTCAAATCGACACCGACCCCGGATGCCTTGGCCGAATACTCCCCCGAAGTCCTCCTCTCCTTCTTCGTTTTTTTAAACCCCCTGTTGCACCGAAGGCCGAAGGACCGGCTCCCCTTATCTCTTCGGTTTCTAGACCTCGGTTGCTGGATCGTCTCCTCTCCTCCTCCTCGTCGAACAGGTAAGGGTCGTGTTTTTTTTCAGTTTGTGTAAACACCTGGTTTTGTATATAGTTATATACACGTATATACGTGTTATATATATTTATATCTTCTAGGTTTATACCTTCGGTTCCCCTGAACACTCCAGCTTCTGGATCTCGTAGCTGCACCGTACTCCTCCTCCTCTCCGAGTTAAGGTAAGGGAGAAGTTTTTCCATGGTTTCTGTTTGAGTTTCGCTTTTATATATACATATATATAAATATATGTTATGTATATATGTATACATCCTGTGTTTGTGCACCTGATTCCACTTGCTTCGTTGTCTTCCTCTCCTCCTCTCCATTCTGGTAAGGATCGAATTATGTCTCTGAAGCTTTGTCTTAAACATCGGTTTTAAATAAGTATGTATATATTTTTATATATAAATAATATATGTACGCTCCTGGTATGTTTGAACCTGGTGCGAACCTAGAATTTGAGATCTCTTTCTCGGCTTGAAGAACCGAATAGTGGGTAAAGGGGAAGATCCCTCCTTCGGTTTCGTTTTCTCTGGTTTTGGTACACTATATTTTGTATACACCTTACATAAATACGTATGTGTTTATAAATTTTACATCAAGGCATTACGAACCATTTACCACTATTTTCATCATCCAGAATTCGACCAGGTTAAGAGCAGTTTTCTTTTGGGGTTCATTCTAACTCGGTTTTAATGTTATACACATTGTGTATATATATGTATATATATATACATTTATATACACATGAGTATAAGATGATATATGCAAATATACAGTTCTTCTTTTTGTGTTTATAACCTTGATTTTTATTTCACCTATAAACATGGAGATTTCGGGTAATTGTACGAACATGTAAAATAATGCAAGTATACGAAGTATATTGATATATATATATATATATATATATATATAAATGCGATTATATCGATGTGTATGTACACCAATGTGAATTAGGTTCTCTTATTTTGTAATTTATTACAATATAGCTTGATGAATTTTTGTGTTGGTTGGATTTCAAAATCATTCTTGAAACTGAGAATTTTCATTTATCACTGCTTTGGATAATCAGGTTTTTTCTTAAAATGGAATGTATGGACTATTTGAACTTTTACAAATGCATACAATTATTCATAGGTATGTACTCATGTTTATTTAAATTGCTAATAAAAGAGTTTTTATAAGACAGTTTTGGGTAAAAACCCTCAATATCCATTTATCATTATATGTGTAAACGACCATGCTTTAATTGGGTACTATGATGTTATGTAATGTTAAGTGATATGTTCATTGTCTTGAAACCCATGTTTTTAAATATAAGGTAACTTGTTATGTACACGGTGTTTTAGCATGCATGTTATTATGTTTTTAATGATTAAACTGTCGTCATGTAATGAATAAGTATGTGAAAATGGGGTTTAATTAAGAATGCACGAATTAAACCCTATGAACGAATGACCATGTCAGGATATGTGAGGGATGTATAGGACTTACATGTGACGGGTGCGCCCGGAATTATATAGCGCAACAAGAATGATGTGACGGGTGTGCCCGAAATTATACAGCGCTCCAATGCATTGGGTAAAGCAGGAGTCTCAGGAGACGAACATGTGCGACGATCAGGGCAGTTAGCCTTGACTTGTGCTAAGGAAAGAGGGTGGGCAGTGAGCCTTGACCTGTTAAGTATGTTATACGGTCTTGATGAAAAGTCTTGACAATGTCCAGTATTATACATTCCCTCTGCATGTAATGATAAAGGTTAACCAGGGGTTAGTTCAACTAACAGGACAACCCCTAGTTGCAAGCTCCCAAGATCAGGAAAATGTATTTATGTAACAAGAACTGTTTTCATATGGTAAACTGTTAGATGATCTGCATTTTACTCATGAACCATGATATGCTTGTTTTCCCTGCTTAGCCATAGAATTCTTTTATAACTAAGTAATCTTGTTTTAACATTATGCATTGTTTATTCTTTTTATATTGCGCACTTTGATCATGTCTACATTAAAGCTCATTTCAAGTATGTGCCTCTTTGTGCAAGTGGTTTTCAAAGAAAGATGGATTTCATGTTTTAAGAAAAGATAGTGTTTTGTTTTAGCAAAGTGTTTTATTCAAATGAACTTCTTTGAGAAAGTATTTTTCTAAAAATGTTTTAAAACCCCTTACTGGGAATTTTTGCTCACCCTACATTTTTGTTAAAAAAATTTAGGCATGGTTGATACCTATGAAGTTAATCGAAAGCAGCTGGTTTCCCAGAATCCTGAGCCTAGAGATCTTCTGTAGTAATGAGACATGTTATTTAATCTGTAATGATGTAATGTTAAGTATATAATGTATCCTTAAGCACCCCAGTTTTGGGGGTCGCTACAGTTGGTATCATAGGATGGGTTCAGGAAACTCTGGAAAGCAAGGTGATATAAATATATTGCTAAGACTAACTAAGTAAAAATCTTATAACTTTCAGATGGCTAATGTACCTACCGACCTTTTTTAACTTCCAACTGAGGCTCTAGAGAACCTTATATCTCTAGCCAGTCGCGAGAACTTTCTAAACTATGCCCAAATTCACATGACGTGTAAGCACTTGTACGATGTGTCAAACTCATCTAGGGTGCTTAGTCTCCACCGGGGAATGGGGATGGATTATCTAATAATGATGATGACCCAGTTTCCCTCATATGCACGTCGAGGAAGGTATCACGAAGGACTCTTCCGAGTGTTTACAACTGGCGAGGAATTTGGCACAATGCTAGATAACCCTTTTCAAGAAGCAGCTACTGATGGAGACCTCTGAGCATCTTATCTATTCCAGGTCCTGCACAATGGCTTCAGGGGACAGTTAATGGACTTCGGAGCGTTGGAAAATGAGTCCACTCATGTGTCTCTTTGGCAAGAAGTGTACACCGACGTTTCCCAACTCCACACCCCTCACGCTAAACTCAAAAGGTGTTATAAATGTTCCCATGAGTTTTGTCATGTATGTTCATCTTGTGTGTGTTTTGAAGAGTTAGGAAGTTTTGTTACTCTTTTTGGCGTACGACATGTAAAAACAGACTTTGCTGTGTAAACATTTTCATAAATGGATGTTCCTTGTTTCCTTTCATGTCTTCACCTTATCTATATTGTTAATAGTTTCCCTTCGATGTTTTTTTTCAGATGGCTGGTCAAACAAACTTCTCATCCCTACCCGATGAGCTAGTAGAAGTCATCTTGATCAAGGCATGCATGGTGGATTACCAGTCCTTTCTCCACCTGCGAGGGTCCTGCCAGCGTTTTCTCTACCTAGCAAACAGCCCAGAGATTCTTCAGTTATGTCAAGAGAATGATCGCATCTTTCACCTCATCGCTGCTGCTAAACTCCCCTGCTGCAGGCGAAGGGGATGATACTTTGAGGGCATGTTCCAGTGCTTCACTCTGGCACAAAATTTTTCTTCCAGAGCGTGTTTCCTCGTGGCCGCCCATGATGGCCAGCTCAGTGCAGCTTTCATGTTCCAAGTCCTGAACCTCAGTCTCATCAACCTCATCATTCCTCTCGACTATCTCGAGCATGATGTGTCTAGAAGAGTCGTCAGGGAGTTATCTACTCGGACGTTTCCGAGCATTGCATCACACGAGCCACCCTCTGGAAGCACGTGTGCAGTACACACGACCTGGAGTTCAAGGAGCACTGTTCGAGGTGCATCTGGACTAAGTAAACTGAAGAGATGTGTGCCAACTTTGGTGTCCCATTAACCGAGCCAGACCCGCTGTTTCGGTAGAGTTGTACGTATATGGTTTCTGTTTTTCTCTTTTTATAATAGAATTGTGAGGGCGCAATTCTTTGAAGGGGGAAGTAATGTAACAACCCGAGACAACCATGTTTTGTTTTTGACAAGTTTTCCTTTCAATGCCACTTGTTAAGTGAACCAAATAATAACTAATATGGTACTAATAATAAAATGCATCAAATGGATAAAAAATCCTTTTATTCAAATAAGAAACCCTTTGGCTACAACATCTACTAAGATAAATTAACTGAAAATTCCAACTAAGAACCCGATTACAATGATGGGAAGACTGCTTAAAACTACTAAGAGCCCGAGAATGCGGTAGGGGTTTCGAGCATCCATCATAAGGAACATAAGGATTACTGAAGCCACCGTGACCGTGCTCAACACCAAGGGGATCACACGAACCATCTTTACTTCTCCTTCTGTCACTTGGGCTAAGGGACACCCGAGACCAAACCTTTTCTTTTTATAAGCACAATAATATAACCGTTGAACCCCAAACGGTTATTATTTCGACCGTTGGTTTATTTTTACCGTTGGAATAAAATCGGAATGATAAGTGTGTATTTTTTTTAATTTTTAAAGTGTCGTCAATGTTAATTTAGTTTTCCCAAAATCTTAATTCTAGTTTATGTTTCTAAACGGTGAAAATTAAATATTATTGTCTTCTTCCATTATACATATTAAGTTGAATAATTGAACTTTTATTTTCTATTTATATCAAACTGGATGAATTTTTATGAGTTATGTACATATTGCATCAAATTAGATATATTATTTCTCTTATAATTCGACCTTTATTAATTATTTTGGAAACTATATTAAATTATGGTTTTATTTACAAATCCCGCGTCTTTAAGTTTACACAAATTCTTTTAAGCAACCAATTTCTTTTTCTCTCCTTAAAAGAGTGTATCCGAATGTTTTCATCAAATTATAAATTAAGGTAATTATTATATTCATAAAAGGAAAAATAAATAAATAAATAAATATATATATATATATTATGATGAATAAATCGATGCATTATTTAATTGATTTAAATGAACCTTTAATTTTCCAAAATATAATAATTATGGTTTAAAAATAATACACTTAAAATAATAAGGCCAATAAAAATTATTGGTATTTTAAAATAGAATATATATATATATTTACATATGTTTATATAATAAGATGTTTTGATTAAATCAATTTATAATTTTTATTTGACCAATGATTTTTATAATAAAAGTGGTTCAATAATTTAATTCATTAATAATAATAAGAAAACCAATGAATTAATAAATTAATAAGAATATTAACAAAGTTTTTTTTAACCTGTTGAAAACCGCGTTTTTAAAAGCCACACGTGTCTGGAGTCATCCGATCCGCTCCCCCTGATCGCGGCCGTCGGCCTCTGTTAATGCCGCACCACTCCTCAGTCGTCCGATCGACCAGTGTGTAATCCCGGTCATCCGCTGTTTTCACGTTTTTCCTCCTCCGCAGCTTCTTCTTCCCCGCGTCCTCCTCTTTTTATTCACTTCGTCGTTGTACCAGTAGACTAGGGGTCCCGTTTTTCTTTGTCTAGGCCGGTGTAGCCCGACTGTCTTCCCCTTTCTTCAAGTCGACACCAACCCCGGATGCCTCGGCCGAAGACTCCCCCGAAGTCCTCCTCTCCTTATTCATTTTTTTAAACCCCCTGTTGCACCGAAGGCCGAAGGACCGACTCCCCTTATCTCTTCGGTTTCTAAACCTCGGTTGCTGGATCATCTCCTCTCCTCCCCCTCGTCGAACAGGTAAGGGTCGTGTTTTGTTTCAGTTTGTGTAAACACCTGGTTTTGTATATAGTTATATTCACGTATATACTTGTTATATATATTTATATCTTATAGGTTTATACCTTCGGTTCCCCTGAACTCTCCAGCTTCTGGATCCCGCAGCTGCACCGTACTCCTCCTCCTCTCCGAGTTAGGGTAAGGGAGAAGTTTTTCCATGGTTTCTGTTTGAGTTTCGTTTTTATATATACATATATATGTGTGTGTGTTATGTATATATGTATACATCCTGTGGTTGTGCACCTGATTCCACTTGCTTCGTTGTCTTCCTCTCCTCCTCTCCGTTCTGGTAAGGATCGAATTATGTCTTTGAAGCTTTGTCTTAATCTTCGGTTTTATATAAGTATGCATATATTTTTATATATACATAATATATGTACGCTCCTGGTATGTTTGAACCTGGTGTGAACCTAGAATTTGAGATCTCTTTCTCGGCTTGAAGAACCGAATAGTGGGTAAAGGGGAAGATCCCTCCTTCAGTTTCATTTTCTCTAGTTTTGGTACACTATATTTTATATACACCTTACATAAATACGTATGTGTATATAAATTTTACATCAAGGCATTAAGAACCAGTTACCACTGTTTTCATCATCCCGAATTCGACCAGGTTAAGAGCAGTTTTCTTTTGGGGTTCATTCTAACTCTGTTTTAATGTTATACACATTGTGTATATTTATGTATATATATATATATACATTTATATACAAATTAGTATAAGATGATATATGCAAATATACAGTTCTTCTTTTTGTGTTTATAACCTTGATTTTTATTTCGCCTATAAACATGGAGATTTCGGGTAATTGTACAAACATGTAAAATAATGCAAGTATACGAAGTATATTGATATATATATATATAAATATAAATGCAATTATATAGATGTGTATGTACACCAATGTGAATTTGGTTCTCTTATTTTGTAATTTATTACAATATAGCATGATGAATTTATGGGTTGGTTGGATTTCAAAATCATTCTTGAAACTGAGAATTTTCATTTATCACTGCTTTAGATAATCAGGATTTTTCTTAAAATGGAATGTATGGACTCCTTGAACTTTTACAAATGCATACATGTATTCATAGGTATGTACTCATGTTTATTTAAAGTGCTAATAAAAGAGTTTTTATAAGACAGTTTTGGGTAAAAACCCTCAATATCCATTTATCATTATATGTGTAAACGACCATGCTTTAATTGGGTACTATGATGTTATGTAATGATAAGTGATATGTTCATTCTCTTGAAACCCATGTTTTTAAATATAAGGTAACTTTTTATGTGCACGGTGTTTTAGCATGCATGTTATTATGTTTTTAATGATTAAACTGTCCTCATGTAATGAATAAGTATGTGAAAATGGGGTTTAATTAAGAATGCATGAATTAAACCCTATGAACGAATGACCATGTCAGGATATGTGAGGGATGTATAGGACTTACATTTGATGGGTGTGCCCGGAATTATATAGCGCAACATGAATGATGTGACGGGTGCACCCGGAATTATACAGCGCTCCAATGCATTGGTTAAATCAAGAGTCTCATGAGACGAACATGTGCGACGATCATGGCAGTTAGCCTTGACTTGTGCTAAGGAAACAGGGTGGGCAGTGAGCCTTGACCTGTTAAGTATGTTATACGGTCTTGATGAAAAGTCTTGACAATGTCCAATATTATACATTACCTCTGCATGTAATGATAAAGGTTAACCAGGGGTTAGTTCAACTAACAGGACAACCCCTAGTTGCAAGCTCGCAAGATCATGAAAATGTATTTATGTAAAAAGAACTGTTTTCATATGGTAAACTGTTAGATGATCTGCATTTTACTCATGAACCATGATATGCATGTTTTCCCTGCTTAGCCATAGAATTCTTTTATAACTAAGTAACCTTGTTTTAACATTATGCATTGTTTATTCTTTTTATATTGCGCACTCTGATCATGTTTACATTAAAGCTCATTTCAAGTATGTGCCTCTTTGTGCAAGTGGTTTTCAAAGAAAGATGGATTTCATGTTTTATGAAAAGATAGTGTTTTGTTTTAGCAAAGTGTTTTATTCAAAAGAACTTCTTTGAGAAAGTATTTTTCAAAAAAAATTTTAAAACCCCTTACTGGGCATTTTTGCTCACCCTACATTTTTGTTAAAAATTTTCAGGCATGGTTGATACCTATGAAGTTAATCGAAAGTAGCTGGTTTCCCAGAATCCTGAGCCTCGCGATATTTTGTAGTAATGAGACATGTTATTTAATTTGTAATGATGTAATGTTAAGTATGTCATGTCTCATTAAGCACCTCGGTTTTGGGGGTCGCTACAGTTGGTATCAGAGGATGGTTTCAGGAAACTCTGGAAAACAAGGTGATATAAATATATTTCTAAGACTAACTAAGTAAAAATCTTATAACTTTCAGATGGCTGATGTACCTACCGACCTTTTTTCACTTCCAACTGAGACTCTAGATAACCTTATATCTCTAGCCAGTCGTGAGAACTTTCTAAACTATGCCCAAATTCGCATGACGTGTAAGCACTTGTATGACGTGTCAAACTCATCTAGGGTGCTTAGTCTCCACCGGGGAATTGGGATGGATTATCTCATAATGATGATGACCCAGTTTCCCTCATATGCACGTCGAGGAAGGTATCACGAAGGACTCTTCCGAGTGTTTACAACTAGCGGGGAATTTGGCACAATGCTAGATAACCCTTTTCAAGAAGCTACTGCTGATGGAGACCTCCGATCGTCTTATCTGTTCCAGGTCCTGCAAAATGGCTTCTGGGGCCAGTTAATGGACTTCGGAGCATTGGAAAATGAGTCCACTCGTGTGTCTCTTTGGAAAGAAGTGTACACCGACGTTTCCCAACTCCACACCCATCACGCTAAACTCAAAAGGTGTTATAAATGTTCCCATGAGTTTAGTCCTGTATGTTCATCTTGTGTGTGGTTTGAAGAGTTAGGAAGTTTTTTTACTCTTTGTGGCGTACGTCTTGTAAACACAGACTTTGCCATGTAAACATTTTCATAAATGGATGTTCCTTGTTTCCTTTCATGTCTTCACCTTATCTATGTTGTTAAGAGTTTCCCTTCGATGTTTGTTTTCAGATGGCTGGCCAAAAAAACTTCTCATCCCTACCCGATGAGCTAGTATAAGTCATCTTGATCAAGGCATGCATGGTGGATTACACGTCCTTTCTCCACCTGCGAGGGTCCTGCCAGCGTTTGCTCAACCTAGCAAACGGCCCAGAGATTCTTCGGTTATGTCAAGAGAATGATCACATGTTTCACCTCATTGATGCTGCTAAACTCCCCTGCTACAGGCGAAGGGGATGATACTTTGAGGGCCTGTTCTAGTGCTTCAATCTGGCACAAAATTTTTCTTCCAGAGCGTGTTTCCTTGTGGCCGCCCAGGATAGCCAGCTCAGTGCAGCTTTCGTGTTCCAAGTCCTGAACCTCAGTCTCATCAACCACATCATACCTCTGGACTATCTCAAGCATGATGTGTCCAGAAGAGTCATCAGGGAGTTATCTACTCGGACGTTTCCGAGCATTGCATCACACGAGCCTCCCTCTGGAAGCCTGTGTGCAGTACACATGACCTGGAGTTCATGGAGCACTGTTCGAGGTGCATCTGGACTAGGGAAACTGAAGAGATGTGTGCCAACTTTGGTGTCCCGTTAACCGAGCCAGACCCGATGTTTCGGTAGAGTTGTACGTATAGGGTTTCTGTTTTTCTCTTTTTATGATAGAATTGCGAGGGCGCAATTCTTTGAAGGGGGAAGTAATGTAACAACCCGAGACAACCATGTTTCGTTTTTGACAAGTTTTCCTTTCAATGTCACTCATTGGGTGAACCAACTAATAACTAATATGGTACTAATAATAAAATGCATCAAATGGATAAAACTTTCTTTTATTCAAATAAGCAACCCTTCGGCTACAACATCCACTAAGATAAATTAACCGAAAATTCCAACTAAGAACCCGATTACAATGATGGGAAGAATACTTAAAACTACTAAGAGCCCAAGAATGCGGTAGGGGTTTCGAGCATCCATCATAAGGAACATAAGGATTGCTGAAGCCACCGCGACCGTGATCAACACCAAGGGGATCACCCGAACTATCTTTACTTCTCCTTATATCACTTGGGGTAAGGGACACCCAAGACCAAACCTTTTCTTTTTATAAGAACCTTAACATAACCGTTGAACCCCAAACGGCTATTATTTCGACCGTTGGTTTATTTTGACCGTTGGAATAAAATCGGAATGATAAGTGTGTATTTTTCTTTAATGTTTTAAAGTGTCATCAATGTTAATTTAGTTTTCCCAAAATGTTAATTCTAGTTTATGTTTCTAAACAGCGAAAATTAAATATTATTGTCTTCTTCCATTATACATATTAATTTGAACAATTGAACTTTTATTTTCTACTTATATCAGACTGGATGAATTTTTATGAGTTATGTACATATTGCATCAAATTAGATATATTATTTCTCTTATAATTCGACCTTTATTAATTATTTTGAAACTATAATAAATTGTGGTTTTATTTACAAATCTCACGTCTTTAAGTTTACACAAATTCTATTAAACAACCAATTTCTTTTTCTCTCTTTAAAAGAGTGTATCCCAATGTTTTCATCAAATTATAAATTAAGGTAATTATTATACTCAGCAAAGGAAAAATAAATAAACAAATAAACAAATAAATATATATTATGATGAATAAATCGATGCTTTATTTAATTGATTTAAATGAACCTTTAATTTTCCAAAATATAATAATTATGGTTTAAAAATAATATAATTAAAATAATAATTCAAATAAAAATTATTGGTATTTTAAAATAAAATATATATATATATACATATGTTTATATAATAAGATGTTTTGATTAAATCAATTTATAATTTTTATTTGACCAATGATTTTTATAATAAAATTGGTTTAATAATTTTATTCATTAATAATAATAAGAAAACCAATGAATTAATAAATTAATAAGAATATTAAAAAAAAAAATTTAAAACCTTTTGAAAACCGCGTTTTTAAAAGTCGCGCGTGTCTGGAGCCGTCTGATCCGCTCCCCCTGATCGCGGCTGTCGGCCTTTGTTAATGGTGCACCACTCCTCAGCCGTCCGATCGACAAGCGTGTAATCCCGGCTGTCCGTTGTTTTCACGTTTTTCCTCCTCCATAGCTTCTTCTTCCCCGCGTCCTCCTCTTCTTCTTCACTTCGTCGCTGTACAAGTAGACTAGGGGTCCCTTTTTTCTTCGTCTAGGACGGTGTAGCCCGGCTGTATTCCCCTTTCTTCAAGTCGACACCGACCCCGGATGCCTCGGCCTAAGACTCCCCCGAAGTCCTCCTCTCCTTCGCTTTCTTAAACCCCATGTTGCAACGAAGGCCAAAGGACCATCTCCCCTTATCTCTTCGGTTTCTAGACCTCGGTTGCTGGATCATCTCCTCCCCTCCTCATTATCGAACAGGTAAGGGTCGTGTTTTTTTCAGTTTGTGTAAACACCTGGTTTTGTATATAGTTATATACACGTATATAATTGTTATATATATTTATATCTTCTAGGTTTATACCTTCGGTTCTCCTAAACTCTCCAGCTTCTGGATCCCGTAGCTGCACCGTACTCCTCCTCCTCTCCGAGTTAAGGTAAGGGAGAAGTTTTTCCATGGTTTCTGTTTGAGTTTTGTTTTTTATATATACATATATATATATATATGTTATGTATATATGTATACGTCTTGTGGTTGTGCACCTGATTCCCCTTGCTTCGTTGTCTTCCTCTCCTCCTCTCCGTTCTGGTAAGGATCGAATTATGTCTCTGAAGCTTTGTCTTAAACATCGGTTTTATATAAGCATGTATATATTTTTATATTTACATAATATATGTACGCTCCTGGTTTTTTTGAACCTGGTGCGGACCTAGAATTTGAGATTTCTTTCTCGGCTTGAAGAACCGAATAGTTGGTAAAGGGGAAGATCCCTCCTTCGGTTTCATTTTCTATGGTTTTGGTACACTATATTTTATATACACCTTACATAAATACGTATGTGTATATAAATTTTACATCACGGCATTAAGAACCAGTTACCACTATTTTCATCATCCATAATTCGACCTGGTTAAGAGCAGTTTTCTTATGGGGTTCATTCTAACTCAGTTTTAATGTTATACACTTTGTGTATATATATTTATATATATACATTTATATACACATGAGTATAAGATTATATATTCAAATATACAGTTCTTTTTTTGTGTTTATAACCTTGATTTTTATTTCGCCAATAAACATGGAGATTTCAGGTAATTGTATGAACATGTAAAATCATGCAAGTATATGAAGTATATTGATATATATATATACATGCGATTATATCGATGTGTATGTACACAAATGTGAATTTGGCTCCCTTATTTTGTAATTTATTACAATATAGCATGATGAATTTATGGGTTGGTTGGATTTCAAAATCATTCTTGAAACTCAGAATTTTCATTTATCACTGCTTTGGATAATCAGGATTTTTCTTAAAATGGATAGTAAGGACTCCTTGAACTTTTACAAATGCATACATTTATTCATAGGTATGTACTCATGTTTATATAAAGTGCTAATAAAATAGTTTTTATAAGACAGTTTTGGGTAAAAACCCTCAGTATCCATTTATCATTATATGTGTAAACGACCATGCTTTAATTGGGTACTATGATGTTATGTAATGTTATGTGATATGTTCATTCTCTTGAAACCCATGTTTTTAAATATAAGGTAACTTGTTATGTGCACGGTGTTTTAGCAAGCATGTTATTATGTTTTTAATGATTAAACTGTCCTCATGTAATGAATAAGTATGTGAAAATGGGGTTTAATTAAGAATGCATGAATTAAACCCTATGAATGAATGACCATGTCAGGATATGTGAGGGATGTATAGGACTTACATGTGACCGGTGCGCCCGGAATTATATAGCGCAACAAGAATGATTTTACGGGTGCGCCCGGAATTATACAGCGCTGCAATGCATTGGGTAAAACAAGAGTCTCATGAGACGAACATGTGTGATGGTCATGGTAGTTAGCCTTGACATGTGCTAAGGAAACAGGGTGGGCAGTGAGCCTTGACCTGTTAAGTATGTTATACGATCTTGATGAAAAGTCTTGACAAAGTCCATGATTATACATTCCCTCTGCATGTAATGATAAAGGTTAAACAGGGGTTAGTTCAACTAATAAGACAACCCCTAGTTGCAAGCTCCCAAGATCATGAAAATGTATTTATGTAACAAGAACTGTTTTCATATGGTAAACTGTTAGATGATCTGGATTTTACTCATGAACCATGATATGCATGTTTTCCCTGCTTAGCCATAAAATTCTTTTAGAACTAAGTAACCTTGTTTTGACATTATGCATTGTTTATTCTTTTTATATTGTGCACTCTGATCTTGTTTACATTAAATTTCATTTCAAGTACGTGCCTCTTTGTGAAAGTGGTTTTCAAAGAAAGATGGATTTCATGTCTTAAGAAAAGATAGTGTTTTGTTTTAGCAAACTGTTTTATTCAAAAGAACTTCTTCGAGAAAGAATTTTTCTAAAAATGTTTTAAAACCCCTTACTGGGCATTTTTGCTCAACCTACGTTTATGTTAAAAAATTTTAGGCATGGTTGATACCTATGAAGTTGATCGAAAGCAGCTTGTTTCCCAGAATCCTGAGCCTCGCGATCTTCTGTAGTAATGAGACATGTTATTTAATTTGTAATGATGTAATGTTAAGTATATCATGTCTCATTATGCACCCCGGTTTTGGGGGTCGCTACAGATGGTGCTTCTGAGCAGAAAAAAGTAACTACTAATTTGGTGTTTCATGAAGAGGCATTGAGGCCAAAGTAACTAACATCTATTCCCAACACTACTCTCGTTTCTACTATCAATGGAGATGAGTCTTTTGGTAAATCAACAATTATTTATTGGAAATAAAATGTAACAAAAATTGACTTCTATCCCATGGTGTATTAGTTTCATCCAATGCACTAGAACATCAGGTAATGATTGAAGCTGACCCACAACTATTTGTTGAGGAATCAATTCGGGGTCAAAATTTTTCGGATGAAGGATGTGAAATAGACATGTTGAGTGATCCCACATGTGAGACTAACCTAGAATATGGGATATCCCTGGATGATGGGATGAACTATTGCATGTATTTTGATGAAGTATTAGAACATGTTAATATACTAAATGCTTTAGAAGATTTTGGAGTTCCTTGTATAGAATCACCTGGACATGAGTTTTCATTATTCATCCTATTAGTATTCTTATGATTAAATTTCTATCCATATGTGAATGAAATATGTAGTTCTATCTAAAGAAACTACTTCCGCAATGATACTTTAATAAAGTATCGATATTAATGTCAATACCATTATTGCGAAAAATGTGAATATTGGGGAAGAGTCCTCTCAAGCTACTGACATACATTTAGGTAAGAGATACTAATATTATAATTTTTCTCACATTTGTTGTCTCATTAAGCTAAATACAACCACAATTTTTTATTTACCATGTAGGGATATCATCTGTAATGTCTATGGACATTGGTGAAGCCTCTACCTTAGCCCAAACCATACTAGAATGTGAAGCAACCATTGTTCAGGAAGGATCAGAACATGGGACTTCATTAGGTACATTAATCCTAGAATACATCCCACCTTATGACAGTGATTCTGAATCTGATCTAGAACTAAAAATGGATATTTATCTTGAATGTCGCAAAGCATAGAAGAATATATAGAAGATAATATCTGAGATTCCCCGGGAGGAACTGCCATCATGAATTCCACGACTCTCATATCTGTTTATAATACTTGGATTTGGATGTTTTGAATACAATGAAATTCATACCATGGTGAAAGAGAATATTATGAAGAGGGAGAAAGTGAAAAATCATCGAAAAGACTTGTTAAAAGATTAACTGTTGATCAACAATGGTGAATTCCAATCGGTGTTGTCCTGTGCTGAGCCTAATCATAATGCAATGTTGAAGGAACTGAAGTATAAGATCAAAGAAAATACTATTCAGTAGCTGCATCGTCAACATGAATTATATATCATTAGGTGGTAAATTGATAAGCTTCATATCGTATTAGGATAATTCTAGAATGATGGTGAAAAATCCATTCCAAATTCTCGATAACCACTTCATCATGGTGAAGAGAGGGGAGCTAGTCTACTAAATGAGCTTCAAAGGGCAGCTGATGGGGCTCAAGAGGTTGTAAAACAAATAAGAATTTATGTATAAATCCTTTTGTGATTTTTTATAATATAGAGACTCTAATTTGTGGATTATCATCTGTAAAATTATTTCCATAAATGAAAATCTTTTATTATTCAACCATTTGTGTTTTGATTCTCGCATGCTGATTTTTTTACCTAATACACTAGGCCTGGTTAGCATAGTTTTATTTTTGATAGTGTCATATAGAAAACCCTAAAAAAATTTATATTTTCAATTTTCATTGTTCAATATGACCTAAATCATAGAAAATGTACGTTTATTGAGATGGGACTTGACTTTTGTTCCGAGTGCCCTTTGCAGGGTCCCAATATTTTGAGTACCACATCTCTTGTTGTTGGAATTTTAGATCCATGCATGTTTGACTATGAATGGTTGATATTTAAGGTTGGATATCTTCAACAATAAATTTTGAAATTATATTACAAACAAAACTCATTGGGTAAGAATTTCCTTCATATTCGTTAAATGATTCAAATGGTAATCTTGAGGCATGATTTTTATGGTCACCAAATTGAAAACATGTACCATCACAAGGGGAGTCTCCTTTAAGAACAATGATACCATTATTTGAAAAACTTGTTATGGGAGTTGTGTTATACAGGTCCAACTAGGGCATATGTTCCATATCCAAATAGGGACATCTTTTGACTAATGGGTCTGTTATGTAGGCATTTTATGCAAGGCCACCTAAGGGAACTTACTGCATAGTCATGCAAAAGAAATCTTATGAAATTAACATTTTACTATTGATAGACAATAGAATATAAGATTTGGGAGTCTCAAGGACAAAATGGGTGGTTTTTTAAAGATATGAATTTTGAGAATAAAGGGTTAACTAGTCCGACATTTTTCATGAATAGGAAAACCATTTCTATACAAATATTGTGTATGAGGAATGGTTAAAATTTAAAAGATAGGTGAATTTATATTATCAAACATTGTAGTTTTAAGTCATGCAGTGTGGAAATTGTACTATAATGTTTTATGTCATGCAGTGGGGACAATGAACTGTGCAGTTTTATGTCATGCAGTGAGGACATTGTACAGTGCAGTTTTAAGTCAGGCTGTGAGGACATTATATTGTGCAATATTATGTCATGCAGTGGAGACATTGTATTTTGCAGTATTAAGTCATGAATTGTGTATATTTTACTATGCAGTTTTAATTCATGCAGTGAGGACACTTACTGTGTAGTTTTATGTCATGAAGTGTGGAAATTTTGAGGCTTTAATTTAAGGTCATTATCTCTAACCCAAGGTATGAGTCTCTCCCAATATCTCAATAACAAGATTGGAAACATACAACCATATTTAGGTATGAAACGGAAAATTTTAAGATAAGATTTTGGAATTTCTGGATATGAAGAATGATATGTGAAATGAGATAAAAACAATTATAGGAAGTCTCTTACATGAATGATGTTACCATTATCTGAAAAACTTGTTATATGAGTTGTGTTATGCAAAGCCCAATAGGTCATATGCTGCAAAGCCAAATAGTGGTATCTTTTGACTGAATCACCTATTATTGATGAAAATTATTCAAGGACACATAAGGAACATATTACATAGACAAGAAAAATATCTCTTATATGTTTGACATTATATTGTAAAAAGCCAATGAATGATTACGGTGATTATGATTTTTCGAAGCACCGAGTATGGTCTATGGGAAAATGTACCTGAATATGGAGAGGGTATTTCCAACCATGTTTTCTAATGAATTGGAGGAATATGGATTCTATTAAGGTCTTTCCCCAATGTAGGGAGGATGGTGTCGGTAGTTTTAGGTCATACAACTAAGACCAAAAATAGAACCAATAAATGATACAAGTTTATGTGATCCAAGGTTATTTCATATTACTTTGAACACATGGAAAGAAAGATGTGTAAACCGTGGTTTTTAAGACATTCAAATCGAGAGAAAGATAATGGGAAAAATATAACTAAATGTCTATTTTTAAATATAGATTATTATATATTGCCAAAAATGTTAGAAGGGGAGAAATACAGTATTGCCAAGAAAGAAATTATTGTTATTTGAAAAAACCCGTTATGGAGGCTATATTATGTTGGCCCAAGTGGGGAATATGTTTCATAGCCAAATAGTGTCATATTTTGACTAATAGGCCTTTTAGGTAGGTTACATATGCAAGGCCTCCTAAGGGCACATACTACATAGTCAGGAAAAAGAGTTCTCAGATATTAGATTCTCTATCACCAGAAACAGTAAGAAATATTCTGTAGATATAGAAATATTCCGGATTAGTAATTTGAAGTATAGAATGGGGTATGTTAAATGCACATGAGTAATATTTGATTCAATATTGTATATGATTTTGAAAACCATTACATATATCTGACTCATAGGTAAAATTGATACTTTAAATTTTTCCTTTTAATTAATAGTGTGATGTGGAGTTTAATGTCATGCAGTAAGGATGCTATACTATGTAGTTTTATTTCATATAGTGAAAATATTTATACCACCTTAATAAATTATGGCACTTTATTTGTATAGGTAATCCTATTACCAAATTCCAAAGCCCAAGTGAGCTATGCATGGTATGAGAAACAAGGAGTAGTAAGGGTTTCTTCTATAACACAAAGGTGGCACAAGTGAGGAGTATGTGTGATATATTTCCATGACTTTTACATAATACAGTAATGATGATGATGAACCTATGTGAAAGTAAAGATATATTGTCATTGGACTAAGAGATAAAACCCAAGTGTCACTATGAGTCTTGCTGGGGGAAAGAATCATGCCATATATAGTTCTTTATTCAATCCCTATGAAGGTTTGATTCTTATATAAGTAATAAAGGGGGGTATTGATTACGTTGCTGGAATAATGATTTAATATATAGACATCTCTACATATATCATATATGTAAGATTCATGGCATACATAGTTCTTAAAACATTAATTTTCCACACCAATCGAGTTTGACCTGAGAGACAGTGGTTTTTCCCACATTCTAGAAGAGTGGTCAAATTTAAGACACAAGATGGTATGAAAATAATATCATCTATCTTAAAAGGGGTCTCTGTATAGACATAATTCATATACATGATATGAAACGGGAAATAAATTATTGATTTTTGTAGCTGTGCCCAAGATTGTATATCCAGGGGTCATTACGTATCTCAAATAGATGATCATCAAGAAATGCGTAGATCTTGAAATGAGGCCCCTATAACGATCTGATTCAAACATGGGGTAGAAAAGGAATCATTTTCCACTAAGGGGAAGCAATGATATCAATGATTCTTGCCTATAGATGCTCCAAAATTCAAGTAGAGAAGATGTTAACAGTTCAGTTTAATATCGTGTAATGATGAAAAGTGGTGTTAAGCTGTTTAACGTTGTGAGACAAGGAAAAAGATGATGCACATTTTAACATCATCTAGCATGGAAACATATGGTTGTTATGAAGTATAATGTCTTGAAACTAAGACATTATACTATGAAGTTTTACATTTTTTATTGAGGACATGTGGGCTGTGTAGTTTCTAGTCATACAGTGAGGATGTGGGGGCTATGCAGTTTTCAGTCTTGTAAAAAGGATGATGTTTGTAACTACACAATGTATTTCTTCAAGAATCTCTCATTTTTTTGAAGTTTTAATAAGCTCTCCATCCATTGGGATTAAGGCATAAGATCCATTTGAGTAGACATTATGTATGGAATATGGTCCTTCTCACTTTCTGTTATGATTTAGAGGTTTCTTTATTGGAATAATTAGGATCCTGAGAACCAATACCAATTATTCTTGAATAAATGAACAAAGGAAAACATTCTTATTAAAGGCTCCTTCTATTCTATTCTGATATAATTCTAAATGAAGAAAAAAATGCATTGTTTCTCGTCTAATCATTCCAGCTCATCCAACCATTTCTAAGACCTCTCATATATTGACAAGTAATCACATTTTGAAACATTGAGTGGAGGAAATTTCATTTCAATTGGAAACACTTCTTCTGTTATGTATTTCAATGAATAAAGAGTTTCTTGGGTGGCACTACAAGTAGTAGTCTGATAACCCCCCAAAGCATGAAAAAATTTACCTGGACAAGATTTCTTATCTTTATCAACAATCTTTGGGGGTATCTTTGATAGGGTTTTATTGAAAGCCTATATCTATCCATTGGACACTAAATTATGATGAGATGAATGGTTGTATTTGATATTGTTCTCCTGATATACTTCATTACATCAATAGGAAAAAAAATGTCGCCATTGTTCCTCAACATTGTATGCGAGACACCAAATCTGGTTATGATGATAGTTTTAACAAAGCTAACAATTCATTTGTATCTGGATTCTTGAGGGGAAATATCTCACCCCATTTAGGGAAGAAGTTAGTAGCAGTAATAATATATTTGAACTACTTAGTTGTAGCTGTAGGATAAGGTCATGAAACATCCATTCCCCTTGTGGAAAATGGACAGGAATATTTTTCGGCATGTGACAACATTGGGGGTTGATGATAGAAGTTGGCATGCCCATGGAAGGGATTAAATTTTATAGTGAAATCAATGAAATCCTACTTCATTAAAGCTGAAAAGTATCCAAGCCTTCAGATTTGATCAGAAAGCCTATGCCAATAATGGTGGGCACCACAAACTCTAGAATGTAATTCATTCATGACAGCTATAGTTTCTTCTCCAACAATACTTTTATAGATAATTCCATAAAAGCCTCATTTATTGAGGTTCTTCTAGTTATATGGACTAATAGGAAGTGTAAAATTGGACGCTCATCGTCAGATCTATTCTTTTTCAACCCTATCTGGTAGAATTACTCTATTTTGAAGGTATTTTCTAATGGGCATTCTCCATCCTGTGAAATGACCATATATCTTAGAAATAGGGAAAATTTCATTAATTTACTCCATTATGGTTTGAATAAAAGTAGATACCACAAGATGATGGGATATGGAGATGATTGTCTCATCCCGATTTGGATCTTCCAGTGTTGTAGCTGCATTATCCAGTGCATCATCTTAAGCATTTTGTGATCACAGGATAAAAGAAAATATTGGCTCTGAGGGAAATTCATCTGTTAATCCTCTGTCATAATCATAAAAAGGGTTTAAGTATTCTTTTCTGAAAGAATATTCTTTATTGATATGTTTTATTACCAATTCTAAATCACCTTTCACTTTTAAGTGATTCACGTGCACCAGAAGATCCAATTCCAATCCAATGATGAGAACTTGATATTCTACTTCATTGTTGTTATCGCCTTCTCACGATAGGAAGGAATAAGGAAAACTTTCTTTTCTAGGGAGATATGTACAATTTCTACCACAACTTTGTTATGTTTAGGTTTTTTGATTCTATTCCCTATTTGACTTCAAGAGGAACCATCAAAGTACATCTCTTATGTTTGGGGATTATCATGAATATAGAAGAACTACTAAAATGGAATTTTAGTATTCAATGATGTATATTCTTCATATGGGTGTCCAACAAGGAAGTCGACGAGATCTTGGGTCTTTATTTCTTTTTGAGGAACAAAGTAGATATCAAACTATTGCAAAATAAATACCCCCCATGTTGGACGACCAGTAAGCATTGGACGACTGAGAATAAATTTCATCAGGTTATTAAGAGACACCAATTGGACCTCTTGATTTTGTAGGTAGTGTCTCAATTATTGAACTACAATGATTAATTCCAGGAATCATTTTAAAATACTTGAATACTGAGTTTCTTCATCAGTCATAGTTCGACTACGATAGAACATGATGCTTTCACTCATAACATTGTTCTTATAGGCAAGGAAGGCACCTAGTGATTGCTCAAATCAATCACATAGAGATTAAGTGGTCTTCCATCAACATGTGGCATTAATACTGCTGGAATCATGAGATAATTCTTGAGTGTATCAAATGCTTCTTGGTAGTTTTTAGTCCATTGATAGGTGAATCCCATCATCATTTATCTAGTGAAGGGAAAACACTTTCAAGTAAAATTGGCAATAAAATGCCTAATATTGGCCATGTTACCATGGAGTCCTCTTAATTATATCATATTTCGAGGAGTAGACATGCTAAGGATTGATTTTCTTTTCTCAAGATCAACTTTGATTCCATGATGGTGTATAAAACGTACGAGGAACATTATTGAGGTTTCCCAAAAAGCACTTATTTCCTATGACCCTCCTTTAATTCCTCTGATTATGGTGTTAAAGAACTACATTGAATGTTTTGGAGAACTTGGGTGATGCACTAGGGAAACCAAAGAAACAAATGGGTTTTAGGGAAATTTTTTCGTACAAAAGAAGGCCCAAGAGTCTATTTATAGGCAAATAAGTGGCATTGAGTGAAATGAAATTGGATGCGCATGTATGATTCACGACAAATGGTGGCGGGAATGTAGGCTGCACAACATATGGGTGCGTGCAATTAGGCTGTGTGCTGATGGCATCATGGCCACACTAAGGGGATCCAATGTTCATTCCTTTTCAAATCATGATATTCTTCATGTTTCTTCTACTATTTTTTCTAACGTATTGTCGTTTTTCATTTTTAGACTCTCTGATAGAATGGAGTGTAAAAATTATTATATATAGGAGTCTCTGATTTATATTATTAATCATGGATTAATTATAAGATATTGAACTAATTGGATTGGGATAATTAATTGATGAATTAATTTTTAAATATCAAGAATTTTAATTTGAGATAATTAATGGTAGAATAATTATGAGATACTGATGTCCTGAGTTGAGATAATTGAAGGTGGATTTATTATTAAATAATATGATTTTGAGTTTGATATATTAATTGATGAATAAATTAATGGTAGTTAAGACATGTGTTCCACTGTGCAGTAGTAATTTATGATATAATATATATTGAATAGTAAAAGGGACATTATCCCATGAATTATGAATGGTAACATGATCGTTCAATTTTTTTATTACACAATGAATGGTATGATGGAAATTTTTACAGTTATTATAAATGGTAACATGCTTATTCAATTATTTGTTGTGGATAGTGAATAATGACATCGACATTTGGATAAGTATTATGAACGGTAATAAGGACATTGAAATATGGAATCCCTTTGGGATGGATCGATGTATATGATGAGTCGCTGAAGGAATAAACATAATGTGTCACTTAGAAAACTACATGGGATGTTTTTTAGTTATTTAGTTCAATTTTATGTTTCTATATACTTACACACTACCATAATTTAAATTCACATACGCGATTGGGAAAGACATCGTGGGTGTTGGTGATGGAGATTATTATCTCACATCCTACTCGCTCCACCAATGCACATGTTTAATATATTAGATGATATATTATCAAGACTTATGTTGATTTATTGTAAATTTTCTAGTACATTCTAGTTAGGATAAAACCACCATTATAGTGCTCAGGATTTTCAAAGGAGGAAGTCAATGTTAAGTTTTTATTTAAACTGATTTTATTTATTATTTAAAATTAAATAATTATACTACTATCATCCTATTATAGAAATACATTATTTTAATTTGGAATTGGTAACTTATGTTATGTTATTACAATATACTTCTGATATAGTATGTTATTTTTTATGCCTCTGAGATCTATTACTTATTGTTTATCATTGTTCATACTATAATATGTGAGGGAATAGACACACCATAGAAACACCCAATTCCCTCACTTCTAGTCAACAAACATTGGCAATTGGGGAGATTCCCTTAAGCTCACGTGGTACAGGTCTAGCTAGTAGGTTTGTGGTAAATCTGTTTGGGAGGTTACATTAGTAATATTTCTTCATCATTTATGACTTGGAGAGCTATTTAACTCCAACTATTATTCTTATTAATAGAATGATCACTTTATATTTTAATGAAACTAAAACACATTATGGATTAATATATTTATACCATTAATAATCATGATTCTATAATCAATCTATATATGGATATTTGTAAATTTCACACATTGTTAACAATTTAGTGACATAAAAACTGTTGTTCTAGTCATAGAGAAATAATCCAATGTATTATATTTTGGAGGGTAATTTTTATATTCATATACCTACTCTATAAATAATTGTATTCATCTTATAAATTAATATTATAATTTATTTTATTGTTGGTACTATTTAAAATTATTATTTATACTCAATGTCCAAATTTTATATAAATCATTTAGAAACCAGAAAATATTCATAGTTATTAAAATTATCATCCTATTTAGTTTCTTGGTATATATCTATTTTAAATAATGGTTTTTACTATCAAATAACGATATACAAAATTCATTACTTGATTTTAGTAAATGGATTAAATTTCTATAATTATGGATTCTTTCATATTCAACCTTCTAGACCATACAATGTTTTCTTAAACGAAAATTTTTCATTATTAAAAATGAATAACTTATCATAATATTTAGTAATAATAAAAAATATATCTCTATTTATCTTACCTCATTTTGGATCTAATGTAGAAGTTGTGTCCGAGAAGAGCTTCTTACATGGGATATTTTCAAAATTGTTCCTTTGATAACACCATCAATTATAGACTTCTGTTTACAATTAATTTTACCCCAATTCCACAATATATCATGTATATATTCAATAATTAAATGAATATATCCCATATAATAAATATAAATTCCCAATAAAAGGGATTTTATATTAATTAACTATCATAAAATTATGTTATCTTATAATGAATCTCATCATCCTACTTCATGAAAGTTTTATTCTATAACTAGACACAAATAATTCTTTATATACCCATACTCTATTGTTAGACAATGTTATATTTTTTCACAAACATATATCATATGGTATCCCACATTCCACTTTAGTCCTAACAATATTGTGTTTTTATACTGTAGTTGATAGTGAAAATCAGAATAATGATATTGTATGTTTTAAGGGACTTAGTACATGTACCACATTTTCAATATTGATTGACTCAAACATTCACTCATAATATAACACAATGGTGTATATAGGGAAGTTAATTCTATAAAATCCAACAATACTTGACATTATCAATGAATTTTTATATAAGGTACTCTCTACCTTGTTTTAGATTTACATTCATTATCTTTATTTGTTATAAATTTTATATATTACATTTGAATTTATTAATTTTCACTAAAAATTAAAACATATAGTTAAAGATGTATACAAATTTTTATATACTGATATCAATAGTAAAGATAAAAAAACATTTGAATCCTCCTACACATTCTTCTAGAAATAATACCCATACATCAATGTTCATAAGTTGAAGAAGTTATTTGTCCCTTTCAACATTATTACAGAAAGGTTCCTCATTCATATTTCATCATTATAATTCATGACGACGTTTCAAGTGATTCATGTAAAAATAGTGCAATTACCCTCCATGGTTTAGATTTACCAAAAAAATAAAGTTTACTTAAAATGTAAAATGGGTATAAAATGAGAAAATATATTTTTTATCATTTAATAACAAAATACTATTACTCAACTAATGTATAAAAACATCATTGATTAAATTGTCCATATAATGATATTTGATTCCATTATAAAATAAATAATATTAATTTAAAAAACTAAAATAAACACTATAACTATCTAAAATTGATATAATATTATAATTTCCGAAATAATTTGTACAATTTATCAATTTTAAAATAATATAGTAATTATTCTAAGAAAATTGAAATTGTAATCTTCTATAACCAAAAATTTAATCATGTCTCCATATTTTACATTATGATATACCATTACTTTTATAGTTTTTAGGAATAATAATGGTTCCAATTTTGGGATTGAAAATTGTGTGCGGCATACTATTTATCACATAAATGATTTTCTATTGTAATTATTGAAATTATTGAATAATACATTGCAGTTACATAAAATATATTTATTCTTCATCAAATCATTTTAATTCTTATTCCAGTTTCCATTCTTTCCCCATGCATGGCATTTAACATCATTTTCACAAACCTATATGGAAATTTTAGGATTTTAAACAGGATGCTATGTATGTACTTATTATTTATCCACTATATGAAGAAATGATTTCTCTCTTAAAATTATAATTTGTTTTCTGATAATTAGCCATCATATTAAAAAGAGACATGTCCATTATTCAAATTATAACTATGAAAAAACATATCAAATCCTATTTATATAGGTAAAATAATTTGTTTATGATATGTTAATTTACAAAAAATCAATAAAAAATAAACTAATCACTATTTATATGTTACAATATTGAGTACATGGAGATATATTTATATTTAAATATTTAATTAGAAAATAAATTGATCTATGAAGATAAAATCTATCTCATTCCTTAATTTATCATTGGACATGTTTTTAAGACATTAAAAAATAGATTTTTACTATAAATATTTTTTTTCCTTTTTTATTTCATAAAAAATGACTTGATAATATGGTACACATCACAATCACCATCAATGTGAATCTAGTTATAGTTATTTTCTGATAAATAGGACTTCATGGATGGAAAATCCTATAAGGGTATTACGAGATAAATATTTTTCCTTTATGATTTAGTAATAAATTATTAATCTTGTATCACTCAAGGAAAATAATTCTATTGAAAATATTTTCCATGATCACTAGACAATACATTATTAACCAGGTGATTGTGATATTAGTCACAAATTACAATGTATAAAATAACATATTAATACATTTTCTTTCTTCATTTTTTTTAGTATTCATAAATATTTAAAAATATCCCCATTATATAATCAAATCCTCACTACCCCTACTATTGTATTTTTAATATATATTTAGTGGATATTTTTCATTAAAATATTTGAAATTATATTATTAAATTACATATTGTGGTAATGTTAATAATTTATTGAACATACATTGATTTTTTTTGTAAACCATATTGTATAGATATATCACTCAAAGAACACCATACACATAATTTAAATAATATATATGTATTCCATGAGATGAAAAAAATAATCATATCATTGTATTATTCCCCATGGAATGGAAACAGGGGTTTTAAATATTTCATCATATCATCATAAAATAATCAATGGAACATGGAACATGGTTCATCAATTTTTTTTATCTTAAATAGATTAACCCTACAAAATTAAATGGTTTTCATGGAATCATACTAAAAGATCACCACTAGATAAAAATATAATAATGGGAATGGAATGATAAAATAATATCCCCATTGAAGAATTAAAATCCTTAAAATATTTTCCCAATGATGATAACTAAAAAAATATCATATGAACCTTCATTTAAAATTCATAAATTAAAATAATTTTATTTTGAAATAATATTAACATAATATTTGAACAGTATTGAGAAAATAAGTACCTATTAAAATATCCAAGATATACTATAATAGATACTTTAAATCATTAGGAAGAAATGGATGTTGTTGTTCTTTCATTCCATGAACGTTTAAATCAATGATTAGTTTGAAAACATTGATAAAAGTACGTCTTTCATTCAATAAAAATAATAATATTTTTTTAAAAAAGGATTGAAATTCAATTATGGGTGAAAATGAATGTAAATTATTCATTGTATAATAGTAAAAAATCGTGAATACATTTTAGAAAAACATGATATGGAGAAGTATGAATCATGAAAAAAATTTAAGAAAGAAGGATAGTTTCATCAATTATATTTTGAACGATTGGGAGTTCCATAAAGAGTATAACATAATTAAAATGAAAAATACCAAAAATAAATAGTGGACATGAAAAAAAGAGTTTTTTCATATAATTATTGTATAATTTATCTCAAAATATATTTTTGAATAATCAATCCTAGTTAAATTATGTTTGAAACATAAATTCCTTACCTCTATTATCATCAGCTCTATACCTGTTAAAATCATAGGTATAAATAATATCAATTAAATATAAATATATTCCAAAACCATATTCATATAAAAAATCATATTTTTCATTTCTTTATAATTTCAAAAAATATGTTTTTTAATAAATTAGTCACTTGAATGAACATTCAGTTTAAAACTGGATCATATTCTATTAATTATTTGGTTCGATGGTACCTAAACATTCTCCTTGTTCATGGATTCATTATATACCAAATCATAACTTAACCGTTGAGAGATTCTACCGCTTGCTTTTCAATGGTTTTAGCAAGAAACCCACTAGGCTTTGAGGTAGAACTAGAACCTATTACAGCTTGCTTTTATATGGTTATGCAAGAACCCACTTGCTTTTAATGGTTTAGCAAGAACCCACTATCCTTCTTACAGGTGAAGGATAGCTCACCTATGTCTCAAGCTATTTAAAGGAAAGCTTGGTAACCTCTTCACACCTTAGTGGTGATGTGAAACCCAAAAGAAAGAGGGATGAAGAAAGAGTTTGGGGTTTGTAGGCACAAACCCAATTTTAAGCTCAAAATAAATAAAACAATAAAACCCGTAATTGAGGAAGTCTTGGGCGCCTTTGGTTGATTGGAGATGTTGAAGGCTGCTTCCAAGCTTCTTTGAAGGATCTCCTTGGATGTGGAATTGGATGGAGCACTTGGGGTTCCCTTGGAGGAATGCACCGGAGGTACGCCAAATGATCAACAAGGTGTCCGTGGGCTTCCGTATGGTTCCGGCAATGTTCCTTAGGCTTCCGGGGGATTATTCATCATACAATTTTTTTTATCATTCATATAATTGAGAGATTAAAATTTACTTTGCATCACTTCCGGAAGACATTAGTTTGTATAAATGCCTGATTGATGTCTCCACATCCTAAATATTTTAATGAATGATAGTTAAATTGTATTTATCATTTCCAGGAATCATTATTATATTATAAATAATATATATATTCATTAAATCATTATTTATTCCAAAATTCAGATATTTCATATTTCATATTTTTCCTTTTCCCCAATATATAGTTTAATATATTTCCTCACACGTAGAAAAATAGTGGTCGTCAAGCATTATAAGATTAAAATAATCATTTTCAAATAATAATTAAAATATCGTATTAGATATATATTTTTCAAATAAATATTTCAAATTATTTAAATTAGATAATTAATATGTAATAATATTTTAATAATGTAATCATTAAAAATGGATCTCAAAATAATAGGTCTTTATCAGTATATTATCTCCATTACAAGATTAGTATTTTTTTAAAAAAAAGTAAATAGATAAAAATTTCATTATTTTTTAATTTGGTATACTTAAAAAATTCATTGAATGATTTCTTATGATTTTTAAAAAATTACTAATTTTTTTATTGGGTATGTAATCATGTTTGGTTAAATTTATCAGTAATTATGATATTATTGTACTATATGAAAGAATTAATTATATATTATAACAATTTTCACAAAAAGTATTTATATTTTTATAGAATATTTAATTTATCATGATTATGAACCTATGATTGGAGTTTCTAAATATAAGTGGAATTTTATTATTAAAACTATAAATATATATTATTTATTAATTTAGAAGTAAAATTTATGTTATTAAAAAATTTAATTAGATTCAATAGAGAAAATAATTTTATTAATAATGTATGGTAATTTGTCTAAGGGGCATCTTATATTAGTTGTTACGAAATTTAGTACTATGTAAAATATTTAATTAATACTAATTATTGTCTTTGAGATTAATTTAATGTGTTAGAAATATTTCTATGTTTACATGATATATATACCTTCTATAAGTCATTTTCTGGTTATAAATACATACCAACATTTATTTACAACCTTTTTTAACCAATCTAGTATAAGTCCATTTTATTTCTATCATTCCCCTTAACATTCCATTCCATGAAATGTTCCTATTTCATCACTTATAATGGGGACCATGTACATCCCTTATGTGCACAGCCATCAATTAAAATAATATGATGAAACACTTCCCATTAAGTCAAACTAGAACACTCAACCCTAAAACTTATTATTTGGTCACACATAATTATCCTACACACATCATCTCTAATGTTAATTCCAAGGGAAATATAATTTCACAATGTGAGTGTTACTCACCCTCATGTCTATAATTGTTATTTTTCTCATCCTAATAAATTCTATAATTATTGACATAGTTAATTAAATATCATCTGCATACTTACATTTAATTATATCAACATAACATAAATTATTCATTGTTTATGTGACATCAACTATGAAAAAAACACATCTATCATTTGTTCCTGAAATATTCTATTATCACAACACCATGTTGTTTATTTTTAATCACCAATTCATAGGTATGGTAATAAGGACAAATATGTTGAATAATAAATTATTTTCTGAGTATATTTTATAATTATAATATTCTAAAATAATTATTTATCTTCATTACATCCATTCATTAAGGAATGTGTTATTTTATCATCAATATGTATAAACATCCAACACCATTAATGATGTCTCCTATTTCTAATTTACACAAAACATTTGTGGAAAAAAATGTAAATTATAAATTAATATTATGTCTATAATATTTATATATTTCTAAAATGATAAATTTGTATATAGAGTAACTTTTTCAATCCATTTCTAAATAGGTTCGTTAATATTTTGTACGTTTGGACAGTTGCATCCCTAAATTATGAATTACATTACTCTACACTGCCACCATTAATGGTTCTAGGAATTGATTTTATGAATATATTTTATAATAATTGTTTTTATATTCTGCTTTAAATGATATTTTAATAATATTTAATTTTACTATTAGACTCATTCAATCATTTTGATGCACTATTATTTTTATCATATACTTATTAGTTATGAAATATTGTAATATTTATATATTGAATGATTAAATGTTTTTATAATATGTTATTTACATGTAATAATTATTTATGATATATTTTTTAGTGTTCCAAGAGTAATAATATTAATATTTAAAACTATAAAATATATTACAAATATATTTATTAAAAAAATGCATAAAATAGTTTTTTATAATTTCAATTCAAGAGTTTTAATTAAAAATATCATGGGATTTTATTGAATAATAAAATATAATATTTGGATATATATTAAATAACCAAAAAATGATGTAATGAAGTAAATTTTATGAAATACTGGGGATCAATATAATCATTACAAATCTTGTGAAAAATACTTAAAATATATAACACATTATGTTAAAAATAAGCTATAATGAACCCCATTATTTTTAAAAAATTATTATATGTATGTTTTATAGAGATTTATTTTTTTCAAAAATAGATAATTATTAAAGTTATCAAGGGTTTTCAAATAATTTTTATTGTTACCATCTAATTGGGGTAATACCGTCAAATTTATACCCAAAAAACCATTAATTGACACACATTTTAAATTATACAGCAATTAACTTTTTTTGTTTATTTATTCTGCCCTATTTTTATGTTATCCCTATATATATTATTAAAGTTTATTTAATTTAATTTTCGAACTCTTTTCACATCATGTGTATTGGTTAATTACTGATGTCTGGACTAATGATTTTTTCCTTCAGTTATGAATTTTCTTTTTAACATTAATCGTATATTTCAACTTACTTATATAATTTACTTTTTGAATTTTTTAAATTATTTGAAATTTGAATAAATTATTACATTTCATTAAAAAATTTCTCTCAGGGTGATCAATTTATTTGTCAACATGACTCAATTCAATTAATGATTTCCGTCAATATATGGCTTCTCCTTTTCTATCATATCAATGTTTTTTCAATAGAATGTATATACTATAATACTTTTGGGAACCTTTATAATTCTATTAAGACCTTAAAAATTAAAATTTTTTAAATTCATTTAACAATTTATTTTTTCCTAAATTTTTTAAGGGAATTTAATTTTCTACACATTATAATTTTTAAAAAATTGTTATTCTAAAGAAATTTTTTTTCGAAATTTACAGAATGGATTCCATCCAAATGGTTTTAAAATTATCATATTCAGTAACCATAAATTTCATAACAAAATATAAAATAAATTATATTCTATATTTTAGTATGGGACATTTTTAACAAAAATTAATATCCATTACTTTTTGTTGTCTGGAAATATCATTCGACCACCATCTTGTTTTCTAAGATACATCCTCTCTATGATTTCATGATTATGAAAATATATATTAGTATTTTTATGTATTTATAAAATAATTTATTTTAGAGGTTTTCAATGTAAATGATATATTATTGTATTCTATGAAATACTAAAAATTATTCAAAGAGTGTTATTTATAAATTTTTATTACTAATCAATGTAAATAATGGAATGATTACATTTAACATCCCTATCAAGAAGAATTTTTTAAATACCTTTTAAATATATTTCATAATCTACCACTGCATTTTTCTAGTGTAATGATATACTTTTATAGGAAGGATTTACATCCAATGACTTTTCACTATAAATAACAATTATTCTACACCATTATTGATGGGTGTTCAGCAAGATTCATTATAAAAAATTTGATTGGTTGCAATTTTTTTAACAATATATTCAATTTGAATATAATATAAATATAATATACACAAACATCAACATTTTTTTTCTTGGAATGGTGTTAAATGTAATTTGATGCCCATTTAATTTCCATGGGTTTATCATGTAATTTTATTGATAAAATTTTGAATTCATCATACGGGATATGCTTCCAATTCTTTCACCAGGTGTGTACGTCAGTCTCATTTAGCGGGATGGCAACACTGTATGATTCCCCGCATTCCCATGTTCCAAAGGCGGGTGACATCCACTCCTTGTTCAGGGACTTTTTCTCCTTGATCGAAACAGGATGATGGGATGTTGGTTCTTTCTTCCTTGGATTCCTCCTCAGAACTCGTCACCTAGTCCGGGTCTCCCTAATAGATTTAAGACGTTGTTCATTAAACTCTTACTGGTTCCATATCTTCATGGACACTAGTTAATTACAGTACTTCTGTCAGGACATTCCAAAAGATCCGGTCAGGGAAGCAACCTTTGGTCAGGGGAGTAGTAACGTTGGACATCACTTGTATGTCTGGACGCTGGGACAATAGCGCATCTGGATGCTAGGACACTAGCGCATCTGGGTTTCTTACCCTTATTATAGGGATTCTATATGGCATGGAATCACGAGGAATCTTGCGTTGAATATGAGGAATTATATTCCATAGGCATGTTTCTGATTTTTTCCTTAGCTTCCCATGTTTAACACATGGTATGCCGCATGTTTAACGTCCAGTAGAGATAGATCGAACTAATCAGAACACTGATTAGAGTGGATCAGATAGGTGGAACCCTTGGAGGGAACACTGATGTAGGTTCCAACATGTGGTTGACTTCCCAGTTACTATTTAGGGGAATGGGGAATGATATGGATTTATTTCACAAGGATGTGGCGGCCCATATAAGAATAAGGATAGATGGTGGATCAGTTGAATGAACTGGATGGTGAATGGGATGGAACCGTCGTGAGTATGTAGATGGTTTTCAGGCATGAGCATCGAAGAGGCTTCCTACGTATCCCTATGGTAGGGAATCAAAGTCCATATAGTTAATTTGATGATGGCTTACCGCCGATTGGGGTTTTCAACGGCTTACTACTGGATGGTGTCGCAAGGGCTTTCCGCTGGATAAGAATGTCAATGACTTGCCGCTAAATAGGGTCACAACGGTTTACTATTGATTGGGTAAAACCGATGTGAATGGGGACCAGGGGCTCAGATAGATGGTGGGATTGAATCTCGTGGAGGCTTCCTACGTATCCTGCCTTGGAAAGGATCAAAGACCACATAGTTCAGAAGTGTGTGTGGGGCTTACACACTACGATTCCCAAAGTGTTGGTGAAATGACATGAATGATGTAGGAATGACCAGATGGTGGTTGGGCTTGAACCTCGTAGAGGCTTCCTTTGTACCTTTCCTTAGAAAGGATCAAAGGCCTCATAGTTCAGGTGGCGTGGGGCATACACTCTAGGCTGCGCAATGTGTGGGTGAACCGACGTGAAGGGGGACAGAGAGACCAGTGGGCAGTGGGCTTGATCCTCATGGAGGATTCCTACGTACCTTGCCTTATCAAGGATCAACGACCTCATAGTTTAGGTGGCGTGGGTATTACACTCTAGGCTGACCAAGGATGTGATGTTCAGTGATTTCTCTAAGCCCACATGAGTCATGCTCGGTGTGGGAAAAAAGAGATACAAAAGACATGACGATCATGTCGTGAAAGGTGCGTCTGTGGGAAATGTTTTGGGGATTACACATGATCACAGACCAAAGAGGAAACAAGGGATTATTCATGGTTAGAATCCCAAAGAGGTTGGGACATACTTCAGGGTGTAGGCCCAATGGCGACAAAGGCCATCAGGAGAGTGTTTTGGCACTGAATAAAGGAGGGTGGGGATGATACCTCCAGCAATAAAAAGATAGGGGCTTACACCTAGGTGGTTTCCCTGTCACTATGTATGATGCATGGGGGGGAAGTCCCAATTTAATGTCAGGTGCTGAGAACAATGGTTTTTGGAAGTTTAATGTCCTATAGCTCGGACGAGGGAGGGTCCACTCCGCACCCCTAGGACATACATAACATGTACCATCTACACCTTGGTGAAGAGAAGGGACATGCAATGTTGTGGCTAGGGGTGTCATGGAGAGAACCATTGTGGGGTCCATGTTAGCATTGTTTTGCGAAGAATCAATATCCGTTAGTGTGACTATGTGAAGAAGCATGAGATGATGCAACACAATGTGAAACGTCTCCTAAGGGACTTTGAAGTTACTTTGTGCGAACCTATGTGGTTGCACGGTAAAGGGTGTTGTAGAGCCATGGGGTTTATGTGTAGATCCCTCGTAGAGCTCTAGTGCTCAATGCAATAGAAGGGCTTCATGATGGTGTGGGATTCGCGAAGTGAATTGGCCTAGCCTAGTCATAGGGAACATGTGCCTACAAGAGGTGCTTCGCAAAGTGGAAGGGAATTCGTGAAAAAATCCCTACGAATCATGGGGGCCTCGCAAAGCTTGGCGGCCTCACAAAGCAAGGTCCTCTGAAGCAATGTGCTTCACAAGGTACAGTGGCTCTGCCTTAGCATTTGAGTCACATTTTCATTGGGGGTGCATCGCGAAGCATAAACGCTCCACAACGACCCAAGTCCTCATGGGGATATCCTTTCTTTGTGAAGGCCCGTGGGCTTTCAAAAAGGCATCCCTCTGGAAAAAGGGGTTGAAAACCAAAAAAAAGGAAGGATCTTCGTAGAGAAAAAGTACCTTCAGTAGTTCGTGGTTCACAGAGGTGAAAGTGCTTCGTGATTTGATAGAATAGAAGGTGAAAGGTCGGATGATCTGCGCTTTGGGCCTGGGGGATGCTGTTAATTATAGGCAAGAGGAACCGTGAAGTAGAGAACGCTCGGCGCGAAGAAGGATTCCAATTTATGGAAGGATCGAAAACGTCAAAGGGGCTCACAGAGCGTCCCACCTCCTTGCTTCACAATGGGCACATGAACGTCAAATTGTCTTGTTGAGCATCTGGCCTCCTAACTTCGCGGTGGGCTCGCGAATGTCAAATCGGTTCGTAGAGGATCCCGCCTCCTTGATTCGCGTCGGGCTTGCGAATGTAAAATCGGCCCATGCAGAATCCCTCCTGCTTGCTTTGCGGTGGGATAGCAAACGTGAAATTATCTCATGGGGAATTACGCCTCCTTGCCTCTCGGCGAGCGCTGGGCCATTGTGGTCCTCAAAGTGTCTTCATGAGGCAGCTCCAAAGACATTCCTATAATTCTTCTCCCTTCCATTTTTTGGTGCCAACAAACTCCCCCCCTACTCAGACTTGGATCCGAAGAGAAATCAAGGGTCAATGTTTGATGGTCAATCGCCAAAATTCATCATCTATTCACAATGTTAGCTCGTGAAGGAGGACCACTGAGCAGGAAAGAGACGTGTTGGCTGGAAGAACCGTGAAGCTCACCATGGGCGAGACATTCCATGAAGTTCTGATAGTCATCGCCTATAAATAGAGGGTCTGAATTCTCTTTTTTCCTTTCTCTCCTTCGCGATTTTTTATTTTAGCTCTCTCGATTCGTGAATCTCCACATACTTTGCGATTACTATACGTGAGTAGGGATTTCAGCTTTGCGGCATATAGAGAGTCTTTGAATTAAATCCTCTGTGCTTCACAACTCTACATTCTGAGGCCGAGGTAGGGCTCTGTGAATAGAATTTGTGAACGTGCTCTGTGAACGAGCTTCACAAACTAACCCAAAAATCACCTCATCCAAAAAGACTGAATGTCTCGTCAAGAAGCTGCCATGGGGGTCCTTACAGATGCTGCCTCAAGGGTGTAGATGGTGAATAGTGTGGGTTTAGGAGAGGTAATTTAGAGCCAATCATACCATGGTTCTATGGTGGAGCTACTATCATAGATCCATAATAACTACCAATCATGTAAAAGGTTTCCTTTGTATGGCTTCAGACTGAGGGATGACGTCTTCATCCCAAAAGGAATTCGGGAAGAAATAGATTATTGGTTCAAGAGCAAGTCATGCCAGTGATGATGGTTCAGGGCGGCTAATGGCCATGCTTGAGAGGACTTCACACCAATCATTGATGATTGCTAATACAACCACATGAATAATTTTTATGGGAAGGAGTTAAAGTTGGAGACGTCTCCCCCATGCATCGTATGATACTGAAGGCAGCTCTGGGGAACTTGGATAAGGGGTGGTCTGCGAAGTGGGACCTGCACCAGGTTGGAATCATCACAAATGACTGGGCCTGGGCCTACTGGTAGGTGCCTCATGTGAGGAATTTAGGGCAGATCTGAGAAGAGTGGGCCTGTACGATCCATCTTGGGCCTCCCAGTTTCACATCTACCAGCTGAAGAAAATGATGGCAGAGCTATTGAGAAGGTGGTCATCGAGGACCAACACATTCCATTTTCACCTCAGGGAAGTCGACATATGCTTGTGGGACGTACCCCATATCTCAGGGGGACCCGATACCGGGGGCTATTAATGACCAATTCCACCCCGTCATGAGAGCATGGGACGAACCGAAGCAAATGCCGCCGCTAGAGAAGGATTTGATGGAGATTTTGTCAGGAGAGGAAATGGAGGCAGCGAGGGACATCTATTTCAGGTGGTGGTTCAAACCATTCTTCAACATCCTGGAGGATAGACAGTTTCCGGTGAGGCCTCAGACTTTCCCGAAGGGGGCTGAGAGTAAGGAGAAATCATACTGGTGAGTTTTGGAGGACAACTAGTGGAAGAAGTGGGGATTAACTTCATCACCGAACAACAACTGATAGTCAGGCTGGCAGTGTTCATCGCAGAGCTGATTTGTGATTGGATCTTACCAGTGATGGACCCCAACATGGGAGTTCAACTAGGAACATTTATTATCGTGTCCGTGTTGGTGACATGTGCACAGGTCAACTTCGGGATCTCGATTCTTTCCAAAATTTATAAGATGTTGTGGCATATCAGCGAGGGGAAGAGGCTGCAAAAAATATTCTGGCTATTCAACCTCATGTATGGGTGGATAGCATCATACATCAGGGAGGTTTATGAATACCCCAACCCCATTTCCTCTCCGAAATCAATCTTCCACCCATCCATCCTGAACGCTACTGGGATCCTTCTAGCAAAGCTGACTGCACCATCGGTTCAGAACTGAGTGTGGAAGGTGGATGAGTACAATTTACACCTGTTTCTGTTAATGATGGGGGGGTATTCACTGATGATGCCTGGGGGACGGAGGAGCATCGTTCATATCTCCGGGACATTTGAGGTGGAGTTTTGGTGCAAGGTTAGATCGTGAGCCTCTTCATGAGCCGTACACCCTGCACCGATTTGCTCGACAATTCTGGTGCATGCAGAAACTGACCCTGCATGCCTATATTGGGGTGCTCTATGAGGTACACCTATTTTTGATGAGGTAGATGTGGCACATGTTCACATGGGAAGATGGGAAGATGCAGAACAAGTTGTCTCCACCGACCGCTGTCATCGGCTTAGTGAAGGAATTTCCCCATACTTGGGAGGTGGCCTACATGGGGGAAATGACGAAGAAACAGACCATTCGAGTTGCTGATGGCATGCCTCCCAAACCTCGAGGCCAAGGTCAGAAGTTGAAAGGGAAATATCATGGTGGTGAGGCTGCCGTAGCGGTGAGGCCCGCACCATTTGAGGGAGAGGCAGCCATGGAAACGGACCCGGTGGTCCCATAAGAGTAGAGCTATCCTATGGGTAGGCCACCTAGCTGGTTCCGTAGATTATCCACTCAGCCTCGAGGGATGTGGATGTGCAATATTGATATGCCCGAAAATGTTGTCATCCCAGAGGCCTAAAACATCTGTGAAGTTAACTAGAAATTCCTCGACCAGACGGAGATGTGGAAACATATGAACTGTTTCGGGATGGAATTTATGGGGATAGGCCCTATCAGGGTTGGCATAATGGTATCCCAGGCGGAGGCGGAGCAATAACTAACATAACTGTAGGACTTTGTGGGCTCCTAAGGAACCCCGCATCTGACGATGGATCGAGACAAGGTGTTGCTCGATCACACCACTCCCTCGTAGGTGTCAGTTGATGACCTAGGGTAATTGTTCCCTCTGTTGGGAGAATTAGATGAATCCTTATAGGGAGATGAGGCAGGGATAGGGAACCGAAAGGAGGAAGGTGATGTCGGGGATCTAGACTCGGATCTTGAAGAGTTCACCCCTTGAGGTAATGATTACAAACACCTTCTTCAGGAACACTATCAGGTAGTTATGGACTACTTGAAAACAACTAAATTGTGCAGGAGGGCCTTGTGCACAGAGCCCATTCTCTCCCTTCCATAGATACAGATACGGGAACTTCAGGGTTCCCGCCTGCTGCCGGGGAGATCAGCATGTCTGTTAGGTCCAGAATACCCAAAGTGTCTCCCGAATCTTCTAACCTTCCAAAAATATATGGAGGGCCATGCTTCAGGGTCCCGAAAACATCTACCCAAGAACGATTCCAAGAATTCGATCTCTGTAAGTCTCCTCTACCAAAATTAATGATTGACATCCATTGACGTTGTTAACTGACGTTCATGCTTCCTTTTTGGTACACACAGTCCTCCAAATTGTGTGGGTTTCCTTGGTGAGGACGTTCCGTACCCCTGAAAGTTCCTTTACCTGGGGAATGCTGGTGATTGTAGAGGTGGAGGTCCATATTGATCAAATAGTGGTGCTCCCAATCACCAGTGGGACCGTCAGGGAGGATGATCCTGAGATCATCGAGGTGGGGTCTAACGATGAGGATAATTTGGAAAGCCCACGTCCCACCATGTATGATCAAACACAGGATGCAGACCCGGCTGATGAGTTAATGGCGGAATTCCATGCATGTGAGCCTACAAACCATGCTGACTGGGATGCGACGACCTTTGACGAAGAGGACATCAGAATAGTCCATTGCTGATCATGGAAGTGGATCAATCACATCATTGATGACACACCCTAATCACTATTGATGGATGAGATAGATAGAATTCGCTCACGACTGCGCAAACTATGTGTTGTGGGAGTGGATTCCTAACATCCTCACATACACGTTAAAGATCTTATAGTGGAGAATATTCGTGAACATGATCGTGGCCTCAGTGTGGGTTGGAAGTGGAGGAAAGTAGTGAACATCAAGAGGCTCCAAGAGGCTGGAGATAAGTTCCAGAGGCTTCAGAGTCAGGTAGACGAGCACTCGGACTCCCTCAACACAGAATATGTGATAATATTGTGATTGAAGGCCCTTCTGGCAGATGCTGAAAAGGACATGAAGTGAGACTATGATGAAATAATCATCAGTCAGACTGGCGTGGAGTGGGCCCAGATTATGGCGGATGAATTGCGCCCCATCACTTCCATGGAGGAGCGGGAGCAGAACATGCAACAACAAATACTATAAGCCACCAGCCAGAGGGTTGAAGAGATGCTATGCACTTTTGACGAGGTCAACCCATCCATGGGAGGGGTTGATCCTAGGGTGTTGTGATCCTGGTAACTTTTTAATGCACTGTCATGCTTTGATTATTCTATGCCAACTATATGCATGAGTTCTGTTATTTGTGTTGGTTAATTTCATTCTTGTGACATTTGTGGACCATCCAACGGTCAATCCCTAAGCTCACATGGGTCAGACCGATGTGAGAAACAAGGGACAACCACCTTATTATTCGGTTCAAATGTGGGAGTGCAAACCAAGCTTCAGGAATCTGGGGGCTTGAAAAACCAATCCGGATTTCTGAGAAGATAAGGGAGAGGCCCATTCAGAGGATGAGGACTTCAGAACAATTGACATTCCATGGTCCCAATGTGCTCTAGTTCATGAGTGGGGTAACGCCAGGGGCATTGGAATCCAATTCGAACATAAGGTAATTGAATGTGTGAATTACAATACCCTAAATTCAGAACACAGTGGGAATGACATGACAATAAAAGATAAATGTAGACCACGTTCGAATCACAGCATCTATATTGCGTTAGACTGAAATGAAGATTAAAAATGAGGGCCGACTGTTGACCATGTCCTAAACACGGGTCCTGACTCAGAATATCATCGATTAGCCTTCTAGAATTCTGGCCCAGTACATTTGGTGATCCATAGGCTGAGCATCCAGACAATTAGAGGGTTACTTTTGATGTGAGAGAGTACGAGGGTCTGAATAAAAGGTCATGAATGGTGTGGGATATTGAGTGGTGGTTAGCTCAAACATAATATGACACTCTTGTAATTACATCACCGTGGTGGAAACACGTTAGGTGGACTCATCAATTCGATGATGGATCATTCCAACCATTAGGAAGGATTTCTATGGCGAGAAAACAGATATATCCCTACGTTACCGCAGGGCATCCCGAACATGTTCAGTGTAAGACTATGGTCACGAGGTTCCCCCATAAAGGGTTCATGTCATGTGGCCAAAAAACAAGGAGGAACATGACTTATGATTCATAGTTCTGGACCCAATGTGAATTTCTTTAAAGTCTCTACATATCCCATGAGGATAAGAATCAAGATGAATATAGTTATAAGTGGTGGAACGGTAAGGTAGCAGTGCCAGGTATAAAAGGTGTGTGCGAGTATGTCCCTCGCACCAAAATATGCGGCATTTGATAGGTCTTGTTGGTCCTTTACGGTTAATGGTTGTGTTTTTTTATGAGGCGATGGACCTTGAATATCAAATCCAAGAATCGCAACCAGAATCATTCCAAGTGATGGAATTGACAAATGGTATGGTGTTTAACCGATACCAAACATGATGTCCCTTGAGCTAGGGCACCACTATGCATCACCGTTTTTCATCATGCGGCCAGGGCGATACTGTCACAGTTTAGGGTAATGTGATGAGACCGACCATGCATTTTAACATCAGGTGACACATATGTAGTAGATACAAGGCTAAAGGGGGAATGTGCATGGTGAAATAAAGAATTACCGACATGATTGGGGATGAGGTCCACACCAAACCATGCATGATTCCGAGAAAGAAACATCGGGGCATGGGGCCAAAAAGAGGTAAGAGGGTAGCAAGTATAAGAGACTAGCTCTCAATAAAGCTGGACCTGAAGATGAGATGCCTTAGTGTTTATAAATATCTCATGAGAATGGGAATCAAGCTTTACATAGCTCTACATAGTGGCAATATGAAAATATCATATTTTAAGGCCTTAGAAATTGGACAATGGAAAAGTGAGACTATTCCAAGTATGTGCGAACCTTAATCTGATCCCTATGCCCACGTGAGTCGAACATGGTGTATGAAAAATGGAAGATAAGGTATTTTCAATATATGAAATACATGAAAAGGGGAAATCAGTGGAGCCCCGAATTATTGCCTTATCGCAGCTTTTTCCTCCTAACGTGCAGATAGGCACCGAGGAATAGTACCAAGAGTCTCTAAATTCTACTTAGGCATGCTGATGTGGAGAAGGATGCGAGTCATGTAACCGAAATTTTGGGATTCTTGGGGTTGTCGGGATGATGGATGGTAACTGTTGACCATGTTAAAAACACAACATCCATATCGTGTGACCTAAGTTGGGAACAATAGACGAGCATCGACCGCTGAAGAAATTCTCAATATGGGACTTGTATCAATTTGTTACTTGAAACCATTGAGGACGTTGGAACGTAATGGTAGGTTGTCTCTTGGGCTGAGAATCCAAGCCATATGGGGGTCCTTTCAGGTTTGAAAGGTGATGGAATCCATTACTAAGGGAAACACATATCATGAAAAAATGGTGAAAGCATGTCCAGGAAGAATCCGACACTCTAGGTGCTGAACTAGATTACTCAGGGGAACATTAGTGAATCACCGAAGAGGGTCCAGGGGATTATAATGAGAACAACGGATTTGAAAAGATGAGTATAGCACAAGGGGGTGGAAAAATATAAATAGGAGGAGGTAAATGGCGTGGTTGTTACAAAATCTGACGGGAATGAGGGCATAATCCCGTAGCACACCAGATACCCCTCTCCCTGGGATGATGTAGGTCAAGGGGGAAAGGATAAAGGAAGATTTATATGAGACGGGGTTGGAACCGATGTCTATACATTTGGGTGGTCCTATATATTTCATGAGGATGGGAATGAAGCCACACGTTGTTCTTGAAGGGAGTAATGTGCTGTTTATTTTCATGCAGTAAGGACGCAAATCGGTAAGATACCCCACATACAGGAGGTGTATGGAACGACGATTAACCCAACGTGAATGAGGACATAATCTCATAACCCACAGTAAAATATTTCAAGAGAGATCCTGGGCCGGGGGCCCGAAAAGGCTAAGGGGCCTGAGGATGGGCCATAGACGGAAAGGCTCGGCCAGTTTGCAGTTTAACATCTTGCAATGAGGACGAAAAAAGGGTATGATACCCCAAACAAGGGAGGTGTATGGTGCACCAAGTAACCCGACGTGAATGAGGGCATAATCTCATACCACACCATACAATCCCATATGAGTTAAGACTTGGGTTGGGGTCCAGAGATTGTGCATGCGAAGTGCGGTTTGGAATATGCTCATGGTATGGACAATAATTGATGGTAGGGATGTCTCAAGGGGATATTTGTGGCATGGTGAAATTAACTGATGTGAATGAATACATAAGTCTACACCACACCAAAAAACCCTAAATGAGAACTTGGGCCAGGGGCCAGAAAAGGTCAAGGGGCCGGAGAAGGGCAAGGGGCCTGAGGTTGGGCGTCCCAGACAATGGTATCCATACAACCACTTTTTTGGTTACCGCCTCATCACAACTCCTAAGCCCATGTGAGCAGTGCTCGGTGTGGGAAACAAGGAGCAGGACTCGGCTCTCCCATTCATATAGGGGTCTAATAGCTAGTATCACCCAAAGGGAGTTCATCAATTGGGGATACAATGGTGAATAATGGAACACTATACTCAATGTTTTGGACATCGTTGGGTGGATCAAACAACAAAGGATAGCTTTTGACCATGTTTGAAACATAGCATCCCTATAGTGACCTGGACTGGGAACAACAAATGAGCATCGACTGCTGACCATATTTTCAGGGTGGAACTTGTATCAATTTTTTGCTCAACATCCTTGTGGGAGTTGGCCCGAATTAGTAGGAGAGCCATTAGGCCTACCATCCCTTCTATTCAGGGGCAGTTCTGGATGGGAATGATGATGGAGTCACAATCAAAGGATTGGGTGAAGCATAGCTGTACCCATATATGAAATAGGAGAACACCTCCGGGGAGTGGGGAGTATGGAGGAACGATATGATCTCGACGTTAATTGGAGAAACATTATGTGCCACACCATATATCTTAACCCGAGGGAAGATTCTAGTGTTTCGGCTGGGCCAACAGACCAAATTTCTGGGCATTCCTACGTATCCCATAGGGATGGGAATCAAGCCACACTTAGTTCGAGAAGGCAATGCAGTTTAGCGTCATGCGGTGAGGACATGGGGGAATGGAAGAATGAGGAGGGAGCATATGGTGTGATCAGTGTAATTCTGACATGAAGGGGGCCAAGGAGGCCGACACTACACCATGTAATGATATTCTAAGAGAACTATACCGAAGGGGGAATAGTCAAAAGGAAAATTTTGGGGGGTAGACTGAAACGAGGAGTTTGAGTGTTCCTACGTATCCCATAATGATGGGAATCAATCCGTACAAAGTTCTAAGAATGATGTGTAGTTTAACATCCTACATCCAATACAATGGCCAGTTTAAGGTCATTTGGGACCCAGTAGTTTAGGGTCATGTAGGACCCGTTAGTTTAAGGTCAAGCAGGACCGGCTACAGTTTAAGGTTGTGTGGGACCCAACAGTTTAGGGTCATGCAGGACCAGCAGTTTAAGGTCATGTAGGACCAGCTACGGTTTATGTTTTTGTTGAAACGACTATAGTTTAAGTTCATGTGGGACCGACCAGCTCAGGAAAATTATTTCATGAGAAATGTGGAATTGGTGCGAGAAGTTATACGCTCACCATCCATTGTCACCAGTGAGTAAGAACCATTGGGATAAACCTTGTGAACAATATATGGTCCTTCCCATTTGGGATCCAACATTCGTGGCTTCCTTCCAGGTACCATAGGTGCCCGGAGGTCCAATAAAAAGTCACCTTGCAAGATAGAGTGGAGGTGAACATTGTTGTTAAATGCTAATGACATCTTATCCTGATACCTTCCCATATTTTCTAGGGCATGAAGCATGTTCTTGTCAAGTGCTTCCAATTCAGCCCGACAAGTTTTGGCTACCTTATATGGTTCCTGATGGTCATAGACCACTATTAATAACAAAGGAAGTAGGATCTTGATGGGCATGAAAACCATAGTTCCATACACCAGGGAGTACGGAGTCACCTGGGTGGAATTACAAGTCGTTGTTCTGTAAGTCTAGAGAGCATTGTGTAGCTTGTCCGGCCCACTCTTCATATTCATAAAAACATTTTCTTCAGAATGTTAGAGATAGTTTTGTTGAATTCTTTGATCTATCCATTTTCCTACATGTGATAGTAGGATTTATTGTTCGAACAAATGTTTTACATGGCATACAACTTCTTCAACTCAGTTTCTCAAAAGTTAGTTTCGTTAACAGTGAGGACGGTATGAGGGACACCAAACTGGTAGATGATATTAGATCACATGAAGTCAACTATAGAATGGGCCTTGACCTCCTTGAGTGGAACTGCCTCTGCCCACTTGAAAAATAAATCTATAGGGGTCAGGATGAACTTGCACTGCTGAGAAGTCGCTGGTGGATATGGCCCCACGACAACGATTCCCCACATCGCAAATGGCCCTGATTACTTGGTGGAGTGCAAAGGTTCTGGAATCTGATGCATGAAGTTAGAATAAATTTGGCATGCATGACATCTCATGGAGAACTCAATGATATAATGGATCAGGGAGGGCCAAAAGTACCCCAGTCTCTGCATCTGGTGAGATAGCTTTGGCCCAGTCTGGGGGGCGTCGTAGGAACCATCATGAAACTCCTACCTAACCAAAAAAATCTCAACTCCCTGGATGAAACGGAGGATTAAACCGTCAAACCCATTCTCTTAGAGGATATTCTCTAGACTGATACCACTCTGTATTGTAAACTGCAGTGCGTGGTGTTGCATTCGCTCGTTCTAGGACCGATCATCCAGGAGGTATCCATTTTGGAGATACTCGATAAAGAGGTCTCTCTAGTCTGGAGTCACTTCAACCACTACATCTGAGGAGCCCAGGGGTCCTTACGTGGAGGATCTAGTGGTATGTTGTCTTACCCATAGGCTATCATCATCATCTAGGGTGGTGAGAGCAATGACGCTCCGATGTGCCATGTGTATAATCAAATCATCATGCTTGTGTTCTGTAAGTGATGCAGCCATGCCAGCCAGGGAATTAGCATCACTATTCTGAGATTCAAGGACATGAGTAACCTCGTGCTAAGTTTGGAAATGGGCCATTAGCTAGAGGGCACGCTCCAACAGTGGTACGAGCTTTGTATTTCTGATGACGTAGTCGGCATTGATTTGCTTGATGACTAGTTGGGAATCCCCTATCACATGAAAATGGGTAACATCGATCTCGAGGGCCAGCTCGATGATAGTTATAAGAGATTGATACTCTGCCTCGTTTTCTGTGTATCCTTCTGACAACAAGAATGAGTACGGAATAATGTCTTGCACCGGAATAAAAAAGAAAATACCCAGGCCTACTCTGTTGAGTCTGGGATCATTGAGCCTCCAACTGGTGGGGCTTTGGGAGGTGCCATCGAAGTGAATCTACCAACACGATATGGCATGATCTTCTGAGAGGATAGCATCATCAGGAAAATCGAGATCCGAGGACTGGTCAGTAGGAGCTGAATGTGCAGCAAGGAAGTCTGTCAATGATTTCCCCATAATATATTTCAGTGGGATGAACCTGATGTCGAACTGCTAAGCGATTATTGCCCACCGTTCTATATGGCTGGTCAACATAGGGAAGTTTAGAAAGTACTTTAGTAGGTCTAAATGAGACACCATCTATACCTCGTGGTGCTTCAATTAGTGTCGCAATTTTTGTACTACAAATATCAATGCAAGGAATCACTTTTCTATGGGGGAGTACCTGGTATCCATATCGATGAGAATATGAGTGAGGTAGTAAAGACTATTCTCATTCCACTCATTGAAATTCTGAGTGAGTAGGGTTCTAGGAGATCATTCTAGGGTAGTCACATAAAGAAGAAGCGGCTTTCTAGAGACTACTGGAATCAGGTCTAGAGGATGGAGCAGATACTTCTTAATTTCCTCGAATGCAATATGTCACTCCTTGTCCCATTCGTAGGTGGATCATTTCTTCATGAGCCGAGAAAAGGGCTTACACTTGCTGGCTAGATTCGCAGTGAATCGATGTATGTAGCCTATGTGGCCTTGGAAACCTAGATGCTCTTGAATATTTCTTGGGGGGGGCTTCTAACCGTTGGCCTTGATCTTTTTTGGGTCGATATCGATGCCCAGGTACCTGACAAAAAAGTCAGGAAACATCCTAGAGGTGACCCTAAAGGCACATTTAATGGGTTCATCTTCAGGTGGAAGGAATGTTGGAAGCCGAACAATTTCTCGAGGTCCTTGAGATGGTTTTGATGATGGAGGTATTTGACCACCATATCATCTACAAAACATTCCACCAATTTCTTGAGGATTGGCTTGAATATGTGATGCATATACCGCTGATAGGTGGCACCTGCATTTTTAAACCTGATGGGAATGACTTGGTAACAAAATGTACCTTGTGGTGCCCTAAAGCCTATAGATTTATCATCCTTGGGGGCCATCCAGATCTGATTATATCCAGAGTTACCATCCATGAAGGATAAGGCCTGGTACCCTGACGTAGAGTCGCTCAACAATTCTTTCACTGGAAGGGGAAAATTATCCTTTGGACAATGTCGATTGAGATCCCGAAAGTCGATGAAGACTCTGATATGTGTGTTATACTTACTGAATAGCACAATTTTGGCTAGCCACATGGGGTACTGGACCTCCATGATAATGTTGGCTCTGAAGATCTGGTCAAATTCGGCTGCAGCCATGGCACCACGAGAAGGGTGCATCATTCTGGGATGCTGCTTGAACCCATGATGATTTGTCAGGCACCCAAGGGGGTGGAAGTCTACCTGAGGATCTAGCCCTGGAATCTCGTCGTACTTCCAAGAGAACACATTATGATTCTTTTTAATGATTTCCATGTACAGTTGTTGATCCTCGGGGGGCATGGCAGCACTAATCAACATGGGTCTTGGGTCCACCTCACTACCAAAGTTCACTTGTACCAATCCATCAACCGTGGAAGAGATGCCCTATTCAAAGACATGGGTATTGTCCTCCTGATCCTTTTCTTCAATTGAGTAGGATGGATCCCCTATAGGATTAACTTCTTCTAGGTCAGTGGATTCCGAAGGGAGTCTAGTACCGGCCTGTGCAGCAACGGTCACTGAATTAGGAGATTCTGGTACTACTGAAACCATAACAATAAAGGTTGTCGACCCGATCCCATATGGTCTTCGGCCAAAGGGGCCACACTTGATTAAATCAAAGAAATAGTGGTTCGTTGGATTGATACTGTTAATTCCATCCTAGAGAAACAGACATGTATGACGTATTTTCGATCCCATGGGGCGGACATCCTGATACCTTACTCGGGTATGAGGAACCGGGATCACCTGATCCTGATTTGAGTGAGAATACGAGGTGATCTTCCCCTGTCACTTAGACCAGGGAATATGCCCCCCCCCCCCTCATACCAGATACAATAAAACATTTTCCCATATCGCGTGTTGTGGCCGCCAATAAATGGATCAGGACGATGTAGGCGTCATCCAGACCCGCCCAGGGGTCGGTTGCGACCGTGACGAGCGCGGACGTGACAGGATCAAACTCAATTTACCGAATATGTTTATCCTTTCTCTTGTAATAATCAACATCCAGGTATCATGATTTACAAGAGTCGAAAGGGTATGTGTTACCTTGGTGTACGCCCACTCGACCATTGAGGGAGTTCATGAGGCATTGTTGATACGATGAGGGGACCACCACATGCAGGTGTAGCCATGGACTGACCATCATTGCATTGTACATGGTTCCTTGGGAGATAGCCATAAAATTTGTGTTGAAACTAGGCCACCAAACTAGCTCTTAAAACAAATCTTACTGAATGGGGTCTGCTCTGTCTTGTCTTATCCCTAGATTCTTAAATTGGAGGGAGTCAGGTCATCTTATGATAACCCCATCTTCTGTAGTGTCTGTGTCAGGATAAGGTTAATCCCAAAGCCGGTGTCAAGAAGATATCGGCGAACCACCATGCGGTTAAATTGGAGGGTGGTGTATAGTGGACGGATGTTCCCCGGTATGGTAGAGCCTTAATCGACTCCAAAGAAAAAAAAATGATGGACTTACATTTAGCATTCTCGACGGCTTCATCCTGAAAGGCTTCTGGGGCTTCTACCTCCATCTCAAACTAGAGGGGGTTTCTTAAAGCCATATTGAGGGCATCACGCATATCTGATGATAGGTGAAGTGCCTCGAGGATGGAACACCTCATTGGGATGCTGGAAAGGTGCTTGAGACCATCATACATCCTTTCCAGGCACGAGATTCTGCTTGCAGGAGGCCGCTCTATGACAGGAGGGATGGTGGGCCATGCCGGCTGGGTAGACGACTGACTGGTGCTGGGCATATCCTGCTACTCACTAGTCGAAGCCCATATAGTAGCTACCGAATGAGGTCCAGATGACTGAGACCGGACAATAGATGGGTGAGGCTGGTCGCGACATGGTCGAGGTGGCTCTTCCTGATCCAATATCCCAAATGGTGATGGAGGTGGGCTCGATGACACTGGATGAAGAGGTTTCATGTTTTATGTTATACACTGGGCATGCTGTCTAGTCTTAGTGGCATGCATGTTCTAGCTGTAAGTGCCAACTGATGTTCCTTGATGACCCATATATTCTTAGCTCTGCCGATGTTGGCATCATCTAGGGACGTTGGGGAGGTTCTCATGGTGCTCCCCATCATCAGGTGTCATATAAGGATTTATCAACTCCACGGTATTAATCGAAGCGTACCCTTGACTATCACTTGAAGATTCATCCATTACTGGGAGGATTCAAGGAGGAATCCCCATCTCTAGAGGCATGATGTTTCTGAGAGTGCGGGACAATGATGGCATTTGGGGGGGCGCATTTCTTTCCCTTGCGTAGCTGACGCATTCTCTTCTAGGAAGTTTCCAGCTAAGATGATGATGCAGATGTAGCGGTTGCAGCTTATAAAAGCTCAGGCTGATTCATGAATGCACGAATGATACCATGGGCACGAGTAACCATTTTTTGAGCCATCCATTGGTCATACTTCTGGAACTCGCAGTTATAAACCTGCTGCCACTCACCTTCATCGTCACTGCTGCTATCTGGCCTTACGACGACGCATGCCACTTGAGCCAGAGCAGGGACCAGCCTGACTATGTTGTTATCGACATGGTCCTGAAGCATTATTTTAAACGCATATCACTTCATGAGGGTGTTACATAGGATCTGATGATAGGTTAATTAGTTGGGGCGATCTGCGAGGTTCGCCTCTTCAGGCCTTCTGCACTCAAGTAAATATACAATCCCTTATTTCAAGGCACTTAGGAAATAGCCGAGGAACTAATTCTCATTGAAAGATTATGTCTGGTTTCATCTATCTAGAAAGGGGGCTTAGAGCCTAGCCCTGATGAAGAGATGGAGTAGCCTATCGAGGAGGTGGGGCCTGGTTGTCCCGCCTATGTGGTGGTGGTGCATTTCACGAGGGTTACTTACTTGTTCCGAGGAAGCTGCAGCTAGGATGGAGGATTCACCTGTGGTAGCGGGACTCTGTGAGGCTGGGGATGTGGCTCCACTGGTCATTATTCTAGTAGTCTACAGTCCTCTATTTGGGCCACCACAACAGTCTCGACCTTGAAATCCCTTCTCGAGGGAATTTCGGGAGGAAACAGACGTGCCTGAAAGGCTTGTTGTACGTCTTCCTCCTGGCTTTGGGACTTGTCGGAGAAGTCTAAAAATTTCCCGTGGTAGTTATGGGTTATCAGAGAGAGAACTAGTTCCATATTAACATTTCCTACACACATCGTCAGTAATTTCCCTTGATTCAGTGGAATGTCAAAGGAATATGTAAGACCATTCCACCAGGTGATAAAGTCTGTGACACGCTCATCCAGCCTTTATTTGCACTTGAAGAGGTCTATGATGCTCGTTTTCTGTGTGGTGGAGCTGAACTAGTAGACAAATTGCCTATGAAGTTCCTCCCAACTGGTTATAGATCTGATATGATACTAGATTTACCAGATGAAAGAAGTCCCCTCCAATGTCTGAACAAAGTAGTAGAGCTTGGTAGCCTCCTACTGCACTGGAGTCCCTTACATTGGCCCACACCTTGAGTTGATGTAGGCCAGATGCTGTGGACAGTCCCCCGTCCCGTTAATAGGGGAAAAGGTGGGATTCCCAAAACCCCGAGGTGCCGACATATTATCTACCCATGATGGATATGGCCTGCCATTAGGTGGGATTTCCACCTGTCATGTCTTCAACACCTCTATGCAGGAAATGAGTGCCGACATTGGATAATATGAGTGTGGGTCACTATCTTGATGTGGATCCCTAACCATGAGCATAGTGGAGGGTTAATCAACAGAATATGCAAGCCCACCAGCTCGTGGAGTTGCTGGTGGCACATCCCTCGGGGCGGTAGGGGGAGCCCGATATAGGACCCTTGGATTATCGTGCCATTCAGGAGGGTTTGGTGAGACATATTGTTCCCTCTTGTCATTGGTTCTAGCTGCAACCTTATCCGCAAGAGAAGCATGGTCAGGGTTACATGGAGGCAACTCGCCGAGGCGAAGTTGTTCCTTCCCCTACTTCCCTGGCATAGGATCACCGTAGTCTAGCATTCTCTCTACAGTGAATTCAACCAAGAGGTTATCAACCAACTTCTATTGCTCTTTAAGTTGTTGTCGCAATGTGTCCTTCTCACAGTCTTCCTCCATCATTAGCCCTGATGTAGATGGGTCAGAGTGCTTGGCCGCTCTGATGTGCACTTTACCCTTACCATAATTCCGGCAGAGTACTAATGCCTCGATGGGAGCCAAGATACATAGTAGGTTCCTCTACTAGTGATTAACCCTTCCTGATGAGTCCAGTAGTTATGGAACACCCTCGGGGGGTAAGTCCCCATCAAGAAGCTCCAACTCATACTCCACATCAACTATGTTAGCCATGTTGACCATGACCCTTCCTGGGGACATGTCCGCAATATCACCTAGAAAGTAGGGCTTCCTCCTAATAGGACTGAAGAGGAGGGAAACATATCACCCCCAGTTATAGATTTTATCTTGTGGGAGGCTTCCATGTTGATCTTGCGGAGTACCTTGAAACTTTGAGTGCTTTTCTATTGGAGGGCCTCACTGCAGCCTGGTGACTCGGGGCGCTGGGCCATAGAGATCACAACCAGGTCGACTAGAAGACATTGCTTGACAATGTATTCAAGATGCGCTTGGCTCCTTGGATATCCCAAAAAATAATGACGAAGGCGAATATGCATCGCCCAGAGGGATTGGGGGAAACATTCAACCTCCTCTGGGATGAGGGATTCTGGTGTAGGAAAATCCAGCACTGCCACAGGCCAGAACATCTCGGGGAAGTGGTCCACTATGAGGATCTTCCATAATATTCTTGGCTCAGAGTCAGTGTTTGGCCCTCGATTTTCCCATTTTTCAAAAGGGGTGGCTGAGGAACTAGAAGCGGTACTAAGGCAGACTGCTGGGACTGCAGGTTGGCCTGTAGAGAGTACGACGAGTGGGCTGACTAGCTGCCTAATCTCAAGATGTCCTCTGAAGAGTTTAGTGACATGGCCTCTACGTTGCGACAAGATGGGCAGATGGCCATAGTTCCTGGCTCAGAAACTAGGGCTACTGGTGATAGGTCGCGATTCTTCTCACCTGCCATTGCCCCCAGAATAGTTCTTTTTGATCTCTTGTCGAGGTAGAGACCGCTTCTCATGACGACGGTGGTGATTGCATGACCGTGACCTATGGGGTTACTAGACCTTCATCATTATGTATATAACCATGGAAGGAGGAAGGAATCTTTTGGACCTCACATTCCTATAGTACTAGGATGATGCGCCTTGTTCCTACCCCATCCCTTGACTCGGATGAGCAAGAGGAGGGTTCCCGTGCCGAGTCGTACTCTGCCTTAGAGATTGAGATGTGGACTGGTTTAATCCATGTCAAGACCTTCCCATAATTCTTCTTTATGTTGGCAAAGACATGTCTTCCTTCCCCTGGATGGATCCTTGGGATAGGGCTGATTTGTGCCATGAGGTCCTTCGGTTGTACTGGTGCTGAGGTGGAGAGGGTTTCTAATGGAGTAAGCCGAGGTGCAAGGAGAACAAGGACAAATGTCAAAGGGGACATGGGGAGGACCTACATGGATATCACTGTATCAGGAAATACCTCCTCTAGAACTGACAAGATCATGGGGAATACATCCAAGCTTATTTCCCCTGGTGACCTCAGTACGTGGAGGCTCCTTGTACCGGTCTAGATGAACACGGGTAGGACCACCGTGTTGGGTGCTAGTGAGGCGAGGATTCCCTTCAACCCTCTGGTTGCTGAGGCGTGGAGGACCTTCACCAACTACTAATAGGAAATAGGTAGGATCCACACATTGATGAGATACGAAATGTGTAATGCCTCTACACAAGCACTATGGGGCAAGACAAATGAGTCCATAACCAGTGTAATGGGATTGGGAGATACATCCTTACCTATTATCACCGCCATGGGGAAGAACCTCATTTGGAATAATGGCGGCATGGGGTGGACCTCCATACTGAGCCTCGAAGCGGGGAAGGCACGTGTTATATGTGTGGTAGTGGAACAAGGAGGACCTCCGTATTGGGTGGCATCACCGCGGGTTAGCGTGTGGCAGCCACTGCTTGTGACGACGACCAAGAGAGTCAACCCCGCCTGCCGTGGGGTGGTTGGGGCCTCAATCCTCGTTTGGAGTATAAATTCCCCTGCTCTATGTATACAAGGAATTGATGATCTGTGTCGTTAGTGGACCGGGCCATAGAAGCCATCGATGTTGATGCTCCTTGGTGGGCGTCCTCTTTAGCTTGAGTCCGACGCTGGCGTCGGGTCAGAAGAACCAGAGTCGGTGGTGCAGGTTTGTGGCTTAACATCTCCTCATCCAGTGAGACAAGGCTGTTCCACTAATGCGGCCAGGTGGGAGACCTTTCTTGGAGTACCTAGAATGAGACTCTGACTGGGTTGGGCGGGACGTCACCTACCACATCAGTGTAAGGTAGGGAGTCGTTAATGTGTTCCAGGGAGAAGCTCCCAAAACAGTTAAATGTCGGCATGAAGAGTAGAGGCTCCCTACGCGGCCCTCAGGGGCAGCATTGACGATGAGAAGCTGACACCTCTAGATCTAGTTCGGCCATATCATGAGTTTGTATTACGCCCTCCTCATCATACCGGCGTACGAGGTATTTGGTCAACCTTTGTTGGATGACCTCGGACGGGGAGATGGGTTATAGGAACCCTATGTTTATGGGTGTAGAGGCCGTCATGGAAGAGACATAAACATGTGGGACTGTCATGTTGGCACTTCCCCAACCCTGACGTTGGTTTGTAGGTGGTGATCATGTTCTCGGTGCAGCAACTTGATTCATTTGGATAAGGGAGATTAACTTATCAGTGGTAAAAGAAAATGGAATCGACGACCAATTCCCCAACTCCATTCCATCTTCCATGAATGGTAAGAGGGATCCATCTAGACAAAGTCATATAATGGGATGTCCAACATTTAACTACCCCAACTTCTTGTGAGATTCACGCCAGGCCCAGTCTTTTCCTGGAGGGACACATCGTTGGATAACTGGATCCAGTGACATGGTAATATATTGATTACTTGAATGATACTAATCTCCATGTTGAGGAGAATAAATTCACATCAGGTTCACCATTTTTGTTTCCGACACTTTCTTCGGGGTGCGCGCGTTCGTATCCTTTGGTGATATAGAGGAGCTATCTATTGCCCTACATTTGCACATTCTAGAGGTGAGCGGCGGCCACTCCTTGTTCAAGGACGTTTTCTCCTTGATCAAAATGGGATGATTAGATGTTGGTTCTTTCATCCTTCGATTCCTCCTCAGAACTCGTCACCTAGTCCGGGTCTCCCGTATAGATATAAGAGGTTGTTCGTGCAACTCTTCCCGGTCCCATATCTTTATGGACACCACTTAATTACATTGCTTATGTCAGGACATTCTAAGGGGTCCAGTCATGGCTACAACCTTTAGTCAGGGGAGTTGTCACGTTGGACATCACTAGCATATCTGGACATTGGGACACTGGCACATCTGGGTTTATTGCCAATATTATAGGGCTTCGCAAGGGTGAAGAAGCCTGAGGCATCCCGCATCAAATGCGAGGAATTATAAATCACAGTCTTGTTTTTGAGGGTTATCTCAGCTTCCCATGTTTAACACGGGGTATTCCACAAGTTTAACGTCTAGCAGAGATGGATCAGAATGATCAGAACACTAATTATAGTGGATCAGATGGGTGCAACCCCTGGAGACAACAATGATGTTGGGGCCAACATGTGGTTGACTTCCTAGTTACTGTTGAGGGCAATGGGGATTGAGATGGAATGATTTCACTGGGATGTGGTGGCCTGTATAAGAATCGGGAAGGATGATAGAATGGTTGAATGATGTGGATAGTGAATGTGATGGAATCTTCATGAGGAAGATGATGGTTTTAGGCATGAGCCTCAAAGAGGCTTCCTAAGTATCCTTGTTGGAGGGAATCAAAGTCCACATAGTTCATCTGACGATTGATTACCACCGATTGTGGTTTTCAACGACTTACCGTTGGATGTGGTTGCAAAGTATTACCACTGGTTAAGAATTTCAAAAACATACCACTGAATAGGGTCACAACGAATTATCATTGATGGGGTAGAACCAACGTGAATAGGGACTTATGTCATAGATTCATGGTGGGATTTCACCAAATGGATGCTTCTTACATACCCTGCCTTGGAAGGGATATATGAAAACGTAGTTCAGAAGGGTTGTTGGGGCTTATACTCTAGGCTGCCTAATGTGTTGGTGAACCGATGTGAATCGGGCCAGAATGACCAGTTGGTGGGTGGGCATGAACCTCGTGGAGGCTTCATACATACATTTTCTTAGAAAGGATCAAAGACCTCATAGTTCAGGTGGCCTGGGGATAAAACACTAGGCTTCCCATGGTGTTTGTGAACCAACATGATGGGCATTGGAGAGACCAATGGGTTGTGGGATTGAACCTCGTGGAGGCTTCATATGTACTTTGCCTTAGCCAGGATCAAAGACCACGTAGTTCAGGTGGAATGGGGCTTGCACTTTAGCCTTGCCAAGGATGTGGTGTTCGGTTCTTGCTCGAAGCCCACGTGAGTCATGCTCGCTGTGGGAAACAAGAGAAAACATGGACCAGACGATCACGTCGTGAAAGGTGTGTCCGTGAGAAATAGAATGGGGATTACACATGATCGCAACCGAAATAGGAAACAGGATCATATACATGGTTAGAATCCCAGAGAGATTGGGACTTACTCCATCATGGAGGCCCAGTAGAAACAAAGCCCAGAGGGAGAGGGATTTGGCACTGATGAATGGTGGGGTTTGGATGCTGCCTCCTACAAGATAAACTAGGGGATTACACTAGGGTAGTTACCCTTTCCCATCATAGGATGAATGGGGGGAAGTCATAGTTTATCATCATGTGCTGAGGACGATGGTTTTTGGTACTTAATGTCCGACATCTCGGATGAGGGAGGGTTCACTCTGCACCCCTAGGACTTGCATAACAGGTAACCTCTACACCTTGGTGAAGAGATGGGACAAGAAACATCATGGCTAGGGGGTGTCATGGAGTGAACCATTGGAGGGTCCATGTTAGTGTTTCTATGTGAAGAAATAATAGTCGTTAGTGTGCCTATGGGAAGAAGCATGATACGAGGGAATACAATGTGAAATTTCGCCTATGGGACTCTGAAGTTACTTCGGGCGAACCTAGGATATTTCACAGGAAAAGGAGTTCCAGAGGCATGGGTTTTATGAGTAGAGGCCTTGTAGAACACTGGTGATCTATGAAATGGAAGGGCTTCGTGAAGGTGATGGCTTTGCGAAGTGATGTGGCATGGATTATGCATATGGAATAGGTGCATACTAGAGGTTCTTCATAAAGTTTAAGGGAATTCGTGATGCAAAGCCCTACGAATCATGGGTGCCTCATGAAGGAAGGTCCTGTGAAGATATGTGCTTTGTGAGGCACATTGGATCTACCTTAGCATTTGAGACACGTGTGCATGGGGGGTTCTCCGTAATGAATAAATGATCAGTGATGCCTCTAGTCCTCTTCATGATCTCCTTCCTTCGTGAAGGCTTATGGGCTTCATGAAAGGAATCCCTCTCGAAATAGTGGGTGAAAAAAATGCAGAGGGAAGGAACTTCGCAGAGAAAATGTTCCTTGGGCACCTCATCATTCATAGAGAATAAAGTGCTTTGCGATTTGAGAGTTGAGATGGTGAAAGGTCGAATGATTTTTCCATTGGTCCTGGGGCGAGGCTAGTATTTATAGGCCAGGGGGTCCGTGATGCAGAGATCGCTCGACGCGAAGCTGGATTCCACTCCACAGCAGGGTCGTAGAGAATCCCACCTCCTTGCTTCATGGCGGGCTCGCAAATGTCAAATATGCTCGTGGAGCATCCCGCCTCATGGCTTCACGGTGGGCTCGAGAATTTTAAATCGTCTTGTCGAGGATCCTGTCTCCTTGCTTTGTGATGGAGTTGCGAACATCTAATCAGCTCGTTCAGCATCACACCTTCTTGCATCGCGGCAGGCTTGCGAATGTCAAATCAGCTCACAGAGCATCATGACTGCTTGATTCGCAATTGGCATAAGGCAGTGGTGCTCTGGGAAATGTCTTCACGATGTAGATTTAAATAATTTATTATTATAGTTCTCCCTTCAATTTTTTTGGCGCTAACAGGATCCAAATCAGAATTGAAAAAACCAATTTTATTTCAATGTGTTTTTATGACATGTTGATTAAAAAGATTCAACAAACTATTCATAATTTTCATTTTGTGGTCAGTGGGATGGAATTATACCTCATTAAAATGAATTAGTAATATTTCAATATCCTTATATTTCATGGATAATATATTGTGATGGTACCCAACAATTGGTGTGGGAAGTATGCCTCGCAAACTATGTTATGTTAGTAAGGAAGTGAGCTTTTTATTATGATTATAATATCATTTTTATATTGTCACCACATTATTCCATGCTCTTAATATTTGACCATTCAAATTCCATGATTTAATTTTTTAGTTTATCTTGTCTTGATTCGAGTCTATTTTTTATATCATGTTTTGAATGATGTCTCTCATGAGATGACTTATTATTATGTTTCCCAATACAAGTCGTTTGAAATCACTCATTAATATATTTACTTTTATCCAGATTGTAAAAAAAATCTTATGTACTATATTATTAAAAAGAGTATATAATGTGAATAATTTATGGGTGATGTTGAAGACATATTGTTGAATAATTATCTTTTATATATTTGAAAAAATATTTATTTATTAATGAATGATTATGATTTAGTAGTATATTTTATTCCTAACTCTCAAAAAGTTTTATCTTAATCATACATGTATTTTAAATGTGGTAAATGTAATCTTGTAATATATGTTTATAATAGATATTGTAGTAAGTTAAATGTTTTGATCTCCAGATCCAAGAGCATGGGTTTTAGGGAACTATTGTTTGAATTATTGAAGTGTTTAGATAAAATTAGTGGATTGGATGATATTGGTTTTGGATGATTTAAAAATTTGGGATGAAATAAAGTGTTTATAAGATAAAAAATATCTCAGCTTACATAGAATAGATAAACCACTAGTGTTGATGGATTGACTATCTTATCTTTTTTGGTTATTCTGATTAGATAACATTAGTGAAACCCCTATGTCCATGACTATCTGTATGATAGACAAGTTATTTTTTTAGTTATCGGTGTTTTGGTTTTCCTTAAAATAAAATCCATTTCTGGATAATGGAATGGGGATGCATTTTTTGATCAACCACATATTGGGTTAATAAGAACCAAAAGAGTTGGTCAGCTATATCTCATTCATCATTATGATGCCTAATTAATGGGCCCTGAATACTCACATATACTAACACTTTTAATGGATATGCTTGGGATACTATACATTATTTTTAGAAACCATTATTGAGGATTTAGGTATATTATTTTTGGGAAGATAAATATATTTGGGAACCTAATAGTAAAGTGACAATGGATAATGTAGATTAATGATAATGAATTAAAATTTAGTGCATTCAACTAATTTATGAATAATATATTTTAACCTCATAGTTTTCCATTTTCACAATTAGAAATTTATATATCATCATCGTGAAAAAAATTATTAAAATAATGGTTGGAGGATGATTTTTTGTGAGATAAAAATGGAATATACTGTGTGGTTTTTATCCTACCATAAAATTTATTGGGATCATAACAAGGGTAATAACATTTTTATTACACCAAAAAACTAGCATGAAATTTTTTTAATAGTGTAAACATACTCAATATCCAAACCACGCTAAGATAATTTAATATGGAGTATAATGAAACATCTTCTGATTAATATGGTGAAGGAACAAATGTACAAATTCCTTCACCAAAATAATGTTGGGAGAACTCGAGAATGTCTCATCGAATTATAATCATATTTATTGGTGGAATACAAGGACAAAAAAAATATCAATTTTAATGGAAATTGAATAATATAGATATCTTTATTGGAGAAGAATATTTGTATTTGAATTTTACTTAGGTTATTAATGTAGACAACCCATTCAAAATCATATCTTATTTCATGTATATCATTTTTTCATAATTAATTAATGTTATTGTAAAAAATATGACTATGTAATTTTATTATACGGCGAAGAATGTAACATTCAGATATCTAATTAAAAAGATGTATTTTTTTATAAATGATAAAAATATCAATAATTTTATTCCCACACACGAAAAATAATGTCTTGAAAATTTAGTAAATAAAAATAAAAAACCTATTATATTTAATTATTATTAAATAATATATACATATATATATATGTATATGAAATAATATATTTTCATAAAATTATAAGTTTTATATTAAATAAAAATAGAAATAATTAATGTTCATGAATATATTTTTATACGATTACAGTTTATCATTATAATTAATTTTTTCTATTTATAGTAAAATTTAAAATATTTAGTACTTGAATTAGAAAAAATGAACATTAATACATTAACCTATAAAACCAAAATTACATTGTTATGAAATTTTCAATTTTTTAGAAATAATTATCATTTAGATGAATATTGAAAATAATGAATTTGGATAATTTAATCGCTAAATAATATATCATCGTAATTAAAGATAGACTAAAATATTTACAAAATATTTTTCCTATAATTATATATATTAATTTATTATATTAAATATATCATATTTACAATAAAATGATTGACAAAATTTATCATAATTGGAATTTTATTATAAAAGGGTTTTGTCAATTTATTATATGTTATTATTTAAAAGAAATTATTAACTTTTTATAAAATAAAATTATAATATATTGATGATAAATTAATAAATTAATTTATATGAGTAATACTTACTTACAACTAAATGGATTTTAAGAGGGTAATGTAATATAGAATGAATTTTTTATTGTTTACCTGAAATCTAGAACATATAGATGTTATTTTGTAGGGTTTACTTTATTACTGACATTTCATACCACCCATTTCTCATCCACCTCACCTAATTATCATCCCATTCTATTTTTTCCTGTTAAATAACAAATTGTTTCCTTTATTATTCCCTTTTCATCAATTATTAAAGGGACCACTTACACCCCTTCCCTAAAAACCCATAAATAAAATTTTATGGGTTTAAATATTATATTTTTATACTATAACCATATCCCATGATCCAAAACCCTTTTCATACATTAATAACAATATGCCTCTAATTTTCATTGATAATTCCAAGAAAAGATTCCAACCATAGTATTTCCCTACACTTGTTTGTTCTTTTCAATTTTCATCTTCATATAGATATCTAAATTTTATAAAATATTGAATTAAAAATAATCTATATACCGTAATTTAATTAAATTATATTCCAATCAATTGTTTATTCATTTTCATAATCCCCTAAGAAATACAACCAAATCTATCATGAGTACATGTGGACTATTGTCTTCATTACATGATTTGGTTTGTATTACATCACCACTTCAAAAAGATGATATCAAGGATTCTTATTATGAATAATTATTTTTTAGGTAACTTTTAAAACTTCAAAATAATCATGTTTTACATATATTAGAATTATATCCATTCATAATGGTTTAATATCGTTAATTATGTCTTTGTGTGAAATACCGCAACTAGGAATAACGGTTCCTATTTATCTTGAACACCTAATGGGGATGGACTAAAATGATTAAATGTAAAACTAATATATATTTTTTAATATTATTATCATTCTGAAATGTTATATTTTTATATATCACTAGTCTTTCCATTGATTGGGAAGTATGTTCATTAATCATGTTTACTAGCAGATAATCATCTCCAAAAATGATAAATTTCATTTTTCATCACAAAAAAACTTTAATAATTATAAGTATATATTTTTTTGATTATATAAAATATATATTAAATTTATAATAATTGATAAATGTTATATTAACATTATATAAAATCACTTCCTTACTCATTGGTTCATTACGAAATGATTTGGTATTGGTCAATTTACCATCTACAAGAGAGATATTATAATATATATAGTGAATGAATAATAATTTTTTTTAATGTTAATAAAATGTCATAAAAATGAATTTAATATTATTAAATTGTTTTAGTGGTAATTTTACTATCTATACATGTTAATATTTTATCATATATGTTCATTAAGAACTGCCATAATAATATTCTCTATATCATCACCTTCAGGATTTTTATTTAAATTAGTCAAGGGATGATAATAGACCAATATAATTTATCATTGTATAGTTTTTAATGAGCTATGATAAACAATTTAATTTTTAAATTCCTATAAATGAGCATGGATCAACGATTGTTTGAAAATGATTGTGAAAGAAAAATAAATGTGCTAATAACTGATGTTTAAATAAGTTATAATGTACCACTATATTCAAAGAAAATAAATATAAAAAATTTTATATAAGGAATAATGATATGCATATGGTTCTAAAATTTATTATTAAGAGATTTATGATTGGTTTTAAAAAATATAGTGTATGACCCACTAGGAAGAGAAAAGGTAAAGGATTGTTGTCTCACAACCCCTTCATTAAGTAATATTTAACATTATCCTCCAGTTTAACTATATGCATTATATATACTAATCATTTTTTATGATATAATGTATTATAAATTATCAATTTTATTTAATGATTATTTTTTTGATACGTATCCTTCAAATATCATTGATGATGAATTAGGTCTGGACTCATGTTCATATTCCATAAGTCATATCTTTTCTTCGTGACATTGATATTCCTTGTTTCCTTTCTCTAAACATTTCTTTTTCAATATTTCTTATTTTATTTACGGTTTTTGAAATAAATCCCTTTTAATAATAATGAGTCCCTTTTTGGTATCACATTCCCTTTTAAAATGTGTAATAGAAATAAATAATTCCAAACCAATATAGATATATATTTTTTTCATTATCTATGTTTCTCCATTCAAAGTCATCTTCTATAATATTACATGTGACATTCAATGGTATGTCAAAATCATATCATTGAATGGATTTAACAAATTTGGTAAGATTTTGATTTCTCTAAATGGTTCTATTGGACATAAAATCTTATATTTATGAATAATTTTAAAAATGATTCTTTCTAATGTATTGTTATTAAATGTTAAAAAAATATTCTTTATGAAATTGTTTAAAACATGAAATTTAAAAATAAAATAATTTAAAAAATTTTTTTTTTTAAAAGACATCGTATAATGGATTCTTTTTTGTTAATTTTTTAACAAAATTAATATATATTAAATTTGACTACATGATACTATATTTCTACATCCTTTTTAAGTTTTTGAGTGACCTCCTTTATGTGATTTCTTTTATCTAAAAAATAAATTATTATTCTCACAGTTTAAAAAAATATTCATTTAAAAATGTATTGTAAGGAAAATGGTATATATTTTTGTAAAATATATCTTCATTATTATTTGAATATTTTTGTTTATCTTTATCTCTAATAGATCAATAATATTCTTAAATATGTTATTATCTAACATATTTTATTATACTTCTTAAAGGATTCAATTTAATATCTGGTGTTTGATCTGTTGCCACTTTTTTGATGATAATAATCCAAGTGTATAGACATGATATAAATCTAATAAAATTCCCCCAACGAATTCCTTATAATACACTACATAATTTAAGGCTATTTACATTAACATCAAATACATTATAAGGTTATGATGACATTATTTAAATTGTATATCAATTTCTTATATGGTGTAAATACCATATGCATAGTAATATATGATGGGTGGTATTTAGCTACAATCATTATTAAATTAATTGGGTACATATTTAAATAACATGGGTGTATCATTACTTTTTTATAGATTATGTCATGAATTATTCCTTTAAGAAGAGTGTAATGAGAAATTTTTTATTAAAGAAAAATAATCTTTATCAAATTACATTTCTTATTATGTAAAATGGTTATATAATAAATGCACTTATTTTTTTTATGATTTTTGATTTTAAAATACCGTTACAATTTTTATCGTGGGAAATATAGATTTTGAATAGTGATTAAATATTTATTATAAATATAGGGCTTTAAACAATCTAATTTACTCTGACAAAGGAAGAAATGGTCTCATTCAATAGAATTGATCCACACGAAGACCATTTGACAAAGTTCGGAAATGAGGTAGCCTCACTGGGCATCGGTCTTGACCAAGCCCCATCCGAGCGTCAACACATTAAGATTGAATGGAACCGCCTATGGGAGAAGTGGAAGTTGATAGAGATTACCACTCAAGAAATGTTATCAGAGCCACCCAAAGAGTTTTTCACCATCGCTCACCTTACCCTTTGGTCATAAAAGGGTGTTATAATGGGTTATGTAAAAATATACTAGCACTATGACTATGTGCTTTAGTTTTTATATAAAGAATATAAATTTATTTCATTATTGTTACTTTTGAAAATGTTTTCAAAGAACAAATAATATTTTTAGTTAATATTAAATTAAGAAATAAATTTTGGTGAATTAATGGATATTTTAATTAAATATTATTTTAATAAAATATTATTTTAACTAAAATAATTTTTATTTAATAAAAATGATAGTTTACTTTTAATGTATACAATTGCATTTTTTATTAATGATTGAAAACTATTTTTGTTAAAAACCCATGAATTTTCAATAAATGACAGATTTTATTTTTAAAGTAAAAATGAAAATATTTATAAAATTATTTAAATAAAATAAATATTATTTTTGGTATCAGTATGTCTAAACTATCCAATGGTTATGTTTTCATAATTTTATGAGATTGTCAAATTTTTGGGTAAAAATAAATACGTTTAAATATATAATGTGTTTTATGACATCATAATGAACCAATTATGATGTAATAAAATACTATAAATGGGAATATCAACCAATATATGTTTTAACTTGAAAATAATGTTATTATATATTTTTTTATTAAATTTATTGTGCCTTTCTGAACCCTACATGACTTATAAAACATTTCATCATTTAAAAAGATTTATTTGACGGTGTGACTCATCTCCACATAAGAAAGTTATTTTTTACAATTTCGTCCATTGGCCATATAAAATAATTTTTCCCACTCCCCTTTTGGAATAATACATCTACCTAAAACATGGGTTGGTTTCTGGTTTTGACTAGTTTAGTGTGTGGTGTCCAAATATAAATAACAAATTATTCCCCCACTTTTACTATATAAACCCACACATGCTCCCACTTCTCATCACTAAAAATCATTTTAGCACATCCCAGCTCTTCCCTAATTTCTCTTGTATCTTTTATAGGAACCCCTAGATCCCCAGAAGCCTCTCTCAAGCACCTCCCAAGCCTTTGGAATCACACGTCCAAGTAAGATATTTCTTCTTTTCTCATTTTTTTTTCAAAATTTCATTATGTTGTTATACAATTTTTTTCATTAAAAAATATTGGGGTATGATTTCTAAGATACCCCACACTTCCCACCTTATTTTTCAATGATTAGAGACCTCTTTATCTCTCATTAATGTCTCCCATGTACACCCGTTACCATGCCAAATTTCCGTAAGGAATTTCTCTCTCTTTATTTATATTCACATAATTATTTTTATTCTAAATCTAAATTCCATTAAATATGTTGGTTCATATATCCATAAGACCCCCTTATTATCCATTTATTTTATATTGGATGAGACACCACCTTCCCTCTCATTACCCATTTTTATGAATTCTTATGCCACACCGTTATGTTGTTGAAATTGCACCGCAATTTTCCCAGCCAATGTCATTGTATAGTAAATATGATTCCCATTTCACTATAAAGGGTATTCATCGTTATGAACATTTAATTATTAACTATAGATTTTAATATATGAATTCCATATTACATTATTTTGTAATAAATTATTATCTTTAATGAATCAATGTTACATGATACATTGGAACACTTATGCATTAAATGAAATCATTAATCAGGGTGCACCCTGATAGCAGTCCAATGCAATGGGTAAATATTAGTATCATGAAAAGTCATGTGCAATGAGGGTTTACTCATGATAATTCATGTGCAATTAGGTTTTACTCATCCTATATGTGTGATGGGCCTTGGATCATGTTAATATCATGTGAAATGTTATCACCACATTTCATGTGTTGATATCCTTGCAATATCATGCCTTTATGTTAATTTTTCTCTTATGCTCTGTTGATATTCCAATTGCCTAACATGTTATTTACTCTTCATTTTATGCCTTGTTTACACCATTAATTTGCTTTACATCTCACCATTTTTTATGCACGTCCTCTGGTTATCCATTGTAATGTTATGTATGAAGGAATGTGTGTGGTCATGTAAAATAATTTTTCAATAATGATTTTTATTTCATGTTTTATGTTGTTATATTATGTTCCTAGGGCCCAATGACACTAGAAATATCAATATTATATTTTGTATCATGTTAAGTTTTTATGTAATAAATTATGTTTAATTTTTAAATAAAGAATATGGTTGTTATTGTTGGTATCATAGAATATGGTCAGTTATATTTGGGATTAGGATTAGAAAACCCTAGTGAAAACTGTTGTGATAAGACTAAGTATAATAAAAACATCTCTAAAATTTATGAGAATTTTTATTATGTGGTTTATCATAAAAATATATCCATATATAGAATTGAGAAGATAGAGGCTTCTATAGCACAGATGTATATAGGGGTAAAACATGAAAACACCAGTTTTAGCTAGACTCGAGCAGTAACTGGTGAATGAAAATTGGCCTTGCTGCACTCATGGTTACGATACTCCCAAGGGATATGATTTGGTAAATTCATAATCCTTGTACGAACAATTTTTATGGGAATAAAAAAATTCCTATATGAATATTGATTGGGTTTTATATCATGGATAACAAAGATTGAAGCCCATAAATTTATAATTAATGAAAATAAATGTTATTTATTAGTTATCCATTTTTTATTTGGATTATCCTTTATGTGTTACACCTAACATTAATTTTATTCCAGCTAATGGACGATAATAAGAGGACTCAGGAAAACAACTGATGTTAAGATCAATGTGATGACTGTTCTAATGAGATTCCCAATCTGATGGGAGTGAGAATAAAAAGCATTGCCATGATACACTTTTTGTTAACTCATGTTTTGAATATAATCATGAGTCAAGAAGAACGTTTAACCCCCCCCCCCCATGAAATATTATGTCGCAATTGAGAGATTCATGAGACAAATGTTTCCTAATTTTAATGAATCATATGATCCCTGAATTGTTGAACAATGGATCATCTCCATCGAAAATTTATTCTATAACCTTCAATGTTATAAATAATAAAATGTTATTTTAGATGCTTATCATATGGAGGTTGAAGTTTATCAATAGTGGATGTTGATAAAAAAATATGAAGCCTATGGAGGAGATCGAGGCATTAGAATGTTAGTATTTTCGGTAAATGTGTTTTGATATATATTTTCCCAGCACCATCAGACTTAAGATGGAAAGGGACTTCCATTCCCTAGAGAAAAATGACAATGAATCCATCGAAGTGTGTGAGGAAAACATTACATGGATTTCATGATACACCTCCGGATTTGTTGTTACACACAAATGGAAGGTTGACAGCTTCTTTAGTGGTCTAAAACCAAACCTACAGAAATCCCTAATTATCCATGTCTTTAAGAACCATTAAGAAATTTTCCTATGTTCCCTCAAAGTCATAATAGATAGAGATCCAACAGTGATAATAAATTCTAGCACCCCACTTACTGATGGTGAAAAAAGAAGCACCCTATAATTTTCCTGATTGAGGGCGAGGAGATGCATTAGGTGTATAAGATAATGGAAATAGGTCATTAACTACCGACAAGAAAAAATAGTGATTGCGAAAGAGGATTGTAATGATCTATTTGACCCTCAGTGATGTTTTCATTTCTTCAACTGCAAAGAACCAGGGCTCTTTGCAATCTTGTTCCATAATACAAGGGTTTTAAGATGAAACCAACAACCTTCATGGTAGAAATTAAAATGTTGTGAGATCAATACCACCATAGTGAACCCCAACAATGAGGTTGTGATATGTACTCTAGTTATTCATTCATGAATAGCGAACAACCATTTCGATTTGGGTTCAAAACATTTTTTTAAATCCCCAATGTTTTGTAGAACAATCCCAACACCACAAAAAATCATGGAAGTGAGTATGTCAATGAGAATTAAAAATGGGGAAATCATTACATCCCATGAATATATTTCCTCCCATATCATAATTTCTGAATTGAACATCTCGACGAACCTTGTCATACTCCTAGTGGTGGAATTTGATGAAATTCATGTCATGGATTTGATTTCCTTATATAGAGCCATCTTAAATTGCAGTGAGAGGGAAATCAATCTCCATATAGAGAATCAACCCCCAATTTTGTTCAATTTCATGGAGGAGGATGAATATTCCTAAGAAAAATCATCACAAGAATGGATATTACTGCCCTATGAGCATGCATAACATTATCATATGATCGAGCATATAGAAGGAACCATCCTTGAAGACATGCCTATTATGAGGGAATTCACTGAAGTGTTTTCTGAGGAATTTCATGTTCTTCTTCCTAGAAAAGATGTTGAATTCTAGTTTGATAAAATACATGTTGTGTTTCCAATATGCAATACTCTGTAAAGAATGGATGTTTTGGAGATTGAGAAGCTAATAAGGCCACTACAAAAGAATATGGATAATGGATTTATATGACCATGTGCTTCACCATTGGGTGCACCATCCCTCTTCATCGTGAAGAATGTTGAGTGAATGCGCCTTTGCATCGTTTATCGTGAGCGTTACAAAATCTCGATAAAGATCAGGTATCATCATCCATGAATTGATTAATTATTCAATCAGCTGTGTGGACAAAAATAATTCTCCAAGGTGGATTTGTAGTCATGATGTTACCAAGTAAGGGTGAAGAAGGAAGATAGCCCTAAGAATTGTTTTGGTGCATGATACGGGAACTATTAATTCATCGTAATGCTTTTTGGATTCACTAATGTTCCATCAATATTCATGGTCATGATGAATATTGTCTTTATATATTACCTCAAAAAATTTGTGGTAGTCTTTATAGATAATATTCTAATATACCTAGAAACCATACAAGAGAATGGAGAGTATCAATGAAATGTACTAGAGACCTTGTGAAAGGATATGCACTCTAAAAATTATAGAAACTGAGAGTTATGGTTGAAGGAAGTATCATTCTTAGGTCATATCATCATAATAAATAGGATATATATGGATCCCTCTAGGACAGCTGTAATTGAGGGATGGATGAGACCAACATCGGTAATGAAAACGGATAGCTTCCTGGGGTTAGCTATATATTATCACCAATTTGTGAGAATTTTTTCATGATTGACCAACAATATTAGCAAGATATCTTGGAAGGGATTAATGATTTATTGGAGTAATTAATATAATGAGAGATTCAAGGAGATGATAAGGGAGATTCTCATTATACCCTTGATCACAACAACTAGAAGTGGTGAATTTTTTTTGGAATTTAGTGATTCCTTGAAGAAGGTAATGCACTGTGTGAAGATGAAAAATTAAAAATTCATTGCATATGATTTATGGAAATTAAAAGTTCATGAGAAAAACTATCCATCACATGACCAATAGTTTCCTACTGTAATCTTCTCTTCAAAAATTTTGTGACATTACCTCTTTGGGGAGAAGTGTGATATACACACGAATCACAAAATAATAAATTATATATTCAAATAGAAAGAGTTGAATATGGAACAATGAATATGGTCAGAGCTGATCAAAGACTATGATTTCTCAATCCATTACCACCCTGGGAAATTTAAAAAGGTGTATGATTCTCTAAGTAGAGATGACCTATATATTCTATCATTAATGAGAACTGAAACAAATCCAATATTCATAGATTTTATGAAGATGAACATGGAAATCATAAAGAAGAGAACAACATCAATACTTTCAAAAATTATTTCTCAACCATCACTTTTCGAAAGGTTAAAGGATGCTCGAAAGGATGATGTGGGAATTCAATAAAAATGAGAAAACTATCTGAAAAGGGAAATATATAGAGTTTATCTTAATGAAGAATGAATTGTGAGATTTGGGACAATACTACATGTTCTATCAAATCCAGAGTTAAAGAGCGAACTTTTCGATGATTCTCATAGTTCGAATTTCAATGTTCATCCAGGAATAAGAATGATGTATCAAGATCATAAAGAGTATTATTGATGGGATAACATGAAGAAGGATATCACTGAGTATACATAAAAGTTCCTGGTATTTCAGCAAATGAAGGCTGAGATGCATAAGTCTTATGGAATGATGCAACTATTACCAATACACGCATGATAATTGGAAAACATAACTATGGACATTGTCATCGGACTTCCGAATACATCGAATGGAAACAATGATCTCTGGGTTGTTGTGGATCATCATACAAAGACTACACACTTCATTGCATTTCACGAGGATTTTTCATTGGATCAACTGGAAATAATATATATAAGAGAATTAGTAAGGATGTATGGTGTACCTCTATCAATTGTACCTGGTCATGATCCTTGGTTCACTTTTATGTTTTTTAATTGTTTTCAACATGCTCTAAATACTATGCTAAACATTAGTATGGAATATCATCCTAAAAAGATGGCCAATCAGAGATGACTATCCAAAATAATGAGGACATGTTGAGAGTATCCTCAATGGACTTCAAAAGAGGAAGAGATCAAAATCTTCCTCTAGTTGAGTTCTCTTACAAACAGTTCAAAATCTAGCATCCAAATGGATCATTATAAAACCCATTATGGGAAGAGGTGTAGAACACTATCCTGTTGGGATGATGTTGGGAGGTGAAAACTTCTAGGTCATGAAATGGTCGAAGAAATGGTGGATATGGTTAAGACCATACAACATCACATTAAAGATTTTTTAGAGTCGACGGAAGAGCTATGCTGATAATCGTAGATGAGACCTAGCGATTGATTTCAGAGACATGGTATTACTCAACATATCACTGTGGAAGATAGTTTTGAGATTTGGAAATAAGGGAATGATTAGTTAATGGTACATTGGCCCATTTGAGATCCTTGATCAAACTGGAGCAGTGGCCTATCGACTAGGACTCCAACCAAACCTATCTCAATTACATGATGTATTCCATGTGTCACTGTTGAGGATGTAAATTCCAGACCCATCACCTATACTCAGTCGATAGGTGGTACCCTTGGATAATGATCTCTCCAATGAAGAGATGCCTGTGATGACCATTGATAGTAAAGAAAAAAGTTTTACAAAATAAAACAATGCCACTCATCACAATGTTGGGGAAAAATAACAAGTAAGAAAAAGAAATGTGGGTATAAGAGGAATTGATGAAGCAGAGTTACCCTCATATATTTTGGTGTGGGGAAAGTAACTTATGAGGGAGAAATTTCATAAGGGATGTATATTGTAATGACTCGAATTCTTATAAATGAATATACCTCTTGATCTAATTAAATGTTTTATTATGTAAAATTGTTAAATAAAAATTTAACATCCTCGGTTTTATGAGTTTGTATTTTAAAATATCGTTAATAACTTTTACCATTGCTAGTATAGACGTTGAATAGTGATCACATTATTAGTATCAATATAGGGCTTTATCAAATACAATTTACTTAGACAAAGTATTTGATGTCCTCTTCCAGTGGAATTACTCCATATAAAGCCCATTTGGTGGAGCTCGGAATGTAGGTAGCCTCCCAAGGCTTCTCTCTTGACCAATCCCAAGCTAAGCTTCACCACATTAATCTTGAATAGAACATCCTACAGGATAATATGAAGTTTATAGAGATTTCCACATGGGGGAAAATATCCAAGCCACCCGAAGAGTATGTCACCATTGCACACCTTTTTTTAGGTCTTACGCAGGTGTTATAAAGATATATGTAATAAGAACCTTGGACTATGATTTTGTTATTTATTTTTAACATAAATAAAATACATTCATTTTGTTATTATTCATTGTAAATAGATTTTACCAGAAAAAATAGTATTTTTAGTTAATAATTAATTAATAAATCAATTGTATTGAATTAATGGATTTTGGAATTATATAATATTTTAATAAATTATTATTATTACTAAATTATTTTTTATTTAAAATAAATGATAGTATAATTTTTATGAATACATTTATAATTTTTATTATGGTTTGAAAACTGTTTTTTGTGGAAGCACATTGATTTTCAATAATTGTTGCTTTTTATATTAAAAGTGAAAATTCACATATTTTGAAAATAATTTAAATAAATGGGATATTATTTTTGGAATCAGTATGTCGAAATTATCCAATGGTGATTTTTTCATAATTTTTTGAGACAACCAAATTTTTGTGTAAAATTTAAATACCATTAAAAATATATAATGTGTTTTATGACATCATAATGACCGAATTTTGATGTAATAAAATACTATAAATGGGATGTTTGGCCAATATATGTTTTACATTTTAAAAAATGAGATTTTATGGTAAAAAGGATATAGTTGATATAAAGAAAACAAATTTGGGTAATTCAAATATATTCCTCATTTAAATATATATCATTATTCAATTATATATAATACCACACTAGATGCCACATAACAGTTCCCCACGATGGGGGGTCATATTTCTTCAACCGTGCTTTCCAGAATTATAGTGTTCGTAGGATCGTATTGATGGCTTAGTATTTTTCTATGGGGATACTATTCCAAATAGGGTTATAGAGATGTAGAATAATATATGAGGAATAAGACACAGCTGAACCATTAAGTCACAATATATTGGAGTGTAATGAAATATAAATACACCATAAATTATAAATGAACAAGAGGAAACTAAATAATAACAAGAAAAACCATATTGATTATTCTATACCCTGTATCAATAAAAAAAATATTCAAGGGTCATGGAATACATGAATATACCAAATGTTAAAAAATATTGAAAAGGAAAAAATATTACCGCTAGAATATCAATATTATGCATGGTACTCTCCCCTCAAACGCAATCCTGATGCTGGAAATTTAGCATCATAAGACAATCACTTCCCTTTATATATTCCATGAATTCATATTGATTTCTTGTATAAAAATGGTGTCCCCAAATGTTAGAGAGATAGAATATCAATTGACCACTGACAATATTTTCTATATCAATCCATTCGTTCAATATAAAATAAGGATTTTGACATAATTATGAAATGATAAAATGAATTAAATTGTTATGTATATTAAATCGAGTCCACCTTGGAAACCCATCAATTTTACTTACTTCAACCTAATATAGGGTTTCTGATCTAAGGGAACCTGAAAAGTTAAAGTGATAGGTATAAGGTGAAAGATGACGCACTAACCCCAATGATTGTTCTCAAAATTGGAGGACTCATCCAAAGGACTACAAACCCAAATGATCATTTATATTTTGAAAACATTCATTTACATTTTAAATTCAATAGAAAAAAAGAATTCTAAATTGTAAAGAGCCACCATTATCTAGTCCAATGTAATTTAGATGAAACTTCCCTACATCAATCAAGGGGGTTGATATATGTCTAATTCCATGTAATTAATCCAACAAACAATTAATTAAGCCTCATGTATCATGCCAAGCATGGTTTGGTGATGTCAACAAATAACATCAGATTCCGTACATTGTTTCACATATAGGGTACAAAATCTCTCTTGTGGAATGGTACAACCACCCTGACACTAATTGTAGAGACCCGAAGCTTGACGTACATGGACATTAAATTACATTAGCGTAATAATTAATACATAACAAAAACAGACACACATGGACCATAATAGTTTAGTGTCTTTGGAAACATGGAACGTAATCTTTTAATCGTGGTGAAAGATCTTCAACATCTCCCATAAAGATCTTCCCCTTTTTTTCTTACCTAAAACCTATCTTTATATCCTGGGGAAAATAAAACATAAAAAGGGTGAGATCAAATGCTCAGTAAGGGTAATCATGGAAAAAATAAAACATACCATATACATTTGAACTTAAAAACATGAACATAATGTTTAAACATAAAAATCATGAGAAATGACATAAGACATGGAATTACATAAGGCATAGATCATAAAGAAACATTAATAATGATAAAATAGAATGGCAATAAAACATTTAATTGTGGCATCCATTAAGCACATGTAATGATTTCCATAGTATCCAAGGCATTGCTGCCAAGCCCATCTTAGTGGACAATGTCCCTGTCTGAATCGAGTTCACTCATCGTTTCAGTCCTATTTTACTGAACCGGCTTAGCCTGCCGTTCCAGCCATGTCTATCTCATGAGATATAAATCTTTACCCAATGCATTGGAGGGAGTTATAGGTCCCACCCATCTCATAATGAAATCATTCTTACTTGTGCCGCAAAATAAACATACATCATTCCTAATAACACAACGAATAAAATGGGTTTCATAAACATCATCCCATCATCAGATAATCCATATAGAAGAAATGGATATCATTTCATAATAAGAAAAGTGAAACCATGTAAATCATAGAGACATTACATTTGAAACATACAGATATGAAATAATTTCATCTTAGATGGAAAATTGTTTTGATAAAACACTTGAAATGAATTCTTGAGGAAAATATACTTTCTTCTTCAAAATCAATTTCTTTTCAAAAAACGTCATGAAATTTTTAAAGAAATAGATTTTGTTGAAAATAGTCATGAAATATTTTAGAGGAAGCTTCCTGAAAATAAGGCTTTATAAAACTGTAAAAATCCATTTGTTCCGTATAAGTAAAAAACATTCTTTTCGTACTTTTTCCGGAAAAGTCAATAAGTATCTCGTAACGTAAACAAAAGAAATATTCCTTACATACCATGTAGTAAAAGTCAAAATGGTTAAAAAGAACTTTAAACAGACATGAAAACACTTTTATAAATCATGGAAATGGATGATAGAAATAACCCCAGTAAATACTTTCGAATATGCAATCTCGGATAAAAATGAGATTTGAAAAATTATACCTTACCTTATGTTCGATATTTTTCCTACGTATCCGAACCTCCTCTTCTTCGATACGCCTCTTTGAAACATCCTCTTAGGGCACTAGGATTGGTCTTTAAAGTAGACCAGAACCTCTAGGATGTTTCTAGGGAATTGGAGAATATAATTTGGCAGGGTTGGCTGAGCTTGAAGGCTTAAATTGGTGTGAGGAGGAGAGGGAGGAGGTGCCCTTTAATAATGGAGGAGAGGGGCACCTTTGGAATTCTTAAAAATATTAATTTATAATAAATCTAACCCCACATAAAAACCTCCAAAAATGACTCATATTCGAATATTAGATTATATAGCATTGTAATATCATCAACCAATCAAATTTAGACATGTTTGGATCTTATTTTAAACCTTATCATTTTGATTTATCCTTATTTAATCTATTTAAGTTTATTTGTGGTAATAAACTACTAAATTTTAAATTATAACAAATAATTACTTATTTGTTGTGAATTTTCCATAATTGTTTAATTTAGAACATTATAGGACATATAAATTTAAATTTATAGTTTTTAAATATTTTTGTGATTTTTAAACAATTTTATAATTTGTTATTTTTATAAAATAACAATAGTGTCAATTTTGACACTATTCATTTATTTGAATTTAAAAAAAATATATACAGAAGATATGTTCGAACTAAAAGCTTTAATAGATTCATATAAGGTCATATGTATCTATAAAATTAGTGTATCACATTAAATAGTTCATATAATATTTATTTTGTTATTTTTAAAACCATTTATTTGGTTTATATCTTAATAAAATAATTACTACAACATTTTTGTATAATTATTTAATATACTTATTTGTTGCATAAAAATTTAAAATAAAATCCTATGATGAAAATAAATCTATTATCTTTCAAAATAATATTTTTACTCGAATTTATCATCTAAAAATCACAATATTTAAATTGTTATATTTATTAAATTATGAAGGTGACAACTTTGGCATCATTTAAAATAAAATAATATATGTGTCATAATTGCTTGTATAAGACTCAAAATGGTCAAATATTCGACCATTGGATGATTATTGTTTAAAGTTACATGACCAATAGGTTTTTGTCAGGGTTTTGTGCCTTTTACGGTCACTATTAGTTTAATAAAAACTATATTCTTAATTTTTCACTAGATAATAAATTTATGCATCACTATTGTGTCACAATTAATGATAATTATATAATCCCAAAAAATTATAAATAAATTATCATGATGTAGATAATTTTGTTAGCTTTATGTAGACTATTAATGTTCAATGTTTCATGATGTTTATCACTAACATAAAATTATTATACTTATAGTATTTAAGAGAGTGACATGTTGTCACTTTCTTTGGTTTTAATAATAATTAAATTATTTTCATGGAAAAAAGACTATTAAATGAATATAATCCGACCATTAGGTGATATGGGTCGACTTTTAGTCATCCAACAGTATTTTTACAAGTTTTAGGGTAATTTTATAATCTTATATTTACCCTTAATTACCTAATTTACCTTTAACAATAGTAAATTAAATTTACCGTAGTTACTATTCACAATGCCTAAAAATAAAAAGTAGCATATTAACATAATTTGGACCCACTGATTCCAAATATGGAATCAATTTTTCCAAATTCAATATACAAAAGTTGCAGAAATTAAATTAAAATTAATCCCGTTGTCGAAAGAAAATGAGGTTTTCTTTAAAACATTGCAAAAGATTGAATTGATTTAACCTATGAATTCAAGGTAAAATCAATGCTAATGACATAAATTATATTAAATGGTAAAAATATATTCTATTTATACTTTAAAACCATTCAATATTATAATTTAACCACAGAAGATATTACGATGAAAAAAGTGGTTTTTAATTAAAATATAGCGTGTTTTTACTGTTCATTAAAATATGAAAGTCATCAGAATAAAATGAAAATTTTATCCAAAGTAAATTTTTATTTCGTTATTCCAAAGAAGAATTTTATTTTGTCAAATGGAACTTATAAATATGTCAAAAACTATATTTAATGTTGGTGCGCCATCAAAAGGCGGAAAAACTGCATTTTTTTAAAAATACTTATTTTACCCGAAAAATTAATTTTGTTTTTATACCATATTCTAGAAAATGTGTAAGATGAATAATAATGTTATAAAATTAAAAATTTATTTAATACTATTCATAACGGAAAGTTCATAATTATATTATAATAATATATCTTTATTTAGTAAAACCCGGTATTGCGTACAACACACGCTATCGAGGAAGGTCGCGATTGCGTGTAATGCAAGCCAAGTCAGGGTTGCGTGCTGTGAAAGAATCCTTCGTTGTTTTGTAAACATAATCCAACCATATTTCATTTATACATTGAATATATATATACATATATACTCAATGTTGCGTAGAATAACTATTATCAAAAATGTGTGTAACACGATCCCAGAATAGTGTTGCGTATACTGCAAGCTAATACGGTGTTGCGTATAATGCAAGGTAATCTTGGTGTAGAATACAACACAAGACATTAATGAAATTAAAAGAATATTTTTCATAAAATCTTGTGTGTTACATTCTACCCCCCTTAAAATGAATTTCTCCCTCGAAATTCTTCGGGGTTATAAATGGTTTACTACTCAAAAGTTTGTTTAGTAGAAACCGACATCGTAAAATGGAATGCCAAAACATGTCTTTAAAAACTAAAGTATGAACTGTAATGGTTACCCAAATTAACTCATCACTGGGTTTCCACGTAGGAGGGCATAGGTGAAAATATGGATATGGAAGAAAAATCTAACCATCAAGTTCAGATGGAGAGTGGTAGAGAACATGGCTATGAAAAAGCCAAAAATCACAAATCTATTGATTTGTGATGATATAAGGTACCATATGATTCATCGGATATAAGGGAACTAGGACAACATTTTTGGTTTTCAAGATCATTTCCCTAAAGTTGATGAATTAAAAGAAATACATGCATGATTTTGGTACAATCTTACTGTTGTTTGTGAATTGAACAATTTCCACTTCATCCCTTAAAGAAATGAAGTTGAATTTGTTATTTGTGATGTGCTAGCATATCATGTGATAGAATTATGGGTCATTCCATCTCTTTCAAACAAAAGGTTAGAAAAAGTTATAAGTCTATCTTATGGTTAGATTAATCGTATATGGTTCCAAAAATGAACTTATACTTCATATATAATACCGCTTAATAAAATAAAACTAACTTCTACTAACCAGGGACTTCCTGTAGGCCAGTGGTAGGCGATAAAGGCCAGTCGCACTTCGGTTGTGGGTTCGATTCCCACATCCTTGTCCGACGCGATGGGTTGTCACCCATCCTGCAGGTTTTCCTTTTTCTAAAACTATTTTACTATAACATCCCATCAATAATATCGAAAAAACTTCTATCCTTAAACAATACTAACTTATGTCCAACATAATCCATTACAATCTTTAGGCTTATCCATAATACTGCAGTCCACTCTCATAATATAGTGAAAACGATTACCAGAGATTTAATACCATCGTTGACTCCCATATATCATATGATATGTCTTGATGGTCACATTCCAAACATTCGAAGGCCTTAGTCATGTATTCTCTTGAAAAATGAATACCCATTGAACCTTAGTGAAAACATAAATGCAGTTAAAAGTTAACACTTTCCACATACCAAAATTTTCAAAATTCTATATACTCAAACCATGATATCACTTAGTCCTTATATCAATCATGAGCTCATGAATAAAATCAAACATCTCATTATCTTCTTATTCCTTTCTTATGCGCATATCATCTACTTTAGAAAAATATCTGAATAACATTCCATGGTTACTGGTACCATTCAACATATACTTTCAAATACATTTAGGAAAAACAATGGTGTAACAATCCTTAGATGATTCTTTATTCCATAGTACCATTAACTATACAAAATAACTCTTGATAAACATAAAATCATTCCACTACCTTCTAAAACAATCGACTGAGATTCAACACTTCTTTCAGCTCATATATCATTTGTAGTCTCCTCATCATCATCCACATAAATACTACCCATATGACCATGCTGATTCTCTTCATGAGATTTTCCAATAGGGAATTGGTTTGCATAATGCCTGTACATTCCACATTTAAAGCATCCAATCATTTTTAATGTCGTAGCAATACAAATATCCTTGTCTATGGTGTTAACTGAACCTTTTCCTTTGCACTTACTGGATTTGTGTCCTTCTTTTCCATACCCAAAGAATCTTCTAGTTCCCTTGAAAAAATCTCCCTGATGCCTCTTCCCACATGATTTACATGAGGGAAATTGAACTTTCATTCCTCTATGATCATCATGAAACTCCATCTTTCTCTTATTATCTGAGCCGGGAAACTTACCAAAGTTGAGATTAATGATCATATTATGAGATTTCTGATTAGACATAACAACGATGTTTGGACTTCCATATCCCATTTCATTTGGTTTCTCATGAAGAAAATCATTCCATTGTCCGCCATATCCTCCATTATCATGAATCATCTTGTTTCCAGCCATTTTCTAAAACCCAAAAAGAATAGTGTGAGAGGAAAAAATAATGCTAGGGAAAACAACATAGTAATGGGGGAGCACCCTCAATATCTAACATCTTAGGTTAAATTCTAATATCATTACCGTAGTTCTAGGACTATATCCTATACGTATTCTTATCCTTAGGTACATCCCTAGACATACCTTAGAAATATCTCTAGGGATCTCACTAACATTTTCACATCCTAGTTTCCAATGTTTGACTAAACCTTTCCTCTGATACCAACTGTAGAGAAACAAAGCACGACGTACATGGAAATTACATTACTTTAGTGGAATACTTAATACATAACAAAAACATACACACAAGGACCGTAATAGTTTAGTGTCTTTGGAAACTTGGAACGTAATCTTCTAATCGTGGTGAAAGATCTTCAACATCTCCCATAAAGATCTTCCCCTTTTTTTCTTACCTAAAAACATTCTTTATATCCTATGGAAAAGAAAACATAAAAAGGGTGAGCTCACATACTCAGTAAGGGTAAGCATGGATAAAATAAAACATACCAAATACATTTGAACTTAAAAACATGAACATAATGTTTAAACATCAAAATCTTGAGAAATGACATAAAACATGGAAGTACGTAAGGCATAGATCATAAAGAAACATTAAGAATGATAAAATATAATGGGAATAAAACATGTAATTTTGGCATCCATTAAGCACGTGTAATGATTTCCATAGTAACCAAGGCATTGCTGCCAAGACCAGCTTAGTGGACAAAGTCCCTTTCTGAATCGAGTTCACTCCTCATTTCAGTCCTGTTTTACTGAACCAGTTTATCCTGCCAATCCAGCCATGTCTATCTCATGAGATATAAATCTTTACCCAATGAATTGGAGGGAGATATAGGTCCCACCCATCTCATAATGAAATCATTCTGACTTTTTCCACAAAATAAACATACATCATTCATAATAACCCAACGAATAAAATGGGTTTCATAAACATCATCCCATCATCACATAATCCATATAGAAGAAATGGATATCATTTCATAATAATAAAAGTGAAACCGTGTAAATCATAGAGACATTACACTTGAAAAAAACACATATGAAATAATTTCATCTTAGATGAAAAATGGTTCTGATAAAACACTTGAAATGAATTCTTGAGGAAAATATCCTTTCTTCTTCAAAATCAATTTCTTTTTAAAAAACGTCATGCAATTTTAAATGAAAGTGATTTTGTTGAAAATAGTCGTGAAATATTTTAGAGGAAGCTTCATGAAAATAAGGCTTTATAAAACCGTAAAAATATGTTCTTGCCGTATAAGTAAAAAAACATTCTATTCGTACTTTTGCCCGAAAATTCAACAAGTACCTTGTAACGTGAACAAAAGAAAGATTCCTTACATACCATGTAGTAAAAGTAAAAAATGGTTAAAAAGGACTTTAACCAGACATGAAAACACTTTTATAAAACATGGACCTGGATGATAGAAATAACCCCAGTAAATACTTATGAATATGCAATCTTATATAAAAATGAGATTTGAAAAATTATCCCTTTCCTTATGTCTGATATGCTTCGTACGTATCTGAACCTCCTCTTATTCGATACGCCTCTTTGAAACCTCCTCTTAGGGCACTATGATTGGTCTTTAAAGTAGACCAGAACCTCTAGGATGTTTCTAGGGAAGTGGAGAAGATAATTTGGCAGGGGTTGGCTGAGCTTGAAGGCTCAAATTGGTGTGAGGAGGAGAGGGAGGAGGTGCCCTTTTATATGGAAGGATAGGGGCACCTTTGTAATTCTTAAAAATATTAATTTATAATAAATCTAACCCCACTTAAAAACCTCCAAAAAATGACTCATATTCGAAGATTAGATTATATATGGTTGTAATATCATCAACCAATAAAATTTAGAAATGTTTGGATCTTATTTTAAACCTTATCATTTTGATTTATCCTTATTTAATCTATTTCAGTTTATTTGTGGTAATAAACTTCTAAATTTTAAATTATAACAAATAATTACTTATTTGTAGTGATTTTTCAATTATTGTTTAATTTATAACATTATAAACCATATAAATTTAAATTTATAATTTTTAAATATTTTTGTGATTTTTAAACAATTTTATAATATGTTATTTTTATAAAATAACAATAGTGTCAATTTTGACACTATTCATTTATTTGAATTTAAATAAAATATATACAGAAGATATGTTCGAACTAAAAGCTTTAATAGATTCATATGAGGTCATATGTATCTATAAAATTATTGGATCACATTGAATAGTTCATATAATATTTATTTTATTATTTTTAAAACCATTTATTTTGTTTATCTCTTAATAAAATAATTACTACAAAATTTTTGTATAATTATTTAATATACTGATTTGTTGCATAAATGTTTAAAATAAAATCCTATTATGAATATAAATATATTACCTTTATCTATAATACTTTTACTGGAATTTATCATCTTAAAATCACAATATTTAAATTGTCATATTTATTAAATTATGAAGGTGACAACTTTGGCATCATATAAAAGAAAATAATATAAGTGTCATAATTGCTTTTATATGACTCCAAATGGTCAAATATTCGACCATTGGAAGATTAGAGTTTAACTTTACATGAAAAATAAGTTTTGGTCATGGTTTTGTGCCTTTTATGGTCACTATTAGTTTAATAAAAACTATATTCTTGATTTTTCACAAGATAAATAATTTCTGCATCACTATTGTGTCACAATTAATGATAATTATTTAATCCCAAAAAAATCTAAATAAATTATCATGATGTAGATAATTATGTTAGCTTTCTGTAGACTATTAATGTTCAAAGTTTCATAAAGTTTATCACTAACTTAAAATTATTATACTTTTAGTATTTAAGAGAGTGACATGTTGTCACTTCCTTTGGTTTAAATAATAATTAAATTATTTTCATGGAAAAAAGTCCATTAAATGAATCTAATACGACCTTTAGGTGATATGGGTCTACTTTTAGTCAGCCAATAAGATTTTTCCATGTGTTAGGGTAATTTTATAATCTTATATTTACCCTTAATTACCCGATTTACCATTAACTATAGTAAATAAAATTTACCGTAGTTACTATTCACAATTCCTAAAAATAAAAAGTATCTTATTAACATAATTTGGACCCACTGATTCTAATTATAGAATCCATTTTTCCAAATTCAATACACAAAAGTTGTAGAAATTAAATTAAAATTAATCCCATTGTCGAAAGAAAATGGGGTTTTCTTTAAAACATTGCAAAAGATTGAATTGATTTAACCTACAAATTCAAGGTAAAATCAATGCTAATGACATAAATTATATTAAATTGTAAAAATATATTCTATTTATACATTAAAACCATTCAATATTATAATTTAACCACATAAGATATTATGTTGAAAAATGTTGTTTTTAATTAAAATATAGCGTGTTTTTATTATTCATTAAAATATGAAAGTCATCAGAATAAAATGAAAAATTTATCCAAAGTAAATTTTTATTTCCTGATTCCAATGAATAATTTTATTTTGTCAAATGGAACTTATAAAAATGTCAAAAACTAGATTTTAAGTGGGTGCTCCATCAAAAGGCGACAAAACTGCATTTTTTGAAAAATACTTATTTTACCTGAAAATTTTATTTTGTTCTTATACTATATTATAGAAAATGTGTAAGATGAATAATAATGTTATAAAATTCAAATTTAGTTAATACTATTCAAAACGTCTAGTTCATAATTATATTATAATAATATATCATTGTTTAGTAAAACCTGATATTGCGTACAACACACGCTATCGAGGAAGGTCGCGATTGCGTGTAATTCAAGCCAATTCATGGTTGTGTGCTGTGAAAGAATCCTTCATTGTTTCGTATAACATAATCCGACCATATTTCATTTATACATTCAATATATATATATATATATATATATACTCAATGTTGCGTAGAATAACTATTATCAAAATTGTGTGTAACACGATCCAAGAATAGTGGTGCGTATACTGCAAGCTAATACATTGTTGCATATAGCACAGGGTAATCTTGGTGTAGCATACAACACAAGACATTAATGAAATTAAAAGAATATTTTTTATAAAATCTCGGGGTGTTACACTAATCCCAACCAAATGGTCTCCCCTAATTAACTGGTGTCACTCATTTTGTAGTAAATGAAATATTGCTTATATATCATATCCCAGACATAACTAGTATCACTCGTGCATGTTTACAAGGCATTAGGGAATCTAATAACAATCTACTAGAGTTTAACTCAGAGTTTCACAAGTATTAACCCCATATAGCACCCTCTAAACTATTGTGAATCGTTAAACACGAATTTATATCATAATTTAAAAAATTGGACATTACATTACGTTGACCATTCATTTGAGGCATGTGTGATTTCATAAAAACTTGGAAAAGTGACTTATTCAACAACTCTATTCATTTATTACATAAGGCGTAAAAATTGTCACAAGTTTCAACAAAATATGCAATTGAATTTATTAATCAAGGTATTCATTCTGATAAAAACATTTCAATGGTGATAAAAAGATAAGAAAATGGGAATTACTCCTTAATGGAAATTCACACCCATTTTTCTAGCACGGGTCATGGTGATCTACCCAAAGCTTTTATTTTCTTATAGAACGTATTGGAAATGGCATGATACTATTTCAAATTTAATTTAATTAAAAAATTAAATGTGACACTGAAACGGTCCATCTTGATGTAGAATGAATAAATAAATATAATGAATCAAAATGAGGTAAACAAATGTGAACTAGATACTATATCCCGACATGGAATCCATAATCCTACTTCGAACTTTGATTCGACAAAGAATATACGACATCAAAGAAATCAAAAAAAATCCTATAAAATTGGTAAAATGAACATTTACATAGATCATGAAGAAAATGTGGATAAAAACATAAAATATAATGGAGAGGTTTGTTGGGATTCCCAAGAATAGTCCCATGGATTTGACAGTGAGCAAATAAGTGTCGATTTTCATGAGTAATCACAAAACCCAAGGATAAAAGGACTAGGGGCTTCAAACAAGATGGGGGATAAGAATAAAATAAATAATATAGGGAGTAATAAGAGAAAATGATAGAATCTTTTGACATGAGAAAATGAAATTTCACCCAAAAATAAAGCAGAGTATTGTTTGGGCACACTGTTTTCCAATCTATATGCAAACCATGGGTCATGATCTACATCAATGTGGAACCCCGCAAGGAAAGGCACATGGTTTTTATATCCATGAAAAAACAACAAGAAAATAATATTCCCCTAACCATTGAATAATCACATGGACATGCTTCTTAGGATTAACGGTTGCAGATAAAACATGTGGCCCTCAGTTCCCCACTATCTCCAACAGGACTATTTATGAAACAATGTGAGATGGGTATCATGATTTCAATTGACTACGTGGACTAGTTTTACTCTATCAATCTATGTTCTCAAGGATCCAAATTAGCGTTGGAGGCACCCAAAATTACTATGACTTCATTGGGAACCATTATTAGGGCCAAATAATGTACTAGAAAAAAAATACAATGGGTTCAAACTATAGAGAACAACAGAGATATTACAACATCCCCTCCATTAGAAAATTCATCCCTGAATAACCCATATGAGGGCAGTATCATGTTAGTTGAGAAGTGTTCTATCCATTGTGCATGTACATCTGCCTCCAGCGCCAAGGTCTCAACATGCATCAATGTGTGCTACCATATCCCTCATACTATAGGAATTGACCTACCCAGAGAGCCATCACATTTCCATCAATGATACATATTGAATTATTGTCGAAGGATGCATCCTCCTCTAATTCAATATTATCAAGGATAAAATGAATTATATAGGTTGTGACGATACTATCACTGATACAATACATGGAAGACATATTTAATGGAAGGATACATCTAAAGTCGCTATAAAATATAGGCTACTGGTTCAAATATCTCCACTACATGTAATTGTTAGGTCCACTATGTCAAGTAACTAGATAGGGGGGGGGGGGTAAATCAGGGTTTTATAGATTAAAACTACTTGCCCTTTGGTCATTATTTTGTCGTTAAACAAAACACACTTCTCACCATCTACCATATAAATATTTTCATTGAAATGAACTCATTTACAAGACACGTCGATTTTACATGGTTCACCCTCATTATAACAAGCCAGGTAAACAATGAAATAATACATTTTTATTTTTAATAAATATATTTTGAATTAAATATTAAATTTTCTTTAATGGGGTTGGTATATTCGATGGCGTACCTGATACGCAACAACGATTTTCATTAAAATCTTACATTGTAAAATAATAATATAATATTATTATTTAAATTGTAGTTAATGCCTACCGGTTGTATTTGAAATAATGAATAGAACTAACTACTATATTATTATACATGTTTTTTTAATGTTTTTACATTTATCCATTTAAATATAGAGGATTAAAATGTGAATGAATCTACTTTTAATCATAATTTACATTAAAATGTGGATTTACCAACTTTTGATGGAAACCCCTCATTAAATCCAATTTTTGTCACCTTTATATATTATATTTAACCAAATATAATTCCTCTTTATAACCGGGATATCAATATTTAATTTGGGTAATTTTTTGGTATTTTTCTGATAAAATACATTTTTTAATGAATAGAGGAAAATACTGTATTTTAATTCAAAACATTGAATTAATCTAATTTACTTATGTTGGTAGATTATCTTTATAGTTGAATTTAAAGTGTAATTAGATTATATATTTACCATTTAATTCAATGTTGGTAATTGAAATTAATTTCACTTTGAAATTGTACAAAAATAAGTGTCAATCTTTTGAAAGTTAATATTTCTTAAAAACATGTATTTTTTATTGACAACGAGAATTAATTTTAAATTAATTAATCCAACTTCTATGTTATGAATTTGGAAAAATAGATATCATTTTTTAATTCGGACTATCAAAAATAGCTTAGACTAAAATTTTGGTATTTTTCTGAAAAACTTCTATTTTTGATGAATAGTGAAAACACTAAGTAGAAGTTAAAAAGAAATTTTTTTTCATTTAAATGAAAATTTACCACTTCTTTGAATTGAATTTTGAAAATCTAACATACATGGTTGTTATTAGTATATAAAATGTGGTTTAATAAGATGAAAATATTTTTTTCGTGAATAGTATCTGTAGACGTTTATTTAACGCAGTTAAAGGTAAATAGGGTAATTGTTGTTAAAAAGAATACCATAATAATTAAAAATAACCATAACACTTTCTCTAACCTTATTTTATTAGTCATGGAAAACCACGGTCATCCTTGGGTCAATTTTGGGACCCCATGGATCTACATAAGAGTGGTAATGACACTTTATTTATATTAACTTAATGAAAAGTCAAAAAAGACATAAACAAATATCTTTCAGAATATGAATTTTTACATAGGGAAATATAAGTTATCATTTAGACTATAAAATATTCATTCGAATTATAAAAAGATTTCCAACATCATGGTATTTTTTTATAATTTTAAGACATCAAATAAATAAAATGATTTATGACATAATATTGATGCAGTGTTTACCTCATTAATAAATGATTTAAATAAATAAGATTATAAAGATTAAAATAATATAAAAAACCTTTCAAATTCTTATTAAATGAATTTATTTCGAACATGAGTCATTTTATCATATACTTTAATAAGTTTTGGTCCTTTAGAAACCAAAAATCGTTATATAATTAAATAATATTTTCACAAATTCCTAAAGAGCCCCTCTTTCCCCTTATTTAAAGCCCTCACCTCTAACCCATTACTCCCACTTTACATTCCCTTTGGATCATCCATCCCCTGAAAAAATAATCTCTCTAAATCCCTGTCTTCCAAATAGAATCATTTCCTTAGGCTGAAGGTACTTCAAGAAGTCCTTTTGGTTCAAACCAATGGAAGTTACCCGAATTAAAGGTTACAATTTCTCTTAAATACTTTTGTTTTATTTTGTTTTATATTACCTCTTAAACCCCCAAAACTTTTTTTATTCCCTTATTTTATAACGAATCCAATATAATGAATAAACTAGGTTGTTGTTATGAGAATTATTCAAAATACAGTTACACACACCTCTGTTTAATGGGTAAAGAACAAAATGTCTCTATGGACGGTGAACTCCTGCCTCATTAGAAGATGATTGTTCAAATATCTCCAACCGCCTCTCACGGTGTCCATTATGATGTAAATGTATATATATATGAAATATATTATATTTATATTTGTTAAATTTTTCTTTATTTTTCATTTATAGAATACCTTAATGGTTTCCATAGTGAACAAATACTATAATCTCATTTGAGGAAGTGAAGACTATCGCCCCATCAAAATGATATGGCTCATTAATTCCATATGTGGGGTGTATAAAGGATAGAGTTAATAATATTATATATGATATTATACAGGAATTATATAATACCTATGTATTCTTATGTTTTGATTACATTAAAACTAGAAACTGAAATGAAAGTAGTGTTCATGGGTACGTACGGCTTACCTTCTCCATGAACGGTGCATTTCATTTCTTCTGTCCAAATGTTTTGTACTATTATAAATGAATACATATAATGGATATATATGATATATATGATATCAAAATCATGAATATTATTATGTATATAATGGATATTTGACCACATGAACAACTTGTAATTATAAGAAGTTCATTATTGACTGAAGTACTAAATATCTAAAAAATGACTGTTATTAACTTAAATGATTACCTAATGTTATAACATTGTAATAAGTGATCTAAATGGAATGATAAGATTGAAAAATTTTTCTTATGAAATTAGAAATTAACTTTAGTTTATAATTCAAGATATTAATGTACGAACGGGTCAAGTCGGATAGGAGGTAAGTGAATTCTTCTCAATATCCATTCACTGAGGCATATTTTGTTTTAATACAGGACTTTCTTTTATACGATGAATATAAACCTTGGACTATTCATTTCATTCAATGGGAATCATTTTCTATGAAGCGTTTTACAAAATGACAGAAAATATTGTTTATCTTAACGTTATTGGTGACAACGGCCTTTAGCCGCTGTGAGTATTATTTGATCTTTGCCATCATTTACCAGCAATAATTGTTTTTAAAAGGAAAATAAATACCATATACTCATTTATGTATTTTGGTATTGAAAATTGATTTGATAATGGATTTTTTATGTCAATATATTTATGCGATATATTGCGATTGAAATGTGTAAATGTTTTCATTCCTTTATATTTTTTGTAGGTGTTATGATATTATAATGGTACTTGGAAATTTGATGGGTGGTTACATGATAAACCAAATGACCGGTGGTGTTGTGATAAACTAGGATGGGTGGTAACATTATAACCTCCAATGCATTGGGTATGGAAGTCGGCCGTATTGCTCTTCCATTTAGTCGTATGTGTGGAAGTCGACAGTATGGTTATTCCATTTAAGCATGTCAATGTACCAAGTTAAATTTATATGTTATGTATTATTTATATGGTTTTTATGGTAATATTTTGGATTAAAAAGTGTAATAAATGATATTTTATTTATTGAAGATTATTTAATACATCATAAATGTGAAAATTATTACTTATGATAAAGTATTCATGGTTTACTTGTTGTTTTAAGAAAAACTAACACCTTTTATTTTTTGTGTATCCCTTATTGAGCTTTTTATGCTCATACCATGTTTTTGAAATTTCTTTCACATGACATAAAGTGGAATAGTTTCAAGTATGGTATCAATGAAAATACATGTTGTTTAAAACATGGAACTATACATGACTCTTTTTTTCAAAAAAATTTATTTTGTGAAAAACATGGGAACTGAGTAGAAGTGTCTACATTGTATCATTTGGGATGTAATGTAACATTTATTACTAAATTCTCCAAAACTCTAAACCTTAAAATATCCTCAAGGTGAATTATTCATTTAATTAAATTTTATGTAATGTTTTTAGGATTGTCCTTATAGTTGGTATCATTGGTCGATTTAGAAAACATTAGATGTTAGGATATTGTTAAATTAATGTCCATAAATTAATTTATGATACGATTGAAGTGATATAGAATTTACAGATTACCATGTCGCTTCACCAAAGATATTTCTGTGTTCAGAACATTTTTCCGCATAGGAAACATGGCAACTATGTTGGGACGACATCAGGAGGATGACAACCATTCAAATCAGCAACCTAAGATGGGTGAAATCAGAATTGAACTGTTTGTTGAAGTGATGGAACAGTTGACTGAGGCAATAAATGGTGGTGGTATCCATGCCTGAGATCTTCCAGATCAACCATAGTAGAACATGTCAGTAGTGGATCATTTCATGATGCAACACCCCCCATCATTTGTAGGATCATCTGACCCTATTCTAGCATAAGGGTGGATTAAAGCACCTGAATGTTTTTATGTCATGGGGTGTTCAGACCATCAAAAGGATAGTCTCACTGTTTATTGTTTTTAAGTTGAAGCTGATTAGTAGTGGTTCATGATGGAAAATATCAGGCATAGTTAGGATATTGATTCTCTTGATTGGGATGAATTCAAAGGTATGTTTTTTGAGAAATATTTTCCTAAGGTGTTTCGACATTGGATTGAAAAATAATTCATGGAATTATGGCTGGAGGATGAATCAGTGGCTACTTATGAAGGAAATTTCCCTCGTTTGGCAAGGTATGCTCCCAATTTTATTCGAGATCTTTGTAGTTAGTTAAATCAATTTTACTTATGACTGAAGTCACGATATCGAAGAGAATTAGCCTCTCTTGAGTTAAAAAGTCATGAAAAACATTTTCAATGTGAGGAGAAGGAGAAAATAGAGTTTGTCGATGATCAGGTGTTCTTTGAAAAATAATAGAATAAGTGGTCTTATTGTCAGGAAAAGGGAAATAATTCATCAAAGAAGCATGAAGGTAAAAAAAACTAAATATCCATATTGGGAGAAGTGTGGAAAAAATCATCCTGCAGAATGTTTATCAAAGTCTGGAATGTGCTTCTGTTGTGGTATGTCTAGTCATATTGCTCATAAATGTAAGGAAGATGATCAAGAAGGCAATTATAATCCAATAGTAAAATGTTTTCAGTGAAATGTAATGAGTCATTATGAAAATGAGTGTCCAAAAAAGAAACCAAATGAGGGAAAGACGCCAGAATACATGCATAAAGGGGTGGTGAAATCATTTTCAACAACATCAGCAGATGTTTTTCCATCAAATGAAGTAATATTAGGTACACTGTTTATCTGTTTAGATTATTCTAATGTGTTTTTTGATTCAGGGTCTACCTATTTAGTAATTTCTGAGAAGTTTTATAATAAATTGGGAATTCCATATCAATATATGAATCCCTAACTTATGGTAAAAAGACATGGAGAAAATGTTGAGACTAAAAGAAATTATAATAACCTTAATGTCCTTGTGTACAGAAAGAATCTTCCAGAAAACCTTATTACATTACCGCTAGTAAAGTTTGATGTTATTTTTCTCATGGAATGGATGTCTATTTACCAATGCAACGATTAACTACAGTGATAAAGAGGTTTCTTTTCAGTAATATTTTCAGTTTTTTACAAGAATGAGCACTTACTTATTATAACATATTAGGAAGTTGAGATACTATTAAAATATGAAAATTATTGTTACCTTGTACATATTGTTAAAAATAAATCAACTGTTCAGATTAATGATGTGCTAGTGGTAAATTATTACCTTGATTTTTTTCTTGATGATTTTCCAAGTATTATACATGGTCGAGAAGTTGAATTTACTATTGACTTAGTTACATATGCTAAGAATATTCCAAAACCCCCTTACCGAATGGCTCAGATTGAACCTTTATAGTTAATGGAACAATTGCAAGAGATATTAGATAATGGTTTAATTTGAGCAAGCACATCACCTTGGGGTTCTCATGTCTTATTTTTTAAAAAGAAAGATGGTTCAATGATACTATTCATTGGTTATAGAGAATTGAATATAATTATGGCTAAGAAAATGAATCATTTGCCTCATATTGATGATTTGATTGATCAGCTCTATGGAGCTCAGTATTTTTCAATAATTAACATGAGGTCATGATAACATCATTTGAATGTAATGGAAGTATAAATTCGGAAGACCTCATTTCGTACTAAATATTACCATTATGAATTTTTAGTTATGCCTTTTGGTTTAACCAATGAACCTATTGTATTGATGGATCTTATGAATAGAATTTCCTGTGAGTTCTTGTATAAGTTTTTAGTCATGTTAATTGATGATATTTTTGTTTATAATAACAGAATATATGAACATGAACATCATTTAAGGGTTATCTTATGAACCTTCAATGAAAATAAACTATTTGGGAAATTCAAAAAATGTGAGTTTTGGTTACCACAAACTTTTTTCATTGGTTATATTTTTTCAAAAAATGGCATTACTATTGATCCATCTAAAACCAATGTTGTTGAAGAATGGCCAAGACCCACAAATATAACTGAGATCCATAGTTTTCATGGTTTATCAGGTTATTACCAGTGGTTTTTTGATAATTTTTCATGGTTATCTAGTCCAATGATTAAGTTAACTCTAAAATGTGTTAAGTTCATTTGAAATAAATAATGTGATTATTGTTTTCAGGAATTGAAAAGATGATTGGTGAATGCTCCAGTTTTGGCACAACCCTCCAAAATCAGTGATTTTTTTATTTATAGTGATTCTTCGTTCAAATGACTTGGATGTGTATTTATACAAAATGAGAAGGTAATTGTATATGCTTCACGTCAGTTGAGGCTTCATGAGTTAAATCACTATACTCAGGATTTGGAATTAGATGTTGTTGTATTTTCGTTAAAAAATTGGAGGCATCATTTTTTTGGGGTAAAATGTAAATTATATACTGTCCACAAACGTTTAAAGTATATATTAACTAAAAAATAATTGAACCTAAGATAGAGGAGATGGATGATATTAATCAAGGATTATGATCACACAATCCATGACCATCCAGGAAAATCAAATAAATTGGCTGATTCTTTGTGTCAAAAAAGTATTACTTCATTAACCATGCTACGTTTGGAATGTTATCCATTTGGTTTTGGATTTTATGAAGATTCTCATAGAAGTTTTTGGTGAAAGAAATTCTTCTGATTTTGTTATAGGTGTCCGTGAGTTCATCTCTATTAGACAGAATTAAGAAAGCACAGAAGCAAGACAGTGAGTTGCAGAAAAATGGAGAGTTGGCTCAGAAGGGTATGTTTCCTGATATTAACATAGATAATGATTGTGTTTTGACGTTTGGGAAGAGATTATGTGTTCCTTGTGATTCACAGTTGAAAATTGAGTTGTTATGTGAGGCTCTTAGTTCCCCGTTTTCAGTTCATCCTGATAATATGAAGATGTAGATAGATCTTCGGTAGTATTACTGGGGGGTAGAATGAAAAGAGATACTGCCGATTTTAATGTAAATTTTTCGACATGTATGTTGGTTAAAGAAGAGTGGTAGTTACTAAAAGGGACGCTTCAGTCTTTACCGGTGCCATAGTGGAAATGGGAAAATATATCCATCGACTTCGTTGTGGGATTACCGAAGACATCTTGAGGAAATAATGTAATCTGGGTTATTGTTGATCAATTGACTAAATCTTCACACTTCCATCATATTCAAGATACCTTTTCTCTAGATCAACTTTCTCGGCAATATATAAAATATATTTTTAGGTAACATGGTGTTCCCCTCTCACTTGTTTGTGATCGTGATCCAAGGTTTACATCTATCTTTTGGAAATGCCTTCAGAAGTCGTTGGGTACTGAATTAAATTTTAGTACATCTTTTCATCTACAATCTGATGGGAAGTCATAAAAAGTAATTCTGGCCTTGGAGGATATGTTATGTGTTTGCTCGATGGATTATCTAAGAAGTTGGGACCAACATCATTCTTTGGGGGATTTTTTTGTAATAACATTTTTCATTTCAGTATACATATTGCTCCATTTGAGGAATTATACGGAAGGCGTTGTCAATGTCCATCTTTGTAGGATGAAGTGGGTGAAAGAAATTAGATTGTACCAGAATTCATAGAAGAGATGGAATAAAAAGTTCATTTAATTCAGAAGCACATAATATTAGCTTAGGGTTGGTAGAATAATTATGCAGATAATCGAAGGAAGGATCATTCCTTTGAGGTAGGTGATCAGGACTTTCTCAAAGATTCTCCATGTATGAGTGTGAGGCATTTTGGTAAGAAGGAAAAGTTGAGTCTGAGGTTCATTAGACTTTATTAAATCCTAGAGAAAGTTGAATCAGTTGCATAAAAATTGTCTTTACCACCATGTTTGTCCCATGTACCCAAAATTTTTAATGTTTCGATGTTGATAATGTATATTCCAGATCTATCTCATGTTATGAGCCTAGAGGTAGTTCAGTTGGAAGATAATCACTTTTATGATGAAAAAACAGTCCAGATTCTTGACCATAAAGAGCAAGTGTTGCAGAATACGGTAACTCACCATGTAATAGTTTTGTGTAAAAACCATGTGGTTGAAGAGGAAACGTGGGAATCTGAAAATTCTATGATGGATAAATACCCCCATCTGTTTGATAAGTTAATAAAATTGAGAGGAAGAAATTTCCAAAAGGTTGGAGGGATGTAACATCCCATGTGAATAAATAAATAATACATTTTTCTTTTTAATTAATATTTTGTGAATTAAATATTAATTTTACCTTAAATGGGTTTCTATGATCGTTGGGGTACCTGATACGCAGCAATGGGTTTCATTGAAATCTTAGGTTGCACAATAATAATATAATAATACTATTTTAAATGGTAGTTAACGCCCAGCCATTGTATTGGAAGGAATGAATAGAACTAACTAAAATTTGATTATACAAGTTTGTTAAATGTTTTAACATTTATCCAATAAATGTTACGGTCTTAAAATGTGAATGAGTCCAATTTTAAGTATAAATTACTTTAAAAGGTTGATCTAACGCCTTTAGATGGAGAACCCTCATTAAATCTAGTTTTGGTCCCTCTTTTATGTTCTATTTGACCAAATATAATTATTATTTTTAATTAGGATATCAAAATTTACTTTGGGTAATTTTTTGGAATTTTTCTGATTATTTACATTTTTTAATGAATAGTGGAAAATACTGTATTTTAATTCAAAACAGCCTTTTAATCAAATTTATTTAAACAGATAGATAATATTTTTAAGTGGATTTATAGTTTAATTAGATTATATTTTTACTATTTAATTCAATGTTGGTCATTGGAATTAATTTAGCATTGAAATTTGACACAAACAAGTGTAAATTTTTTTATAGTTATTATTTCTTAAAAACACACCTTTTGTTTTGAAAATGGGAATTAATTTTCAATTAATTACACAAACTTATATGTTTTTAATTTGTTCAAATAGACATAATTTTTAAATTTGGAATATCAAATAAATCTCATCCTGATTTTTTGGTAATTTTCTGAAAAAAAACATACATTTTTAATGAATAGTGAAAACACTAAATTGTAGTTAAAAAGCTGTCTTTTTTATATAATGTAAATTTTACCACTCATATGAATTGAATTTAGAAAATAATACATACATTGTTGTTATTAGTATGTAAAATGGGGTTCAATGAGATGAAAATGGTTTTTTGGTTAACAGTTACATTTGACGTTTATTTATAGTGGTTAAATGCAAAGTGTGCAATTCAAGTTAAGATGAATATCATAATAATAATAAATTACCTTAACACTTTTGATAACATTATTTAATGAGTCATGAAATAACATGGGCATACTTGGGTTGATTTTTGGACCCCATGTATCCACTTAAGGGTGATAATGACACTTTATTTTAATTAACTTATATAAAAGACAAAACGTGACATAAACAAATATATTTTAGTAAATAAATTTTAACATAGGGTTATATAAGTTATAATTTCAACTAAAAATATTCTTTGCAAAGATAAAAATATTTCCTTCATCATGGTATTTTTTTATTTTGAGACATCATGTAAATATATTTATTTATTACACAATACTGATATAGTGTTTACGCATTAATAAATGATATAAATATATCAGATTATAAAGATTAAAATGATATCCAAAACCTATCCAATTCTTATTGGATGATTTTATTTCAACCATTATTCATATTATATAAGACTTTAATAAGTTTTGGAAATTTAGAAACAGAAAATAATTATATATTAAAATACTATTTTCACACTTTCTTAAAGAGCTCCTCCTCCCCTTATAAAAAGTCGTCACCTCTAACCCATTCCTTACACATCAAAATCACCTTGGATCATCCAAAACCTACCCAAATAATCTCTATAGATCCATATATTCCACCTATTAGCATTACCTTAGGCATAAGGCACTTGAAGAAGTCTTTTTGGTTTAAATGTAAGGGACTTACCCGAAATAAAGGTAACATTTTCTCTTAAATGTTTTGTTTTATTTTTTTTATTTTTTTTATATGCCCATAAACTATTTTTATTCCATTATTTCATAAAAACACCAGTATCCTCATTATACTAGGTTGTTTTAATGAGATGTATATGAACAAAAATTACACACACCTCCATATAATGTGTAAGAACATACTATTTCTGTGGACGACGAACTACTGCCTCGAGAAATGATGACTGTTCAAATATCTTCAACTGCCTCTCATGGTTGATAATATAATGGAACTGTATTTATGTAAGATATATATCATTTTTATATTTTTTCTATGATTATGTATTTCTCATTTATATAATACCTTTACGGTTACCATAGTGGGTAAATACGATTATCTCAGTTGAGAATGTGAGGACTAGTGCCCCCTCCAAGTGATATGACTCGTTAATGCCATATGTGGGATGCATAAAAGATTGAGTTAATGATATTATATATGATATTATACTTGAATTATAATATACCTATGTATCATTATGTTTTAATTCTATTAAAATAATAAATTGAAATGAATGTAGCGTTCATGCATACGTACGACTTACTGTCTCCATGAATGGTGAATTTCATTTATTATCTCCAAATGTTATGTAATATTATAAATGCATAAATATAATAGATATATATGATTTATATGATATCTAAATCATGAATATCATTCTGTATATGGTGGATATTTTTTCATGTGAACAACTTGTAATAATAAGAAGGTCATTTTTCACTCAAGTACCAAATATTGACAAAACGACAGTTATCAACTTAAATGATTAAATAATGTTATAACAAGGTAATAAGTGATTTAAAAAGAATTATATACATGAAAAAAGGTTCTTAATCATGTATATATTAACTTTACTTTATTATTCAAGATATTAAAGAATGAATAGTTCATGTCGGACATTAGGTATGGGACTTTATCTCAATCCCCTTTCATTGAGGCATGTTTCATTTTAATACACAAAATTTTTTATACGGTGTATAAAGACCTCTGACATTTTATTTCATTCAATGGGAATAATTTTTTACAAAGCGTTTTACTAAACAAAAAAATTCTTATTTTAACATAAGTGGTGACAATGACCTTCAACCACTGAAAGTATTATTTGATTTTTTCCTTCCATAACAAGCAATAAATATTTTAAAATTAAAATAAATTTCATATACTCATTTATGTATTTTGATATTGAGTATGATTTTGGTAATGGATTTGTTATGTCAGTAAATTAATGTGATATAATGTGATTGAAATGTGGAAATGTTTTCATTCCTTTATATTTGTTTTATGTGTTATGATTTTATAATGGTAACTGGACATTTCACGGGTGGTCACATGATATACCAAATGACAGGTGGTGTCGTGATAAACCCAGATGGGTTGTCACATTATAACCTCCAATGCCTTGGTTATGGAAGTCAATTGTATGGCTATTCCATTTAGTGATATGCATGGAAGTTGACCGTATGGTTATTCCATTTATGTATATTTAGGTCCCAAGTTACCTTTATATGTTATGTGTTCTTTATATGGGTTATATGGTAATCATTTGTTTATAAATGGGTAAGTTATGATATTTTACTCATTGAAGAGTATTTACAACATCATAAAGGTGAAATGTATTACTTATTATAATGTATTCATGGTTTACTTGTTGATAAAAAAACTAATAGTTTTTCTTCTTGTTGTATCCCTTACTAAGATTTTGATGCTCATACCATGTTTTTGAAATGTTTTTCACATTATATTCATTGTAATAGGGTCAAGTATGGGATTAAGGAAAAGTCATGCAATCTAAAACAAGGAACTAGACATGAATCTTTTTTCATGATTTTTTAATTTGTAAAAAATATGGGAATTGAGTAGAAGTGTCTACTTTGTAAATTTTAGGATAATATAATAGTTATGACCTAACTATACAAAACTCTAAACCTGAAAAGATCCTCAATATGAATTATTCATTTAATTCAAGATTATGTACTATTTTAATGACGGGTCCTTATAGTCATTGGGATACGTCCAAGGAGCATACAATGGAAAAGGGATGATGTACCAAATTTACTAAAGATCACATAAAATTAGAAGGATATTGTATATAAATTTTATGCCTAAATCACCACCATTACATGTTTTGATTTCTTCTCACTGCGATCCCAATGGTCACTTCTTATGTCTCTTTCTCTGGCTCAATATTAGGGGAATAGATTATTGTCTTGCACTTCCTTCTCTCATTTCTCTTGGAAGGGATCCACAGAACTGTTTATGGACTTCTATATCCCATCATTTTCATGAAATCATATATCCTCCAATGTAGTTAGATGATATATTGATGATCATTCTTCACCTATATATGAATCACACTTTTCCGCGTAATATTAGGTTAGTGTAAATTGCTTTCATGAACAATTTTAACTCCCTTTTAGAACCACCTTCCTTTTCCAAGATCTGTGTAGTACATATGATATGTGGACCACATATTCCCATACTGCCTATTTGTACCACCTCCACATAATTCTTCTGCATATCACCTCTGTATACTAGACTTCCGTCCTCTGTAGAATTCATCATTTGTGGACTCCTTCTCGTCCGAAAACAACTTCTCCATCTGCATAAAATTTTCTTTTACGTGCTACATTTCCTCGAAAATCAATTCGTTACCCATTTATCTAAACTACTTATCCTATTTCATAATTTTCCTTTTGATCCACTTCTCCTTCATGGTGTTTTTTTTCTCGTGGACCACTTTAGACATAGCCAAATTCTTAGAGCAATAATATTTTCTTATGAAAATAAAACTATATTATTAATGGGATTATAACTCTTTATATATGAAAATAGAACAGAAAAATAATTTAATATGAGATTACCCAAATCATCAATGTGGGGCATCCTTCACCATGAACCACTTCTCCCCTAAACCATTCTTCCCTCTGTGGTTTCCATACTTTATTCCTTCATAGTGGCCCAATTCACTGTCATGTCTTCACAAACGATTACCTTCATGACATCTCAAATCACCAACTTGTTTTTCAAGAATGAAAATTCCTCCCACATATCACTAGCCTTTCGTGTAATGCATAACATCACTAAGAACTATTATCTCCTATAGAACTAGTCCCATACGCAGTATACATCTCATGCTTCATGGTTCCCTACCTTTTCTAATTTCCTCCAACATTCTGTGTACTTCTTTTGAAATCTAAGAACTGTTCTTATTGTTTCATGTAATTTGATTCATTATGAAGAAATCCTTCTTTTTCTAAAATCAAACTACTATTTGAGTTTCCAAAAAAATGTAAAACATTACAATACAATTCTACCATAATCACTTTCTTTGTAAAACACCAACCATACTCGTTTTTGGTCATATATCATAGTCAACAAACACAATCATTGTCCATACGTTCCTAGATGACACCTTGGGGTATTTTTTCTAAAAATATCCCCCTTTTTATTTATTGACAACTCATATCAAATTGATACCTCTTTAGATCTCATTCATCCTTCTATAAACACATTCTTCTTATAATTATGATAGATATCATGTATTTACTCAACACATACTCTAAGCCCAAATGATCCCTTCTCGAAATGAGAAACAAGTGTATAATTAAATATTCATCAGTTAGTCACTTTATTCATTTCCATTGTTCTTCCCTCATCATATACCTCAGTTGTATTTATATGTATCCTTCAATAAATCATGTATATTTAAAACTCTTTATATGTCACTGCTCCTCCATGTAGCTTTTATTCACCTTAAACTTCAAATCCCCCTATTTTTATGCTCCACCTAACAGCTTATCCTTGTGTCTTTACTGAGACATTTTCTCCCATTTGATAGCCACAATTTCTTCTCATTTATCAATGAACCTGAAGAACTCTTCATTGTTTTTTTCCATAGGGTAGATATCACCAATAATCCTTTTAGGCGAAAGACACCATACTTCAGGGAGAGGGGGTCCACATCTACCCTTTTTTCAAATGCGTGGAGTTGAATGGACTCCTTGAGCCAGTCGATGCATTTTCAAAATACTCATTTTGGTATGGCCATTTTCATAATATTCACAACCTTTTCATATAGGGACACATACTCCAACATCAAAATACTTTCCCCCCCCCCTTCTCCATCATGAAATGATACATCAATTCAAGTCTCTTTTCCCATTAGTGATGATATGTATTTTTTTTCTACGATTTATAACAATTGAATTATCACAATGGATTCTAATTAGGGACATCACATAAACTCCCACATCATCAAGTTGTTGCTTCTTCTTCAATAACTATGTGCAAGATTTAGTAGTTTCAATCTACTAAGATTCATTGTTTCTCGATGTAATGAAACATTTTTTCTTGCTCAGCCAAGAAATACACAACCCACTATGATTGAAATCACCTCCTTGTATTAATTTCCTATCATCTGTTCATCCAACCCAATCTCCATCTGTATATCAAAATAACCATTGCAAAATTTTTTCATTATATAGAAAACTGAAATCCCTAATTCCCTTGATATAATTTTTTTTTATTTTTACAACAATAATGTGTCTTTTCTTAGGATTACATAGATACTGTGATTGTTTACATTTGTAAAAAACAATATCAGGTCTCACTATTGACAGATACATTAGAATAACAATTATTTTCTGGTATTATGTAACATTAAATACATTTCCTTCCTCATATCTTGATAGTTTCATCCAGGTAGCCACCAGAGTCATCGTCTCCTTGGAATTATCCATTACAAATATTCTCAAAAACATCGTGGAATATTTATTTTCAGAAATGTATGTTCCATTATTTTTTAATGTTACCTACAATCCAAGGTAACATGTCAGCTCAACAATCATTTACATTTCAAACTAAATTTTCATGAATTTTAAAAACTCTCTACATTATGTTTCATCTGATCCTAAAAATATTATGTGATGGACATATACTAGAACAATCATCCTTTGATTATATTCATGGTTGAAATATATATTTTAATTAACTATTCCATGTTGAAACCTTATCTTCTTCAGAATATTATCTATCATTGAATACCATTCTTATGGTACTTTATTCAAACCATATAAAGCCGTATTCATTCAAAAGAATATTTTTTCATCTTCATGAATGAGAAATCCATTTGGATTCTCAATATAAACTTTTTATTTAATATCCCCATTCAGAAATTTTGACTTGAAATCCATCTAGAAAACCAAGAACCTTATATGCACGGTTATGGAAAATAATAATAGAATTTTGTATAGACTTCAAATAGGTGAAAAAGTTTCATCAACATCGATTCCCTCTATCTGGGAGTTCATTTTTCACAGTAGTCACACTTTTTTTGAATCAATGACCCATTATCGTTAATTATTTATGAAAAATCCCATTTATTCGAAATGACATTCATGTATGTTGGTCTCGAAACAATCTCCCTTTTCTGATTTTTCTCAATTTGGGAATGTTCTTAATTCATAAAATTAATACAATTTTCATATCCAACTACATAATCAAAACATTTATCCTCAAACTATGACAAGTATGAATATTTTTGTATATTATTCATCCTCCCAATGTGAATTAGAGCTATCTGATAATCAATTATGTTATATATATTAATTTTTGATCTTCTCATCTGTCTTTGTGAAGATACATAATTCTTATCATTTTCTTCATCATATGAGTCTTCATATAAATAATCATATAAACTATTAGATTCTATTGATCTAATTATATCTTCATCCCTATCCTATTGATATTGACTAGTTATTTTCTAAATATTCTTCTCATTTTTCACAATGGTTACATCATGGATTTCAACAAACTATTAGATCCCCTTGATTAATAATTATATGATTTATTTTTCATTGAGTAGCCATGAAATATAACTTCATACCCACTAGATTCAAACGTCATCTATTTATTCATGTTTATAATGAAGCACTTACTTATGATGATTCAAAAGTATATCAATAATGGATTATTTTCATATCATAGATTATTTCCATTCATATCCTATTCCAGACATAGTATCGCACTATTGGATGTGTAATATACTATCACCACTACTTCATTAAAAAAATTTCTATGCAAGCACTGTCTTAATGTGAATTGTTCTAGCCATGTTGTTCATAATATGATTACGTCTATGACATACTACATTATGATGTGGAGTTCTTAATGTTGAAACAAGATTCTTTATCAAATGTTTTCTTTTCGATAATCCTCTACATGGAAATTTTTGAACCTTATTCCCTTATATGTTTTGAACATTACGATTCTTCAACCCAGTATCTTCTCAACTTCCCTTCTATAGATTTTATGAAACTAAATACCTCAAATTTTTGGGTGATGATTGAAACCCATGCCATTATGATGTAATCATCAATGAAAAGAACATAATATCTCCTCCCATCCTGATATCATGGTGAAATTGATCACCCCAAATCAATAAGAACCAACTAAAACAATCTTGTTGACCTTTTATCTTTCTCGCTAGATGACTTCCAATTAATATTCCATGGTTGGATAGCATTTCATTCATGTGTATGATTACGTGATAATATAGGAAGGTCTCACGAAGCATTGTATTTTACAAGATCATCGATGGAAGCTTGTCTCATGTTTCCAAGGTGTTTATGAAAAAACTTATTTTATTATTCCTTGGACAGAAAGCACATATCTTATTCTCAACCCATGAGATAGAGATTCCCTCTTATAATACATACCTACAATACAAAAACACCATCATTTACAGTACTAAAACATAATTTCATTTAAAACATTATTGCATGTTCTGAGTCACAAAATTGAAAAATACTTAATAAGTTGTGATTGAGACCTTCAAAAACCAAGAATTCTTCATGTCTCATGTGTTTTCCCAAAAAATTTCATTATTAGAGCCAATGATTTTCAACCCATCATCATTACCATCTATTATGAAACATTATTTATCGAACCTCATTCTCTTCACTAGATCCATATTTCCTATCATATGAAAGGTACATCTACTATCAATGATCTATATCCATATGTGATCTGATTCCATGAGTGCAGTTTTTACAACAAAATCCTTTTTAGATGTATTCCTTTTGATCCATGTTTATGACTTCATAACCTATATGAATTGATATTATTGACATTTCTGAGAATATGATGGACCAAATTCATCTTACAAATTTACAAATCGATTAATCATTTTTATATCATGTTTTCGTACATGCATCTACAGTATATAACCATCCTCAGCCTACTTCAGCACATTACTCTATATTGTTAATGAACAATATATTGCCATGTGTCCAAATCATCCACACCAGAAATAATTACATTCAATTTAAGACCATGAATATTGAGCTATGTATGACTGCCTCAGTTGTTCATGTTCCCTTTGGTAACACTTTTATATGGAACAAACATTTTTTGTGGGTCCCATATTTTTAAAAAAATTGCATCTTTTGTTGGGTACTTTCTTGAATGGTAATAATGCACCATTAGTTAACCATTGGGGTCTCTGAATCATATGATTCTTCATCATAACAAAATCAAAATTCAGTATTGGAGTAAGTTTCAATGTCCTAATTTCAATCATTACTGCTTTCCTTTTTCGATCCTGCCTCATACAAGCTTTATCATTTAAATTTGATTGTTTTTTATGTTCTTATGGACAACCATACTCCACTTTTATCTTTTATGGTTCATGTGTTATCTATTTTCTTGCTGTTGTTCTATGGGTCAAAAAAATTTCATTCTTCTTAACAATGTTTCATAGACAAAATAATATTTCTTCAAGTTATTCGACATGATTGATTTGATATTTTCTAGTTATAGTCAGAATATTTATCTCCCTTTTCTGTTCTTCAATTTTGAGTTTGTACTCAACCACCATTTTTGATCTTTCTTATGTTAATGAATTTAATTTTTCAATTTCTTCATCTAGATCATACACATATATGTTTCCATTGCATATAGATTTTGGAATTACAAAAAAATTTGTTATCCTTCATTTTTTGGCTCTCCAAACATCTACCACTTCCGGATCAGCTTCTAATTCATGTTGATGATCAAATCCACCTTTAATTCAGAATTCTTCAACATATCATTATTCTCTTTACAAGGAATTCCCAGAAACATCCACCAAAGCTTCTAAATTATGATTCCTTTTGTCCTAAAAATCATATACTTCATATTATTTTCAACATTCATCTTCATTTTATATAAGATTCTCCTTTTTGAATAACATTCTCTTAGAACTTCTCCTACCATTATCATTGGATGAATTATTATTTTCAGGAATTCCATAATTTTCATCATAGTAATATTCTACAATATTATTATACATTACTCAAATATTACCAATATTTCCACATAGGATGCAAACAATTGGATGATTACCTTTGAACTTTCATATTCATCTTTTCTGATTTGAAGAGATAAGTAACACAACATCATACAAACTGTATTTCTCTATAATATAATCAACATAGTGATTCATCCTGGCCTGAAATTCCACTTCTTTGGACTTTCCCACTTCCACTTCATTGTTTTCATCATTTCTCATTTAATATGCTACATGGGTGTTGGGAATGTTATCCAATTTCATCACTTTTTGATCAATATCTACCAATACTGAAACATTCAGATTGAATCAAGGTGGAAGTTTACTCATGATACGACTGTCAATAATTATATCTTCAATTACTTCTAGAAAACCCTTCATATCTTCTACAATAACATTTACACTATAGAAAAATTCATCAACAGAATCATTGTGGTTCATCTTGAGCTCCTCATCATTTGTCCGTAGAATATGTAGCTTGCTTCTATCTATTTTGATTCACCCTAAAAAATATTCACCATTTTTTTCCATATAGCATGTGATGTTTTACCTTTCATAACCTTCATAAAAATCTAATTTGATAAGGATCCCCCTAATGTAGTAATCCATTTAGCATTAACGTCCAATTCATTTTCTTCAATTTCTGATAAATAACCACTATTGATATTGGATAATATTCCATGCATATCTGATGTGAATACATCCATTCTTAATTATCAGAAGCACCATTGAAGGTCAAAATTTCTTCTAGATTGTCAAAATCCATTTCATTTACTTTGAGATTAATTCGTAATTTTAACCATTCCCCATGATACAAATTTCTTAGGTCCACTAGGTCAAATAACCTAGGGGGGTTAATCAGGGTATAAAAGTTTTAAAACTATTTGGACATTGGATCATATTTATTCATTTAAAAAAACTCACTTCCCTCTATCTCCCAAGTAATTATCTGAATAGAAATGAAATAATAAACAGGACACACTGATATTACTCAGTTCAACCTCTCTGGGATACATCCAAAAAGAATACCACAGTAATGCACCGATGTACCAAATCCACTAAATCTCAATTCCAGATACAAGGTTTATGATATATAACTTATATGAATAGGATCTTTTCCTTTATAATATTTAGGTTCCTCTCCCTGCATTCCCAAGATTTACTCCCTTTGTCTCTTTCTCTGGCTCACTGCAGGTGGAAATGGTCATTGTCTTCCTCTTCTTTCTCCCACTACACTTGTAATGGATCCACTCACAGTTCATGGACATGTTGGTCCAATCATTTACAGGAAACAATGAGTCATATAATATATTTCGATGATTGGATGATGGTATTTCTTCAACCATATATGACTTCCTCTTTTTCGCATGCTTTTAGTTTAACATAAATAGTTTTCCCAAAGCATTTAATTCACTTCAAGAGTCATCAACTTCTTACGTGAATTGTGTAGTGCATATTCTACTCGGACCACCTCTTCAAACACTACCTCCACATAGACCATATATGTACTGCTTCCACATACTACCAATGTGTGTCACCTCTGCGTACCAGACTCCCTTTGCATATTTCCTCTTTCGTAGACTACTTCTCCTCCATGAACCACATTTCATTCCGCATACCATTTTACATTGCAGTATAGAGTTCCTTGAAATCCCCTTCATAAAACATTGTCATCAACTACTTCTCCTTTCAATGAATTAGCCTCGTGAACCACTTTTCCTTCACGGGCTTATTTCTGGTGAATGACATTGGGCTTACCTGAATTATTGGAGAATGAATTCTTCCTTTTGAAAATCAACCTATCTTAATGATGATATTAGTACTCTTTATATATGAAAATAGATCGGAAAAATCTTCCAAAACCGGATTTCCCAAAAAATCAATGTTGAAAATCTTTCATTGTGTGCCTCTTCTCCAAAAAAATCATTATTCCCTACATGGTCTGCATAGTTATTTTTTTCCATCACATGGTCTCAAATCACTATCATGTTTTCATGAAAGATTCCCTTCAATGCTTCTAAAATCACTGCCATGTTCATGTGAATTTAAATCTACCCCTCATACCAGAAACCTTCTACATACCTCATGACTTTTCCGTGAACCATTTTATCTACATGAACTGTACCCATACATAGTCTCTATATCATACATTGAGGTTCCCTATATTGGTTGATTTCCTTCAATGTTCCGAGTACATCTTTGGAAATACGTGTACCATGATTAATGTTTCTCATACTACGTTCCACTATTCATAAATCCATCTTTTTCAAAATAATCTAACTATAATTTTTCAGGATTTTTTTGGAAAACATAGTACAAACTGTGCCACCATAAAAACATGTTTCATAAAACACCAACCAAAATCATTTGCAGTCATCTGGCTTTGTCATCAAACACAGTCACACCAAAAATAAATAAAGAAGATCCCACATGGGATTTTTTTTTCAATATTAGTAGATCCACATTTTACAACGATAATTTATCATGTCATCAAATTAATATGCCACCCAATCTATCTATTAAATTCATAAAATCCATATGCCCCACAATGAGATCTAGTGGTATATGATGAAAATTGATATATGATGTCTACCTAGAATAAGATGAAACCATTCATTTCAAAATCTGCTGGACATGATCAAATGTATCTTAAATGGGATAAGGACATTGTATAGCTAACTCACCTACTTCTATCAAGTATAGAATTCAATGGAATGGTCTTACAGAAAGGTCTTCATATATATGAATATATTTTTTTCCTGATTTTAATTGTTGTAGAAAAATTATACTAGGGTGATATTATTTTACAATGGTCCTACAAATTCAATGACTCATGCTTATTTCATATCCTTCAACACCCGTATCATCTGCTATGACTAGTCATTGGTATGAGGGTGACATTTTTTATTATAGACCACTTATTAACTGTGTTCCATTTCCAAACCATTCTAAAACAAAAAATTATAGATTGAAGTCCATTATGATATGATTGGACATGGAACACCATGAAGCCACACAATCTCAGGGATATAAATACATCATAAGAAATAAACTTAAAAGGATTCCTATATTGGTACAATGTGTGAAACCTTCATTGATTTATTACAATTCAACCTTTCTGCATCAACAACTTGAGTTTTCATCATAAATCCTATCATGAAATAAATGGTTACCTCCATCAATTCCATCTCTGGAATGGATATAAGAGGTAGATTTCGAGAAAGTCATGGGTGCTCTGTGTTTACCAGTAGACAGGTGATTCACCATGTGGTGACACTTTTTATATTCCTCTTCATCCATGGCCAATAAAAAATGGTGATTCATGTCTCAGAACATCTTCATAAGACAATGGTGAACATCCCAAATTGACGTGTGTGATTCCCTCATCATATCATTCCATATGTCCAAAGGTAACCAAACACACCCATAGATGAGTAATGTGCACCACTGTAAAAAAAACCCATCAATAGTTGGTTTATATCCTTTGACACTCTCCCTCAAAATGAGGCCCTCAAAATCATACCACTACCACATCCAGCTCAATTCCCTAAAAGAGGATGTCACCACTACAGTTGCATGTACTGGATGACTATGATATTCTTGAATGTCAAGATGCAACTTAGATAATATAACAATCAACTGCCAGTGTCATATGGACAACCTAAAGGATTCTGTTTGAGCCTTCCAGTTAAATGATTAAACTGTGAAATTATATATTTTGGGCGTATAATCAAACTCAATATCAATCAATTGTATTTATTCCACCCACATTTACTCCATCAGATTCAAGAGTCTCTTACTAAATATGTTATTTATACTTTTCTGATCATTGGAAATGAAGAACCTTTCTTAAAATAAATAGTGCCTACGATAGCATAGACCATGAACACAGGATTCTAGATCAAGGTCATGCATTGGGTTATTCCACTCATAATTTCTCTTCTAGAAGGACAAATATGCTAATAACTGATCCACATACATCATCGTTCCCCAATCATGATTCTTGAACATCATATTAAAAAATATATCTTTTTAACATCTGAAGAAGAATAATTATTGGTTATAATGAAATACTTCCGATTAAATCATGAAATTCTATCACAAAATATTCAATCTAGTAAAATTTCACATCCTTCATTATTAATATTGTGACAGAGCTTCCATGTATGAGATATCCTAGATAAATATCATGTAATATCATTCCAGACCTATGACATTGTCTCTCTAAAAACATTTCTGGTCTATTTCAAGGAAACTATGAAACTCATCTTCTCTATGTCAATAGATAAAAGATACTTATATATGATATGACCTAATATTTGAACCTTAATGGTCCAAAAGTGTCATTCTCAACCAAATAAATATAGATAATGATTTATTTGTGAATTAAATACAATCTCATGATGATTGGAATGGTAATATATGGTGTGATATTACATTAAGATGTCATACATAAATACCACCCAAATGGAACCAACATAAATGTGGGAAACCTAATTTATCAGATCCATGAAGACTGTGTTGTGTTTGTCAGAACAAATGACCTGGCCAGATACTCATATAAAAAGTACCTTTCCCATAATGATTTACTTGATATGTATGGTGGCCTCACAATCAAACGTAATTCTAGATTCACCTAAAAATTTTAATAGAGAAAACAATTAATCAACACAACTAGTTAAAGTTGCCATCTATATGAGAATGTGGATACCGCTTCTCCACCATGAGATTGTTTATTCAATGATAATCAATTCCAAATATAAGGGTACCATCTTCAATATTAGAGAAAAAGGATAGTGAACCCCACAATGATGTTATGGGTCAAATAAAATGCATATCTTTAAGGTCATCAATCTATTTGTTGATTTCATTAAGATTTATAGGTTCCCTTATATATTAAGGAATGGACACAGGTGCAGTACTTATTATATTCTCAATGAAAAAAAAACCTATATCATAAGAGGTATGTATAAGAAATCATCGTGGAAAACAACATTTATGTGATACCCACATGATTTATTTCCTTAAGGTGCATTCCCCGAACACCCATAAAGATAATATCTATCCGGGGTGACACTCTTACTAACCCAGTATGCTTGGGTATAGCTCGACCATCCTAGGGATCACATCATCCCTTATGGATAAAAGTGATTCCCTATGGTGATTTGAAAAATACTGGATAGAGATCGGAATTTAATTGATCTCTATAAGGGACTAGCCAGTCCATATCACGAATGACATAAAATTCATTCATCTCAAGGATTTATAAAATCCCTAAAAAATGGTACCAAGAAATTATTAGGGGGAGAAACATTTACTAGAGTATACCCTTTGATAGAACTCATTACACTAGATGAAGGGTAAGAACACCACTATTGTACTCTATTACCTGGCCTAGACATCCCATAGTTGCAGTAGATAGAATTGAGAGCGATTCAATTAAATAAAAATGAAATGAAAATAGAATAGAGGATACCAAAATAGTACTAACAAAAATTTATTACCCTAAACTCTACTCCTCTGGAGTAGGATGTATATCATTTATTTAGGATGAATCGTGACCCTGAGATGCTGCTTTAGTAGCCTGAACAAAACCACTCTTCTGATACTGAAACTCTTAGGCTTGAATTCCCTAGCCATGACATCCTACAAATCCAAAAAGTTTCATAGATGGATATATTCATATTGGATATGGATCAATTTATCTTATACATGATGACAGTAATGAAATAGAACTTCATTTTATTATAATTTATGGAACCTATTGGTATAATTTCAACAGGTGACCTATCCATCTACAAGAGCGAAACTCAATCTAGTTTTTCATACACTGTATATTATTTGTCTAACCACACTATTTACACACCACATTTCTATATGATCATACCACCAGGAGGTTACATCTCCAACATGTATCCTCAATTTTCCACTTCCAAATATTGGATAAACCATTTATCTTCCTTAATGATGAACTTCCCTATTTCACATTTCATAATTAAATTCGTTCTCACTCAGTGATGAGTGCCTACATCACTATCCATGAAATAGTTTTAAGATGAAGAATGTTCACCTATAATAAAATTTCATAACCCATCCTATCCTCAATTCAAATTGTAGTATTAAACTCATCACCAATCAAGGTTTGTTGTAAGTTGATGTAATTTGGTGAAATGATATGAGTCTTCCATCACTTACATTTCACCTTATAGAAGGTGGATGAACTCACAAATGAGATCTTATTCTCAAGGTATAATTAATTAATTAGTGACTCAAGGATATCTAGAAGTCCCCCCAGACCATACCCCAATGTTGAAAAGACAACATAAGTATGTACCACCAATTCAAGGAAGATTCTAAAAGAATATAGGCTGCAATCAAGAATCTCTACTCTGGAGTTGTCTTGATATCCTATAAGATATACTACATGAAATATATCTATAACCTAGTAGCCACTGGTCATCCATCCCTTGAGAATGTTGGAGGATGTGACTGTTGGAATTCATTGGCCATCTCTATCATATAATGGGGTTGATGGGAATCACCCTTAAGGGTCTGAATGAACCCAAAATATCATGTATTAGGGAATCAACACTCAGTGGAAGGTCTATAAGAGGTGACTCACGTAGCACAAGAGGAGGTACTCTCCACGGATTAGGGCCCTCTACCTCAATATTATTCTCATCACAATTCACATGGAATGCATTACCAGGTTATCACAGTGGCATAGCGTGGTAATTCCACTCAAATAACATATATATTTTTTAGAATTGATAAAAAATCATGTACATAGACAAGTCACAATTCTATCCTTTAGGAAATATAAAACCCTTTTCATTCTATTGGAGTCTGGTCTAGGTGTTATGAATGAGTCACATCCGGATCATAAGAGACACATCATACTACCCACTATTAGGTTAGGTATGGTTCAAGGTCTCTTATATATTAACAATTCTTTTTTTAGTTTTTTTTATCTAATTACATTAGGAATTCAAATTCACTATAAATAATTGAATTAAATAGATTTTAACTATAAATTAATTTGGAAGCAATCATATTATATAATTGAAATGTCATACCTACATAGTAAAGGATATAACATGTTCTACACCTTGTGTACAATATTCCATGTATTAATATACCATAATTGTCTTCTTAAGGTGTCTTATTTAATCTATATTATAGAAACCTATTATGTTATATCAAGAACATAATGTGATAGTTGTGTTTTTCATTCAAAAAATAAAATTAATCACAAATATTTATATAACAAATAATTGACTGAAAGAATTAACTAACAAGGGAAAAAAAATCACATTAGAAATAAAAAATGCATGTTGATAAGTATATACGGAATGGAAAAATGAATGAAATTTAATTCCTAGAGTGCCTAGTATGATGCATGCTTCAATATTACATCATTTAATTGGGACATTGATACGAAACCCTTTTCAATTACCTCAACATTAGAAGCGACACCATGCATGTGAGTAAACCAATTGTGTCATCCATGAAAAAGTAAAAATGAAAAATGTTATATCATTTATGAATCGTAGGAAATTTGGATTTCCTATTTATGTCGGTTAGCTACTCTCAGGAACATGATCATTACCTAATTACTATATCCTATTATCCTGTCTAAACACAAATATAATGAAAAAAGGAACCTTCGTACACACAATTTTTAGCATCCTACCCCATTTTCCACTAAGTGTTTAATCGAGACATTTTTCCACAAGAGCACAAGAATTACTCCATGAACGAGAAAGGATTTAGACTAGATGAAAGGCCACAGGGTGTGTCGATTTAGAGATTATTACCTCATGGTTCACTATGCAGCTCAAATATATATATAGGTAATAATACACAGAAAATGTTCTAATTCGTAGTAAATATTATCATAATGAAATAAATATACACCAATCAATATAAGTAAACAAGTGGAAACCGAATAATAACTAGATACAATATAATTATAATGTTATATATTTTATTTAAAAAAAATTAATACTCTTTTTGAAGGGAATACAATAATATAGCACATGGAACAGTATTTAAAACTGGCCAAAAATGCTATACCTAGTATAATGATTATTGAATTATTCCTCTTCCCCCAACACCTTCATAAAGATAGAAATCAAGAATCAGAAGCACGTAACATCGCTTAATCTACACCTGTATTCATTATGTATTCTGGGGTACCAATGGTGGAATAAGAAGGGTATATTGTAAAATCTCAGTAAGTCACCACAAAATATTTCAATAACAATCCATTCATTCCCTTTTAAATGACCAGTGTGCCGTAACTAATAAATGAAAAAAATAATTAAGTAATGAATTACTAGTGACTAGATACAACATGGAAACACATCCATTTTACATTCTTTGGCCAAATCTGATGAGTATTTTCAAAGGGAACCTATAATGGTACAATGAGTGGTATATGTTCCAAAAAAATGCATTATCCCCAATATTGTTTTTGGGTTTGGAGGAATAGTCACTATAAATTAGAAACTAATGCATCATTTCACATTCAAAAGAATACATTTTATTTTATGTAAACTAGAACAATTTATAAAAATCTAGGGTGTCACCATAATCCCATCCATGGAAAACCAAAGGAAACTTCCATGTATTGCTTTAGGGGCTTGGTATAATTAAAATTACATGGATTCCATCAATTTGACCATTGAATTATGTCCCATGTATCCGTCTTGACATGGTGTGGTAATTTCAAAAATATTCCTCTGATTTTGTACCTAGTATCACAAATAAGGGAACAATTATCTATCTTTTCAGGGTAAAACCATTATTCTGTCAAGCCCATCCATGGGGTATTCCATTAGTAATCTATTTCACTCATCTGGAGGAAACAGAAATATTGCTCAAAGAGCCCATCTTAATAAAATCTATTATCACCCCTCCATCATTAAAATGCAATAATGAATATAACAATAATTTAAAATAGTCAATCCAAGGGGTCCATAAATCATAGTCCCTTGTATCACCCTTGGCAATATATTTCAATCATTAAACATGAATTTATCTCATAATTTAATATGTTAGTATGACAACATAGTTACTACCCATTAGAGGAATGAGTGAATTCATAACCACGTTACCAATTCACATAGTCAAAAATTCTATAAATTTATGGCATGATGTGTAAGGGAGTAACTCTGGGTACATCAACCTAAAAAATTGAATTTGTAAATCATGTTATTCATTAAGAGGAAATAACTATTAATGGTGATCGAAAATACAGGTTTAAAATTAAACATGAGACTTGTTGGTGATGAACCCTCCTTGGGGAGGCACGTTTCAAGGAGATCAACCATAGGGACTGATTCTCTATGATCTCCGGTCGTAAATTGAAATGTAAGGTCTCCGATTTTATTTAATTAACAAATTAGATGTGATACTATAATGGTATGTCTTATGAAATAATGGTAAATAATATAAAAAACAATAGAACTTGATTAATGTATCTAAACCTCCTACCTTATCCATATAGTGCTTCGGTCTCCAAGTGATAGACATTGAATCGGTCTAGAAGGGATGAAATCAGAGAAATTGTCAAATTCCAAGAAATGGGGTAAATGGGTTTATATTGAGATATTGAAATATATGGAATGGTGTGAATGATATAAAATTGATATTATTTATGATAATAATAAGATATTTCTGATTGATATAATGAGGTTAAATTCACAGTTTTCTTAGAGGATTTATCACCAACCCTACAAGTGTAGGAGGGGAATCAAACATTATGGAGGGGAGAAGCTACTCGAGAATAAAGAGAGGAATAAATATATATTTTCTAAATTATTTAATGAAGGAGTTTAATTTTTATCCTAAAAAATAAAGTTTCATGGTTTGGATATATGGTGGTCCAAATGATGCGCGAACCATGAACGATGATTTTCTTCAAAGGGGAAAACTTCATAGTTATGTGTACATTTTGTCTAACCATGAAAAAATCATTAAAAATTGATATTCCGAAAACCGATAAATATTCACAATGACATGAACCTAGTGTAACATGGTTTTAGAATAACCATGTATCTACCATGACCCTACTATCTTCAAGCACATTTTTAGATAAATTGTGCAGGGTGGGACTCATAATTTACACTAACAGTGTGACCCAGTTTACACTTCCAATCCCAATGCTCTAGGCTTCAAATGAGCCCCAAACACCCCAAAGACATATTTTAATTCATTATGAATCATTATTATGGCCAAATAATGAATATAAAGGAAAAAATAATGTTCTTTTCCATTTATGAAATCCATATTTTTTTAAATCACTGCCGAGTAAACCCGTTTTTACGTTTACCATGATAATTAGATTTTATTTTTATAACACTGATTTTTGAAAAAAATATACTGAATTTATTTAACAATAATTCATCTAATAATTCAATATATGGAATAAATTTAATCAAATTAAATTCATATATATGGAAAAATTTAATTTAAAATAATCCAACAAGTCATTTTGATTTTTTCCAAAAATGTAGTTTTTAAGTATAAGCTTATATTATATAATTTTTTTAATTTTAAAAATCAATATATTAATTTCTATTAATATATATATATATATATTATTTAATTTTTTATATAAATATTTATTAAATATACATTTAATTAATTAAATGGAATATTTATTTCAACTTCTTTAATTTTGTATATGAAAATGCTATTTATTTGATAATTTTGAAATTTCACTTTTTACCACCTATTAATCTTATTAGTATTTCAATCATATTTAAATTGAATAAATTATTTAATTTTTCATATTATAAAATATTATAATAATAAGAATGATAATATTTATATCTAAATTTCTAATAAATCCTAAAACCTTTTTTTATTAAAATATTTCACAAAATCATTCAATGATTATTTTAATTAAGTATGTTAAAATATATATCCATAAAATAATTTGATATTTGTTTTTCCATGAAATGTTAAAAATTTAATCATATTACAGTTTTATTAATATATAATGTTCACTTACTAAAATTGATTCTCAAATATTACAAATATCCTTCATGAATCTCAATTCATAATATCTATATTGAATGTTTTTGTTTAGTAATGTTGATCATCAATTTATTGGAAAATAATATCATTGATTTGGGGTAGAAGATAAAATTTATTTATATTGATATTTTTTTTCAATAAATAAAAAATTCATTGATTTATCTTTGCACTTATCAAAAAGAATAGGTGCTCCCATCTGTGATACACTAGGTTTGATGCATACCTTATCCTAATTATCCTATAATTAGTTCATAAATTAATAAAAAACATGATTACTCATTACATGTAAAGTCATTTAAATAAATATATAATTAGTTAATATTTTTTGGACATATAAATTTCACTATTTGTTGTAACACTAGGCATGTCTTCAAGAAATACATCAGTATAATCCTAACAAAATGAATGTCATGGATATTTTATTTATACCACAAAATATGAGATAAATACCCAAAATTAAATTTTTTTAATAATGGTATAATGAACTTAATATCATTTTTAATTTCTTACACATCTTTACACTAATTTATGATTAATTGTTTATTTAGAACATCAAACATTACATTCCTTTGAAAGTGATACAGGTTCTATTAAAAGAGAGTGATCTAATCAATGCTAAAAATAATATTAAAATATTCTATAGGTATAATCAAAATATTTCTATGCTATAACATAGAATATACAGCTCTAATAGAGGATATATATATATATACTATATATGTGATCATAAAACCATTATGTGTTTTTACGGCTAATAGAAATTCTAATCACTGAGCTGATTATGTGATATCCATAACAAATAGTCAGATATAAAATAGTGGATATATCCAGAATAAAATAATTCATTTGAATATCTAGAGTAGTTGGTATGTGTACTATTGAACACATTATTCAGACTTCTAAAATGATTTATCAAATTTAAGTGGTCAATTCTTCAATTAAAATTTACATGGTGGCAAATAATTAATTCATTATATATAATCAAAGAAATTAATGAGTTTATCATTGTGAATTCAACAATTACTAAATAATATTATAAATTAAATCAAATAATTTTTTAGTATCTAATATATAAAATTTAACTAACAGTTCATAATTAATTATACGTTATTATTTTATAATATTTTACATAAAAATAGCTATAATAAATCTAAACTTGAATAATACCATTCTAATAATTAGATTAATCTCAACATAATATGAACCTCGATCACATTAGTGTAAACCCATATAAGAACATTCGATTATAGAAATAGGTTTAAACCATTGAACAAGGGTAATATGTTCCAACTAATCATGGATTCCAAATATATTGATAGATATTTTAGGACTAATAAACTCATATGGAAAATATATTGAAATTCAATACCTATTGAATTTTTATGCCATCAATAGGTGAATATACCCATGAAACTATCCTATAATGATTAGTATTTCATTCCCTTCTATTTATTTAAATCAATTCCTTTAAATATCATGGAAATTGATTTCACTAATTAATATTTACACCATTCAAATTTCATGATACATCCTCCGCCATAACTCAAAATGGAAATATCCTATTTAGATCATTCAACCAATCATCATACCAATAAAAACAAACCCAATATAATATAATCCACTAAGTTAATCTAAATAATGGTTTTAATAATGTATCAATTTCCTAACTTCATGTTATTCCTGAAAAAAGACTTCATTTCCAATTACCAATGCAAACACACTCACACCATGGTATATCAAAAGGCATACATTATATAAGGAATTATTATGTTGGGTTTTTCATCATAACCTCCATAAATTTATATCACTAGGTGAGACCACAATTATTTGAAGTCTCAAAGCATATGAAGTGTAAAAATTATATATAGAAATATTATTTATTCCCTATTATATATATTTTTCTATAAAATATGACATATGGTTATTAATATTGTTATACAGTATCTTGTTTTTCATCATGACTGGGAACTAACATGACCTAATTTTGTTATAAATATTATATATAAATTATCATATAATTAATCATGCCGCGTAAAAAATATTATAAAATAATAATAACAATCAATACATCAATATGCACACCTGAAATATTGTCAAACTTTCATAAGATAATTTTGGATCAAGGTAGCCAAATATAATAGTGGGAACCTAGGGGATATAGGGTGGTTACATCAGGCCCTTCATAGATATTTTTCTTATAAAATTAAATTAGATTACTGATTAGATTCATTTTTTATGGTTTAGGGGTATAATTTACCCATATTTTATTAAGAAATTTTCCAAAAAAACTCCATACCTCATCTTTTTCATCCCAAGAGGGGATTTCTATCATAATATGTCTTTACATAGATTAATTTATTAGTCAAGCTGACCACTATTTTGTATAACAAAATATTAGTGTTCATCAACGTTTATCAATGGGTTTTGTTTCATAATATTTAAATTTGAATAATCTCCTTACATTTTGGATATTTTGTCTAGTTATTACATTTACCCATACTATAGTAAAATTTAGTGGTGAAATTTGACATATTGATCCATAAAAATATGAGATGTATGGTTAATGGAAACATTTTTTTTTTTGAAAATGTGTTTATACATCATGTATAATGTGGATGTTGGAATGGTCACATGATTTAATAGATCCCGAACCATTCTGTAACAACTATGGAAATTATGAAATTAATCATTATTATTTTTCTGATTAGTTAGATATGTATATTCAATATAAAAATGATTCAAGTGACTTAAAAAAATTATTTATTTTATTATCATATTTTTATATAAGAAATTACATAAACTATTAATTAAAATATTATAGGATTTTAATTTTAATAAATGAATTTCATTTTTTTTAATTAACAGTTTCTGAATTATATGAGGATGATGTTTGTAGAAATTTAATAAAGATTTATTTTTCAATGAATAAGAAAAAATATACATTTTTATTAAAAACTATATTTTCCAATCAAGTAGTTACAATATAAAATAATATTTGGGATTATTTTTTAAATTTCAATATATATTTTTGTTTAATAAAAATTAAATTATATTCACCAAAATGCATTTTATACATATATTTGTAATAAAAACATTATTATACAGAAAATCCTATTTTAGGAACCACCATTTTCAACATGTTTTACAAGATAGATTTCATATTAAAATCCACCACATATATGAATTTAATACGGAAAAATTATTTTTTCATATGGAATCAAGAGATGAAATTTGGTAAAATGATTCCCTTTTCCCTTATGGATACTAATCATACTAAACGTTTCTACTATGTTAAAGGTAAAAGAGGTTAATGATGGGTAAAAATAATGCTATTTGTATTACTAAAACTAACTGTAACACATGAAAAACATTATTCGACGAGTATAGTTTATCCCCAATCGTCCAAAATTATAATATATTGTGTTATTTTACCATTTTTATATGATTTTCACATGGGAAATATCTAATTAGATAAATAGTAAAACAAATTCATCTATTAATTTTGTTACCATTAATTTTTTCACATAGTGACAAAAATAAGTCATGATCAAATTTAATTTGTTATTTGAATGTAATATTATTTTTTCCAATATTTATAATTGGTTTATATTTTTTAGTAATTAAATAATTACCTTAAATTCGTACACTAAACCGTCATTGTATTTTCCCAATTAATATTGAAAGGAAATTAATTATTTATTTAAATATTAAAATTAATATAATTTGAATAAATTGTAATGTTCCATGAGTTTTGTGGTTAAATTTTAAATTCAATTGAATTTAAAATTGAGCATCTTTAAAAAATATATTTTAATGAAATTTTATAATAATTATAATTCTATAAAATGATTTAAAATTAAAAAATATTATTATAGGCCAACATAGAAGGATATGGTTTTAAATATAATCATCAGTCCATTAATCATACAGTTTTACAAATATTGGTTGTATGTATACCCCCTCAAGAGAATAAAATATATCATTATAGTTGTTTTCAAGAAAATTAATATGGTTTAAAACAAAACAAATAATGTAAGAAATTATAAAAACATGTAGAAATTTTAATTGATTAGGTTATCTATACTCATACTTATTTACATTCCAATAATATAAATTTAGAATAGTTTTAATTTTAAAATTTATTTTTTTCTTATTTAATTTTTAATGAAATTCCTTGAGTGTGCACCCCCTTCATTATAAATTCGAAACCACTCCACTCTTGTATTTACATACTAAATTATTATTTGTTCAAACAGTAACTAAAAAATTACATTGTAAAATTAGAAAACACATTTTAGAGGACTTATTTAATAAATTTTTTCATTATTATAAATCTTATAGTGTAAATTAAAAGTGAATTTATGGGGAAATGTATAAATTTTAGTTGAATGTTTTAATATTACTTATACATTCTCTTAGAAAAAAACTTTTTAAAATGATGATTTGACAATATCAATAACAACCATATATAAATTTTTTACTATTTTAATTTCATAACCTATATCCACCTCATTCATCCATAATATTGGAATCAAATTAATTAGTTGTGTGTACAATACACTATCACATCACATAACAACGTAATTCGTTTCTATTAAAACCACTCACAGATAGATGTAATGATTGAATTTTGATATATATCTCATACATATGTCATATTTATCATTCTGGTAATGTAATATATAATTTATTTTCATACCATTTGATTCCGTGAAATGATAATGGATTCATGTTTACATGTCGACTACCACCGGCATGAAGCGATTTGATTCATTTTTCATGACCACACCACATGGTTGATATATATTAGATTATTTATAAAATTAATATTTTATCAATTATAAAATTATTAATCAATAGAGATATAATAATACATACCTTAGTTCCATCGTAATTGATGAAAAAAGGAATTGTTACTCATGCACATGTAAGAAATACCCTCTCCATGAATGTAATATTGTTAATTTTCATCAACAATCATTAATATTCAGTTTGAAATGTATAATTAGTATTATAAATGTATAATTATTTGATTAGGATTATTCAATATATGGTGGGATAATTTCAACTTTTACAATAGTCATATTATTGATGTCATTTGGTACATATGGACCAAGTATCCTCAAAATTCCTGACATGGAATAAATTGATTACAAAATAGAATATAGCATGGTGTTAATTTAAATAAAATGAAGACAGAACATGAAAAAAATACTAATATTCATGTCAATAATTCAAATATTAATTCTTTCATAGATGATAATGAACATTTGTCGAGCGACTAAATTGGGGTAAGTGACATTATTTTAATAATCCCATTATAATGTTTATATTCCCACAACTTTTCATCCATAAAATTATTCTCTAAAATAATTTATATTTTATATGGACATAAAATAATTATAGAGTATTTTTTACCTTTGGACTATTTTTAATTGTTCTTAAAATAAATATTTTTATGGAATAGATAAACATTTATTACCAAAAACGAATAAATGAGTCTCCCATTTTAAAATATATAGTGTTAATAGATTTTACCCTATCTAAAACCAATATTATAATTTTAGTCTCCATTAAAATAATTTACATTTATCCAATGAGAACCGATTATTTTATTTACATTAGTTTTGTAATGGGGATTTAAATGAAAATGTTTTATTGATATCTGAAAATTTTATTGAAACTTATTTCAATATAATTTTCAAGCGTTAAGGATAAATGATTGTAACATAAATTGTTTTATTATTGATATCATATATGATCAGCATAGACAAAGATGGGTGATCTTGATAAACCATATATGATGGGATAACATAATATTCATTATTTGATGGGTGCGCTTTGACATCTCACCGAATGTATTAGGTAGTGTTCCTTTTCCTTATAAGAAAGAGTGATGGATTTAATTGGGATGTTTCTCCTATCTATTCTAATAGGCCCTAGTTATTCATGAAATAGGTTATTCATATACTAATATAACTTCATAAAATTGGTTAATTATTTTCTTATTGTTAGTTTGAAGATATTTCATTGAGAAAAAGAGTATTTTTAGGTGGAAACATTCTATTCTATCAATTTGATAAAAGTAATTTATTAATGGGTTTTTATACCTTACACTAATTTAAAAAAAAATTAACGCCCCATAATAACATTTTTGTTCTCATCCTATTAGTTTTTAAAACAATTTTTTTAAGGATGAATATGAACAAATAAAAAGATTAGCGGAATGTGATGAAGAATTTTCATTAAAGGAAAATGTGTTTCATTTTGAAAGATTTAGGGTTTAAAAAAAATTATCGTGATTTTATTTTTACACTTTGTAATATATGTGTCCATTATATATGATTTATGCCATAATTTTAAAAAAACCCAGGATTATAAAGACCCACATGTAGGCCTAATGGTGAATTTTATTCCAATGTCACTACAATATATAATATTAATGGCTCGATCCTTATTGTTTATATCATATGTTATGTTTATATTACATTTTATTCTGGGATATTAATAATATAACACAACTAAAAGATTCCAGTTTATTTATATAGTGAAATTATATAGAATTTGAATATTACCATATTTCATTAACTAAAATATGTATATTCAAGATGTTTTTTCATACAGGAATCATGGAATATTATGTAAGAATGCATCAAAATGAAAATATGCTTCTAAATATGTATCCAAGAATGGTTTTAATTTGAATATTTTAAATTTTTAATCTTACTTATTTGTTAATTTAGGCTATAAATGGTAGAGATATCTATGTTTAATGGAAACTAGAATTATTAAAACGAGAAAATTAGTAATTGATCATATCATGAATAAATACCATTTTAAAGATAGTGGACCATTATATAAAGTGGTATCTAAAATATGAATATATTCTATATAAAAGATACCAAAATTCATTGCATGTTCATTAAATCTAGATATACCTATTTACATTTATCATTTTGAAGTAGAATATGATCGATGGTGGTCTTCAGATAAGAATACAAGAGTGGGATGAACATGATTACTTGTATGGAGACACTTTTAAAAAAATGTTCACATAAAAATGATTCACTAGGTTTGTTCATCAATTAACGGAGAAACATTTCATTGAATTAAAAATATAGAGGAAGATTTAGTAGCCTCATTTATAAAATATTTTGACAATATTGTCCATGAATGAATTGAATTTTATTCCAAACCTAGGTAGTGAAACTACTAGGATATTCTAAATATTGGAAATATATTTTTTAATATATTATTCCTCAACATAATATTAATATTATTAGAATATATTTTCTTTTTTAATAATTGTGTAGAGGTATTTTACTAATACATATGTCCCTCATGATGATAATAGTATCAATAAGTCCATTAGGAATGAAATGATCATTCCGGTATGAAATAATGAGATTAGACCCCCAATATTTTCTAAATACATTAAAATTTATTTTAATTATTGTTTTAAAGGATATGGAATGTGTTTCTCAATTGTCCTGCACGATATTAAGGATCACAACTCTAAATAGAAGTATCATATACAATCCTAAAATATAGTAATAGATTGTCATCCAATGGGTATATGTCATAATTTATATGAGTTGGGGAATTATACTAT